>CM053622.1:46829291-46936288 GCA_028646595.1 Phalanger gymnotis | reverse complement strand
ATTGATGGTTGGACAGGATGTCAAACATGGTCTGGGACAGTAGAGGAGGTTGTGAGTCTCTCGAGTTATGCTAGATTTTTTCAAATGTGCAAGACTGTGGGATAGGCAACCTGAGGTAGTGAATGGAGAGAGTCTCTCCTCAGAGTCAGGAATCTTGCCCTGACACAAACTCTGCGACCCTGTTTACCTCTCAGTGCCCTGGGCAACTCTCAAGAAGATGGTAGCAGGCGAGTGGTTGATTTGCATTGGCAAAGAATTTCCTTTCTGGGAATTTCCTCCCTCTACCACAAAATCAGCAAAGATAGCTTTCTGCCAGTCACCTCTTTTCATAGCTTAGGTATCTTCACCCTGTAAAATGAAGGCATTAGGGTTGTGTTCTGTGTTTTCACATCTTCTGCTGTGTGTTCTTGTTAAAATACAGTAACTGTGGAGCTATTTTAAATTGAGCAAGTTGTCCAGGTTTGTCTGGGAGATGATGTATACATTTTCACGTGTGTGTTATGTTCAAACATTGAGAGAACCTGAGTATCTTTTAGCCTTTCAGACTTGTTTTAACACATTTTCTTACTCTGATTTATACTGCAGAATTTTGTTCAGTCGCAGTGGTATTATGATGGGATTCACAGTGAAATGCTGTCTTGGGAAATGTTGGCTTTTAGTTTAGCATCATGAGTGTGAGTACTAGAGATCTTTATGTGACCAAACTTGAAACAAAATAGCAAAAACCTTTATTGACTAAGTTTGCTTCCCCTCCCTAGGACTAAGTTTCTGCCTTTGTAAAATATGTGGTTTGGATTTATCATCACCTTTCATTTATTTATTTTTTAAAATTCAGTTTTGTTTTTTTTCAGTTCAAATTCCCTCCCTTTTTTCACCCCCCCATCCATTGAGAAGGCAAGAAATAGACTGTGATATATATATATATATATTATATATATATACATATATATATATAATATATATATATATTTGAAAACATTAGCCATCTAAGGTTCCTTTTATCTTTAACATTCTGTGATTCTGTAAAACCACTGAACCTTGCAGGTAGTAGGGGCTTCATAAGTTTGTGTGGAATTAAATTGACCATAATCCCTTATTCAAGGGAAAAATAATTTTCAAGTGCTTTTCAGTCATTCATTTACTTTTCAAGTATGTGATTTTTACCTAGAATCTGAAAGAGCACAATACAAATACTTTCCACAGTTTAAGTGCACTTGTGTCAAACTTTCCAGTAAATAAATAAAGGAATTCTTGAAACATGTTTCTCAATCATTTGTACTTACTGGAATGGAGAGGAAAATTGCCAGGAAGTCTCCAGCCAGTGCTTTTTTAAGGGCTTAAAACTTCTTCCTCCTTTTCTACAGACTTGCTTTCTTAAAAAATTGGTGTTAGCTTCATGAATTATAAAGTCAATTGTAATAACCCCTCAGTCCCTGTTGGAATTTCTCTTGCTGTCTAGCTATTTCATGTTGATAAGTGAGGTGCACTTAGGTAAGTCATGTCCTTTCTTTGAGTCCTATTTCCTGATCTGTAAGTAGGAAATGGAATAGATCAGTCAATCACTTATTAAGCTCCTGCTCTACAATCCTGCCCAAAAAGAGCTAAAGTGATGTCTAAGGTCACCTTCAGATCAGGCACTCCATTTTCTCAGGTCCCTCCCATCTTTGACGTGTCTACTCTAATGTACCTTCCAGCTCTGATATTGCGTATTCTAAAAATAACTGTGCTGTAGCTTTCCTTAGAGTATGGATCCAGTGGTGACATAATAAACCCTATCATTCAGTAGAGAAGTAGCTTAAGATTTCTTCAAACTAGAGGAGTTTGTAGTCAGCATTTTTTTTTTTTAATGAAATACCTTCAATGGGCCTGGTGCTGTACAAGACACAAACAAAGATTTCTTTCTTGCTGTATAAAAGAGAGATGAGAATAGACCAACAATTGCAATGCAAAGTAGAGCCTGAGGGGTTAAAAAGATCCAAACAAAATGATTTATGAAATCCTGAGGAATGAAAAGTAAGTTCTGACTAGATCTTAAATAATAACAGCTAGCATTTCTATGGGGCAGCTAGTGGCATTGTGAGTAGAGTTGTGGACCTTGAGTGAAAAAGGCACTCCTCTTCCTGAGTTCAAATGTGGCCTCACACATTTTCTAGCTGTGTGACCCTGGGCAAGTCGCTTAGCATTGTTTGCCTCAGTTTTCCTCATCTGTCAAATGAACTAGAGAAGGAAATGGCAAAGCTTGCCAGTATCTTTTCCAGGAAAGCCCCAAGTGGGGTCATTAACAATTGGACACTACTGAAATGACTGAACAACAACAGTGAAGCGTTCCTATAACATTCTAAGATTTGCACAACTCTTCACCGGTGTTCCCAGTTGATCCCACAGTAACCCTGGGAAGTAGTTGCTGTTATTATCTTCATTTTACAGATGAGGAGACTGAGACAGAGAGAGTTGTTAAGTGACTTGCCTAGGGTCACCTAGTAAATATCTGAGGCAGGATTTGAACTCAGGTCTTTTGACTCCAAATCGAAGACTATTTGCATTTTACCGCGCTGCCTCCATGCTTCATGGATGAGGTGGCATTCGAGCTGGAATTTAAAAGATCGTTAGGATTTTAAATGGCAGCACTGTGGGAGTTGGTCTTTTTAGTGGGACACACACACATGCATGTGGATATATGTTCATTTAAAAGGAGTCATTGTGTTATAGTATAGAGCAGAATGATGCTCAAAGTTATTACGTAGAATGTTTGATCTAATCAGATACTTCCCGAATAATCCAAGTATGTCTCTTTTGTAAATACATGTTGATTTTAAAGTTAGGGTCGACAAACTCTAAAGGTAGTATCAAAGTAATACTGTTTGTACTACGAACACCTCTTTGATGAATTCTGGGCTGTCATCAGTGAGATCTTTTGTGGCAGAGAGTGTTAATGGGAAGAAAGGTGCCGTTTCCCCTCTACTGGCCTTTCGTTGGCTCTCATCACAAAGGAGAATTCTTTTTTGACCCCAATGGCCAGCAGGCTTCCAGGCCTTCCAAAGAAATAGTTCCAGGATTTCTGGCGTAGAGAAAAGGGCACTTTCCCTTGAAGGTCCTCAGAGAGATCAGACATGCTGTAATAGAAGTCCATGCTAATTAAATACTAAAGTGCCAAAAGGCATTTGAAGGCAGAGAGGAGGGGAATTCTTTACCAGAAGGTTTGATGCATGTGGCCCCAAGGGTAGATTTTAGGAAGAACTAGCCCCTAACACTTGCTGACCGTGTGACCTGGGGTAAGTCATTTTAACCTCTCTGAGCTTCACTTTCCTCATCTGTAAAACAAGGCAATTGGACTAGATGGCCTTAAAGTGCCCTTCCAGCCCAAAATGTATGAGTCTGTCAGTCTTGTGATGCTTGGTTAAAACCAAGAGATTCTCGTTAGTTGCTCTTTGAGGCCCTTTTCAGTTCTAATGTTCTATGTACTATGTTAATTAATAGCTTTAAACAATTCTTATTTATGTGTTGCTTTAAGGTTTTACAAAGGTTTTGGGGTTTATAGTTTTAAGCTTACAAAGATTTTAAAGTTTTCTCACTTTGGCCACCTGAAGGCACCTGGTGTGGAGTACTCTTAGGGGTATTGAGGTCTCTTTCAGCTTATGATCACCAGTTGCCTTGGTGGTTAATCTCACTTGTGGAGAAACTGGGTCTTTGTGGGAGTTTTCTTTTTCCCTTACATCCTTTCCACTTGACACATTGGGCTTTTATTTGTAAGCTCTCTAAGCACTAATTAAATTCATAGCACACTGATGTTGTAAGCGTTACACCTACTTTATGGGTGGGGGACCTAGGCACAAGGGTGAGGTGAACTGCTTTTAAATTTCTAGGCCTAGATGAAAGAGCCCTGGCCTCGAGCTGGATCACTGGGTTCTGATCCCATTTCTGCCTTTGGCTGACTGGCTGGGTGACCTGAGACAGGTCTTTTCATCTATTTAGACCTCCATTTCCTCATTTGTAAAATGAAAGAGTTGGACTGGATTATTTTAATATTTTATTTATTCTCAATTACAAGTAAAACAATGTTTAGTTTCTTTTTAAATTTTGAATTCCAGATTCTAGCCTTTCCTCCCTCTGTCCCCCCACCCCACCTCGAAGGCAAACAATATGATATAGCTTACATATGTGCAGTTATGCAAAATATATTTCCATATTAGTCATGTTGTGAAAGAAAACATGGATCAAAAAACACAAACAAGTAAAATAAAGTTTTTAAAAGTAGGCTTCTATATGCATTCAGATTCCATTAATTCTCTCTCTGGAGGTAGATAACATTTTTCATCCTAAGTCCTTTGGAATTGTCTTGGATCATTGTATTGCTGAGAATAACTAAGTCATTCACAGTTGATGATGATGAGAATGTCACTGTTTCTGCATACACTGTTCTCCTGGTTTACTTCACTTTGCATCAGTTTATGTAAGTCTTTCCAGGTTTTTCTGAGAGTATCCTGCTTATAATTTCTTATAGTACAATAGCATTTCATCACAATCATATACCACAACTTGTCCAGCCATTCCTCAATTGATAGGCATCCCCTCAGTTCCCAATTCTTTGCCATGACAAAAAGAGCTACACACACACACACACACACACACACACACACACACACACACACACACACACTCACATCCTTTTCCTAAGTGTGTCTGTAGTTTTTTTTTTTTTTTTTTTTTTGGTACATCCCAAAGTAGACCTAGTACTGGTACAGCTGAGTCAAAGGGAACGCATAGATTTGCAGCCCTTAGGATATAGTTCCAAATTGCTCTCTAGAATGTTTGGATCAGTTTACAACTCTACCAACAATGCATTAGTATTCCAATATTCTGACATCTCCTCTAACATTTGTCATTTTCCTTTTTTTTTTAAGGTCACTTCTTTTTTTATTAAATTTATTTTTTGTTTTTAGTTTACAACACTCAGTTCCAGAAGTTTTTGGGTTCCAAATTCTCCCCCCACCCCACGACATGTAAGCCAGTGTAGGTTCTACATATGCTTTCACATTGAGCTTATTTACATAATAGTCCAGTTGTAAAGAAGAATTATAACCAATGGAATGAATTATGAGAAAGAAGAAACAAAAACAAAAAAGAAGGAAAAAAAAAGAGAGCAAATAGTTTGCCTCCATCCGCAATCAGACTCCATAATTATTTCTCTGGATATTCCATCATGAGTCTTTTGGAGCTGTCTTTGAACTTTGCATTGATGAGAGGAGCCAAGTCTATCAAAGTTAGTCCTTACAGATACCGCGTGTCTGTAATCGTGTATGATGATCTCCTGGTTCTGCTCCCCTCACTCAGCATCAGTTCCTATAAGTCTTTCCAGGTTGTAATGAAGTCCGTCTGCTCCCCATCTCTTATAGCACAATAGTATTCCATTATGTTCATATACCACAATTTGTTTAAACATTCCCCAATTGATGGGCATCCCCTTGCTTTCTAATTCTTGGCCACCACAAAAAGAGCTGCTAAAATATTTTTGTACATACTGGTCCATTTCCCATTTGTGTGATATCTTTGGGATACAGCCTTAGAAAATGGTATTGCTGGGTCAAAGGGTATGCACAGTTTAATAGCCCTTTGGGCATAGTTCCAAATTGCTCTCCAGAATGGCTAGGTCAGTTCACAGCTCCACCGACAATGTAACAATGTTCCAATTTTCCCATACCGTCTCCAGCATTTATCATTTTCCTGTTTTGTCGTGTTAGCCGGTCTGACAGGAGAGGTGTGGTACCTGAGTTGTTTTGATTTGCATTTCTGTAATCAATAGTGATTTAGAGCATTTTTTATGTGACTATAGATATTTTTAATTTCTTCCTCTGAAAACTGCCTATTTATATCCTCTGACCATTTCTCAATTGGGGAATGATTTGTATTCCTATAAATTTGGCTCAGTTTCCTGTATATTTTAGAGATAAGGCCTTTATCAGAGACACTAGTTGTAAAGATTCTTTAGCAATTTTCTACTTCCCTCCTAATCTTTGTTGCATTGGCTTTGTTTGTACAAAAACATTTCAATTTAACATAATCAAAATTATCCATTTTGCATTTTGTAATGCGCTCTATCTCTTGTTGGGTCATGAATTCTTCCCTTCTCCATAAACCTGACAGGTAAACTATTCCTTGCTCTCCCAAATTGCTTATAGTATCAGCCTCTATTCCTAAATCATGAACCCGTTTTGACTTTATTTTGGTATATGGTGTGAGATATTGGTCTATGCCCAGTTTTTGCCATACAGTTTTCCAATTTTCCCAGCAGTTTTTGTGAAATAGTGAATTCTTAACCCGGCAGAAGCAGGATTCTTTGAGTTTATCAAAGAGTAGATTGCCATAGTCATTGACTGCTGCATCTTGTGTACCTAACCTATGTCATTTTCCTTTTCTGTCATGTTAGCCAACCTGATAGGTGTGAGGCGGTATCTCAGAGTTGTTTTAAATTGCATTTATTTAATCAATAATGATTTAGAGCATTTTTCCCGTGACTATTGGAAAGCTTTGATTTCTTCTTCTGAAAACTGTCTGTTCATATCCTTTGACCATTTATCAATTGGGGAATGACTTGTATTCTTATAAATTTGACTCTGTTCTCTATATATTTGGGAAAGAGGTCTTTATCAAAGAATCTTGTTGCAAAATTTTTTCTCAGTTAAGATTATTGTATTCCTTCTATCCTGTTTAGCCCCCTGCTTATTCTTCTCTTTCCTTTCACTCTGTCCATCTTCACATGTTTTCTTCTGACTGCTCCTTCCCTCAACCTGCCCTCCCTTCTATCAGCTTCCCCTGCCCCCTGCCCCATTTTATCTTCTTCCCCTCCTACTTTCCTGTAGGGTAAGAGAAATTCCTGTATCCAACTGAGTGTGTATGTATTTGTTGAACTAATTCCAATGAGAGTGACGTGTCTGCTTTACCACCCCCTTCTTTCCCTCCACAGTAAAGGCTCTTTTGTACCTCTTTTATGTGAGATAATTTGCCATATTTTACCTCTCTCTTCTCCCAGGGCATTCTTCTTTCTCACCCCTTAATTTTATTTTTTTAGATATTATCCCATCATATTCAACTTATACCCATGCCCTCTCTCTATGTATACTCCTCAGTGCCATAATAATGAGAGTTCTTAGGAGTTACAGTTATCTTCCCATGTGTAGGAATGTAAAACAGTTTAATCTTATTGAATCCCTTATGATTTCACTTTCCTGTTTACCTTTAGGCTCTTCTTGAGTCTTGTCTTTAAAAGTCAGATTTTCTGTTTAGCTCTGGTCTGTTCATCAGGAATGCTTGAAAGTCCTCTATTTCATTAAATATCCATTTTTCCCTTGTAGGATTATACTCAGTTTTGCTGGGTTGGTGATTGCTGTTTGTAATCCTAGCTCCTTTGCCCTCCAAAATACCGTATTCCAAGCCCACCAGTGCTTTAATATAGAAGCTGCTAAATCTTGTGTGATCCTGATTGTGGCACTATGATACTTGAATTGTTTCTTTCTAGCTGCTTGCAGTATTTTCTAATTTTGGGATCTCTTTCAGGAGATGATGGGTGAATTATTTCAATTTCTATTTTACCCTCTGGTTCTAGGATATTGGAGCAGTTTTCTTTTATTAGTTCTTAAACTATAATGTCTAGGATCTTTTTTTGATTATGGCTTTCAGGTAGTCTAGTAATTATGAAATTATCTCTCCTGGATCTATTTTCCAGCTCATTTTTTTTCCACGGGATATTTCATATTTTCTTCTATTTTTCTTTCTTTTGATTTTGTTTATTGCTTCTTGATATTTCACGGAATCATTAACTTCCACTTTTGCAATTCTGATTTTTAAGGAATTATTTTCTTTAGTGAGATTTTGTGCCTTCTTTTCCGTTTGACTAGTTCTGCTTTTTAAGAAGTTCTCTTCAGGATATATTTATGCTTCTTTTTTTATCATTTGGCCTATTCTGTTTTTTTTTTTAAATTTTATTTTACCAGAATACAAATACAAAATAGAGAAAAGAAACAAAAACATATCATAAACTTAAATATTCAAACTTAAATATGAAGTAAGAAAGAAAAAAAAGCATGTCATGTGAACAGCAGAACATAGAAGATTCAAAATATGTAACAATAAATTTTCATTTCGAGAAAGCCTGTATGATAAATAATATACTTTGTGTTGAGAATTGTTCATCTTTTCTTTGCTTCCTTGTGTTTTCTTTTGTTCTCTGCTATGCACTTTTTAACATTGTTCTTTTTTCCCCCTCCCCTCCCCTCTAGAAGGCTAAATATAATTTAGATATGTTTCTTGATATATACATACACATACAGATATATATATACACACACACACACACACACATATATATACATGCATATAGAGACATATCCTTTCCCAAACATACTCTACTTCTGCTCTTTTGTTTTTCTTAATATTTGTACATATCTTTTGTTTCCTATCCCTCCTGCTTCTTCTACTTTACTTCTACCCTCTACATCACCTTCCTATTACTTGCCTACCCTCCCCCCCCCACTTCTACCAACCACCCTGCCCTCCTATTACTTGCCTTCTCCCCTCTAAGGATCCCTCCCCTATCCTCTCATTCCTATCCTCCACCATCTACCCTGCCCTCCTAATACTTGCCTTCCACCCTCCAAGGATCCCTCCCCTTCCCATTGATCCGAACTCCCTTTACCTATTCCCTCATTCTCCCCTCTAAAAATCCCTCCCTTGTCCTCTCCCCCATTATTATACCCCTACCATTTTATTTCTTCTAAATTTAGAAGACTTTTATACTCTTCTAAATATATTTGTATTATTCCCTCTTAAACCCATTCCCGATGAAAGTAGGTTACCAGAACTACCAGCCTTCCTCCTCCATCTAAATCCTCTGTATCCTTTCTTCTTCTTGCACCTCTTTTGTATAAAATAGTTACTGTTTTTAGCTGTTTCTAAATGGTTTTACTTTCTAAATATATGTCATGTTCAGGTTTATCCATCTCTTTCTTATGAGATTGACAATTATTAATAAGAATGTTAGACATATATTTTACATTTTATATTATATAAAAGGTAAGCAATCTGTTCTTATGACTCCCTTGTAGTCAGTCTTTGGTATGTACCTTATGTTTCTCTTGGTTCTTGTATATTGAATCTTCTATTAAGTTGGGGATTCTTTTTAACAAAGCCTTGAAAGTCTGAGGCTTTGCAAATGTCCATTTTTTTTCATTCAAGATAGTACTGAAATTCGTAGGGTATGATATTTTCAGCTGAAGCCCCACGTCTTTTGCTCTTTGATATATTGTGTTCCAAGACCAGCCGTCCATTAATAATGTCTCAGCGTCTAGGTCTTGTGTAATTCTAATTGTGGCACCATCATATTTAAATTGTTTTAATCTTGATGCATTTAATATTTTACCCTTGAGCTGGGGGTTTGGGAATTCGACTATGATATTCCTATGGGTTGTCCTCGTAGGATCTCTTTTAAGTGGTGTGCGATGGATTTTCTCTATTTCTACTTCCCTGCCTTGTTCTAATGCTTCAGGACAATTTTCTGTAATTATTTCTTGTATTATTATATCAAGATGTTGGGGGCTACTATTGTAGTAACTGTAACTATTGTATTGTAACTGTACATGATTGTAACTCTGATTATTTTTATATTTTCTCTTCTTGGTCTATTCTCCAAATCTGTTGTTTTTCTTATAAGATGTTTTACTTTCTCTTCTACTTTTTCATTATTCATGTTTTGTTTAATTATTTCTTGATCTCTTTTAATTTCACTGGCTTCACTCTGCCCAATTCTGATTTTCAAGGTGTCATTTTCCTCCTTGAGATTCTGGATCTCCTTTTCTAATTGGTTGACCTTCCTTTCATAACTTTCTTGTTTTTCTTGGATTATTTTTATTTTTTATTTTTTTAGCTTTTCCTCCATCTCTGTCATTTGGTTTTTAAAGTATTTTTTAAGATCTTCTATAAATTCTTTTTGGGCAAGTGATCATTTGACGTTGCTCTTTGGGAGTTTCTTTACTTCAATATCCTCCTCTGAAGATGAATCCCAGTCATCTCTAGTTCCGTAATAGGGGTCTCTACGGGTGGATTCTTTCTCCTTTGCCTGTGCTTTTTTTTTTCTTTTTGCATGGTAATAACTTGATTTTTATAATACCTCTAGCACTGGGGTATGGGAAATGGTGCCTCTTGCCCCAAATCTTCAATTCTCTCCTCTAGCCTGGAACCAAAGACAAACCTCCAACCTCTCTGTAAGTGCCCATAGCCAGGGGCTTTCTGCCCCACTGCTTATGCACTCACCGGGTGTGTGCTGGTTCCTTCTCGTCCCGACTGCTCCTCGGAGCACAGCTGGGTCTGGCGTTCCTTGTCAGCAGAGGTTCCCGAAATCTTCCAGGGCTCAAACACACGACTCCTCTCTCTGTCCCGGGGTGAAAAGTTCCAGTGCCTGGGACCAAGGCAGCCTCTCAAACCAACTAACCCTGGGGCTTGCTGCTAGTTATTTAAGCGGCTTGCCACTATGTGTTGTTAAAATGGAACCTACCCTAGAGGTGTTTATTCCTTGCAGGGACCAAACCTGGTCCTGGGGTTTTTCTTCAGATCTTCTCAAACTGTCCGAGGAAGACTCCGCTTGTACCCTTATTTTTCTTTGTCTCCACCCATACTTTGTTCTCCCTAAGGTGCTATTTTAACTCTTTTGTTGGGGGAAAATTCTTGAGAGCTTGGAATTTTCTGACCTATTCTACCATCTTCCCAGAATCCTCTCCCCTATTCTATTTTTTAATGTGTTATTTTCTTCAATGTTTTTTAGTGGTTTCTTTACCAAGCTGTTGACTCTTTTTTCATGACTTTATTATATCACCCCCTCCCCATTTTTCTTCTATCTCTCTCATTTGATTTTTGATTTTTAAAATACTGAGGTCTTCCAGGAAATCTTTTTTGGGCTTGAGACCAATTCATATTTTTTCTTTGCTTTGGATGTAGCAGTTTTAACTTTGTTGTCTTCTCCTGGATTTGTGTTTGCTCTTCCCTGTCACCGTAGTAACTTCCTATGGTCAGGTTCTTTTTTATTGTTTGCTTATTTTTCCCAGGGCAGCTAGGTGGAGCAGTAGATAGAATGTGGGGCCTGAAGTCAGGAAGACTCATTTTCTTGTGTTTAAATCTGGTCTTAGACTCTTACTAGCTGCGTGACCCTGGATAAGTCACAACCCTGTTTGCCTCACATTCTTTATCTGTAAAATGAGCTGGAGAAGGATATGGCAAATCACTCTAGTATCTTTGCCAAGAAAACCCCAAATGGATTATGAAGAGTCAGATACAACTGAAAAATGGCTGAATGACAACAAACATTTTTCTAGCCTATTTCTTAACTTTCAGATTTATGTTAAAGTTGGGCTCTGCTCCTAGGGTGAAATGAGCACTATCCCAAGCCTTAGAGTTTTTGTGCAGCTCTTTTTGAGAGCTAATTCTGGAGATCTATAAGTTTTCAATTTTTCCAAGAGGTATGATATAAGGAGAGGTGTGTTTACTACTCTCCTGGCCTGTGCTCTGGTCTATGAGTGACCACAGGCACTCTTTTCTGCTGTAGAGCTGTGATCAGGTTACCTTCTCCCCTGGGCTGCAAGCTCTGGCATGCTAGTGCTCCTCCTTATTCTGGATTCACATCTGGGCAATGCAACAGAGTCCTGCACGCAGAGCCATCAAAGAGATCCCTCTAATCTCCTACTCATCAGTTGTCCAACCCCCTTACCACCTGTGGGCTGAGAATTCCAGAAACCACTGCTGCTGATTCAGTTGCCCCCAGGGCATACTGTTTGCTTGTGCTCTTCTCTCACCCCAGTGCAACAGACCTTTCCTGCCCACCTTCCAAGTTGTCTTGGGCTTGAAAATTGTTTCACTCTGCCCCCTTTTTTTAGTTCTCCTACTCCAGAATTCGTTTTGAAGAGTTATTTTAAGTTGTTTTTTTTTGGGGGGGGGAATTTGGGAGAGCTCAGATGAGTCCTCACCTTTTCTCTTTCATTTTGGCTCTGTCTCTGGACTAGATTATTGATAAGGTCTGTCTTCCACTAAGAGAGGCAACACTGATTGGGTAGACTTCCTGACAGAACCGAACTGGACATTGTTACTTCCTTTCTTTGCCTTTGAGATTTATGGATGACCCTATTAGTTGCTTGATCTTGTGTAGTTTTCGTGTCCTTATTTTTCTCACAATCATAATAGCCAACATTTTATATCTATCCCACTCCCCATACCAGATGTTCAAACCTTCTCCTAAAACATCCCATACTACTCCTCACCCCCACCCTTATGGCTGAAAAACTTACCTCATACTTTGCTGAGAGCTCTCATGTCCCCTTCTTTTTACCTCATAACCTCCACTTTCCTCCTCCCCCACCCCTCTTTCTGCACAGAGTCTCTGATAAAGAGGTGGCTTTTCTTGTCGGGGTTAACTCTGTTACCTGTACCCTTGATCGCATCCTCTGGTGGCCTTTGCTAAAGAATGTCCCCACTGTTATCTACCCTCCCTCTTGTCCTCTTCTAGCTTTCTTCTTCTTCCTCTTCCCCTTTATCTTTCTCCTAATACCTGATTCCAAGCACATCACTCAGCTAAAACTACCCTTGGCAAAGTCAGAGGAAACAATATGGTACAATAGAAAGTGTGCTGTCTTTGGAGTTAAATGACCTGTGTTCAAATCCTGCCTCTGTCATTTGATACCTTAGTAGGTCACTTAACCTCCCCTGGTCTCATGTTTTCAGCTATAAAATGACCAAGATGACCTCTAAGGTCCCTTTCAGCTCTAAATTTATGCTTCTGTGATCAGTAATCTCTTAATTGCCAGATCCAGTGGCCTTTTAAAAACTATCCTTCTCCAACTCTCTTCTGCTTTTGACATTGCTGTCCACCCTCTCTCCCTGGAGACTCTCTTGCTTGCTCTCTCTGTCTCACTGCTCGTGTGGTTGTCTGTGCTGGACCATCATCTCTAGCAGGCTCCCTGTGGTTGTACCCCAGGCTCAACTCTGCTGCTTTTCCTTTGGACTCTGCATTCTCTCATTAGTTCACGTGGGTCTCATTATCATCTCTATTCATACAACTCCCTGAACTGTATTTTCAGTCCCAGTCTCTCTCCTGAACAATTGGAAGGAATTTCCAAAGAGGAAGAACATACCAGGCAACTCCTTCTACTTTAGATATTCTCGTTGTTAGGAAGTTTCTCTTGACATCAAATCTCAATTGGCCTCTTTGTGATAATACCCTTTACTCCTGGTCTGTCTTCTGTGACCAAGCCAAACAAGTCTGATTCCTTCTTCACGTGTGAGTCCTTCAGCTACTTGAAAAATATTATGATCTCTCCCTAGTGTTTGTTTCTTTAAGCTAAACAACCTCAGTTCGCTCAACTCATCCTCATGTGACATCAACGCAAGGGCTTTCACAAACATCCTGGAAAGTCTCCCATTTGTTAATATCCTTCTTGTACATTTATGCCCAGAACTGAGCCCTGTACTCCAGATGAGGGCTAAGGAAGGTAGTATCCACAGTGTCCACTGTACTGTCACCTTCCTCTTATTGGAATCTGTGGCTGCCTTCATGTACCCAAGTTTGCATTAGCTTCTTTGACTGCCGTATCATACTGCTGACTCAGTGGTGAACTTGCAGGCCACTAAGGCCCCTGTATCTTTTTCAGGATAGCTGCTGCGTATTGATGCCTCCTTTATTTTACACTAGTGAAGTTGATTTTGTATACTCAAGTGTAAGACTTTTACCTTTATCTCTATTGAATTTCATCTTACTAGATTCAGACTCTAGCCTTTCAGGATCATTTTGGATCCTAATTCTGTCATCTTTCAAGTCTCTCCCAGTTTTTTGTCTTCTGAAAATTGGATGAGAATATCATCTATGCCTTCCTTCAAGCCCTTTATCCAAATGGTAGACAGATCCCTGGGTCACCCCACTAGAGGCCTCTTGCTGTGTGGCCTTGAAGCATCTCAATTTCTCTTTTGAGTACAGCCATCTAACTGGTTCTGAGTCTATCTGACTGTATGATTGGCTAATCCTGACCTTCCCATCTTCTAATCTAGGTAAACTGTGTCTGTAATATGTCCCCATTTCTGTTATCTGCTGGTTTAGTGGAGGGAGTTGTTTGGTACAGTGGAAGGAGCGCTGGCTTTGGAGTCAGAGGACTTGGTAATTGCCTGTGTAACATAGGACAAGCCACTTCTTAACTTTTGGTTCTTCATCTGTAAAATGGGGAGCTCAGGCTCCAGTAGCTCCTTCTTACCCCCAAGATCAAATATAGGTTGCTTTGACATTTAAAATTCTTCACAGCCTATTTCCTAGCCTGCCTTTCTGGTATGTACATTACTTTACCCTCAGTCCGCCTTTGGGCTATCGTGTGTCGTGCCCCCCCCCAATCTATTATTTCCTCATTTCAGAGAAGCATTAGTTGGTGTGGTCGAGAAAATGCCAGGCCTGGAGGCAGGAAGACCGGAGTTTAAATTTGGCTTCGCATACTTTCTAGCTGGGTGACCCAGGGCAAGTCTTACTTGACCTTTGTTTTCCTCAGTTTCCTCAACTGTAAATTGGGGATGATAATGGCAGCTGTCTGTTAGGTTATTTGTGAGGAGCAAATGAGATATTTGTAAAGTGCTTGGCATATAGTAAGCACTGTATAAATGGTAGTTCTCCTCCCTTCCATCTTTCAGATTCTCTAGTTATGTTACCTTTGGCTCAGCTCAAGTACCACCTTCTATATGATATGCTTTTCTAATCCCCCTCACCCCAGTTGTTAGTACTCAGGTGCCCTGCCCCCCATGTCACCTTGTATCTCTCTTGTACCTTTTTCTCTTCCCCTGGTAAAGTGTAGGATCCTGGAGGGCAGAAGTTCTTTTCATTTTTGCTCAGGCCAGGTACCCATGTTAGGCCCCAGTCATGCCTCTTTGTCAGGTTTAAAAGTGCTTTGCATGATCTCATTTGAGTCTTTCCACTACCCCGTGAGGTGAGTACTGCAGGTATTATCCTCATTTAATGATAGGGAAACCGAGGCTTAAAGAACTGGTCACATTTTTATGGATGAGGAGTCTAAGGTCTGCCCAGAGAGGGAAGGTAACTTGTTTTAGGTTAAGCAGTGAGGGTACTAGAATCTAGATTTCTCTTCTAGATGGCTTACTAGCAAACTGTTGCATCTCCTTCCCAACCAGCTTTACCCAGGTTCTCTGGTTAGAGACAAATGCAGATATGTAAGATGTTAGTCAGAAAATTAATTGGAATTTTGAAATTCAGTACTCAGTTCATATGAGGGTTTTTAGAAGCATATTATATGCTTTGGTTTTAGGAACTTTTGTTCTTCTCTCCTTTTGGCTTAGAGTCAAACTTGGGAGGCCAGATCATGGTTTCCCCGAGCACTCTCAAGAGGAGAGCATCAGCTCTAGGGGATGATCCTCAAGAAGGATGGATTCTATACACAGCACATGCTAACACTGTGGCCGGATGTTGGCAAGCCTTTTTAGGAGCAGTGTGTTGTGGTATGTCACGACGTGCTACTCTGGGGAAAAGTGATCTTGCCTGCAAAGTGTGTAAGATGCACCCATTTGTCACTGACAGAGAGCCTGGCTTTGTGGGAATGTAATTCAGTATGGAGAGGAAAGCTAGTGTGTTTCAGACTTGCGGGCTATATGGAATTCTGCCAGGTGGTAGTACCAAGGGGTGGGTTGGTTACAGAGGGACAAATGAGGAGAGTGGTGGTTATAGTTGCATTGTCTCGTGTGTGTGTGTGTGTGTGTGTGTGTGAGAGAGAGAGAGTGATTGCACCAGCAGGTTCGAACTAGCTCTTTGTGAATTCCTTTTCCTTTTTTTTTTTTTTTTGGTTGTTAAAAAGGTTTTTCCTTTTATGCTTGTCCCTGTGGGGGGAATTGAGGTAGGAGGGATATATTGTGCTTCTGTTTTAATTATGAAACCTTCGGGGTCTGAAATTATGCTCTGAAACAATATGTGGGGCTATAGGAGAGGTCATATAACCAAGGAATGTTTTAATAAACAGTAAGTTAATAAATAATTTGACTTTGTGTGGATAGTAACAGTTTCTTCATCTTTAAAATAAGGGGGTTGGAATATGTAATTTCTTTTTGAAAATCAGTTTTATTGATATCTTTTGTTTTTATGTCAGCTGAATCTCTTACCCCTTCTTCCTTCCAGAGTGTAGCGAATTTATGGAAAGTATTGTGTGACCATAAAGTACTACAACTTTATGGTCATATAATACTTTACATGACTTTGATCTGCACAGCCACTTTTAAGATAGATTGTATAAGAATTATATTCATTTTACAGATGAGGAAACCAGAATTCAGAAAGCCAAAATATGACTTGGTCAGGGCCAAATAACGAATGAGTGACAGGGCCAGGCTCCTCCCCAAGGCTCCACTGCTCAGTCTCCTGTCAGTTCACTTCTCTTTTTCTCAAACCAGGCTGATGTTACAACTCTTGAAGGGTTACAGGTACACTATATGCAGCTCCTAGAGGTCTTGCCCAGTATTATACAGAACGCTTTTGGAGGAGTTGGGACTAAAAAGAATTCTCCTGTTTCCTAGTGTGGTGGATGCAAAATTATTTTAGTTGCAACCAAGAATTTTAGAAAATTAGAAGAGATTTCTGTTGCTTTCTATCTACTCTAGATAGAAAAAAGAGTTACTTTTGAATTTATGCTGGCAGCATAGATTTATACAAATTAAAAACTATATCTGTTTAGGTATCTGTTACTGCAAAAGATGTGCTTCTAGCCTGCTGCTATAGCGGGTTATTAAATGTGTACGTAGGATTCTACATGTTGCTCTGTTGCTAAAATGAGTGTCTAGGCTCAGCATTGAACTTAGAACCCATAGTAGCCTTTGTTGTGAGTGAGTGTGTTTTTTTTTAGTGTAGCTGTAGAAAGCTGAGCTTTGTCTGGGCTGGGTTAGGGTTTAACTGATGTGAACATTTGAGTACTGAAGTATTTATTTAAAGGTGCTATGATTTTGTCGTTGTGGACCTTAGTACTCATGAATTTCTGTGTCTGAACAAACTATCACCCAGTGGCTTCTCAGGTTTTCATTACTTTCTGGATGCTGCCAGATGAGAGACCTATAAGTAAAGTGTAACTTCAGTGAGCTAATTTGATTCATTCGTTTCCTTTTATAGTTAACACTGACAACCCAAAATGTGTATATTTCATGGCATAATAGTTTGGAAGGGACTTTAGAGATCTAGTCCATCACCTGATTTTAAAATGAGGAAACCAGACACTTGCCTAGATGTGAGTTGGAATTTGAATTCAAGTCTTCTGACTCCAAATCCATTGCTTTTCCTACTATACCACATCAGCCTTTTATTTGCTTGGATTGAGTAAACAAAACTAAATCTTTGAAGTTTGTAATACCAGTCTTTGGTTTTGGGCAATAATATTATTCTGAATGACATCTCCTTAATTATCCTAGGATAAAATCATTTGAGGTTGAGAACATACTTATTTTAATTTCTCTTATTTCTAAAATAAAGTTTAATAGTAATAACATTACATTTATATAGAATAAGCTTAGTGTTTTTTTTTCATTTTTAGTAAACATTTTATTTACTGACCAACACAGCAGTTCTAGAACTGTAGCTCCTGGAAGAACCACTTGTTTTTGCCTGTCTTGTACCTTTCCTCAAACTTGCCCTTGGCCTCCCTCTTTACCTTATGTTTTAGTGCAGGGTCACGGAACACATCTCTGTTGACAACTGTTTTGTCCAGTGAGATATCCACAGAGTATCTGGTGGGCATGAGGTCGTTGTAGTTTTAAACTTCCATGAAGGACTTGATTTTTGATCTCTTGGCAATCTTCTTTTTGCCCATTGCTGCAGTCACTTTTCAAGGGTAATAGTCGATACCTGCCACCAAGGCATGGCTGTAGGGCCTGTTGGAGGTCCCATCATCAATGTTCTTGATGATGACAGCTTTGTGTCCGGAGTACCGACTGGCCAGGACCACCTTCCCAGGTTTCACACACTTGCCCATTTTGACACGAAATGGTCGCTCCTAGAGCCAAAGGCAAATAAGCTTAGTATTACAAAATACTTCATGGTTTAGTGGAATGAATGTTCAGTTGGGAGTCAGGAGACTTGGAGTTGTAGCCTGAGCTCTCTAGGTACTAGCTATTTGTGCAGTATTGAGGAAGCCGGCAAGTTATCTTCTCTGGGTCTAAGCTTCCTTGTTTGTAAAACAGATAGGAAGACCTCAAAATGATACTGATAAACATGCTAGCTATTCTATTCTGCACCTGGATGATTTCTTAGGACCGTGTTCCAAAGTGCTCATGCTACTCTTTACTTCTTTAAAAACACACACACACACACACACACACACACACACACACACACACACACACACACACACACACACACACACCCCTACACCCCTATGAATGTCATTTATAGTTTGAATCTCCTTCCCAAAAACTGAATCTGACATTGTATACAGAATTACACAGCCATTCTCTATCGCCTCTCTACAGAAGGGAGACGGGTATGTTTTTCATCTGTTCTCTTGGACTAAGATTACCGGAAGAGTTTGACTAGCTTTCATTATTGTTTTCATTTACACGACAGTCATTGTTTTCATGGTTCTGTTTACTTCACCCTGCATCACATCATAGGATTTTTCCCATGCTTCTCTGAATTCCTCGGAGCTCATATTTCTTAGGATGCAGTCTCTCTTTTAACGATTATGGGCCAAGTTTCTCAAAAGCTTCCATCCTATTTGACTTAGAACGGAATTTCAGTCACAAGCAACTTTAAAAGTTGCATATTACAATTATTTTTTAAGTCCTGCGTAGAGCCTACATAGTGGATCTTTTATTGAATCAACAAGTATTTACTAAGCACCTGTGTTTTGGTAGGCATTAGGTGCTGGGGTACAGAGACAGAATTGGGGAGCTATTACTATAAATACCAATAACCCATGATTTGGTTAAGCAGAATAGGCAAGTGTCAGCAAGAACTTTGATATTTTTCCAAAACTAATCATTTTGTCATGGATTTAAAAAACCCAGTGATAATAGTGATTTAATGGTTTGGAAAGAAGCTAGCGATTTTAAGAAATAGAAGAGAAGCAACTGTGTAGATTAAATTATCAACTGTGTTGATAATAATTTTGATAAAGATGATTCCCAAAGCTGTATTTCCAGTTCTGTTCTTTTCTCCTAAGCTTCAGTTCCACATCACCAAATGCCTTCTGGACTCATAAAACTGAATGTTTTACACATGACTCCCATTTAGCATGTCCAAAACAGAACGTGTCTTTTTCTTCCCCCTCCTCACAAACCCGTCACTCTTCCTGATTTTTTTCAGGCATACCACCATGTTTCCAGTCACTCAAATTCACAACCTCAAAGTTATCCTTTCTCTACTCTTCACTTTTCACCTCCTAGATCTAACAAGTTGCCACGTCTCATCAATTCTACCTGCATTACATTTCTGGAATATATCTCCTAAGTGGTACAGTAGAAAGAGTGCTTTACCTGGAGTCAGAAAAACCTCAGTTCAAATCTGGCACTAGCTAGGTGATCTTGGGCAAATCACATCTGTTCGCCTCAGTTTCCTCAGCTGTAAAATGAAGATAATAGTTATCCTACTTCACAGAATGGTTGTGAGGATCAAATGAGCTAATATTTATAAAGTGCTCACTACAGTACTTGACATGTAGTAGGTACTCTGTAAATGCTGGCTATTATTTCTGTTATTAATATTTATTACCTACAAAATCAGTAGCCCAAGTCAATCCCTCATCACTTCTGACTTGGGCTACTGCCACAGACTAACTGGTATCTCTGCCAGTCTTTTCCTCCACATATCTGACTAAGTGACGTTCCTAAAGTACAAGTAAAATTAATGTCCTTTCGTTGCTCAAAAAGCTCTAGTGGGGGGAGTGTGGGAAGAAAGGAAAAGAGCTATAGTGGCTCCCGCTTGACACTAGGATAAAATAAAAATACCTGTTTGGCATTTAAAGCAGCTCCCAGTCTGGCTCTGGTCTACCTTTCCAGGTGTGCTACCAAAGGTTTCATAATTAAGTAACAAAATACTTCTTCCGCCATCTCCTCTCCAAACACACACATACAGAGAGAGAGAAAGAGGGAAGGAGGGAGGGAGGGAGGGAGGGAGAGAGAGAGAGAGAGAGAGACCGAGAGAGAGACCGAGAGAGACCTTTTAACAAAAAAACCAAGGAATTCATGGACTCTGTTGTCCAGCCAAACTGGTTTACTCACTGCTCTTCACACAAGATGTTCTGTCTTCCATTTTTGTACATTTAAAAAGCTGTCCCTCATTTTGGAATGCACCCCCTCCTCTCCACTGTCTCAAGGATGATCTCCCACAAGAGACCTTTCCTGACCCTTCCCTTAGTTGCTAGTGTCTCTCTTGTCATGCCCCCAGAACTTTATATTTGTTTATTTGTGCACTTGTCATTACCTCCAATAGAATTTAAGCTCCTTGAGGTCAAGGACTGTTTCTTTGGTCTTTGTATCCCCAACATTTCCTTGGAAATATACCAGTTGATTTTCACAGTGACTAAAATACTGTTTCCTCCAGCAGTGCTGAGCACACAACCTGATTCATGCTGGTCTAGCCTGGGTACCTTCTATCCATGTCATCAGTGAAAGTCTGGCAAGGTTGTTCCCTCATGTTGTCTTTACGTTGTGTAGATCTGGAGGTTGACCTCCCTTCTTGTAGGGGACCAACCAGTCTTCTTTCTTTTCTGGTCATATATGCCTCTGAAGACATCTTTTACACTACTCTTCTTTGTAATCCCTCATTTGTTGTTCCTAAAAGGAACTGTGCCAGTGAGGTACCTCTTGTATTGGTTGTGAACTTAGGTTTGAATTGAACATTTTAGAATTTCTAGACTTACATAGTGGGAAGGAATGAATTCCAGACTCCTAAAATGTTAGAGCTGAAGTATACCAGCAGTCTCTTTCTGCACACTTCCCACCCCCCAATTTTACTAATGAAAAAACGGACCATTTGATTTACTCAAAGAAGAGACTCAGAAAACTGAGGCAAGAATTTGGACTTCTTGACTCCCTGTCTAATATGCTTCTCGGTGAAGCTCCCACATTGACAGGCAGGACTCAAATCCACACCTTCTGACTTTCAGTTCTATGCCCTTGGCTTCTTTTAGAGTAACCAGGCCTGCAGATATTCTTAGACCCCACAGTGAGCTAGTAGAAGAATAGCTTCCTTGTCCTGGAGAAAGTTGATGGCCTCAGGGGCTGCTCAGTCTGAAAGACTCCCCTCTCAAGCTGTATTACTAGGGTTCTTCATTGGCTGTTTCTTTTTCACTATTTGCCCAGCTTATTCCACCCTCTGTCTTCCATCTCCTCTCTTTCTCTTCTTTCTCGTATTTCCTGGCACATTTTCATTCTCCCGTGCCGCCTGGCTTGTCCTGGAAAAACTAAGGACTTGTTTTTAGTCTTTTATGGTTTATAAAATGCTTCTCCTAAAACATGGGCTAGATAGGCATTGCAAATATTTCTGTCCCTACTTTCTACATGAGGAAACTGAGGCTTAGAGGAAAAATAAGGCTCAGCTCTGCTTATCTAGTAGCAGGATCATGGGATTTAGCAGTAGAAAGTACCCAAGAGAGCGTGTAATCTAATCCAGTCATTTTGCAGAGGAAAATATGGAGACTCAGAGATGTGGTGGATTGCCCAAGATCACACATGTGCTTAGTAGCAGAGCTGAGATTCCAGAGCAGCTTGGGGCTTTTTCCATTACACCATCCTGCTTACAAATTGTGCAACCTTGAGCTAGTTCACTTCCCTTTTCTGGGCCTTAGTTTCTTTTTTGTAAAAACGAACAAGACATTCCATCCTCACTCTCTGCATTTGCATTGGCTGCCCCCTGTCTGGAATATTCTTTCTCCTTATTTCTACTTCATTAAAACTCAGCTAAACACCCCGTTTCTTCAAGAAGGCTTTGCCAGCTCCTCTATGCCAGTGCCTTCTCTGTGTTGATTACTTCCAGTTTACATGTTGTGTCCCCTATTAGAAGGTGGGCTCCTTGGAAGTATGGACCATTTTTGCCTTTCTTTGTATGCCTTGCCTGGAACACAGTGCCTGGAACATGCCAAGTGCTTAACAAATGTTTGTTGACTCACTTACTGAAGGGACTGCATTTAAATCATCTCTAATCCCTTCTAGTTAGGATTTTCTGTGATCCAGCATGGTTGGTTCTGACCTTAAGTCCATTACTCTTTCTAATACACCGTGCTGCTTGACTATTTTTGGTCAAAACATGTTTTCCTTTCCAGGGGTGAAGTAGTCTGCTAAAGCTATATAGGGTTTAATCTTTGGATCTGTGGCTGGAAGTGGCAGTACATGTCTTTATTGCTGAATGCCCAAGATGCAGCGCTCATGTTCTAGGGTACCTGAAATTTGTAAAAGCCAGTGCATAGTCACCGTTTGTATGCATTTTATCTTTGTAATGTAATTGTACTTGAATTTGGGTGTGTCTGGTGTAGGAGCAGTTAAAGTAGTTTAAGACCGTGGCTTTATTACTTTGTTTGAAGACTTGGCCAAGTGTAACTCTCCCATTCTGTCGCATCAGTTTATCTTCCTGTGTCTGCTCTATGCCTAGAGGTCAACATCTCCTGCTGCTACTATCGTTTTATCCCTAACCTTGCTATCTCCTTGGTTCATACCTTCTCCATGGTTAAGACAGTATAAGTAAATAGTAGAACTGGGCAAACTGAACCACTCTGTCTCCCAAACACCCTCTGTACATTTCTCCTTCAATACTTTTACTCACTGCCTTTCTTGTCCCTAAAATGTTCTTCTTCTCCACTTGTTGGATTCTTCATCCATCCTTTTGGCCAAAAGAAATGCCACCTTCTTCATGAACGTTTTCCAAATCACTTAAAGGCAGTAAAGAAAAAAAAACCTTTCATCTTACACTTCATATAGTGCTTTGTTTTGCCCACTTAATTACACTTAGCCATGACATTGATATCAGTTATTTTTGCATGTGTCACACACACTCATGGATGGTAAAGGGAGAGTGGCTTGTCTTAATTTTTTATGTTTTCTGGTGCATAGCACACTACTTTGTTTACTCTTGATGCTCAATAAGGATTATCAAACTGATTTGAAATAGAGCCTGAAGTTATACATAGTGTGGAATAGTGGCAAGAGCCCTAGACTTAAAGTTAGGAGAATTTGGTCTATAGAATAAATAGCTTGGACTCTTAATTCTTGAAGATCTCTTTCTAGCCGGCTACCAGCAC
Source organism: Phalanger gymnotis (assembly GCA_028646595.1). NCBI lineage: Eukaryota > Metazoa > Chordata > Mammalia > Diprotodontia > Phalangeridae > Phalanger > Phalanger gymnotis. The sequence goes on along the minus strand of CM053622.1, from coordinate 46,913,003 downwards.
CTGTTAATGAAATCTACACCCTCGTCAAATCACTTCCTTTCTCTGGCCTTAGTTTCCTCATCTGTAAAGTGCCAGTATCTATACTCCCTACTTCAGTGGGTTGTGAGGAAAGCCTTTTGTAAACTGGAAAGCACCACACAAATGGGGAGCTATTATAAATACCAATAACCCATGATTTAGTTAGCAAGGCAGGCAGTTATCAATAGGAATTTTGATGTTATTCTAGAACTAATCATGTTTTTATGTGTATAAACACATGTGATAATAGAATAGTGATTTAATACTTTTTTTGTTAGATATAGAGATCCAATATTCTCTTCTGCCATGTGTCACATAATTATTAATGATTCAGAAGAAAAACTTGATTCTTGGATAATGAGTCATCATGATTACCTCATAATAAGTCTGCTATGCAAATTAAAAATGTCATTGGGCTGCTTAAACAACTTGTTGAAATAATCTTTTTCTTTAAGAATTCAAAAATTTCAACAAATCTTGACTGATCTAGAAAGTTAAATAAAAGAATTTTAGAGCTGGAAACAACTTTTAGTCATCTGATCTAACATCCTTATTTTAAATAAAGGAACTCCCAGAGGAGCAAAATGATTTGCCTTGAAGCAAGTGTATTTTAGGTGCTAAATAAACAACTTTCTTAACATGCCATGGGTCTCTCAAGCAGAGTTAAAGGTATAATTACAAAGCTAAAACTTAAAAAATCAGGCAGAATCTCTCTAAAATGGTATTATTCCTGATATAACATTAATCAATCTTAAAATTTCTGCATGCTTTTACTAATGCATATTTTCCCCCTCTCTTGTAGGAATCTGTTGCTTTGAGACCATCGATCCGATTTCAAGGAAGCCAAGGGGTAAGTTCTTTTTTATTTGGGTAAAGAGAGAGAACTTTCTACTGTATCTCTGATAAGGAGTCATCTGGCAGCTGTGAAAACTACAGGTTGTTTGTATTATATACTTAAAAACAAAAGCAAGCTGTGCATAACAGACCTGTGGTTTCATTTCATGTACAATCCTCTTTTTCTGTTCTCTTGTGTCTATGCAGGTACCCATTTTATTTGGTGTTTTAAGTTCAGAATTAAAAATAAGAACTAAAAAAACAAAACAAGAGTGCCTCCAGCCTCTGCTTGAACACTTTCATTGACAAATCAGTCCATTTATAGTGTGTCCTTTTTTTTTTGTTAGTTGTAGATGTTAGAAAGTTCTTGAAATTGTGTGTCCATCTGGCTCTAACTGCTCAACCCATTGATCTTAGTTAGTTCTGTCCTGTGGAACCATAAATTTAATAATTCCCATTTAACATCACTGCCCTTTAGATATCTAACAACAGACAGATATGTGTGTGTGCCTTGAACTTTCTCCATCTCGCAAACTGTCCCTAGCTTCTCTTTGAGCCTTTCCTTGTGTCATGGTTTCCAGATCTCTCACCTTCTCCTGGTGCCTTCCTTGCTGTGTTCCATTTTGCCTAGACTAGTGGAGAGAGTGTTGTACTAAAAGCCAGAGACTTGGGTTTGAATCCAGGCTCTGTCATCTAACTAACTGTGTGACTTCACCTGATCTGACCCCCAGTTTCTTCATCTGCAATTCAGTTCAAACATGTGTTAAGTGACTATTATTGCTTTTATGCAAGGCATTTTCCAGGCTCTGGAAAATGAAGGTGATGATAATGTTGGTGTCTCCCATTTCAGATTTACAAAGCATTTTACAGATTATTGCCTTTGATTCTAGTACCAGCCTTAAAAAAGCAGTATTATTTATAAAATATTACATGTCAGATGATGCCTCTATAACTATGGGCAAATAACTTAACCTCTCTGTATTTCAGTTTTTTCATTTGTAAAATGCGAATAATACCTGTGGTGCCTATTTCTTGGGGGTGGTTGTGAGGATGGAGAAGAAGGAGGAAGGGAACAAGCATTTATATAGCACCAGAAACTCTGCTAGACACTTTATTTAAATATTATCTCATTTGATCCTCATAGTAACCCTTTGAGGGTTATGTGCATATCCATTTCACAGGTGAGAAAAATGAGTCAAACAGAAGCGAAGTGTCTTACCCAGGGTCACACAACTACTAAGTATCTGAGGCCACATTTGAATCCAGGTCTTCCTGACACCAGGCCCAGGGCTCTCTAACCATTGTACCCTCTAGCTGCCCCGCGATTACATGAGATCATGTATTTAACGCACAATTATAAACCTTCAGCACTATAAACATGTTTGCTCCTATTATCATTCCCAGTTTATAAATGAGGAAGGCCCAGAAAAGTGAAATGACTCACTCCAAAATCCCTAGTGAATCAAACGTGTGAGCTGAGACTTTTAGCCCCAAGTGCAGGCAGGACTCTTCATCGCGGCCTTCCAGTGCTTTAATTACCAGTGACCTCAGTTTACATAGAATGTTAACAGAAGATCAAGGAGTGGAAAGCTTAGCAAATGACCAGTGATGAATAATTATAGACAGTGGTGCCAATAGAAAAAAAAAACAAAGGAAATTGTTCTTATTAGTCTGTGAGAGCAAGGGGAAGACTGAAGGTAGCAGTCATGGCACCCTACCTAGTGCTGTTAGTGAAAACTCATTAGCCTCCTGCTGCTTTGGGGGTGAGATTTTACAGAGGATATTCTGGAACTATGCCTCAATGGTGTGGGAGCTTGTTTAGTGCCTGCATCTACAGAAATCATTATATAGACCATAGAGGCCCACCAGGCGATGCAGTGTTTTTGTTACGTGTACTGATGGGTGAAAGGGTCTTGCCCTATAATAATACCGAAGGGCTTTTGGTTACCTCTATGATTGTATGAATAATACTTTAATGCATTTTAACAGTCATTATATCAATGAATAGCCCTCAGAAAGTGTTTTAAAATACCATTGAGATCCTGCTTGAGGAGGAATAAAATAATGTATTTCAAAAAGACTACTTAGGAGCAGCTAGGTGGAGCAGTAAATAGAACACTGGCCCTGAAGTCAGTAAGATCTGAGTTCAAATCCAGCCTTAGACACTTGACACTAGCTGTGTGACCTTGAGCAAGTCACTTAACCCCAATTGCCTTGCCTTCCCCCCTCCAAAAACCAAAACCAAAAAGATTCCTTCTTTGTGTTTTATACTAATGTTGAATCAAAAAATTCTGCAATTGGAGGAGACTTTAACACAGCATTTCAGAGGTAGCAGAGACCCAAGGTATCCATGTTAGCCCAACAACTTTATTTTTACAGATGAAGAAACTGAGACCCAGTAAAGAGAAATACCCTGTTTAGGCACACAAAGAAGCAGGGCTTGGACTAGAGCTTAAACCTCCTAGTTGCCCAGGACCCTTTCCCATGTACTGCCGTATTATACTCCCTTTCTCATATTTTCCCATGCCATGTGGTGTGTTTTATTGCCTACCTTTTTGTTTTTTTGTGGAATTCTCTAGCCCTGACCAGCACTGGGAAAGAAGCATAACTTTTCTTGATGCTCTTTCAGATAGCTTCTTCTTCAGTAATAAAAATTCTTGAATCTGGCATTCCTGTGAACACCAGTATCAGAATCAGCATCTCAAAGTTGAGAGAATTTGAGACTATCTCATCCAGCCCCCTCTCCAGGGCACAGAGTTTTTCTTTAGTGTAGGGGTCATTCTGCCTTTGCTTGAAGGCCTTGAAGGATAGGCAGTGAGCTGTCTCAGAATTTGGATTACATCAAATTAAAACTTTTTACACAAACAAAATCAATGTAGCTAAAAACAGAATAAAAGCAAGCAAATGGGAGGAAAATCTTTGCAGCAAGTTTCTCTTATAAAGGTCTCATTTCTGAAATACATAGGTAACTAGAACTCTGATAAGTAGTCAATTGTCAATTTTCAGAAGAAAAAAATCCAAGCTATCAAAAGTAATAGGAAGAAAAATTGCTCATAATCACTAATAATTAGAGAAATGCACATTAATGCAGCTTTGAGGTACCACCTCACATCCATCAGATTGGCAGAGTTGACCAGAAAAAGGAAAATGAAGTGATGAGAGGGCCTATAGGAAAACAGGCACAATTGGTCCCGCCATTCTTGGAAAACAATTTGGAGTTATGCCCCAAAAGCTATTCAACTGTGCCTACCCTTTGACCCTGCTACTAGGTCATTACCCTCAAAGAGATCAAAGAAAGAGGAAAAGGACACATATGTACAAAAATATTTATAGCAGCTCTTTTTGTGGTGGCAAAGAATTGAGAGGCTGCCCATCATTTGGAAAATGGCTGAATAAAGTTGTGTCAAATGAAAGCAATACTATTGTACTGTAAGAAATGATGGAAAGGATGGTTTCGGAGAAACCTGGGAAGACTTGTATGAACTGATGCAAAGTGATGTCAACAGAACTAGGAAGATAGTTTCTACACTAACAATATTGTAAAGACAAACAACTTTGAAAAAATTAGGAACTCTGATTAGCATAGTGACCCACCTCTGTTCCAAAGGACTTACAACGAAACGTGCTGCCCATTTCCAGATAGAGAGCTGATGGACTCAGTGCAGATCAGGGCATTTTTTGAGACATGGCCCTTGGAGCTATTTGTTTTGCTTGATTATACACATTTGTAATGAGCTTTGTTTTTCTTGCTTTCTCAGTGAGGGGAGGAGGAGATGGAAGGGAGAGATTGCAGAACAAAAAAAGAAAGTAAAATTGGTTGGAAAAAAAAAAGAAGGAAATCGATCATCTCGTGAAGCAGCCTATCCCACTGTTGCATAACTGTGTCTTTAGAAGTTCTTTATTGACCTGCACTCTGCCTGCATATATTTTGTACCCATTTGTTCAAATTCTCGTTGCTAAGCCACATGCAACATAATATCCCTCTTTTTCATTAGTTCTTCTGATATTTGAAGGTGGCTATCATTTTTATCTCAAGGCATATTTTTCTAGGCTACACATCACCATTTGTTTCAACCTCTTCTTGTGATGTCAGTCAATATGTATTTATTAAGCTCCTCTGGTGTGCCAGGTACCGTACACTTGCCAGAAAGAGGCAAGAAACAGTCCTTGCTCTCAAGGAGCTCATAATCGAATGGGGGAGGCAACATCAAACAAATATATACAAAGCAATCTATAGACAGGATAAATAGGAAATAATTAAGAGAGGGAAGGCACTAGAATTGAGGGATTGGGGAAGGCTTCCTGTAGGAAGGCTTTCAATTGGGACTTAAAGGAAGCCCAAGAAAGTAGTAGGCAGAGATGAGGAGAGAAAGTATTCCAGGCATGAGAGACAGTTAAAGAAAATGTCCAGAGACATGATTTAGAATCCTCCTTCTCTATCCTAGTCACCCATGGCAAGCCCTTTCCATATCTCATGGAATTACAGAATTTTAGGGCCTGATGGGATCTTAGTGATAAAAACTCATCCTGTCTTTTTAAGGATGAAGAGCATGAAACATGGAGAAACTGTGTCATGACCAAAGTCTCACTTCTAATACTTGAAAAAAACAAAACCAAAAAACCACTCACTTTTCCATACCCTGTGTGTCAGTAAAGTATCTCTTCATAGACTAGACATGATTTAGAGTTTGCCTGAGTTTGCCCACTGCTTTGTCCTTTCAGGCCAGGGTAACATAAGATTTTTTCCCTTAGCACCATAAAGTTATATTGCTTATGCTTACTGTAGAAGACAAATAGGCATTCATAACCAGTATATGAACTAGGAGTGGGGGTGGGGGGAGGAACACACTCTTAAACGTTTAATAAATGCTTGTTGACATTTTGTTTTGAAGATTTATTTTCACATTATAGAATGACAATAGACATTTGAATGATGTCAGAGAAAATTATAAATATCTTTAGTTATGAAAATAACATGGTTATCCATTAAATATAATGGATACCCTGTATGACCCTGAATAGGTCACACCTTCTGTCTCAGTTTTCCCATATCTCATATGGGAATAATAGCACCTTCCTCCCAGAGTTGTTGTTAGGATAAAATCAGATAACATTTGTAAAGCACTTTGGAAACCTGCAGTATATCAAAGCTAGCTATCATTACTATTATTAGTGGTACACTAGATAGAGAGCTGGGCCTGGAGTCAAGAAGACCTGAATTCAAACCCACTCTCAGACATATACTAGTTGTATGATCTTAAGCAAGTCCCTTAACCACTGCCTGCCTCAGTTTCCTCTCCTGTAAAATGGGAATAATAATAGCTTCTACCTCAGAGTTGTGAGGAAAACTTGAGATATTTGTAAAGTGCTTATATAGTGCTTGGCACACAGTAGGCGCTGTGTAATGCTCACTGCTGTGATTTTTATTATTTCTGTTGTTGTTATTAAAGGTTCTAAGACCACCTATGGGTCAAGCATTAGTGAAGGCAGTTTCTATTTTTCTTCCTCCTAGGCCGGGGTGGGGAACCTGTGGCCTTGAGATCCACATGTGGCCCTCTAGCTTCTCAAGTGCAGTCCTTTGACTGAATCCAAACTTCATAGAACAAATCCTCCTCTTAATAAGAGGATTTGTTCACTAAATGAAGAATGGCCAGAAATGGGAGGCAAAGTGTCTCATGTGAGGAATAGCAAGGAAGCCACTGTTACTGGCTTACAGAATATGTGGAGAAGCGTAAGATGTACAAAGACTGGAAGGGTGGAGCAGGGGAGGGAAGGTGTTGTGAAAGGCTTTGAATGCCAAATAGAGGATTTTGTGTTTGATTCTGGAGGTAATAGGGAGCCACTGGAGTTTATTGAGTAGGGAATGACATGGTCGGATATGTCTTTAGGAAAAATTGTTGTTGGCTTATTAGAGGTTAGTGAAGAATAGACTGGAGTGTGGAAAGACTTGTGGCAGGGAGATCAACTAGCAGGCTACTGCAGTAATTTGGGCTTGAGGAGATGGAGGCCTGCACTAGGGTCATAGCAGTATCAGAAGAGAGAAGGGAGAGTTTTTGAGAAATGTTATAAAGGTAAAATCTACAAGCCTTGGCAACAGATGGGATGTGGGAAAGAGCAAGGCATTAAGGATGACACCTAGATTTCAAGCCTGGGTAACTCGGAGGATGATAGAATCCTTAATATTAATGGGGAAGTTTGGAAGGGGGTAAGATGTGGAGGAAAAGATAACGTGTTCAGTTTTGGACTTGTCGAGTTTAAGATGTCTTTGAGATACCCAGTTTGAGATGTCTAATGGGCAGTTAGATATCCAAGTCTAAAAGTCAGCAGAAAGGTTAGGGCTGGATAACTCGATCTGAAAATCATTAGCATCCAGATGATAATTCAAACCATGGAAGCTGATGAGATGACCAAGGAAAAATACAGGGAGAAGAAAAGAAGACCCAGGACAGAGCTCTGGAGGACAGCCATGGTTAGTGTATGTGACCTGGGTGAAGATCCAACAAAGGAGGCTGAGGAATGGTCCAGCAGGTAGGCAGAGAACCAGGATAGAGTATTGTCTGGAAAACTTAGAGAGAAGAGAGCAGGGGTGGGGAACATGTGGCCCTCTACGTCCTCAAGTGGGGTCTTTGACTGAATCTAAACTTCACAGAACAAATCCTCTTAATAAAAGGATTTATTCTGTTAAATTTGGACTCAGTCAAAAGGCTGCACCCAAGGAAAGGAAGTAGAAGCAGTCATTGTACATGATCTTCTCAGAGAGCCACAAAAGGGAGAAGAAATATGGGATAATATGGTGAAGGATGAATTAAGTGAGAGTTTTTTAAGAATGAGAGGAACATGGACATGTTTGTAGGTAGTAGGGAAGTAGCCAGTAGAAAAGGAGAGTTTGAAGATAAATGAGAAGGTAGGGATGATGGGAGGGTGCAGCCTGCTGGAGAAGAAAGGATGGAATGAGATCACTTGTGCATGAAAGAGGGCTTTGCCTTAGTAAGAAGAAAAGCTGTCTCTTCATGTGAGACAGGTAAAGGAGGAGATAGTTGCAGAAGGCATTTAGGCAATGTGAGGTGAGGAGAGAAGAAGAGGGAGCTCAGTTTTGTCAGTGGAATATGAAGCAAAGTTCTTGGCTGAGAGGCTTAGGGATAAGGGAAACCATGAAAGGTTTGGAGGGATGGAGAGGTTTGGAAGAACTGCTGTGGTGAGTGGGATGTGGCAATTGGGGAAGTGTAAAAGGTTGACCGTGCAGCAGTGAGGGTCCAGGTTAGTCCATGCAGTATAAATTTGTAGTGGACTCTGAGCATGATTTTATGATTTTTTTTACTCCCTTGCCCCTTTATTGTCCATCTTGTCTTCCTAAACCTTAGATAACTCCCATCTGCTGCCTTTGATCTAATGCATATATTATGGGATGAACCTGGAGGATATAGTGTTGAGGTGACTTGGCTCACCAAGGGGTTAAGATGGGGAAGGGATGATGGTGTACCCAATACAGGATTGTTGGCCTGGGAAGGACTTGATGGATAGGTTGAAGGATTGGAGGTCACCGGTTAATGAGGAGTAGTTTGTGGTTGCAAAGGAAAGATGGATCTCGGACTTAGGGAGTTCATGACCATGGACATAGTACATTTGTGGTTGATGGCAAAATTAGGGGTGTTACCATTCTGGCTGAAGTGGAGGGCAGGCATAGGCCATGAGTAAATTGAGGAGCTGTGAGGGGAGTATCAGGGTATGTGAGAGCAGGGGCTGGGCAAAGACCATGTGAGCTGGATCCCAGGAGACCTCTTTTAGTTCTCGCTGTGCCATTGACTTGTGGTAAGTCATTGAACTAGCATTTGGAGCCCAGCTTTGCTAATTTTATGATCAGGAGCAGTGTAAAACAACCCTCATCTTAGTTACTAAGACATAACTATGACCTCATTCCTTCTTTCACAGTGCTTATAGATTATTAGGGGAGAAAAGACATGTACTAGTAACTATAACACAAGGCAGAATGTGATAGTGCAGGAAGGGAAATAAAAGTCTTTCGAGAGTTCGAAGGAGAGAGTAATTATTTCAGTCCGTGAGTGATATAGGAAAGAAAGTGGCTTCTAAGCTGTCCAGTTCATGGACAGGAGTAGCTGGATGGGAAAAGGCAACAGTTATAGTCAAGGAGCATTTATGAGTCAGGCATTGTGCATTTGTATTTGGGAAGACAAATACGAGTAGAAAGGGAGACAGCCCCTGCCATGAAGGAGATTATGTTCTTATGAGGAAAGAACACCAAGGTACTTGAGGGACATGGTAGAGAAAGTCCTAAGTGAGAGCCCAGAGAGGATTGGAATGTGGCTGGCCTGGGTGCCTCCTTGAATGGATGTTCTGGAGGAGCCCTCCACCATTGAGAGGCTGTAGTGAGCCTCCAGGTCTGCTGTGGAGGCAGAGAGAACAGCATCAGCATAGGGATTAACAAAGGACAAAGGATAGCAGGTAGTGAGATCAGTTCTCCTGGAGGGCTTCTGGCAGAGCATCAGTTAACACAAGAAGAGCTTGGTATGTGTCAAATGACATGAAAATCTTCCCTGGTCCTTTAGGGTCTTTATAAATACCAGCCCTTTAACCATCTGTGTTGTGGAGAGCATCCCTCCTCTGGGAGTGGTTATAAGGAAGGACTGCGGAGGGAAAGGCTGCAAAGGTAGGAAGCAGCCAGATGGGGGAGGGTCTTGAATTAGGACTTACGCTGCCTAGGAAACAAGGGCTAGTAAAGGTTTCTGAGTCACATGATTTAATCTGACAGCAGTGTATTTCAAAAGAAATCTGCATATTATTATTTGAGGATTTCATTGTGTGGTTGTTTAGGGAAAAAAAAAAAAACCTTACTATATAGCCAGATGTGCTTTTGTAGAAGCGCTTGAAGTCAGGTACCTCCCAACCTAGAGTAAAACTCTTGATTTAGTTTCCATTTGCCACGCAAAAGAGTTTTGAAAGATCAGCTGCAATTTTAAGATCTTACTCTCCTCAGATGTGAGTTAACTTTGTGGGGTCTAAATTGACCCACACCAGTTTTGGAATTACTTTATAGAGGAATCAGCCCTGAGAAGCAACAGACATCTGGCATTTTGAGCCCCTGATGCTTCACACCTCAAAAAGAAGAGAAAGATTGGGCTGCCCCACCTCCTCCTGAAACTTGTTAGCAAAAACTTGTTCTTTATAAAACACACAAGTTTTTCAGTTGAGGCTTATCCACCTGTGTTCACAGAAAGTCCCCAACAGTGTCCAGAGCGCAGTATTTCTGTGTGTGTAAAAGCTGGCATCAGCTGCAAACTACAGGCTTGCTGCCTGTTTTTTTTTTTAATGGCTCACGAGTTAAGAATGGTTTTTACATTTTAAAAGGAAATTTGACTGTATTTTAAAAATGTAAAAAACATTAGGATTTGATCCTTGGGCCACAGGAGGAAGAAGCACTGGACTCCTGAGTTCTGGATCTTAGACAAACCAGGTTTGGATAACTAGGTGGTGTAGTGTATGTTGTTAGATTTGAAGTCAAGAAAGGCTGAGTCAAGTATGGCCTCAGATCCTTACAATCTGTGTTACCCTAGGCAAGTCACTTCTTCTATCTGCCTCTGTTTCCTCATCTGAAAATTAGAAATAATAACAGCATCTATTTCCCAGGTTGTCGTGAGGATCAAAGAAGATAATATTTGTAAAGTGCTTTGCAAACTTTAAAGCACTGTATAAATGCTAGCAATTATTAAATCACTTCATCATTCTGAGCCTCAGGTTCCTCATTTATCAAGTGGCGATAATACCTGCCTCATCTCCCTCACTGGACTCTAGTCGTGAGTTGACTGACTTGGTTTCTTGTCCAAACACTATCCTTGCTTAGCTTTGTGACCTTTGAGGCTTTAGTACCTTCATTTGTACAAAGAATGGTAAGAATGAATTATTATTGTGAAGCTAAGTAACTCATTTAGATGGCACATTACAGTTTTATGAAGGTCAAACTGGCAAATCAGGGTCTTGAGCACCAAGTCACAATAGGAAAGTGCCTTAATGTTAACTGATAATAATAGCTCACATTTACACTTTAGTAATAATGATAATTGTCATTTATGTAATACTTTTAAGATTTACTTGCATTGTCTCACTTAACATAATAACACTATGAGGTATTTATAGGTATTATAGCCCCCCCTATTTTAGAATGAGGAGACTGAGGCCCAAAGTGGTTAAATGACTTGACCTTAGCTTAGTGTCTCATGCAGAATTCTAACCTAGGCTTCTCATTGCAAGCCCATTGCTTTTTCTAATACCCATGCAGCCTCTCACTAGAAGGTTTACCAAGTGCTTTCCTCAGAATAACCCTGGAAGGTAGATTGTATTCAACTTTCCCCCTATTTTTCTGATAATTGAGGATAGACTTTAGAAATGACTGAGGCTGTAAAGTAGAGCTTGTAAATGAGAGAGCAGGGACTTGGACCTGAAAGGGCTCAGTAGTCTAGTGCTCTTTCTGCTGTGTTGAATTAAGGATTCCAAAAGTCGGTGTATTTGAAATGAAGGAAATGAAAATCAGAACAATTTCTAAGTTAGCATGTGGTAATGTAGAACTGCTTAAGAGAGAAATAGGACCTCTCACTGCTCATTCTGTTTAGTCAGAAGCTTAAAATCTAAACTCGAGCTTGTAGCAGTAAGGCCTTTCTTTCACTGATGTCTAATCATCATAGGGACTGAATGAAAAAGAGATCAAAGAAGGGAGATTTCATATAGCAATGTGATTTAACAAGCGACACATTGAAATGTGTGATTCTAAACAGCACTGAGGTATCCTGGAAGTGGCATTGTATGAGGAGACCCAAGATCATCTCTCTGTCACCTTCTTAGGTCAGTTCAGTTAATTACCCAGTCAGTGAAGGCCAGCGGAACAGCTCTGGAAAGTCAAGAGCTAGTTTAACTGACATAAACAGAAAGAGCTTTTTGTCTTTTTAAATTACGTTCTATTATGGGGTGGGACAGATGGTGTGATAGTCTGCTTTTGAGAGTTACATTCATGAGTCAAGGTAACTGTTGCTCCCAGAATTAACTATTTGGCTCGAAAGACTTTTTGGCTTCAAAAAAGCAAATCGCAGTGATTATGAGGGGAAACGTTGAAGAGAGACGTTCTGTCATTCAGCCTGGTTCAGCTCCAAACAATCCCATTCAAGACTGTTTGTGACCCTTGAAGTTAACCTGCTTCCCATGTTGTGCTGTAATCCTTTCCCTGAATATGCCCCGCAGCTCCTCTGACTTCATTTGTCACTTCAAAGACTGTGCTTTTTGCTGCAGACATCATTCTGTAAATCACCAGGGAGAGCCACAAGTCCTAAATTTGGGACTGATTTCAAAGAGTAAAAGTTTAAAGAAGTATTGTGCGGGAATTGCATGACTTTAAATTTAAGCCGAGGCCGCCACTTTTCTTCCTCCCCTCCCTCCCCCATATGTGTGTCAGATCAGAGAGGGGAAGGAACTGGGGTTTCCTTAGAATTCTTTGAAGGCTAGAGAGCGCCCAGCCCCTTCAGGCTGCCATTATGTTAAACTATGAGGTTGACTCTGTCAGCAGTTGTTCAAAATCTTGAAAATGCACGTAAATCAACTGCTTACTTCTTTAACGGCTTATATGGGGAAAAATGTGTGCGTGTGTTTGACAATATAACCTATTTTTTGCACTGTTAATATCGTAAATTCTGAGTTGGGAGAGATCTCAGAGAGTAGGCCAGCCTCTGTCCAGAGTCTAAGTTTCTCCAAAAAAGGATCAATCGCCTATCTCCAGGAGTAGATCTCCCTGCTTACTAGGCATTTTCTGACAACTCTAATTGTTAGGGAAATTTTCTTTATGTTAAACCAAGATTCTCTAGTTCTGCCTTTTGGAGCCAAGCAAAAGAAACCTAAACCCTTTTCTACATGACTGCCATTCAGATAATTGAAGGCATCCCTTGAATCGCCCTCTAAGTTTCCTTTTCTCTAAGGTAAATAACATTTAACACCAATATTTTTGATGGATTGATTTCCAATTCTCCTCAACATCCTGGTTCCCCTCTGCTGGCTGTGTTCCACGTTGTCAGTTTCCTTCCTAAAGGAGATACCCAGAACAGTTCTGTGTTTGGGAGTCCAACCTGGGTAGAGGATAGGTAAGACAATTCCTTCCCTCGTTCCAAATACTGTACCACTAGGAAAAAGAACTAAGGTACAATTTTTTTTAAACTCTGAAGATTCTCCAAATAATGATAGTAGCAGACATTATATAGAGTTCTAAGGTTTCCCAAAGCAAAAAAAAAAAAAGACCTCATTTATTTGACGTATATTTTTTTGTATCTGCTTGTGTATACTTGTTTTCCTTAGCCTATAAGCTCCTTGAGGGCTGGGTTGTTTGGTTTGTCTTTATGCCCATAGTTCCTAGCACTGTGTCTGGAATATAGTTAGCACTTGGTAATTACATTGTTGGTTGATTTGATTCTCACAAAATCTCTGAGATAAGGGCCCCAGGAGCTCGTCCTGGGCCCTCCATGGGCCAAGTGATGGTGCCTGGTTGCCAGGGCAGCTGCCCCCCTGCATCTCTCCCAGCACTGGTGCCTCTCAGAAGAGCAGAAGCAATGGAAATGCACTCCTAGGACAGGGGTTCTCAAACTTTGTAGTGCTTTGCTGTGAGGAATTGACTCCCATCTTGGGGAGTCTATGATACTTTCAGAGGGCTGGGGGACCAATATGTGTGCTGTTTCCCTTCAGTACACGCAGCTAGTTTTGTTGAGTTCTTTCTTTTGGAGTTTATAGCCAGCTATTATGTCACTTTAAGGTTTGCAAAATGCCTTATATATGTTAATTTATTTGATCCTCACACTTTGACTCTTAGTCCTGTTGTCTGTCCACTAGCTGGGCTGCTTGGGGCACCAAGAACACAGGACCTTTAATCAGAAAGATACCTAACCCTAACCCTAAACGCACTTTGCCTAGACTCTTTCAGTCCAGCCATAGACAACCCTGAGCAAGTCAGCCTCTGTTTGCTTTAATTTCTTCACCACTAAAATGGGGTGGTAATAGCACCTACTTCACAGAGGACCAGATAAGATAATAATTGTAAAGTACTTAGCACGTGCCTGGCACATAGTAGGTACTATATAATTGCTTAGTCGCTTCTCCCTTTGTTCTCACCTTCGAGGTTCAAGGTCTGGCATGTTTTGAGGTGCGTGTGTGTGTGTGTGTGTAATGGGCATGTTTTGTGTATTTTGTTAATCTTATACTTAACTACATTACATAATCTGGGCAAGGAAAGTATCTAAACAAAATTATTATTTATCTTTTCTTTAGTCTGCAATAATGTAACATCCAACATTGTACAGTCCTTTGAGAATCCTTGTCTCTAGGTATTTTTGTTTTGCATCACCATTCATCCAAGTCTACCCCATTTTTGCACTTGTGTAGTTAATTTTTTAAACCCACTTTATAATCGTCCCTATGATATTTTATTTTGTTAGATCTGCTTCATACTCTTGGTCTACCAAGCTTCCTTTGGGCCCAGGTTCTGTGATGGAGGTTGGCCTTTCTCACTTCATATCATCAGTCAGTTTGAAAACATACCATCACTGTCTTTGTCTTGACACAGTTAGCATCAGGGCTGAGAAGGAGAAACCCGAGCCTGCCTGCCTGCCACCAAGTACATATTGCCTGTGGAGTTAGCTTGAAAGTGGTGCATATTTTGAATGCTAGAAGTTCAATATTCAGAATAACACTTAGGTGCCAAGAGGCAGTAAACTATGACCCAGAGGACATTGAAGCAGATGCAGAGAGAACAAGATTCCTGCATAGCCTCATTCATGTGTGTGTGACACTGGCTGACTGTCTGTCGTGTTCATGGAAGGGCCCTTCCGGAGCTGGACTTTTTCAACCCGATTTTATTTTTCTTGGCAAGAATTTGAGAACAGAGATAGGTGGGGGGCTCCGTGGATAGAGTTCTGAACCTGGAGTCAGCAAGACCTGAGTTCAGATTTGGCCTCAGATGCTTACCTGGCTGGATGACTCGAGCAAGCCACTTCCCCTCTGCCTCCGTTTCCCAAACTGAGGAACAGTGACAACTATAATAATTAATAATGGCTAACATTTGTATGGTATTTGCTGTGTGCCAGGCACTGTGCCAAGGGCTTTACAAATATTACCTCATTTGATCCTCAGAACAACCCTGGGAGGGAAGGTATTGTGATTTTCCCCATTTTACAGGTGAAAAGCTCTGTCACTTGCCCAGGGTCATATAGCTAGTAGGTGTCTGAAGCTGAATTTGAACTCAGGTATTCCTGGCTCCAGACTCACTGCTCTGTCCTCTGTGCCATCTAGCTGCCCCCAAGAATGGGGTCTTTAAGAGCACCTACCTCCCCAGGGTTATTGTGAGGATCATTGGAGATAATATTTGTAAAGCATTTAATATAGCACCTGACATTATAGCAGGTGCTAAATAAATGCTTGTTCTCTTCCACTTGTTCCCAACTGAAAAGTTGGCTGAGTTTCTTGCAGTCTGGAATATTTGAAACAGAATGCTTAGTTTCCAGAGTATTTTGAGTTAGTCTTCAAATGCTACTGAGAGAGATTCAGTCCTTTGCTTGAATTATTATTCAACCAGATCTCACTGCTTTGTGGTTTCCTGCTGGTTCTCATTTTTTTTATATTTTAAAAAATTCTGTTAATATAAAGTTTGGCTACTAGTCTTCTAGAAAGTGCCATACACATGGAGGTAACAGGCCTTGAATCGCAACCATTTTTTATGTGTATATAGGATATCAAGGGAAGTTAGACACTAGATCTAAAACAGAAACTTCCTAAAATTGAACCCTTCTCCCAAAATAGGTCCTATTCAGAGGCTCCAAGGAACTTTACCTGTCAGAGCTCCTTGGAGAGATGTTTTTTAATGGAACATAACCTAAACCTCTTTATACTCTTTAGTTCTCCCTCAGAAAGAAACACACTACTATTTTGACTTGCTTCTCTCTCTCTCTCTCTCTCTCTCTCTCTCTCTCTCTCTCTCACACACACACACACACACACACACACACACACACACCCGTGATCTTGTGCTTTCCAGCTGAGGGAACAAAGCATTATTAGAGATTTAGCTCTGATTTTTGTTTAACCTCATTAAATAATGCAAAATAAAGATACCATCTGTCTTTGCCTTCATGTACCTTTGGTTAAGGAAAACCAAAGGTATATGGTTAATCTTTTGGTTAAAAGGATCTAGTTCAACCCTTACACTACACAAACATGCCTCCACCTTCCTGCTGCAGTATACAGTAGGTAATTTAGTTTAATGCCTCTGTTATACAGAAAATGAACTGAAGTGGGCCCTTTGGAGAGGAATGATTTAGCCAGCTTTATACAGCATGGTCCTTAGCTACAGCAACAATCTCCTGTATACACTGTCTCCAACAAGTCATCTTCTCTCCTCTCCGTGAATGCTCCCAGTGATGTAGAACTTACTGTCATGTCATGTTTGGACACCTCTGATCATTAGGAAGTCCCTGCTTGCTTTTGAGCTGAAATTTGTGCCATTGCAACTTCTACCCACTGCTTTGAGTTCTGTTTACTGATCTGTTTCCCCCATGACAGCTCCCTCCTCGAGGGTTTAAAGACAACAATAATATGACGTATAAGACTCTGCCAGTCTAAATTGTAGTGATAAAATTCTGTAGCTGAATCCATAGTATTCACCATGCATTTTGCTGTAGTACAAGACTTAGAATCTTAGGATTTCAAATCAGAAGCCCTTGTACAGTTCCTGGCTCCAGCTTTTTCTTAGCTATGTGGCTGTGGGCAGCCTCCATTTCCTCTTTTGTCGAATGTGTGACCTTTCCCACTTGGGGTGGTTATGAAGAATGTATTTTAAAAGTTGCAGATCAGTATAGAAATGGGAGTTTTAATTAGTATTAAAAAGACTAAAAGAGCTCTGTCTTAGCAAAGATGTGTTTTATTTGCAGGTGGTAAAAAGAAAGAGGATCAAAGAGAGTGGTTGAAAAAGTAGTTAATATGAGTGGTTTCAGTTTCAATCAGAAGTTGCTTTTGATTTTTTTCCCCCAATTTTATGATTTCTTAGAATTTGCTTCCAGTTAATGTATTTGGGGTAATTATGACTAAAAGTCAAACTAGAAACACACCATGGTTTTCTGATGCTTTTCATGAACCCCTGATTAGCAATGATTTTCAGAAACTTGAAACTCAATCATCTGTGTAGTATGTTTCAAATGACTTGTTGTAATTGAGAACAAAAGTCACATCTGTAAATGGGTTATTTTAAGTCTGCTCTGGGTGGTTACATGGGTTCGGTGAGTAGCGCATCAGCAGCAGGAGCTCTAGTGAAATACTTGGTGCATAAATAAGGTAGGTACAGAATCTTAGCTTTGGAGGGGAGAAGAGATCCAGGCTGTCTCAGAGCTAGAACGTATTCTAGAATATAGAATACAGTGTCAAAATGGGAACTCCTGCCCTTCTTTACAATGATAGAGTGCCTTGCCTATTACTCACAGGAAGTGAATGATAGAACTGAGTCTAGAACCCCTAGGCATCTTGTGTTGTCATAGGACAGTGTTCTTGGTTTCATATCCTGTTGCCTCCTAGCTCAACTATGTTTTTTGATAACAGAACAGTTAATTATTTGGTTTCAATTCCCCTTGTTCCCCTTGACATCCAGTAAATACTTTTTAGGTCAATGTGTCTTTAAAATGTAGGATTAAATTCATATGCACTCCTTTGGCTAGCTTTTTTAAAAAATAAAATAAAACCAAAAAAAAAAACTCTACCACCATTAAGATCCCAAATCAAAGCAATATGTTTAACCTCTTGCTTTTAGGTAAGACAGGAAGAAGAAATTTTGGTGACCTTTTTCCCCTTAAGTGCAAGTGACGTTTTCTTAATTTGACGTTTTAAGAAGGATATAATGATGCTTTTACAGTGGAAAGCCAGCAGCTAAAGAGAAGAACAAACTCTCTTTCTCTATCCTAACCATCTTCCTTATAGTCTGGAATGTGCTAGACATAATTACTTGTCAACAGCATCACATATGGTGTTTCCATCCCCAAGTCATCTTGCCCTTGAAACTGTCATCATTCATTCACCAAGCATTTATTAAAGGCCCACTCTCCACTAGGTTCTGGGTGAGATGTGAAAATCAAGAATGAGAGCAATAGAAGTATCTAAAAGGGGTGAGGAAGAGGAACTTTGGGTGCTCTGAGAGTTCAAAGAAAGAAGAATCTCTTTTGTCTGGGAAAGGAGAACAGGGAAAGATTCATGGAAGAGACAGCATGTGAGTGAGGCATCAAAAAGTCTAGGTAGAATGTATAAGGTATTCCGAGCAAGGGTACAGGTAGGAGAACAATCTGAGTAAAGAACAGAAAAGCAGAGACTTACATAGGATTTATCTTATTGTCTTGGTAAAGCTCGATAGCTATTTGTGTAAATATTATGACAAAAAGAGAAATTTCAAGATGGATGAGAAATGAAATTACTCTTTCTAATGATTCTTGTGGATTGAGTAATTTATTAATTCAGGTCAGGCAGTTAGTTGGCATAGTGAATAAAGTGCTGGATTTAGAGCTAGGAAGAGTCACATTTGAATTCTGACTCTGACACTTAACTGTCTGTGTGACTTTGGGCAAGACACCAAATGTCTCTCAGTTTCAGTTTTCTCAGGTGTAAAATGGGGGTGGTAGTGGCACCTACATCCCAGGCTTGTTGTGAGGGTCAAATGAGACAATACGCAAAACAATTTGCAAACCTTAAGGTGTTATGTTATAAATACTAGTTCTTATCATTATTAAGGTTGGTCTTGGCTTATGATGATAATGGTGGTTTAACCAATGGTTTTTTGGTTAACCTAAGTAAAGGTCACACAGTGCCACTTTCCAAGTGACTGACACTTTTCCCCTTCCCTTTCCAAACAGCACATCACAATTCCCCGGCCTGGTTATCCAACAGAAGTACGAACTTTCACATTTTATCTTTCAAATATTGGCAGGGATAGCCCCCAAGGGAGCTTTGATTGCATCCAGCAATATGTGTCCAGGTGAGTGATGTTATGGAATAATTAGTGTTAATGCAAATATGCATTGACGTGTCGTTTTGAAAGTTGTGTCTCTCCCTACAGTTAAACCAAATTTTGTTTTTAAAACATGTACTCCAGGGTTGCAGAATCACGGAATTTTCAAGCTAAGCGCAACTTCGAAACTCATAATATGGAATATCAGAGGTGGAAGGACCTTAGAGACCATCTAGTCCTCTCATTTTTACAGATGAAAAAATTGGGGCCCAGAGAGGGGAAATAAGTTCATTTGCCCAAAGCCAGTGGATCAGTAGCATTGCTGGCACCAGAACCCAGGTCTCCTTGAGCTGTCTAGTCAGGGGCGTATGTAACCAGGAATGTTTTTCAGTGTTCTAGGCTGGGGTAACATGCTGGAGAGTAACCTTAATAGGCTCTTTGGTGGTTGAATTACTGTTGTTCTATTTGAAATGAATTTGTAGGAGGGAGACATTTGAGGGCAAGTGTCAGCTTCCAGGAAATGATCAAGTTTTGGAGTTTCTTCATAGATTTCTTGGCTTTCAGTTATTTGCTAATAAAGTGCAGTACTCAGTTTCTTATTTGTATTTCAGCAATGGAAATGTCCATCTGGACTGCCTGGGCAGTATACAGGACAAGATTACTGTGTGTGCCACCGATGATTCTTACCAAAAAGCTCGGCAGAGTATGGCCCAAGCTGAGGAAGAGACCCGCAGCCGCAGTGCCATCGTCATTAAACCAGGAGTTCGTTATATCGGTAAGGAGCATGATCATCTGAGGGCTACGTGTGGATTCATCAGATGTTAAATGCCTCCAAAATAAAGTTAAACTCTGTAACCTGGCACACCACACCACTTTGCCCACCTTCATCAGGCAGTGAATGCTCTTGCCAAACTATTACTTTCTGGGTCCAGAGCTTATTATACTCTTGCCCACCTCAGCAGGCAAGCTTTCATTCAGAACCCCCTCCGTTTCAGCATCTTGAAATCCTTGCCTTCTTCCAAGACCCAGGTCACATGCCACTTCCTGGAAGCCTTTCCTTAATCACCCTTTATGAAAGAAACCTTACCCTCTTCACTTCATGATGCACAGTGTTCATTTTATGCTGTTGATAATAATCTTAGTAAAATCTATTTCTGTAGTCCTTTAACATTTGCAAAGATCTTTCTTTATAACAACCTTGTGAGATAGGTAGTAGCATTACCCCAGTTTTACTTAGAAGGAAACCAAGATTTATACTTTATACAGTTAACATTTTTCAATTTGTGTTTTTCACTTGTTCACCTTGACTCAGGTCTTTGAATGGCAGGTGACCCTGATTCTGAAAGATTATCTCAGCAAACACAAGCTCTGGCAGCTCTTTCCAACCTGGGGTGGCTGGTCAGTAGATTTCTGTAGCAATCGTAACACAAGGAGAAGGCAGTAGAGAGAGAATGTCATTACCAAAGATGACTTGGTGATGGAAAGGCCATATGCAGTGCTGTTGACAATGGATTGATAATCCAGGGTCTCAGCAATGAATTTTCTTGGATACACCAACCAAAGAAGAGGAATTATGATCTATATCAGTGAGAGAGTACCTGTACTGATGATATTACAGCTTCTGGTAGTACACACCCTATTGCATATTTAAATAAAGGTAAATTATGTACAACTCTGACTATTAAGGACTTAACTTGCTAGTAGTTGAAATAAAACATTTACAGAGATGAATATAGATTAAACTATTCTCAATGTGTAAGAAGAGTAAAAGGCTGTGAGATCAGGTGATAAACAGCAGTATCAGCTAGGAATGTCAAGGAAGAATCATGGGGGAAAAGTAGGCCTCAGATGTTTCAGGAGAAGTCTTAGATCAGAGAATGTCCAGAAAAGGTGAGTTTCATTTTGCTTAGAGTAAGGCATTTTAACTTTAACAGGGGAGGGGTAGGACAGAAGCTGGCAAGGGAGGTTAGAGTCAGATCGCAGAGAGTCTTGAATACTAGGCTCCACCATGGTCAATGATAGAGAGCCATTGAAGGGTTTTAAGTGGAGGTACTGTGGTCAGATTAACTTGGTGGCAATGAAGGACAGATGGGAGGGAAGAGAGATGGAGGCAGAGGTGAGTTAGGAAGCTATTACAGTTGTCCAGACAAAGGTCTGTACTGCAGGTATTCATGACAATGAAAAGTAGAGGAGGGAAGGAATACTAGAGATGTTGTGCTACTAATTACTTCTTAGAAGTAATTTTTTGAACATTTTTATTCTGAACATCTTTCCAGCATTTGAGTGTACACTATAGTGTTGAGCTATGGGGGATGATGAATACCTTACAAAGAGATGCCTTTCTTAAGGAGCTAGCAGTCTTCTGAGGAGATGGCATATGTACAAAGCTGAAGATCTTTGCCCATATACATGGTGCAGCAGGTTCTGTAGGTATCCTAAAGAGAAGGACAGTCATTAGACTGTCCTGATTAGGAAGGCTTTGTAGAGTTCATGAAGTTAGCTTGGTTGTGAAGGAAGGGGAAGATGGGGCCTGCAGGGTTAGTACTGGACTAGCTTGGCAGAAGGGGTGGCTGTGAGGTTATTGACGTGACCACTGGACATGGAGTCAGAGAGTCCAAGTGTGAATCCCGGCTTTATTGCTTCTACTCTCTGTGTGCCCTTGAGCTCTCTGAGCCTTAGCTACCTCATCTGTAAAATGGCAAGGTTTGACAAGAAGGCCTTTAGGGTCCTTTCTAGTACTCAGCTGAGGAAGCTGTGATCCCAGTGTGCTCTGAGAGGATGCTTGCATTGCTTCTCTGCCACAGCTCTGTGGTGGCCACCTGCACCTGCCCTGCTCCATCAGCCCAACTTGCTTATTCCCTGTTCTGGTGCAGCTGGGTCTCATAACTTTTCCAGTTTTCTTAAGGAACTTCATGAAATATTGAAAATTACTTTTTCATTTATTTGAATTATTAGGGGGGGAAATGTAGCATGCAAAGGTGTAGAGGCAAAACCATATAGAAGAGCTGAAATCCTGATGTTAACTTTTTAAAAACTTTATTGCCTTGGAAAAATCACCTCCCAGGTTTCAACTTCTTCTATAGCTGTCAGTCAGCTAGTGTTTATTAAGGGACTACTCAGAGCATACAAATGAGACAACAAAGAGATACCTGTGTGTGTACATATGTGCATGCACATACATACACCCATGCCCACAGAATAAGTATAAAGAGAATAAATCTGAAGAAGTTAAATGAAAAGTAGCTTGAGAGGTAGCAGTTAAGGGGATCACAAAAAGCCTCATGTAACAGGTGGTACTTGGGCCTCATGTATAAGGAAGAGAGGAATTCTACTAGGTGGAGATAAAGAGTACATTCCAGGCATGGGGGATGGCTAATGCCAAGTCATAGAGACAGGAAATAGAGTGTGGCACCATAGGAAAGTGATGTGGTCAGATTTGTCCTTCACAAAAATCCCTTTGACATCTGTGTGTAAGATAGACTAGAGACTTGAGTCAAGGAGACTAATTAGGAGGGCTTTGCAAGAGTCTTGAGCCAAGGTGGTAGATGTTTGAATAGAGAGAATAGGTCATGTGTTGTGGAGATAGAAACAGCGAGATTTGCCAGCTGATTGGATATGAGGGGTGAAGAAGTGTGAGGGGTCAAGGATAGCCCTGGGAGACTGGGAGAGTGATGACACCTTTGACAGTAGTTTTTGGTGGGGGGAGGGAAGAGAAAGTTTTGGACATGTTGAGTTTGAGCTGTCTCTGGAACTTACCATTTGACCAATGGACAGTTGATATAGTGCTGAATATATAGATCTGTGATATTTGAGGAAAGGCCATGGGATGTAGGTGGTGTTATATTCCCCATTTTATAGTTGAAGAAGCTGAGGCAGACAGAGGTTAAGTGACTTGCTCAAGGCCACACAGCTAGTAAATATCTAAGTCCAGATTTGAATTAGGATCTTCCTGATTCCAACCCAGTATTCTCTCCACTACGGCATAAACCATAAAGCCACTGTTTAAATGTGCATTATTTATTTTATCTGATACAGAAGGAGAGCCCTGGGGATTGCAGTATATTATTCAAAGAGGAAAATAAATTGGAAAAGGGACAAAAATGACTTGTGACTTCAGATGTCTTATGTAAAGTCTGGATAATGAACAAAGTGAACTTGATATCTGAGTTTGTGGAGGTGAAGGTAACTGATATTCCCTAACTAGAAAGTATCAGTCAGACCGTGAACCCAGGTCTTCTGACTCCAGGTGTGGCAGTTTAGAGGATCAGATTAGTTAGACACCTTGGAGTAGTCCTCTGTTTCAGAAAAATAGCCACTGTGTGGGAATCCGAGGAAAGAGGCGTTCTAGAGAGCATTTGGATGAGTGTGAAAGGAAGGGGTCACTTCTTTAGGCCTGGCAGTGCTCAGGCACAGAAGCTTTATGACCATTTGTGAGAGTTATCAAATCTTGGAGTTGGAAAGGATCTCAGAGGTCATAGCCAGTAAAACACATTTCAGAGTAGGAGTGCCTTCTTCAACATCCCTGACAAGTAGTCATTGAACCTGGGCTTAGATCAGTCAGTCAACAAGCATTTATTTAGCACTTGATATGTATGAGGAAGGCCCTGTGCTAAGATCAGGCAATACAGAGGTCTGCAGGAATGAGGACATTGTAACCTTCTGAGGCAACCTATTCCCACTTTTGAACAACCAGAATTAGTAGGAAGTTTTTTCCCTACATCAGGCCAAATTTTTTTTTGCAGTTCAGTGTTGGCCACTGCTTCTGGGGTCAAGGATTCAGGTCTTAAATCCTTGTGCACATGATTCAGATGTAGATTCTTGAGGGAGGTTTGAGATTCCCTTACTCTATTGGTCGTACCTTCCTTCGGATGTGTTGCAGCATGTTAATGTCCAACTTAAAATGTGGCCCTGGTGCGTTCTGCAGTAGTCCAGATATTATTCGATCAGGACAGAGTGCATATGGTAAGACCATGTGTAACATTTAATGTTTTTAACACTGATGGCTGATCTGTCACACCAGTGACTCATGTCGACTTTGTAGTTCATTAAAATCCATGGGGTTTTTTTTCACGTGTTATACTTATTGCTGTTATATTTTATCTGATTGGATTTGGCCTATTGTTCTGTCTTGCCAGTCTTTTTGAATCTAGTTCTGTCATCCAGCATGTTAGTTATTCCTCATATCTTACTCTAAATCTCCATTTGAGAATTATGCCAACTACACTGTCATCTGACCGCTGGGTGGCTACTTCCATGAATTCGTCATTGTAGAGACTTCCTCCACTGGTTCAGAATGTGACTTTTTTCCTTCTCAACTGGTCCTTTAGGCAGGAGTTGGACTATATAACCACGAGGGTACTTAGTAATTTTTAAAAATATTTTTGTCCATCTATTTTATCTTTAACCTCATCTTCATTTCTAAATGTCTCTCTCCTCAATACCTTCAGAGGTATCCCTTGTAAGAAAGAACATAAAAGAAGGGAGAGAAAAAGCATTTCAGCCAAATTAAATGTGTGCGTCACCCAAGTCCGGCATTGTGTGTGTATGTACCTGTAGTTCTCCACTTGTACAAAGAAAGGAGAGAAGTTCACTGTCTCCTCTCTTTTTGTGGAGCCACATTGGGCCATTGTAATGACAGTGTGTTGGGGGTTTTGTTGGTATTCTTTCCCTTGATGCTGCTGTAGGCCATGTAGATTGTTTCACTCATTCTGCTTACTCTACTTTGCATCAGTCTTTTGCTTCCCTGTATTCTTCATATTCATTGTCACAGGAATGTTCCATTGCATTCATGCTATCCCTTCTGATTCTGATAGTGTCAGATTTGTTTATTATTGGAGGCCAGTGTATTATAGTGGAAAAATCCTGGGCTGGGAGTCCATATTTCACTCCTTAGTAGTGTTCAGAGATGTTTGATTTTATTTAAGAAACATCTGTTTACTGCTGTGGTTTAAATTATGTCTGTCTCAGAAGAGGCTAACTTTATCTACCTTTTTTGAACAAGAAGGTAGAGCAAAGGAAGGAGGGGCCAGAAATCAATAGACTGCAGGACAGTGGGCCCTTTTCCCAGCCCCATATCTTTAGGGACTTTTCATATGTCAAGAAGAAAAACGTTTAACCAGGAAGGTCAAGTATCTCAGATGTTTATAAGCCAGCTGGTTTTTCTTCTCCCCAGTCACATGACCCATATATATTTCCTTTCCTCCCAAAGGCCATGATGAACAGAGTGGTGAGTTGCTAAATGTGAAACTGACCCTGGCTTATTGTTTTGTAAGCCAAACAGTGGAAGCCGAGAAGTCAGATAGTAATCAGGAAGGAAATGCATTGATTTCCTGTATTCTGGAAACTTTTTTGCTGTGTAGCTGTTTCATGTTTAGAAAATGTGTCAATAAATTGGCAGAATTGTGAGAAAAGAGGCTTCAGAAAGTAGGAATGAAGGTATTAATTTAGAATAAAACATTTCTAGAGCACTTCAGAGTTTATATTTTTGCTCTATAAGAATTCCATGAGATAGTCAAGTATTAGTGTCCCTATTTTACAGAAAAGGAATCTGAGATGTAAGTGACTTGCCCCAAGTCACATGAATAAGTGTCGTATCAAGTTTTAACACCCAAGTCTTTTGGTTCCCAATTGTTCTACTTGACTATGTGCAAAAATCCAGAATGGAATAGTGAAGAAAGTCCTGAGCCAAGGAGCCTTGAAGACCTGGGCTCACATCCTTCCTGTGATAGTGGCTTTGTGATCAGGGAAGGAAGGAAGAAATAAGCTTTTATTAAGCGCCCAGAATGTTCCAGGCATTGTGGTAAGCACTTGACAAACATGATCTTATTCGATGGGCAAGTCACTTAACGTCTCTGAGCCTCCATTTCCTCATTTATGAAATGAAGGGAATCCCTGTAATATCTCTCACAGGGTTGCTCTGAGTCTCAGGCATGATAACATATTTAAAGACTTTGTAAACCTCAAAAGGCTGTGGAAATGGGGTGGAAGAAGATGGAGAGCTATGATTTCATCTTTTTGGAAATTCGCCCTGCTGATAGACATCAGCAACTTGTTTCAGACTTCTATCTCTTCAGTCTCTCCCTATTTCCATCGTGCTACTACAAATAACGCCTGTGTCTCTTCCTTCATTAAAACCCCTCGCTTGATCCCATCGTTCCCACCTGATGTATCTGCCCTTCTCTTCTCATCCACACTCGATGCCTCCGCCTCATTTCCTCTCACCCCCTTCTTAGCTGTCTACCGTCTGCCTTCTGACCTCATCATTTAGCTGAAACTGCCCTCTCCACAGTTGCCAGTGATGTCTTCATTGCCAAATCGAATTTTCTTCCTCCTCGTCCTTTTTATCTTTCTGCAGCATTTTACACCGTTCATCACCTTCTCTCTTCCTTAAGCTTTCATGACACTGCTCTCTCCTGATTCTCCTCCTATATACGTCACTCACCTTTACTGTTTCTTCATCCAAGTCACACCCACTAACTGGATGTCTTCCAGAGCTGTGCCGTGGTCCCTCTTGTCCTTTTGCTTGATGATCTTCAGTTATTGTCTCTCTGCAGATGATTCCTAGTCTTTGTGTGGAGCTCCAGTTCCACATCAATACTAACTCTTTGACATCTCAAGGGCCAGGCCCTGTGCTAAGGAGCTCGCATTCTGAAAGGGGGCATCTGGTGAAAAAATTTGTGCATAGAAGATATATGCATTGTAAATGAAGATAATCTCAGAGGCAGGAAGGGACTGGCAATTGAGGGGTGGGTGGTGGGACTGGGACAAAGGAGGATTTAGAGTGGACCTTTGTCCAAAACAGCAGAATGCATTTTCTTTCCCCCAAAATTCTTCCTCCTTCTGAGGAACCATTTACTCCAGCTCAGAACGTTGGCGTCATCCTTGACTCCTCGCTCAAACTTACCTCACATATCTAGTCAGTGGCCAAATCTGTCTCCATCTAGCTCACGGTATTTCTGGTTTACCTTCCTTTCTCACCACTTGTACCACCACAACCCTGGTTTAAGCCCTGAATTGTTACAGTAGCCTTCTAACTGCTCTCCTGGCCTCGAGTCCCTCCTCAAACCAGGCCATCCTTCTTCACTCAGCTGCCAAAGTGATTTTCCTAAATTATGAATCTGCTCATTGAACTCAAGGGAATCCCCACTGTATCCAGGATCAACTATAAACTCCTCTGGTGGATATTTAAAGCTCTTCATTGCCTAGCCCCTTCCTGACTTTCTAGTGTTCTTAATTTTTTTACATATAATTTTTATATATTATGCTCCATGCTTTGGCACTGGCCGTCTCCCATTCCTGGAACACTCTGCCTCCTCATTTCCACCCCTTTGTTTCCCTGGCTTCCTTTAAGACAAAGCTCCAATGCTTTCTTCTTGAGGAAGCTCTTCCCTGTGCTCCCAGCTGCTGGTGCCTCGATCTTTATCTGCCTGTGGGTATGCTCCTAGTTATTTTTGTGTTAGTCTCCCTCAGGCTGTGAATTCTTTGAAAGCAGCAGCTGTTTTTACTTTTCCTTGTATTGTCAGCACCTAGCCCAGCGCCTGGCCCATAGGAGGGGCTGACGGATGCCTGTTTGCCGTCCAGGGTACCACTGTCTTCCCAGCCCCTCAGGTACGCAGCCTGGCTTCTTACTCTGACTCACTGCATAGATCCAGTTCGTCGTCTCCAGATCTTATAGCGACTCTTCTAGAGTTGCCTAGGGCCTTAAATTTAATAACTTGCCTAAAGTCATCCACCTCGTTATCTGTCAGAGGTAGGACTTTTAAGTCAAGTCCTCCTGGCCCTTAACCACTACGTAGCTGTTATTGCGCTACCCCTAGAACAAGAAGACTTTCTAAGGTCTCTTTTTCCCCCAAAGACTTGCACTATTTTAGTGTTGAAAGAAGTCTTCGAAATCGTTGAATGCGTCGTATTAGGTGATTGTGCTGTGCTTACTGCTGGAAACTGAGGATGACGGCATGTAAAGGAAGGCTGTTCGGGGCGTCAGTGAAGAGGAATGAAGCAGATAACTAAAACAGGAAACTTCTGGGCGCGAAAAAGGAAAAAAATCATGGGGTTATTTGTTCTTAGTCACGGAAGGCTAAAGGTTACCATTCTCAACTTCCCTTTCCAGAACTAACCAACAAAGAGAGAAAAGCCCTGGCCCAGCTCATCTCAGTGGTGTGTGTGAGAGTCCATACAAGGCAGCGCAGGGTGTTCTTCAGGGATTGGCTGGAGCCTCTTGCTTTGGCCAGTTTTGTGTATAGATCTGGAGCTTTCTCCAGGACCTGTAGTGAGAGGGGAAGAAAACAGCTGCCAAGAAGAAGCTTTGGGAAGCCAAGGACCTGCTGGGGGGAGGCTGTTGGTCTTTGGGAAGATCCACGGGCAGCCTAAAACCCAGGGGAGATGAGACACGTGTGAAGGCCAACTGGATGTTTGCAGGGATGTGCGTGGATTTGTCCAGGCCTATGATAAGCATCAGAGCAGGGGGCTCCCTGAAAGAACACGCCTTCTGAAATGCAGATAGTCGACTGTTCTTGAGCTTACTATTAACGAAGTTGCCCGGCTGACTTGCCATCTGTATCATAAATGGGACAGGATGACAAAGGCGATTTGCATTTATCCGATGCTTTGAGGATTACAGTGGGCTATCGTTTCATCGCACCGAAACACAGGTTTTCAAGCATTGGAAGGAACCTCAATAGCCATCTAGTCGACCCCACATATGAAAGGAATCCCCACTATGGATAACCTAGATGACCAGTGGCTGTCCAGCTTCTCCTTTATGCAATCCAGGGAGGGGGAGCCCACTTCATTTGGGGACAGCTCTAAATGTCAGGAAGTCCTTGACATCAAGCCTAATTTGGCCTCTTTGCAACTTTTACCATCAGTTCTGGTTCTGCTTTCTGGAGCCATATAGAAGCAATCTAATCACTTTCTACATGACAGCTTTTCAGATACTTGATCATTGCCGTCCCTCTTCAATCTTCTCTTTTCTAGTTGTCACTCAGTAAGCATTCATTAAGTGTCTGCTATGTGCTAGGTACTGTGCTAAATGCTGGGAATTAAAGAGGCAAAAGATAGTCCTTGCCTTCGAAGAGTCTAAAATCTAATGGGGGAGATGATGCAAACAAGCTACATACCAGATAAATCGGAAATAATCAACAGAGAGAAGGTAAATGCTCCACATGCCCAGTTCTGTCAGCTCCTCTTCTGTGACCTGGACCCAGGGCCCTTCAACACTGTGATTTCTCTCCTTTGAACACCCTCTAATAGATTGAGATCCTCTCAAATGGTAGTTCCTCAAACTAGAGACAGTGCCCATGGCCTGCCAGTGCTTCTTTGGACCTTCTTGGTTTTTAAAGGAGACTAGGATCCGAGTTCGATGATGGGAAGACTTTTAAAAGAAATAAACATAAAATTACTGCCGAGCTTCTGGGCCTGTGGTCTCCTTAGCTGACCTAGTCCCTCCTCACCTAATCTCATAAGTACTTGGTGTTTGTTGTGTGTGCTGATTCTCCTTTCTGTGGTAATTTACCAATGTCTACATTGTGTGTTAAGTTCCTCTAGGGACCATGTCTTAGTCACTACTGCCTCTCCTGTGGAGGCCCCAAGCACTGGACCCTACCCACAGACACAGAAGGTTTATCGAGGAACAAAAGAGCAGCTTGACAACCTTCGGGGCCCCAGAATGCCGGCTCTTTGTACTTAGATGGAATCTGCCAGTTGTATGACAATGTTTATAGGCTCATTGGTGTTGTCACAGAGACCATTTAGCAGTTCTTCTTCCTTCCTTCCTCACTGTCATCAGACTGCCGAGGATAGGGACTGGAGATTTCTTTTACCATTATTGGTGAACTCAAATTCTAGAAGGGACTTTTAGGGAAAGAAGTCAAGTCATAAAGTGATCACATACAGGCATCCCTGAATCTTTAGGGAGCAGATTCACATGATTCCAGGGGAGGCTGTGTGTTCTTATATGTTCATTTGAAAAAGAAAAGACACCATTCAAAAGAAAATAAGTATGAAAGAACAAGGACTTTGGGGATTTAAAAGAAAACTTTGAGATCACCTTTCCCAGCTTCTGGGTTTTACAGATAAGGAAATTGAGCCAAGTTCACATCTAGTCTCAGATACTTGTAGGCTCTGGGCAAGTCACTTAATTTCTGTTTGCCTCAGTTTACTCATCTGTAAAATGGTGATGATAACAGTACCTACCCCACAAGGTTGTTGTGAGGATCAAATGAGATATTTGTAAAATACTTAGCACAGTGCCTGGCACAAAATGGGTACTTAATAAATGCTTCTTTCCTATCCTTCTCCCTTAGTGAAACGTGGGATGGTCAAGACCACAGATCTTCTGATACCTCAGCCAGTGTTCTTTCCACTGCATTTCACTGCCTCCTTACTCAAGTGGAGTTGTTCACAACATCATAATTAATTGCTTAAATTGCCCTAACTTCAAAACCACAATTTTATTTAAACTGCATTGGTCTTTATGTTAACTAGTAAGATGGAAGAAATCCAACCTGCCTAATTCCTGTTGTTCTGAGCAGAGCAGCATCTGTGGGGGCAGCAGCTTGGCTGGAATCAGTAGCCAGCGAACTTGGGAAACCCTTGAGGCTTCCTAGCAGTCATCTGGAATTGTTCTGGCACTTTTATTCACTCCTCTTTTTTCTTGAAAGAAGCACAACTTAATCCCATAGGACAGGTGTACAGCTAGTAAGTGAAGGTGAGCTGGGGCAGCAATCACTGCTCTTAATAGTTACTGGAAATTTCATCTTGTTCCATTCAACAAGCACTGATCACTGTGTGTAATTTAGAGTGCTTGGCACCAAAGGAGGAAGAGAGTGGGGATTAAAAGACACTCAGGCCTTGCCTTCCTCCTGAAGGCATCAGAAAGTGACTAAGAGGTAGTTTAGACTTTCAGTTCATGAGGGGACTCCAGAATGCTCTGAGGTCGGAGGAGGGAGAGATCACGTCTTGTTGGGGGGGGCAGGGATGGATCTAGAAAAGCTTCATTAGGAAGGTGTTGGAAAAGAGGGTGAGGGAAGACACAGATGGAGCTTGGAAACCAATGGATGTTTTGGCTTGCTAAGTAGTCCAAAATGATTGGGTTGTGGAGGCAGCTAGGTGGTATAGTGGTCTTATTCCTGGACCCTAAATTCAAATCCAGCCTCAGACACTTAATTGTGTGACCCTGGGCATGTCACTTAACTTCTGCCTGCTTTGGTGGGAATAATAGCACCTACGTCACAGGGTGGTTGTGAGGATCGAATCAGTTGACATGTGTCAGGGTGGTTTGTGAACCTTAGAAGTGCTCTATAGTAGTAATAGCTACAGTACTATTCTAGAACTCATAGCAGGAAGTGGTGTGAGAAAAGGTGGCAAACGTTCATGTGAACAGTGCGATTTGGCTGTGTTTGTTGCTAATAGGTATGTGAGTAATTTCAAATGACGTCTCCTTCTGCTAACACCATTTCTTTTTCTTATCTAATGCTGAAAAACTAGTATTTCTCCAAGCTATCAAAACATTAGACTTTAGCGCTAATAATCACCTCTTCTTCCTTCAACCTCTAGACTGATGAGATTCAGAGTTGGGGGGAACTTTAGATCAGCTGACTTGGCTCCTTTACATTAGCGATGAGAAAACTGACTTGACAGTTTGTGTGTCTTACTTACTCTGTTTGCATTAGCAGTAAATAGCACTGTTGTTTGAGCGCATGCTGTCAATGGCAGTGCTCTTTCAACTACCCCCAAATGCCGCTGAATTTAACTGAGTTTAATCTCATTTTAGGCAAAAAGGTTCAGTTCCGGAAGCCAGCCCCAGCCGCCGCAGACACCGTTCCCTCAAGGAAGCGCTCAACGCCAATCAATGTCGCCAATGCCATCAAGAAGAGCAATAGTGGGATTTCTCAGCAGCCCTTCAGAGACAGGGTCATTCATTTACTGGCACTTAAGCCTTACAAGAAACCTGAGCTGATCCTGAGGCTGCAAAAAGATGGCCTTTTGCAGCAAGACAAGGACATGCTGGACAGCCTCTTACAGCAGGTGTGTGTTCTGTGGAGCAGGGCTGTCCAGTCTGTAGACGGCTGTAGTGTCACCGGACTTCTGTGCAGATGGCCCGGCTGGCCGGCTGACTCACCGTTTCGTGTGACTGGGATAACAAATGAGTTTTTGGGGTACAGAGTTAACGTTGGCAGGATCATCCTGGTTGGGATGGGAAAGGGATGGTGGAACAGACTTTTCTCAGTGTTTTGAATCTGAGATTTACAAGTCACTTGAAAGTTCCATCCTTATGGATTAAAACATTTAAGAAGTCAGTTAACGTATCTTTGGATTCATTGGGATCAGTATGAAGCAGGTTGGATGGTGATTCTTTCATGGCATACTAACAAGACTTTTGTCACATGTCCAGAATGCACGTTAACTCCCGCAGTTTAGAGGAAAGGCTGTCTCTGACAATTAGGGCTGCCCCACTAGTTTGGATGCTAAAGAAAGTGAACATGTTTCCTGGCTTGAGGCCCCCCCACGTATCCAGTAAGGAGAAGAACAGCATTTGGGGTGTGTTTTATAGGATGGTATTCGTCCCGCCTGTTATTTCTTACCTTGGGCATTTCAGTTGAGGGGGTGGAAGTTGTTTTAGCTTCCTACTTTTCCCTTTGGTAAGATGTACGGTTATTAAAATTCCACATCTAACTTGGTTCCCCTTTCCCTGAGCTTCAGTTTGCATTTGATGTGTACTATGGTTATTTCTCTTCTGTACTCCCTTTACAAGACTTGAACTCTTCCAAAGGAGAGCACTTCTGTCAGCATCTTTCTGTCACTCCCAGTTGCCTCATTCACTGTGTGGTGCACACGTTGAGAACGTGAGGGACTGTGCTGCCTGATGTAGAGCCTCAGAGGTCACGTATAGAGCATGGAGGAGACAGGATTTGAACCCAGGTCCTTCTGCCTCTTGCGGCCTTTAAGAGACAGTCCAGTACACTATAAAGAGCATGGGTGTCCCAGTCGCAAGACCTGGGCCCAAACCTTGCCTCTTATGCTTTCCTACCTGAACTTTGATGGGCCTCAGTTTCCTCCTCTGTAAAATGCGGCAGCTGTACTAGTTGATAGCTTCAGTGGTTCCTGCCAACTCTTGGTTTGTGATCCCAGTGGGCTCTTGAGAAAGTGGCAGTCATAATTAAGCACAGTCATTCGTTCACCAAGGGTGTCGTATTTTCCTTAAAGGTGCCATCTGATTGCCGCTAATTTTAATATTGGCTCTATAGAAGTATGGCAGAAGGTAAAGGGCATTGGGTCTGGAATCAGAGCTCCCCTGGCCATCTGAGGTTCCTTTTAGTTACAAACGTTTCTCGTGCTGCTGCTGCTACTGTGTGCTGCAGGCCAGTTTGGTGGGAATCCAAGGAATAAAGAAGACACGCTCCCTCATCCGATGGGCACAATACATAATATTAATTAATTATTTTGATATGAAATAGAATCCAAGTAGATAAGAGAAAGAGAGACAGTGCAGCTGGAGCTGTGATGCCAGGCGTGGGGAGGGGGCAGGGATCTGTAAGGAGGGAGAAGCAGCGGGAGAAGGTATGATGAGGCTCTCTCAAAGAGGGCGGGAAGGAGGAGCCTGTTCTGAGCAGGAATAGAGAGGACATGGGAGGGGATGATAAAAGGGAAGAAAGGCAGATGTTACCCATCATGGAGAGTAGTGATTCTCATCCCTGAGGGATCAGGTTTTGTTTGGTGGACATTGGAGAGAGAGGGGCATGAGTGGAGCCACGCACACCCCTCTGGAGAAGTCCCTGGAACACCAAGAGGTCAGGTGACTGCCAGTCACCTGTAAGGATGTGCCACAGGTGAGATTTGAACCCAGTTCTCTGCCTACTATACCACACTACCTTTCCAGGTAGAACTAAAGTAGGTGAATTACTCTGGGCATGCCTCTTTTTATCTGTTAATAGAAAATAATCTTTTAGCTGATTGGACTTCACTTGGTAAAATAAGTCATCTTTTTAAAAATATGTTTTTATTTGGAACTTAAACACCAAATAAAATAATTTCTTAAATTTTTTTGCAACTCTATTGCAAGCCCCTTTCTCTCACTTCTCACCCCAAAATTTAAAAAAGAAAAAACCTTGTAATGTGTCTAGTGAGGCAAAACAAATCCAGCATTGCTTTGGCTCATTTTGTATGTTGTAAAATATTCTTAAAATAAGAATTTAGTTGTTTAAGATTTTAAGGCATGTTTGCATAGTATCTTCCATAGCCAAAATGTCTTTGTTGGGGTTATTTTCCAAGGAATCCCAAATTGTCAGATCTGTAACATTTTCCTGAAAGGCAGATGCACGTATAAATATGTGGTATCTGTTTTCAAGGGTCTTATCTATGTGGGAATCAATACAACATTATTACCTTAAATTATCTAGAATCTCCTGAAAGACATGACAGAGAGAGAATGTCATAGAGATTCAGAAAAAAGCGGGGATCTGCATGAGCTGTAGTCGTGTGGGAAGGTTTCTTGGAATTGAGATTTAGAATCATAGGACATGTGAGCCTGAAGGGACTTAGGACCTGGGTTGTGAGAGCTGGAAATACTTCAGAGGCCTCTCTGCTCCTTCCTGAGCCTCTTTGGGCCTGTGTTTCCTTCTGTGAAATGAGGGGTTAGACTACATGGTCTCTGAACTCACTTATCTTCTGGGTAAGGAAGTTGGGGCCACACCAGCAGAGCCGTGATGGAGGAGGTGGTGAGGAGGCCCTGTTCTAGTAGCTAGAAGCCTCAATGTAAGCTGCCTCCTTAATCAGTGTCCCTCGAACCCTGGCAGTCTTTGGAAGAGCCTGTTTAAGAGGGATCATTTATCATAGGAAAAACTTTGCTGGCTGGCTGACACTGAAGTAGCTACTGTTAAAAATAATTGTCAGATCCTGACTCTGCCCTCTATAAGCTATCTGGTCCTGGTTGAACCACTTCTTTGCTTGCAGCCTCAGTTTCTTCCCTCAAAATAAGCATAGATTTAGCATACTCATTTCTGAATCCCATTCTAGCCGGAATTCTGCGTTTCCTATGATAGAAGGAGTGCAGTATTGGAGATACAACAGAAAAAGGGTCTCTTTGAATTGGGGCATCTCTCTGTTGTTGATTAAATTCTCAGTCTTGGGGTGCCCCTGGCCTTTCTTTTTTCTCCACAATAGCTATGGTGGCAGTACTTTGTTTGCCTTTGCATCAGCCAGGAAGGCAAATGCCTTGTACATTCTGTGTCTGAATCAACGATAACAGAATATTCAGTTAAGCAGAAATGTCCCTCAGAGACTTCTATGCGTTTGTTTGTCTTTCGTGGATTCTCAGATTAATATCAGGGAGAAAGTGAGTCTTCTGGAGTCGTGGTGTCTTTTCTTGTTGCTGCTGTAGGGTGGCCAGATCTGCCTGGACATTGGACAGCCTTGATCAGAGTGGTTCACTCGTCTCCCCCAGAATATTTAATTTAAGATGCTTGCTTGAATTCTGAATGGGATAGCCCTTTCTGTCCAGAGGCCTCTTTTCTGAGAAACTGTACTGGTACAAAAGCCAGTCACTGAAAATGCAGGGCATATCCTTCAGAAACAGGAGATGAAGCCCCGGACATCTTCAGGGACTCTGCCTTCCCTTTGCCTTGCCCGAGAACCTCAAGCAAGCCACTTAACATCTGTAGGCCTCAGTTTCTTCATCTTTATAATGTGCTACTTGCCTTCTGGAATTATGAGGAAAGTGTGTTGACAACTGAAAATCAGTAAGCATTGAGTAAGCACCTACTGTATGTACCAGGAACTGTGCTAAGTACTAAGGATACAGAGAAAGGCAAAACAGTTTGTGCTCCGCAAGTCTGACCATGTCATTTCTATCCCACTCAGTAAATTCCAGGATCAGATACAAAATGCTCCTTCTGGCATTCAGAGCCATTTATACCCTAGCTCCATCCAGCCTCCCAGTCTTCTGACACCTTACTCCCCACATATATCGTTTGATCCAATAACGCTGGTTTCCTGACTGCTCCACAAACAAGACCTTCCATTTCTTGGCCCTCATGCCTGGAACACGCTCCCTCCGGGCTTCCCTGGCTTCTTTTAAGTCCCAACTAAAATTCCATTTTCTTCCCCAGCCCCTCTTACGTCTAGCAGTGCCTTCTCTCTTTTATCTCCTGTTTTGCTGGTAATAATAATAGTTAACAATTAAATAGTTAGATGATAATAATACTGTGCCAGGTGCTGTGCTAAGCACTTCACAAATATTGTCTTATTTCATCTTTACAACAGCCCTGGGAGATAGGTACCATTATCATACCCATTTTACAGATGATAAAACTGAGGCAAACAGGCTAAATGACTTGTCCAAGGTTATACAGGCTAGATTTGAACTCAGTGCTCTGTGCACTGTGGTGCCAACTACCTACCAGTTTATCTTGAGGGTAGGAACTGTCTTTTGCTCTTTTTGCCTAGCATATACATAGTAATTGCTTAATAAATGTTTATCAAATGACTGAGTGCTCTCAAGGAGCTCCCAGACTAATGGGGGAAGACAGCATACAAAAGGCTATGTATAAACAAGCTACATACAGAATAAATTGGAAAAAGTCAACAGAGAGAAGAAAGATACTAATTAAAGGGGATTGGGAAAAAGTTCTTATAGAAAATGGAATTTGGGGGCAGCTAGGTGGCACAGTGAGTAGAGCACTGGCCCTGGAGTCAGGAGGACCTGAGTTCAAATCTGGCCTCAGACACCTGACACAATTACTAGCTGTGTGACCTTGGGCAAGTCACTTAACCCCAATTGCCCTGCTTCCCCCCCCCCCTCTAAAAAAAGTGGAATTTTGACTGGGACTTGAATAAAGCCAAGGAAGGCAGGAGGAGAAGATGAGAGAAAGAGACAGCCAGCAAAAATGCCCAGGGCTTGTGTGAAGAGCTTCCTGGAGGCCAGCATCCTTGGATTGCAGTCAGTGGGAGGTGGAAAGGGACAACTGGAAAAATACTGGGGGGTTGGGGGGGGCGGCGGGGTGGGGGAGAGGGTAGAATACAGGTTATGAAAGCCTTTGAAAAGTGGAGTATATCCTATCAGATTCCAGAGGTGATAGGGAACCATTGCAATTTGTTGAATTGTGGGGAGGGGAGTGTGTGTGATGTGGTGAGATACTTTATGAAAATTACTTCAGCAACTGAATGGAGGATGAGAGAAGATTGAGACAGGAAGCCTCATCAGCCAGGCAAGAGTCCAGGTGTGAGCTGATGCGGGCCTGCACTAAAATGGCATCAGAGTCAGGAGAAAGAAGGGAGTATGTGAGAGATGTTAAGATAGCAAAGTCATGTACTGGATGGGGTGGGGGGGGGCTGTGTTGAGGATGATGCCCTGGGTTGTGAGCTTGCATGGCTGGCTTGCCTTCTACAGTAATAGGGAAGTTTGGAAAGAGAGGGGTTTGGGAGGAAGATAATGATTCGGTTTTGAACACATGGAGTTTCAGATATCTACTGGCTTCCAGTTTGAGATGTCTGAAAAGCAGTTGGAGGCATGAGACTGGGGATCGGCAGAGAGGTTGGGGTAGGACAGGTAGATTTAAGAATCATCAGTATGGCAATTGTTAATTAACTCCATGGGAACTGATGAAATCACCAAGTGAAGTGGCAGAGCAGGAGAAGAGAAAAGGGCCCAGGACAGAGCTCTCTAAAAGTATTTTATAATTTTGAAATATCATTATCAGTGTTCGTACCATCAGATAGAAGGGGATGCTATCCCAGAGTTTGAAGCTGTGTGCTTCCACTTCTGAGGAAGTGAGTTTTTGGTTGTTTGCCTGCTTCTTTCCTTTCTTAAAAGGATAGTGTTTAACAAATCTTGAGGGCACATGTTTTTATCTTCAGCTTTTTTAAGGATTGCTGCTAAATATGAGAGTTCTGAAGAATCAGGACCAATAATGAAGAAGTTACAGAGAGACAGAGTTCTGTTCAGTGTAAGAAACTTACTTGACATTTGATCTTGAGGGATGGAGAGAGTAATAGCAATGGGAGAAAAGGTCTCCCTGAAATAGGAGATGCTTGAAGGTAAGGAGATGATGTGGAAAAGTGCAGAACCTGTTCTAGAGCAGTGAATGGACTGCATTGGTATGGAGATTGAGTCAGCAAGCATTTATTAAGCTCCTACTATATGCCAGGCACTGTGCTAAACACTGAGGATACAAAGACAAAAAGTGACCTTGCCCTCAAGGTACTCAAAAATCTAATGGGGGAGAGGACATGCCAACAGCTATGCACAAATAGGATGATACATACATGATAAATTGGAGATGATCAGCAAAAGAAAGTCACTGGCATTAAAGGGGATTTGGAAGAGCTCACAGAAAGTTGGATTTTAGTTGGAACTTTGAAGGAAGCCAAGTTGACCAGAAGGCAAAGATGAGGAGAAAGAGTATTCAGATGTGAGGGACAGCAAGTGAAAATGGGAGGTGGCGTGTCTTATCAGAGGAACAACAAGGAAGCCATTGTTCCTGGATTCCAGAGGTATGGGGTGAGTAAGGTATAGAAAGCTTGGAAAGGGTGGAGGGGGACCAAATTCTGAAGGGCTGTGAGCATAAAACCCAGAGGATTTTATATTTGAGCTTGGAGGTGATAGGGAACCCACTGGAGGGAGCATGTATGGCATGTTAAGGAAGATCACTTTGACGGCTGGGTAGAGGACGGACAGGAGGCCAGTGTAACAGTGCAGGTGTGAGGTGCCTGAACCTAGGTGGCAGCAGTGTCAAAGGACAGGGAGAGGGGGAGGAGGGGGTATGTGAGAGCTTTCACAAAGGACCTGACCACTAGTAGGATATGGATAATGGAGGAGAGGGTGTGGGAGAGAATGAGGAATGGAGAGTGACACTGTAGAGACTTGCTCTGGGTGACGTATGTCTCTTTCCTTTTCTAGAGAATGAGGTGGGACTAGATGATCCCCGAGATTTTGTAATTCCCTATTGAGGTTTCCCCTCCTCCCTCCATGCCTCTCATTCATCTGACTGAGTCCTTCTGTTTTTCCTAGGTTGCCAACTTGAGTGCCAAGGACAGCACATACACATTAAAAGATTGCATGTACAAGGATGTTCAGAAGGACTGGCGTGGATACTCAGAAGGAGATCAGCAGTTACTAAAAAGAATTCTTGTTAGGTAACTCAATGTGTCATCATCCCTTGACTATGTAGGCTTACTCCTACCTCCTCAACCCTCACAATGCTGTCATGTGAACTGTGCCCTCGCTGGATTCTGCATGTGCTCCTCAGCTACCTGCACCTCTCTGTGTAGCAGAATCTGAAATGCACAGGCCATGTGCTAGCTGTGTAAATAAGATTTTATTTAATTCTGGTCTGAAGAAAGTCGAAAAAATGCTGGCTTATAGGCCTGGGCCCAGGCTGTGATGTTTGCACTCATGTCAGAAGCCAACAGAAAGTTACTGAGCCTGCAGAATTTGAGGAAGGCACCTTCCATCGCACCCTTGAGGCTGCTCCCCCTGCTAGCTGCACAAAGGGAAACAGGACTGCCTGAGGGTGTTAATGACCCGGGCATTGCCTGGACAGGGCCAGCCCCACCAGTCTGAAATGACTGAAGCTTACTATCCTCTTTCATCCCGTCCTTTGTGTGAGCAGGTATATCTCTAGTGATGTTTCAGAGTTCACAGAGAGATTTCCTTCCAAGCACCTACTGAGGTCAAGAGTGTGAGTATTATTGTCCCCATTTTACCAGTAGAGGGTTAGAGGAGGAAAGTAATTTGGCAGCCTAGGAAACTTCAGAATACTTTAGTCACCATTTCAGGCAGTGGTTGTTTTTAATGGAAGTTAATGGGATGCCCATTTCTTTGGGTCCCCTATTTAGGCAAATGTAGTCTCTGCTGCTGCTGTTTTGGGGCAGGAAGGATGAGACCTTTGCTTATCATTCCTTGTGAATTTTTACATTTTCTGGCTGAAGGTTAATCCTGTTCAGCCCTACTAAAAGCTGACTTGGAATCAAGTTTTTTGTGTGTGTGAGGAATAGTTAACAGGAATGTTGAGTGTGGACAGTTCTCACTGTATGTAGGTAGACCTTTAGTAATGTGAATTTGCCTGAAAAGGAGCTAGGAAAAGGGTTGGCACATGGTTCAAGAACACTTGGGTGGGGCTGAGGACAGAGAAGCAAGAACACTTGGGGGCCTGGCCAGAACCAAGAGAAAGAACCCACGGAAGGCAGACGTTTTGGGGCCAGACACGGACACAGGAGAGGGTGGGAGACCTGTGGGGCCTGGAGATAGACACACAGACAGAGGGAAGATGGATTGAGGGTGGATAGGTCTGTCTCCCCTCTTCTCCCTGGAGGTCTCAAGCCAAGATTAAGTGGTAGCGATGGTCTCTCCCCCGTCTGTTCTTCTGTTTTTGTTTGGAAGGTTTTGAGTTTTTTTTTGTTTTGGTTTTCTTTTGGTTGGGGGTTGAGAGGTCATGAAGTGCTGAGCCGAGGGGTAGGAGTAGGAGGAGAGAGAGCATAGTACTGTACAGTAAAGGGTTAATGTGGGTATTTTTTTTTTGAAATGCAGATTTCTTTCAGAATTCCTTATGTAAAGTTGAATTTGCGTAAAGTGAGAACTGTGTATTCGTAAACATCTTCGTACCTCCACAAGCACCACACACACACACACACACACACACACACACACACACTCTCTCTCTCTCTCTCTCTCTCTCTCTCTCTCTCTCTCTGCCATGAAGAAGAGCTGGTCAAGTAGGAGGAGCCCTGGTTTAGAAGACACAGATTTGACTTCCATACTTACTGGATGTGTAGCCTTGGATAAGTCATGTCCCTTTTAAGCTTCACTTTCCCAATTGTAGAATGGGGAATTGTCCAATGAGATCTATGTGGAAATGCTTTGTGAACCATATGAAGCATTTCTTTTGAAGCATCTGGTGGTTCAGTGGAGAGAGCCCATGCTTGAAGTTACATCGGCCTCAGGCACTCGCTGTCCTTGGGACCCTGAGCAAGTCATTTAACCTCTCTCTGCCTTAGTTTCTTCATTTGCAAAATGAGGATAATAACAGCACCTTCTTCCTGAGGTTATGGTCAAGAACAGATGAGATAATAATTATAAAAAAACCTTCGCTCTGTGCCTGACATGGAATAGGTGCTCTGTAAATGCTTATTCCCTCCCTCCCCTCCTGAGCTCTTTTACCATCTCAGCCTCAGTAGGTGCTTGGCAGTTATGCATCTTTTGACTTGCCTGAGATCTTTAAGTGAAGTGAAATTTCTCAAGTGGTGTGAGATTGACTGGTATTTTCAAATAGGAGTAAAATGACCCAGCAGAACCAGAACTTGGAGTAGCCTCTCTTATTCAAATGAGATCCAGGCCTCACTTTTGCCATCATTTCCATTTGAATTCTGTATCACAAGGCAGATCATTTATTTAGACATTTGCTTTGTTACCAAATTGGGGGGAGGGGGTGTCAGCTTACAAACGATAGAGAACAGTGGGCAGGACAGGAAGGCAAGTTTTGGCTCATTCTGAGAAAGTAGTTCTTAACAAACAGCTGTCCTAATGTGGGGGCAGGGGATAAGAGCCCAGAAACAGCTTGGAGGACTCTCTGCTATGGAGATGTAAACAAGAGATCCACTAGACTGAAAGTCTACTGAGATCCTGGGCTGTGGACATAATGGTTTCCTCACAAAGGATCCCACTCTGCTGCAGAGCCTCCCTCTGGTTACAAAATACCTCAGATTTGTGCCCAAGAACTTCAGACAAGTGTAGTCAGTGCAAAGGCTTCTGGGAATCTGCAGCCACAAGGGCAGTATTTTCTCTCTCAATCCCGGCAAGAACCAGTTTAAAGTGTCTGTGTTAGACAGGTGGAAATTTGACTTTTTACTTTCTGCAGGCTCACTTTTCTCATGATTTTTGGCCAACTCAGAATGCTGTTCTTTGTATTTGAACAATTTCCATGATCTGAAAGCACAGTTTGGCTTGGAGATGAGACACTGTTACAGACCAGCGTCATTTGCAGTATTAGAGTCTTTTTGGCAGTCCTTAGGAAAATGAAAACTGGGCCGTTGTAACTAACTTAAACATACTCAGTGCCTTGAATTATAACCTAACTGGAAAATTACAACTGTCCACACAGTCCGTCTGGTTAAAAAAAAGAAAATGGAGAAGTTGATTCTTCCATGTTTACTGTGTCGTCTGAAATCATGACATTTACTTAGGGCAGCAAACCTAAAATAGGGCCCTGAAAGGATATTGTTCTGCTGTGCAAATACAGATTTGCTTCAGAAGTAGGGAACGGGCTTCGCAGCTCTTCCCGAAACTGGCCTGTTCATCTGGTCCTTGCTGCATAACTCTTTTTTCCTGTTTCAGAGCCCTCAGTGTACAGAACAAGTACCAGAACCGGAAGGGACTTTGTTGACATTTAGTCTAGTCCCTTTATTTTACAGTTGATGAACAGGCTGAGGTGAAGCCACTTATAGACCACTAGAAAAAACCCGAGGTCCTTTTCTTCTGCCACCCTGCCTCTCGTATACCTGTTCCTCTTACTTGTTAAGGAAGCATAGAAGGAGAATAGAATGTTAGGCTTGGGTCAGGGAGCTCTAGATTCGAATCCAGCATTAGGCTCATCGTTTATGAAATGGTTAGAACAGTACCTGTAGCACTTAACCTCAGGCAGTGTGGATGAAGTGATGAGATGATGTATATAAAGCTCACAGACCTTAAAGCTCTATTTTAAAATATTTAAATTCAAAATTAAATAAAATTTAAATATTAAATATTTGAAGTGCCTTATTGTAGGAGTAATACCATTATTTCAAGAATTTATATTCCCAGTGTAATACAGAGGTAGGCACCCTCCCTTTTCTTTAGTCTCTCATTGTCTCTTTTTGGGCACCCCCAGGACCAAGATCAATTATTGTAAAGTTCCCTTGAGTTTTCTTTTACATATTCTCACGGACTATGATATTATCATATCCTAGAGATGGAAATGAGCCTAGGAACCAACTAGTCTAAGCTCTTCATTTTACCAAAGAGGCACCTGACACTCAGAATGTCTAAGGAGAGTGTAGCGTATTGTCAGCCATGAAGAGAGGTTTAAAAACCACCATCTAGGGTATAATTGGCCAGGAAGGAAATCGAGCCATCATTGGAAGAATGAACACATACTGGTGGTACTCAAAAAATAATAATAATAATAAAAGATAGACAGTAAATTAAAAGAACCAAAAGAAGGCTTCCAACGCATCAAGTTGGTC
Organism: Phalanger gymnotis; assembly: GCA_028646595.1. Taxonomy (NCBI): domain Eukaryota; kingdom Metazoa; phylum Chordata; class Mammalia; order Diprotodontia; family Phalangeridae; genus Phalanger; species Phalanger gymnotis. The sequence continues at coordinate 46,869,922 of CM053622.1, read as the reverse complement.
CTCTGTGAAGAGATTTCTACAATGATGTGGACAAAAATATTACAAGTTGACAGGGCATGGGCAGATTTTGATTGGTATAGTGGAGAGTGAGTCAGATCATTGCTCCATTGAGGTACAAGCTCAGAGCTGGCAGGACTTAAGGACCTGGAATGTTAGAACTGGGAGAGACAGCAGCAGACTTCATCCTTGGAGGGAGGCTAAAGGCTTTGTCACTTTTTGTAATAAGATGCATGTCTGTTATTGGCCATCTTTATTGCTAACTTTAAAATTTTTCTTGATGCATCCTGTAATTTGAAGAGATGCAGAAATCATTGTAATGATTACCTGGTTTTTTTCCCCCACATAAGGGTTTTAGTAGATTGAGGAAGTCTTTTACTATGGTTAGCATGATGGGAGAAGAGAACTAACCTGTCCCCCTGTCACTGGGCCTTCTCCTTTTAAGACCCCTCCATGATCCTTCAGGAAAAAGCCTAGAGAGTTAGACTAGAGGAGTGAGGAGGTGAGTTTATTAATCTGGTTGTATTGGGTTAATTAATGTTAATTAAATGATGTGTAAGTTCAGTGTTAGTTCACGCAATTCTGGAGAGTGGCAGTGTGTCATGGTGGCTAGAGAGCTGGGCCCAGAGCCAGGAAGACAACCTGGGTGGTGACACACACTGGCCGTACCACTCTGACAGATCCCTTAACCTGTCCTGAGATTGATAAGGTGCAGAGAAGGCGTTGGTCTTGGGGATCTCTAGACCTGAGCAGTTCCTGTCAATTTCCACATTTCCACATTACACAGCAGTTCCAGTGACATCACAGACCCAGGTCCAGTGTCGAGAGGATCCCTGTAAACCAGAGGCTTTTCATCTTCTCTTGTGCTTCAAAAACCCACCTGCTCCCAATGTCTGATTTCTCCTTTGGCCACACCGAATTAAAAATAGTTAGTCAGAGTCCAGAGGCATATGGTTTTTCCCTTCATAACCATTCAGAAAAATTATTCAGGAAAATTAGACTTAAGAGATCAGCTGATGCACTCAGAAAGCCTCAGCTTTCGGCATGTGTCAAGGCCAGGCTCACATGGGCCTGTAAACAAACAAACCAACCTCAGCTCATCTTACCTTTGACAAAGGATGCTTTCTTGAAACCATGTATAACTTTGCTTTTCAGGAAAGTCTGTCAGCCACAGAATGCAGGTAGTGTTCCAGGAGACACACCTTCCTCAAGTCCGCCACCAAAAGACCCTTTGAATTCCTCATCACCCCCTCAAGTAAGTGACATGAAGGGCTAGAGAAAAATGTTGCTTTAGGGAGACTGCCTGGGGTAGTGGAAGGAAGACTGAATTAGGAGTCAGGTTCAGAAAGAGCTGTTAACTCCAGGGCTGGGGCGGGGGGTGGGGGTGGAGAGGGTGGGGATGAGGGTGTGACATGGTCACTAATCTTTTCTGGGTCCAAAGCCTAACTGCCCTCTGAGCTGTATTGTATGTAAAGTGCTTCATAAGCTTTCAGGCACTAAATTATAAGTATAAGTAGTTTTGGTAAAGAGCACTGGATTCGGAACTAGGTAACCTCAGATAGATGACTTTGAGCAAATTGTCATTTAATCTCTCCAAGATTCAGTTTCCTTATCTCTAAAATGGTAAGGATATTTCCTGTAATATAGATATCATAAGATTGTTAGAATCACAAAAATTAATGTATATAAGCCACTTTAAAAAAAAACCAACTAAAGTTCTGTATGCATCTGAGCTATTATTTCTGGTGTAGGGTTTCCCATGGACCTTTGAAATCTTTGTACTTTACTTAATTAATACCTTTTGAAAAAAAATAACCTTGTCAGGTCATGTCAGAAAGAGAAATCTGAGCTCATTTCTAGCAGTCTTTGCTAACTGAACTGTTACTGTAGTTTGAGTGACTGTAATCCATCATAGTTGCAGACTGGTCATATAAGTAATTACCAGTTTTCAGAGATTTTGACTACAATGGCAATGAAATGCTTAAGCAATGATAAATGCTGTTGGATGTTTGAAACAGAAAACACTGAGGGATCAGCAGAATCCTATGGTGACCCAATTATCCCTTCAGCACTGATGTGTTAAGCCCTCAATGTGCCTGGATCCTTTATAGGGGCTGGGAGTGATGCAGAGTTAGAGAAGACTGCTTCTCTCAAGAAGTTCCTAGCTCAGTGGGGAGGGGAAGCAACACAAGTAGCTAGGGCAGCCACTGAGGATGTTTGGACTTAGTGGTTTCTAGAGCTTCTTGTTGGGACTTAACAGAGTAAATGCCTACAGTGAATAGAACCTTGCTAATTAAGTTCGTTGAAGTAAGTACGTTTTTTCCCCATCTGGACTTAAAATTTCATAGGCTTAGGGGACTCCCTTTATAGAAATTATCTACACCAATTTTATCTGTGACTTAAGAGTCTTAGAGAGTTTGCTTTGGTACAACTCCCAAGTTAAGCCTGGAGTCTCTGAAGGGCTGTGATCACCAAACAGAGCATTTTAGATGTGATCCATGGGGTGACAGGGAGCCATGAGAGTTTAATGAATAGTGGGGTGATACGACACGCTTTTCTATTAAAGATGAATTTGCCAACAGAGTGGAGAATGGTTTGGAGTGGGGAGAGATTCGAGGCAAGACAGACCCTCCAGCAGAGTATTTCAGTAATCCAGGAGTGAGATGATGAGGGTCTGCACTAGAGGGTTGACAGTGTCAGAGAGAAGGGGGCATATTCAAGAGATGCTGCAAAGGTGAAATCGACAGGCCTTGGCTACAGATTGGATATGGGGGGTGTGAGAAAGAATGTTTGCAAAGGACCTCACAGCTAGGATGTTTCAGACAGGACTTTAATTTTTGTTTTGTTTTGTTTGGGGTTTTTTTGGAGGGGGGAAGGCAGGGCAATTGAGATTAAGTGACTTGCCCAAGGTCACACAGCTAGTAAGTGTGTCAAGTGTCTGAGGTCTGGTTTGAACTCAGGTCCTCCTGACTCCAGGGCTGGTGCTGTACTCACTGTGCCACTTAGCTGCCCCTCAGACAGGACTTTAACCCACAGTTCCTACCCTTTATCGAGCCCACTATTCTGTTCTGTTTCCTTTGCACAAGGGTAGGTATTTAATGAATTGAACTCTTGAAACTTCATCACTGCACAAGTCTCAGCAAACCAGGGCCATTTTTGACCACAGAACCCAGCAGAACCAATATTCATGTAACTTTAGATATTCGTTTATTAAGTAATCACTGTGTATGAGATAAGGAGCTTGGAAGTTGAGAAGAGACAGAAGTGAAAAACTGAGAAATGGTCCTTGGGCTCAAAGAACTTTGTTTCACATTTATGTGATGGTTTCTTTAGCACAAGGCTAACCAGGTCACACCCCTACTCTCTCCTTGTTACCTTCATGATCAGATATGAACTGTGCTAGAATGATGGAGGGTAAAGACTTCACAGCCAGCACCAGGTTATCTTTCTAGCCTCATTACACGTTATTTCACCAACTATGAAGTCTAGCCAAACTGGCTGCCTTCCTGCTCCTCACACACAGCACCACTCCATCAGCCACCACTGTGCCTTAGTAACAGCTCTCCTTAGAGCCAGGCTTCTTTCAGCTCCTTACCTTGCTTCTTAAAATCCCTGATTTCCTTCAAGACTCAGTTTAAGCACTCTGCTTAGCTTTTAGTACCTTTCTCCCTCCGAGCTAGAGGTTTAGCTTGTGTTTATTTGGCATTATTTTTATATCTGTTTATGTATTCTATATGGCTGAATATGTCATCTCCCCCAACAGAATATCAGCATACTCCTGGAATTCAGGGGCTTTGTGGCCCCCTTTTCTAACACAGGGCCTGGCATGGAGTAGGCACTTAATATATGTTTGTTCATTGGTAGATGTGCAAGTTTACAAAGTTCATTTTACCCAACAGGTCTGTGAGCCAGACATTTGTCAGTAGTGTTGTCATTTGACCGTGTCACCACCATGTTTAACAATATGCAATGTTGCCAAGGTTTCTCCTGGAGAGGTAGCACCATTCAAGCCTCCATAGCCTGGCTCCAACTTCATTCGTAGAACTTCCTTTTAGACCTTCTGTTCTGGCCATCTTAGACTGTTAGCTGTTCCATCTCCATGCACAAGCGGTCCCACACTCTCCAAATGCATTCTCTTCCTCTTTATCTCTGCCTTTTAGAACTAGCTCTGTTGCCACTTACTCTGTGTAGTTATGGCCCACCCCCCAGTTCTCTCCTTTGCAAAAAAATTTCCTTTATTATATAAGTACCTTGATGGTAAGAATGGAGTTACTTTTGTTCTCTTTACCTCTCCTGTTACGTTTTGTCCTTTGTTCTCGAAGAGGACCATGACATCAGGGAAATGATGACATGACTTGCAGTTGACTTGGATTTGAGTGAGAGAGGGCTGTACAAGGTCACCAGCCTCACTTTCTCCTCCAGAGCCTTCTGGGTCCAGTGACCTGATATTCAACAGGATGACTGGAGATGACTCAGCATGCAGTGGGAGACCCTGGACCTTTTAGGCTCAGGCCTTTTCATCTACTCTTGTCAAAACCGTTACATATAAAAAGCACTTGAATGTTTGCTGAATAGAATTCAGTCCTCATAGAGATGAAGAAAGCGAGTTTTAAAAAGGCTGAGCAGCTGTGATGGTCACGTAGTCGTTGAATGGCGTGCTCTGGATTTGAGTTGGTTTTCTGACTCCAAGTTCACTCTTCTTCTCATGACATTTTCTTCTCATGACTATTTCCCAGTAGAGTGGAAATAAAGGGATAGGAACACAAGAGAGAAAGGCAGAGTGCTGTGAGAAATTGGAGAAGAAATTAGCTGAATTAGAAACTACTTTTATCTGGGTAGGCCAAGGAAGGCGTCAAAAGCAGCACCCAGATTGACTCTTGAAGGAAAGGATGCATGTACTTAAGCCAGTGGTGATGGGATAGACAGTTCATTCCAAGCAGATGCATGAGCCAAAGGCATAAATGCTTTTTAGAGAGGGCAGGATGGAAAGCAGAGAGTGTAGTGAGTCATGTAGTCTGGCAAGAGCTTAGACTAGATGAAGCAAAGGGAAGAATTCAAATAAATGTCAGCCCAGTGGTAGTACTGTATTTCCTTGGTCATGAGTTTGACTTACTTTCTCAGTAGAAGGTCCCCATCCAAAGAATGGAAACCAGGAGTGATGTGGTGACCCTGGTTCTCTCCTGAGCACCCAGTGTTGCTACACTCTTGGGTCAGAGGATCTGAGGAAGTCTTGCAAAAACTATAGATACACCACCGGAACCGTAGATAATCTTCTTCCCTTTTTTTAGCCGGAAGAGCAGACGTCTGTCCTTGAGGTTTGAGTTTTGTGTTATAGTTTGTTGATGTTGTTATAAAGATCCGGGCTAGGATTCTGGAACAGTTCAGTTCTAATTACACTAACTTATGACCTTAGCTTCTCAGGCCCTCAGTTTATATCTAAAATGGTGATAATTCCTTCCAGTTTCCAGAATCGTGAACACAAAACATTTTGGAAAATTAATACTATTCCAGTCAACTTTGCATTTATTGCTGGGGGACAACGGAAGAGGAGGAAAAGAAATTTTGCTGTTCCCAAATCTGAACTTGAAGTTAGGAGACATGGGATGAGAACCTCCTCCTAACTGGCTTTATACTTTTAGCAAGTCTCTTCTCCTCTCTAGGCTTCAGCTACCCTCCAGCACCACCGCCCTCCTTGTAAAATTAAGGGGTGGACTAGAGTATCCCAAAGACGTTTTATAGCTATAAAATATACATCATCTCTGTGATGCTTGCTAAACTGCCAGGAAGGAATCTCTTGGCATCTGTATCTCTTCACACACAGAAAGACAGCATTTTAAATAATAGGGTTTTTGGATTAGAATTGACCTTCTGTTGAACACCAGATATTACCTCCTTGATAAAGGTTGTTTTTGTTTTTAACACTTACTACTAATGCTGTGTGAGTTGTGATGCAAGACCACTGTACCAGGGTCAGATGACACTTGATATGAATAATTAGTCTTTTGTTTGAGTCATGTCATGGTCCTAGCTGACTAGAACTTTCTCATTAGTACTTGTATATATGGCCCTGAAATGATGCAGACATTGTCCTGTGGGTTTTCCTTTCCTTGGTTAGCATTTCCTGGGGTCTTTCCTGTCTTTTCATATAGACAAAAGACCCTGGATAACTAATTTCAGGCCCTTTCCTTTCTACCCTTGGCATCCCCAAACTGTGCACAGACGTTCATTTCCCATAGTCTAACATGATCCTTTTTGGGAGGAGCAGGTAATTAGACTTCTGTGTACCATTGCTTGCTGTCTTCCACATTGGATCCATTTAGTACCTTTGTCCCAACTCATCTCATGCAGAATTTGGGTTCTGTCCAGCTAGGAATTTACCCTTCATCCATAAGGGTGTGGCAGTGCTGGCCAGTAAGGTAGAACACATTGCCCATCAAAGTCTTTATAAATGGATGCGAATTGTAGAAGGGCGCTCCAGACCTTTGGTCCCGCTGCCCTTCTTGACATCTCATAGAGCAGTGTTTAAAGGCTCCTTCTGGTAAAAGTGAAGAAATGGGCCTATTGCGATGATTGAGGCTAGCTCTGAGTTACAGCTTGGGGCCTGTGCCAAGGACTGAGGTGCCCTTGGTTGATTTGAGGCCACTTCTGAAGCCTTCATGCCAGTCTAGATAGAGCTCAGGCATGCTAAGAACCATCATGGTGTGCTCTGTTCCCATCAGAGCCCAGAATAAGGTGGTGCCATGGTATTGTTTGTTTCCTTCCTACCACATCCATTTGACATGGGAGTGCTTGTCAGTCAGACTAGTGGTATAATCAGAGATAAATGAGGTTTGTCCTTGTGATCACTCCTTATCCCTGGGGGCCAGCAATAGGGAAAACATTGTCCTGGAAATGAGGACTTCTTGGCATTGATTGCTTTTGCCTTGAAATAGATTTCTTAAATCCAGATGTGCTTTGTGAAGATGAAGATTCCAACAGTACTCAAATAATCATTCAAACTCAGACACTTGGGAGAGTTCGTTTTTTGAAGTCTAAGAGAAACAGTTATAGATTCTTTCATTTTCCATTCGTAGTGCATCTTCCTTGTACCGACCTCATGCCCCACAGCAAGGCTGCTTGTTAATAACAAGGGACTGTGCCCTTAGAGGTTTCTGCTGTGGAGTAAGTGGCTGTCCAAAGACAGAACAGAGCTTGCTCTTCCTTTTTGGGTGATCTCGTGTCCCAGTCTGTGAGAGCACCCCACCCACCCACCCATGCTGTACATTTGCTAAGCAGGTATCTTCTCTGAGGGGTGTGTGTGTGTGTGTGTGTGTGTGTGTGTGTGTGTGTGTGTGTGTACCTCCATCCTCTCCCCCGTTTTCACCAGTAGCTCATTGCCCATTGCCCAGATCACAGAAGGCCTCGGCCTGCTCTCCCCATCTGAGCTGCACTCAGCAGCAGCATTTTGGGACACGATGCCCTCCTGCCTACCGGCTACCTTTCCTTAGATTGTGAGAAGAATCTGGAGGGAAGAAAGACAAGGGCAGATGGGGAAAGGGCTACGCCTGCCTTCTGTCCAAATGGTCCTGCCAGTGTTTTTTCAAAAACCAGTCCTGATTTATCCGTGTGCTCTGAGACCCAGTGTGTTTCTGTGGCCGTGGTGACAGAGTGACAGCGTTCAGTGAGGATGGAGTAGATTTTCTGTGACGGTTTTGCTACAGGCTGAGCTGACTCATCTGTGCTGAGCACCTGTTGAATCCTCCCTAAGTCTCTCCTGTTTCCTAAGCTACCAACACTGTGTCACAGTGCCACCTTGTGGCTCTTTGGAGACTTGCAAGCAGGGATTCTCCAAAATAATAGTAAGGAGTGGCTTCCGCTTTTAATCCTTAGATGAGGAGGAAGACTCCAGACTGGGGCCCACCAAGGGATCCATCTCATTAAGTAACTCGGTATTATAAATAAACAGACGTACCTCTGGCAGCCCAAATAACATGTTGCATATGTATATTACTACTTTTCAAACGTATACTATTATTAACATGCAAGTTCACTTAAAAATGTTACTGAGATTCACAGCAGTTTTTTGTCATCATGCATTTTCTCAGTCAACAGATGAACAACAGCTACTCTCATGGTGGAGGGTCCACAGAATCTTTTGACAGTTTAAAAACTACTTCAAAAAGTTGGGAACTACTAGATTAGATCTCCCTGAGGTTCCTTCCAGGGCCAACAGTCTTTGAACTGATGAGAACCTGTTGGGATCCTTTTGGAGCATTATCCACAAGGTCTACTACTCCACTAACTCCTCTATTTTTTTTTAAAAAAGAAACTTTCTTTGTTCTCAGAAACGATCTCAGCCACTGGATTTCATTGACCCACTAGCAAATAAGAAGCCGAGGATATCTCATTGTACTCAAAGAACTCAGCCCACTTTCAATGGGAAACTGAACTCTTCTAATGGGAAAGAAGTCCCTTCTGCTCCCGGTCCAGCTTCTGTGGCCAGTTCAGTCAGCTGTAGCTCCCACCTCCCCGACCTGGAGCTTCCCCGGCCTCACGACCCCCTCACTGATGTCAGCAATGACATATGTCACAATGGCAGAGACTGTGAGAATGCCGAGGCCTCCGAGAGCCTCAGTCTCCCTCTGCTGACAGACTGTCCCCAGACCAGCAAACACAGTTGTGCCTCATGGCATATGAAAACCAAGAAGAAATCCAAAAAGCACAAAGAAAAGGAGAGGCGAAGTGAGGAGAAACATAGAGAAGAGAAGCAGGATTGTGAACTTATGAAGAACTCCGAAACTAAGATGAGTGGGGCTCTGCAGGAAGGCACAGGTAGGTGTCCAGTGGGCAGGTTGTTGGTCTTGGGGTGGCAGACAGGAGGGCCAGCAGGGGGGAGGAGGGCTCCGTCACTGTGAAACGTAATCATATCATGTATAGACACATCGTGTCATTCCCACCCCCTAACCCCCAAGCTTTCTGTGCCCACACTGGCCACAGGTAACACTTCTCTTGAGAGCCTGGATCAGGATGTACAGCTGACAGGGCTCCTTGGTAATCTAAAAGATTTGATGGAAACCTGGAAGCTGTAGCACACAGGATAGTAGAAAAGGGCACCGGGTATGTTTTTGGAAGAAAGGTCTCGGTTTGAATTCTGACTCTAGGATATCCATATTGTGACCCTAGGCAAATGATTTCACTTTTCTGGGCATCAACTCCCTTCTCTATAAAATGAGAGAGTCTTATGAGATATTCTGTAAGGTTCCTTCTAGTTTCCTGTAACCAGAGTTGCTGATGTTTTAGCTTCCTGGAACAAATTAGAATGGCTGTTCTCTCCCATCATTGGGGGATATGGGGAGAGGGGCAATAACCTTTGTCAGGTCTGTTGGGAAGAAGAGAAGATATGGAATGAATCAGCATCTTGGGCTTGGATGGGGACCTGAAAACGTTTAGTCCAACCCTAAAACATGAATCCATTTTTCAGGTGGTTCCCCGGCAAGTGTTTATTCAGCCTCCACTTGAAGACCACTGGTGCCTGAGGACTTGTTATCTATCTCACCCAAGGCAGCCCAGTTCGTTGTTGGATGGCTTTAGTTACTAGTGTTTCCTCTGTGTTCGTAAATGCCCCCAGGTTGTGGAGTCTGAACTGAGAGCTAATGTGTGCAATGATGAGAACCAGAAAAGGTCACGGGAGGGATAGGAAGTTCTGCTTTAGGGCTCAGAAGGTCACCTGTAAAAGCATCAAGGATGGCTGGGCAACAAGTGATGTAAAAAAAAAAAAAGGCATGGGGATATCAGTGGGCTGCAGGCCTGATGTGTGAGTCAGCAGTGTCATGTCTCCTTTCAAAAACTGTTGGGATCTTAGACCCAGAACTTGGGAGGGAATTGCTTGGCTACCCTCTGCCCTGGTCAGAACTGACCTCTAAGATCAGGTCCTTCTCAGAGGCTAGAACAGGATGAACCAAGATGGTGAGACTAGAAACCAGGCCGTGCAGGGGCAGGACAGAAGGATGTTTAGCTTGAAGAGAAGATATTGTGAGTGTGTTTTACATAATCACTTCTTCAAGGATCTGATGTGGGAGGGCTTATTAATTTTCTGTTGCTCCAGAGGGCTAAATTAGGAGCAGTGTAGGGAAGTTGAGACAAGTAGATTCCAGATCTCCTTAAGAAAAAGATTCTGAATGTTCAGAGCTGCCTGAAAGTGGAATGGGGGGCCTTTAGGAGGTGGTGTGGTCGCTGTCAGTGGATCATTTGTTAAGAATGTTTTAGAGAGATATTGGCTTAGTTATGTGCTGAATTTGGTCCCCTTCAAGCTCTGAGATTCTCTGAATCTGTGAAGGAAATGGGTTCTAAAGGATACAGACATTGGGCTGTCCAAAGAAGCTGTTAAGTTTTGAGGAGAGAGAGCCTCTGTGTGCCAGAGATTGGGCCGAGCTGTGCTGACGTATCTGCTGCTTCTCTTCCTTTGCCCTTTTCACAATTTACTCCCCTAGAGTCCAGCATACCTTTCCCAACCCCATCCTTCTGGGATCCAGCCATATTGGCCTGCTTTTTACTCTTCACCCCTGACATTTCATCCCTAGTCTTTCTCTGTGCCTTTATACAGAATACCTCCAGCCTGGAATCTTCTCCGTCCTCTTAAAATTCTCCAACTCCTCTTTGGGATCAGCTCCAGGGCCACATCCTATAGAAGGCCTTTCTTGTCCTCCCCCTTTCTTGACCTCTTTCTCCCCCTGCCCCTAACTTATTAGTTACCTCTCCCCTTACCTTGTATTTCCTTTGTATAGGTTTCTATATTTACTTATATGTGTACATCGCAGTTTCTGGAGACCATCAGTCACGTGCTGTTATCTTGGTATTAGCTCAGGGCTTGGCATATAATAAGTACTTAATAAATGTTTGTTGATTGAATCAGTTTCCTCTTCCTAAAGATACAGCAACATGTGTGTGTGTGTGTACATATACATATATATATATATGTACACACACACACACACACACACACACACTCCCATGCATTTGGCACAGACAAGTGTAGGAAGACTTAAACTTTTCAGTGAACACTGGCATCTCAAAAGAAGAGCTTGTTTGCCCAAATGAATCTGCAATTGATAGAATGTGTGGGAGGAGAGTTTTTGTGGTAGAGGCCTCCTGGCAAACATTGTAAAAGTAGGAGCCCTGGGAGAGATGGGAGACTTTGGTTCTGGTCCCAGTTGCGAAATTAACTCACTAGGTGATCCTGCAAGGACAAGGCCTTCGTGAGCCTCCGTTGCTTCATTTGTAAAATGAGACGATTAAACGAGTTGATCTCTGTGGCCCCAGTTCTAATAGTCTTTTAAATCTATGGGGCTAAAACTGGTACTCCAAGACTGGTGCCATTCTCATCTCAGTAAAATGCTGTCACCTTCTTTATGAAAAGCAGTATCAAGCAGTAGCGTATCGTAGAACACTGGATTCGGAGTCAGAAGACCTGGGTATGATCCTGTGTCTCTGTCCCTTGTATAATATGTTTGATCATGGGCAAGTCTTTTCCTCACTTTGTATCTGTTTCCCCCTATAAAATGACATGAGTGGGTAAGATTATCGCTGAGATCCCTTCCAACTATACGTCCTGTGTTCCTATGAAATGCCTTTTGATTTAGCCCTTCACCTCTCTAGTTTATATAAGGGAAGCATATTTCTCCACATTGCAGAGCAAGTTGGAGTTCTTGGTGGTTCCTGGTGACTACTTCCTTATTGTCCAGGGTTGCCTACCAGGGGGTGCACACACACTCACTGTGTATGTAACAATGCATGTAAATGTCAGTTATTATCAATGTTATCATACCAGCTGAGGAGAACTTGTAATCTCTAAGAATTGATATGTGACTGTGTGTGACAGAATGGAAAACTTTGTAGCCACAGAAAGAGAAAAAAGCATTAGATTTTTCTAACAAATTGATGCCTTCCTTCACCTTCACAAATTACAACCAAGAAAGTTTCCATGTCTTTGCTGCACTAATCATGAAACCAAATGACAGGCCCATAGTTGTCATAGAAACTTAGAACTCAGTCCCCATTGGTGTGTTGTGTTTTAGTTTAGAAGCAGTAATGTGTAGTCTCTACTAATGGGCTAATTCCCATAAGATGAAATATCAGTTGGGTTCAAAAATTAAACTACATTAGTACACAATAGAGGATATGGTAGCAATAATATTTAACATTTGTGTCATCATTCATGTGAAAAAATCCCAGTGATTCTAAACCTTTGTAGGTCCTCTACAAATCGCATTCCCTAGCCTCTGATTTCTTATTTGTATCCCCTTCAACTCTTTCACTCCAAAGCTCAAACCAAATGCCACTTGTCCCTTCCACTGTGCCTTCTGGAATACCTGTTCCTTATGTAACAAACTTTCCTTCATCCTAAATCTTTTCTTCTCTCATTCCTTTATCTTCTAGCTTTTACTGAAACCTGGCTTTCTCCCCACTCCCCTCATCCCAATGAAACAGCCTCCCTGCCCACTCTTTCCAGTGCTGGCAGTACCTTCACTTGTTCCCTATGTTCACTGGTCAAGGTGGGGGAGTTGCAATACTCCTTTGCTCCCTATTGCCAGGTTTTCCTCCTACCTTCATCACTCCCTAACCTCTCCTCCTTTGAAGTCCATATTGTTCATATCTACTACCCAGTTAGAATCCTGGTAGCTGTTGCCTACAGACCTCGGTCACTCCCCTTCCTTCTTCAGTTTTAATACCTGGCTCACAGTTTTTCTCTCCTGCCCAAGTCCCTGCCCAGGCGCTTCAACATACGTCTTGATTCTCCATCAAACACCCTAACCACTCACTTCTTCAAAAAAGAGGTCACTTCTCATGGACTTACTCCTCCACCCCACCCCCCACACAAAGATGGTCATACCTCTGTTCTTGCCCCATCACTCACAGATGCATCACCTCTATGTTGAAGAATTCTGAGATCTCCTTATCTGATCATAATTTATTGGCTTCCCACCTTCCTCTCTGCCTTCCCTTACCAGACCCTCCTCTTCAGCCACACTGTGACCTCCAGTACCTTGACCCCTCAGTTCTCTAATTGAACTCTACACCATCCTCTTCTCCCCCTTGTGTCACTAATTGTGCCAGCCAAGCCTCAGCCTTGGGTCACTTCCACTTCCACGTTCACATGTGCTTTAGGATGTAGATGGAGAAGATGGCACAACTGTTCTGACTGGGTCTGCTACAGTTTTATGTTATACAACCTCAGCTGGGCCCTCACCATATCAGCTCCCTCTCCACTCTTTCCACAGTGCCTCTTCCAGAGCTTGCCATTCCTCCTCAAACCTCCCATGGCCCCCCTCCCCCAGCCATCTCAGTTGAGAACCTCTCATTTCACAGAAAAAATAGTCTGTTCACCCAGGATCTCCCGCTTCTCGAACCCTTTTCATCTCACTTCACTCTGGTGCCTTCTGCTACCTTCTCCCCCACCCCTGCCTCACATGATAAGGTAGCCTTCCTCCTTACCAAGGCTAACCCTTCTACCTGCTCAAGGGGAGCTCATTCCTTCCCATCTCCCATAGATTACCCCTCCACCCCCCATTATCCAGGCTCTGTCCCTTATTCTGTCTTTCCCACTCTACTGGCTCATTTCCCACAGCCTACAAACATGTCCACGTCAGCCCCATACTCAGAAAACCCTTGCTTGATCTTTCCATCCACTGTGTTTAAGCACAGAACTATCTTCTTAAATCTCTTCTACCTTTTGTGACTAAATCCCTCAAAAAAAGGCCGTCTACATTAGGTGCCTCCACATTCCCTCCTCTCCCTCTCTTCTTAACTCCTTACAGTCTGGCTTCCGACCTTATCATCTGCCAAAACTGCTCTGTCCAAGTTGCCAAACCCAGGCCTTTTCTCTGTCCTCATTCTCGTCCACCTCTCTGTAGCCTTTGGCCCTGTGGATCACTCTCCTCCTTGATACTCTCTTCTCTCTAGGTTTTCAGGACGCTGTGCTCTCCCAGTTCTCCTCCTTCCCCTCTGACAGCTCCTCCTCTGTCTCCTTTGCAAGAATAGAGGCAGCTAAGTGGCACAGTGGATAGATTTGTGGAGTCAGTAAATTGTGGGGACCCCATTTGGAGTTTTCTTGACAGATACTGGAGAGTTTTGCCATTTCCTTCTCCAGCTCGTTTTATGGATGAGGAAACTGAGGCAAACGGTGAAGTAACTTGCCCAGGGTCACACAGTGAGTAAGTGTCTGAGGCCAAATTTGAACTCATGAGTCTTCCTGATTTCAAGCTCAGTGCCCTTATCTACTTCACCACCTGTCTGCCAGAGTCAGGAAGACCTGAGTTCAAATCCATCTTCAGACACTTAATAGCCTAACCTCTGTGCGCCTTGGTTTTCTCATCTGCAAAATGGACATAATTACAGCACCTCCCTCCTGTGGTTGTAAAGCACAAATGAGGTAATAATTGTAAAGCACTTAGCACAGTGTGGTGTTGTTGTGTGTATTGTTATTACTTTCCTGCTCCAGATCCTGCCCTCTCAGGGCTCTGTCCTGGGCTCTCTTCTCTCTATGCTACTTCACTTGGTGATCTCATTGTTTCTCATAGATTATCATTTTTATGCTGACGATTCTCCAGTCTACCTATCCTGCCCTAGCCTCTGCTGTCAGTTTCACATTTCCAACTGCCTCAGCTGTTCACGGTTGCTCACCTCCCATTTCCAGTCTGTCGCCAAGGCCTGTCAATTCCATTCCTGCGCGAGTGTGCCCCCTTCTCTCCTCTGCCCCTGCCACCCCTCTGGTACAGGGCCTCGTCACCTCAAGCCTGGGTCATTACAGTAGCCTGCAGGTGGGTCTGCCTGCCTCAGGTCTCTCCTCACTCCTGTCCATTCTCCATTCAGCCCCAAATTATTTTCCTAAAGGTCAGGTCTGATCATCTCACTTCCCCCCTCCTCCAATTTCAGTAAACTCCAGTGGTTCCCTCTTGCTTCTGGGATCAAATATGAAATCCTTTGACATTCATTGCCCTTCATAACCAGCTCCCCTCCTGCCTTTTCTGTCTTCTCATTCCTTATTCAGTCCTGTGTACTTTTTCATTCAGCGATTCTTGCTGTTCCACAAACAAGATACTCCATGTCTCATCTCTGGGCATTTTCTCTGTCTCCCATACTTTAGAATGCTTTCCTTCCTCATTTAGAATGACCGACCTCCCTGGCTCCCTTTAAGTTCCAACTAAAATCCCACCTCCTACAGGAAGCCTTCCCTAACCCTTCTTAATTCTGTTGCCTTTCCTCTGTTAATTATTTCCTATTTATCCTGTAAATAGCTTTTTAATACATATTTGTTCATTTGTCTCCTATTAGATTGTGAGCACCTTGAAGGCAGGGACAGTCTTTTACCTCTGTTTGTGTCCCCAGTGCTTAAACAGTGCCTGGCCTGCTTAATAAATGTTTATGACTGACTGGTGAAATTCAAGGCCCGCATGAGTCAGTAACTCGACATGTTATTCAAAAACTTTTCAGACACTCTTAGATTGCATTAAGAGTCATGTCTGCAGCAAGTTAGGTGATCATCCTGCTGTGTTCTGCTTTGCTTAAACCATAGCTGGAGTATAGTGTTCACTTCTGGGACCAGATTTTAGAAAACAGTTTGGCAAACCAGAATTAGTCAGAAGGGATCAACTGTAGGAAAGACCCATACTCATGGTCGGATTGGTTAAAGAGAATACTGGGGATATTTATGCTAAAGAAGAGAAAGCTCCAGGAGAAGAGGAGCATTGCGGTTCTTAGCATCTCTCTAAGGAGTTGGCACAGGGAAGTTGGAACAGAATGGTTCTGTGTGGTCCCAGAAGACAATGCTAGAATTCATGGGAGGAAATTGCAGAGAAACAGATTTCAACTGAATATGGAAAAGAGTTGCCTAACAATCAAAGATCTCTGAAAGTGGAGCAGGTTGCCTGCTTCGTGGGGATAGTGAATTTTTTGTCACTGGAAGTGTTTGAGAAAAGGCTGGCTCTCTATTTGTGGACAGTGTTATAGAAAGAATGCCAGTTTCAGGTAGTAAGGAGGAGAGATCTAGGTGTAGAATAAGGAAGAGCTGGATTCTGATCCTTGCCCGAGGGCCACAAACTTTATGTCCCTGGGCAAGTTGTTGTTGGGGTCAAATGCTCTGCAAACCTAAAGCACTGTTATAAATGTAATTGATCATGGCCTGCAAAGTCTCTTCCGGCGCCGATCGAGGTGTTCAAAAGCATCTGTGTAAGTGCCTGTACTGGAGTCAGCAAACTTTAGTTACATCGCCTTTACTCCTAACATGCCGGCAGTCCGTTGTGGGCTCGCGTTTCATTTAGCTGGTTCTCCAAATGACAGAACAGGATCACCTGTCTTTTGGGAGAAGCAAGAACAGGCCGATATCCCCTAAGCACCAATGGGCTACATGTGGTTAGGAGGCACTCAGTGATACCTTTTAAAAGCAAGCATGAACTGTAGCAGTGACTTTGTGTTTCAGTTCTGAATGTGTAGTTCATGTTTCCTATGGCTAATAAAAGTGGCCTTCCACCTGAACACTGAAAAAATGACATCCAGAAACGGGATGAAACATCATTTTAGCAATCGTTGTTTGAACTGTTACTATGGCTCTTCATCTGGGGCAGTCACACATTATTCCCTTTGCCTATCTGGAGTCTATTCGTTTGTTTTGCAGTTCGCTAGGAGTAGACTTTTTTAAAAATCACTGCTATAGACATCTACCAATATTCCGAACCAGTGGAAAAATAGGAGAGAGTGCTTTCTATTGCATTGATTGCAAATCACTTCTTCAAGCAGCTTTTCCCAGTCCTTTTTAATTTCAGTGCCTGTCTTCTGAGATTATCTCCAGTTTAACCTTGTTTTTACATAGCTGCTTGTGTTTTGTGTCCCCAGAGCTTAACATAGTATTTGCTGACTTAACTTGACTCTTGGTCTGTTTTCTCTTCTCCAAAATTGAAGAGATTGAATTAGATCATCTATAAGGCCCCCAGTCCTGACAGTCTCTGCTTTCCCAACTGCATGTTCTGAGCAGCCTTGCAGTTCTGACATGTTATGATTCTAAGGTGGATAACAATGGAATGCATCAAATAATTTCTCTATCTGCTAGTTTAGTGACCTTTAGCCAGGTCTCTCAGTTTCAGGTGCCCCAGTCCTAGATCCTATCCGTATGCATTTTGCAAGTCACAAAATATAAAAACGCTCTTTCATATGGTTCTGGATTGTTAATGGTCCTTGCACATACATTTCTGAAGATATGGTTCTGATAGTGCTTTGTAGGCTGTTGTTTTCATGAAGTGTTCTTATTCTTTGTAGGTTTAAATGGAACATGCAATAATTCTAGCGTTCCAACATCAACTTCAGAAATGCCGGATTATCTCTTGTGAGTAACTTCCATTGTTGTTTTCAGATCTGAGAATGTGAGACCTATTAGAGCCTGAGACGTACAGACTGTCCATTTGGTTATATAAGCTAGGTCATACTTGTGGGGGCTTCTTGTTACAGAACAGTTTCTCTATTCACCCCAAGACCAAATTCGGTTTTAAAAAAAAAATTCCCCTATGAAATAATGGCACAGGAAACTTAAGATGTCACGTTTTCTCCTATTTTTGCTTGTTCAGATGCATATGTTGTAGTCATGCATAGCAGGAGAGAGAAAAATGTAAAATTCTATCTATTCCCAATAGAATTGGCAAGTTTTTGAAGAAGGAAATGTCATAAAATGCGTATGTGTATGAATTTCAGGCAGTTCAACCTGTTCTGCATTTGTCTCCTATTTAAAAGAGGAAATTGACTATATGAGATTAATTGGATGTTTCAAGTCACAGCTTAAAGCCACCAGGGTGTGTGTGGGGGTGGGTGGGTGTTAGAGCCACAGAATCATGGTGTAGGGGAAAGAGCTCTGGATTGGAAATCAGAAGCCTTGGGTCAAATCTTGGCTCTGCCAGTTTCTTGCCATGTGCTACTGGACAAATCACATTCTCTTTCTTAACTTGTTTCTTCCTCTCTGAACACAGTACTGGTACGTCCTCACTAACTCACAGAAATGGGAGTCGATGAGCTTATTGAAGTGAGGTTCCTCTCTAGCTAATGCAGCCTGTGCTCAAACTCCTTCTGTCTCTGCCTTTCTTAGAAAATATGCCGCCATTTCCTCCTCGGAACAACGTCAAAGTTATAAGAATGATTTTAACGCGGAATACAACGAGTACCGCGATCTGCATGCACGGATAGAGAGAATAACTCGACGGTTTACACAGCTGGATGCTGAGCTCAAACAGCTTTCTCAAGGTTCAGAGGAGTATGAGGTATCACTGACTGTTCAAGCCCCAGATCTATTCACCGTGTATTTGCTATTGCTCCGTCCATTTAATTTGGGTCATTTAGAGAGCTAGCTTGTTAACAGTAGGTGCTGGGAAATTTGAGGAAAGGGCTGGGGCCCACTGCTCAGTTGACTAAACTCTCTTGATGTTCCTGAGGAAAGAACAATCAGCGATTTGTCCAGTCATGCTTCTGCTTAGACTTCTTGCCCAGAGTCGGTTACCTGGATTGGAAGCTTTAATATTTGCAAAGTGTTGTTGAACCTGGCTCCTTTGCACAAACCACACGTCTTGTTTAAGTCAGATAACCTGTGGAAATACCGGCTGTGCTAAATGCTTATTTTCCAGGGGCCCTAGTGACTTCATAGCTTCAATAAATACTGGTTGTGTGCAAGGCCACATTGTTGGTGTGGAGTGGAGACAAAAAATGAATAAGACAGTGGCCCCACGGAGCTTATGGCACAGTGGGGGTGATAAGACATCACTAGAAGCAAATTAGAAGGTGAGGCGCTACCTGATCAGAAGAGGAAGGGATTTCTGCTAGTTAAGAGGGATAGAGGGAGAGCATGGAGTAGGCTTGTCATCTGAGTTGGAGTTTGAGGAAAATTCAGCAGGCAAAGATGGAAAAGAGTCAGCCATTTTAGGTATTGGGAATGATGATGTAAGGCAAAGGTGTGAAGAGAAGAAATGCAGGGCGTAGAGAACCAATAGAGTAGAACTCACTTTTTTCTCCCCAACCCAACACACGCTGAATTTCTAGCCAGATGTCCATCTGTTGATGGAATTGTGAGTAGCAATACGAGCTCCCCTGGTTTTGCCTCTCCTCTTTCTCCAGCTGTCTTTTACTTTTCCTCCTTTAAATTCCTTTTCTTGGGCTCCTGGGTTTGACTTTATGTGACTGGTCTTTCTGGATTGGAAATTGATCATTTGTGCATAGGGTACACTTTAAAGTGGAAATAGTGGGTCAGCCTGGGGGATTACTTTTTTCCAGGGGTCCCAGACTGAGGCCATTCGTGGACAGCAGGCTGAAGGGAACCATCATGTACCTATAGCAATAGCTCACACTTCTTTTGGGTTTCTTTCTTCCTGCAGACTACCCGTGGTCAGATTTTACAAGAATATTGGAAAATCAAAAAGGTGAGTAAAAACCCTTTGTGTTCCCTTTAGCAGGCATGCTCCTTCCTGTGTGTGCACTCAGTCCATCCAGAGATGGGGATGCCCAAAGATGACGATTTGCACGGGGCTCTCGTATACATGATTATGACCCCTCATTTTACAGATGAGGAAACTGACATGCAAAGAGGTGAAGGGACCTGCCTGACCTCGGGGGCACCCCAGAAGTGCAGCCCAGTAGTCTGTACCTGCCTTGGCTTTCTCAGTGTGCTGGTGGTGGTGATAGGGAGGAGAAGAGATGGTTACATAATGGAATAATCTCAATACAGACCAGAACATAAGCACAGAAGAAAGGTTCGAAGTGCTGCATCACTTCCAAGAAAAGATTGTGTCATGGGGAGGAAGAGATCAGGGAGAGCTTTACAGAGGTCTTATGGTGGTGCTCAAGTCCCACAGCTGCCATTTCCAAGCTATGCGACCTTGACCTTTTTTTCACAACTTCAGTATCCCCATCTGTAAAATAGGAATAATCATCCTGTTCTTGCTTTCCTCTTGGGATTATTGTGAGGATCTGTGATCCCTTAAATGATGGTGCATGAAAGCCCTTTGGGTAACAGAAGGGTAGGCCCAGTTTTTTGCTTACTGACATACTCTTAGAAGCAAGAGGTGGTAAATATGTTCTGGGTCAGAAGACACAGTGAGCAAGCATGAGACTGAGCTCTTCATCCCTCCCTACTGCCTCTGCTGTCTACTCTCTTACCTCCCCCACCACACACATCTGTAGCCCTCCCCATACAGACTTACTGCCTCCCAGTCTCCCACCATGCAGGAGGCTCTTAAATAGTTTAACAACTCTCTTTCAGTATACTTGGTTTCCTTTATAATCTAAAATATTTTATTTTTATTCATTTAAAAACTTTATTTGAAGAAAAGGGTCTGTGACACAAAAATGGTTTAAGAATCCTACCTTTAGCTCTCTGTATCAATATGACATTTCCCTAATAATAATTCACTCACATTAAACGACATGTTAAGGTTTATAAATACTTAGCTAATATCACCCCTGTTAGATAGTACAAATATCATTATCTCCGTTTTACAGATAGAGAAACTGAGGCTCAGAGAGGGGAAGTGTTTTACTCAAGGTCCCACAGCTATTAAATGGCACAGTGTTTTTACAATCTGGCTAGCAGCTTCTGTGGGGGGTGGGGGTGGGGGTGGGGAAGATCCACCTACAGCCAGCACCCAGAAAGCTGCCGGACAGCACAGGTGCTTTTGATCTGCCTTAATAAGGAGAGCAAGGTGAAGGGGTTGGCAAGCTTACTTTAATTCAGCACACAAATACCATTCACTTAGTTCAGGGGAGAAAGCCCTGAACTTCAGAGCAAAATACAAGCAAATTACAAACATCAACAGACAGACCTTATCTGATTCAAATCATAATACATAATTACCGGTACCAACATCTGGGTTTCAAAGCTGGGGGGCAGTTTGCAGCTTGCCCAGAGTCTCAACACTCCTTCCATGAGTGTGCCCCAAAAATCAAATGCCAGGTTCTCCCCAGTTATATCCAGTTTGGAGCCCTGAAGACTTTGACCTCACCCAGGCTGGGTCTGGGAAAGTTCTCCATCTCCAGGATCACATCATATACAGATCAATGACTCCTACTTGTGTCAGTGCTGAGAAATACTCTGAGACAAAAAGATCCCACTTTATCTGCCCCATTCAGACAAAGGCCAGAATCATTAAAGGCACTTGAGAGAAGAAAAGCAAAATGTCCCACCTTAATTACTGTTACATCATAATGTTAATGTTACACCTAATAGGGGTTTGGGCCTGGGGCTTAGCACTTAGCAAGATTCAATGAAATAGCTGAATTACTCAAAGCAAACAAAAGCCAAACTCTTCAAGGGCACTCGTTGAACTAAGTGCTAAGGAGCCCATTTTGCTTCCCAACACACACAGCTGAGAATCTAATCTAGGTGGTCTGACCGCCAGTCTTTCCACTGCATGACACTCTCTGTAATGGGCTTCTGTAAAGCGTCACAGAAAGGTAAACTGGGGGCAGCTAGGTGGCACAGTGAGTAGAGCACCGGCCCTGGAGTCAGGAGGACCTGAGTTCAAATCCAGCCTTAGATACTTGACACACTTACTGGCTGTGTGACCTTGGGCAAGTCACTTAACCCCAATTGCCCTGTTTTCCCCCCTCAAAAAAGAAAAAGGTAAACTGTCATTTTATTGATTTCCCCATAATGCGCGCGCGCGCACACACACACACTCTTTCTCTCTCTTACTCACTCACTCTGCCCTGCTGCAATATTTTGAGACTATTCTTTATACCCACCCCTTCCCTCTGCTCCACCTCCCCCAAATCCTGATCTCTATGATCTCATTGGATGTGTAGGTGCCCAAAGCATCTCTCGTTCTGGCCCTATTCCAATATGTGAGCCAGTCCTCCCAAAACTGTGACGTTCCTCCAATTTTAACAATTCACCTTAACTCTTAGATTTGCTAAAAAAAAATAAAAATAAAAATAAACTTTCTCTGTAATTTATATGTTTCAGAGATGAAATTTTGCAGTGTTTTGTAAATCTCATATAAAAATACTCTTGAGGTTTTTTTTCCCCACACTTTCCCCATGATTTTCTAAGGAAACTAGGCTTTCTCTGGTTTAAAAAAAAAGGGGGGGGGCTCCCTCTGCTGTCTGAAGGTCTGTTTTATGTAAAGACCCAGAATTGTAAGAGAATAGCAGGAAAATGAAGGCAAAGTTCAGTGGGATCTTTTCTTGCTGTCCAGGCCTTCTGAAGGGAGGTATGAGAGACAATCCTTGTTGATAGGAGCAGATGTGAAAGACAGTGGTAGGAGTATCATCTACTGGACAGCACACTGGTGGATGGGGAATGCCCATTGCAGGTTGTAGGACTTAGTCACTGTAGTCACTGATACGGTGACTGTGGCCTTGGCCATTGTGTTCCTCTTCTGCCATAAAGAATACTACTGCCTGTCCTGACAAAAGAAGGAGAAGACACGTATTTGTGCCTCTGGGATCCTGCCTCAGAGCTAGGGAGTCTCCTTCACCAGAAGTCTTCAGGCAGGGACTGGATCACACACCCTTGTCAGGTGTCAGTGGGTATAAATGAGCCTCACGTTAGGACCTCCTCTGAGCCCCTTTCCAACCCCGAGATTCCAGGCCTATCTGTTTTCGAGGGGCCCTTAAAGCACAGCTCACAGGTGGAGCTGGGAGGAGAAGGTTACTCATCTCTATTTCCATAGGACCTTAGGGCTTGCTGTGGCCTTTAAGCTTTTTAAAAATTTTACTTTAATAAATGTATTATCCATTTTTAGAAAATGTTCAGTTCTGAATTCTCTTCCCTCCTTCATCCTTCGAGAAGAAAAGCAATGTGATCTTGATTATACATGGAAAGTCACACAAACTGGATTTTCCTGTGGCCTTTAAATTCACCAACTTTGGGTAGCTACTGTGTACATGTGCTTTCCTCACAACAGCCTGATGAGGTGAGGAGTGTCCATGTTATCCTGATTGGTTCACGGATGACCGTGCTAGACTTGGTGTCAGGGAAACAAGACCTCTGTTCACACTTAGTGCCTTTGTAACTCTGGGCAGCTCATTTAGTGCCTCGGTTTCCCCATTTGTGAAGTGGGAATAATAAGAGGATGAAATGAGATGACTCATGTAAAGTGTTTCACAAACTTTCAAAGCTCGCTCTACAAATGCTAGCTGTCGTCATCATCATCATCATCGTCTGTTTTAGAGGAGACTCGGTGACTTGGCATAATCCCAGAGCCAGCAGGGGCCTTTCAGAAGCCATCTCCCTCATTTAACAGAGAGGACCTGAGGCCCAGAAAGGGTAAAGGGCTTTCTGCTAGCCTGTTGTCCTCCCTGCTCCCGGGCCCAGACTGCTCTGTGGCCAGGGAATCCCCTCTGGGACCATCACTGAGGTCTTCTTAGTATTTTCTCCCTAATCTCTTTCAGACTAATACTAACTACAGCCAAGAAAAGTACCGTTGTGAATATCTGCACAACAAACTGGCTCACATCAAGAAACTGATAGCAGAGTATGACCAGCGGCAGCTCCAGCCTTGGCAGTGACCTGTGCGTGCGCTGGGGAGCACTGGGGCCCGGGGCGGACTTGTGGCTGGCCGCGGCTCTGAGCCGCCACCGTGCCGAACTGGCTCCTGCGGGGCCATGGGCATTTCAAGTTTCACCCTCTTGGTGTGTGTGGGGAACAGGGGAAAGTTTAAAGAAAAGAAAATGCATCTATTTAAGAAAAAGTAGATAAATAAAAGGAAAACTCACTCATTAACTTCCAGGGGAAAACATGCAGGGGAAATCCTTGGTTTCCATAGATTTGAGTGAGCAGCAGGTTGTCAGCCCCTGGTTGGGCTGCTTTTGGTCCTCTGGTTCTTCTCCTGCTCTGTCCCCCAGGTAATGGGGGCACCACTGGGGGGGGCACATTTTTGGAGCCCAGTCACCAGCCTAAAAAGCATCTTCTTTATATGCAAGCTGTCTGGGCGCCTTGCACAGGATCAGCTCCTGAGCCTCCATGGGTCAAGCAGGCGTCTCTCCAGCCATCTCACTGGGTGGCTTCTCAGAGGGCCCAAGCCCAGGGCTCCGCTTCATGTTTACTATTGAAAATGCTCCTGCCGGCCCTGGGCCCTGGGAGACCAGTCCCTGAAACGCCTCTCCTTTGGTGACCGGCATCTGTCTTCAGCCTGCATCACGTGCGCTGTCTCCACTGTCCCAGAGGACTCTGAGATGTCTGTCCAACTTTTCTAGTTTTATATGAAGATGGCCAATTTTATTCCTTGCTAATGAGACGATGGTCTATTTTTGTATGAGAGAAAATGCATCTTTTCTAAATCCGTGCCTCTCCTCCCTTTTGGGCCAATGGTCTGGATCCCTTTCCTTTGTTCTAATTGCAGTATTACTAAATTGATAGAGGCATTATTACTATTATCATTTTGGTGATGCCCTGTAAAAAGAAATGGAAGCAGCTGGAGGTATATTTAGAGTTGGGGGCTTTGGTTTGGACCCCTTCCAAAGAAGCGGCAGGCCCTCAGTTCTTGGAACAGAATGAGATCTGGCTGAGATCGATTGAGTTGTCCATCTCCCTAGATCCTCGTTCCGGACTCTGAGCCTTGCCTTCCAGGTCTTCAGGGAACCGCTGTGAGCTCAGCCCTGGGGGCAGGGCCCCCATCGTGTAAGTCTCTGGACTTACCTCCTTAATCCCTTCCCTCTCTTTTTTTGAATACTCCAAAGTATTTCTCCTTTCAGTCTTTCACCTGCTTGGTGAGGGTTTCTTTGCACTAGAAAGTTCCTTCTCTAGGGGAGTCTGTTGCCTGGAAATAGCCCTTCCTTTTTCTTCATATCCAGCTCAGTTCCCCCAACTACCCTCCTTCCCCGACCTGGCATTGTACCAGATGGCCACCTGAGAAGCAGCTCCCACCCTCTTCCCATATCCTCAGGTGTGCCTGCTTTCTGGCTAGCCTGGAGTGGGGCTGCCCTTCACTGGGGATGGCTGCTTGGTTATTTTGTTGACCCTGCTATTGGGATTCATTAAGAATGGCAATCTGGATTCTCTAGTTTCCCCAGATAGGAAATATGCATTAGCAGGAGCATACCCTTCACATTATATGCAGTCAAAATTGATAACATATTTTTGTCTACCCTCTGGCTTTCTGAGCATTAAAAGACCGAGTGAACCTTTTCACAGTAAGCTCAACTCAACAGAACAGCCTTTACTGTCGAGATTTGGCCTGGATCTGATTGAGAGGAGGGAGATGCTCGAGTATCCAGCATCTTTGAGCTGACACTTGTCAGTGGAAGAGGCTCCTGCATCTACCCCCAATACCCTAGCCAAATAAGCTTGCAAACAGTATGCCAAAACAGGTGGCAGGCCACAGGGAACCAGCTAGGCAGAGGCATCCTGAAGTTGGAGAAGGATGTCGTTTCCCCCAGATGGGCCTGCATCGAGGTTTGCTCCATGGCAGATGGCTCGGCTTAGAGGACTTTAGACTGTTATTTTAGCACAAATGAATAGAATTCTTTGAAGAGTGAGGGAACTTTCCCAGACAGGCATGGTGGTGTTGAGAGGCATTGTATGAAAATGTCACGATCCCCACGCTGTGGGCAGACCCTGATGCGGGGTTAGTTGAACCAGAGTGGTGTGGTAACTTAATGATTTTCTTTGGCAAGGTCTGCCTAGTAGCACCAGTGGTGTCCAAGTTCGTCCCCTGGAGCAGAACCTTCCAGGGCCAGGTGGGCCTTGCCCACTGGGCACTGTGCTCGAAGATTACACCTGTATTGGGGTTTAGGGTAGGGTGTCCAAATTAGGGCACATCCCAGGCTTTAAGAAAGATTTATGTTCAGGTACCCAGCCAAGGTCAGGGTGTGTCCAGCCATAGGCATTTGGGAGGTTGCTGCCAAAACAAGTTGTAGGGACAGGTGGTTCCCAGACAGCTGCTACTGACCTTGTTAGGGAGGAGTCAGAGGCAGGGAGGATCTTTTCCAACTACTGCTTCCAAAGAGCTCATGTCATTTGGGGGAAACAGGTTGACCTGAGTGTTCCTATAGCCTTCTCTCCCTGCTCCCCCTTTCCTGAGACTGCCCAGGTCACTTAAGAGCCAGCACCATATGGCTTTGGATTCTTCCATGGAAGCACACTGACCTGCATTCACATGCTCCCACTCACTTCGACAGGCTTTGGAATTTGGATTTGCTGTTGGGGTTGGGGGGTGGGGGTGGGTAACGTATATGAAGAGACCTTAGTCCTCATACATCTGCTATGAGGATATTTTTGCAGACAGAGTTGTATACAGAGATTTGTTGTATACATTTACATGTATATTCTGGAACTTAGAGAATTGGAATATAAAACAGAGAAATATTTAATGATTTCAAAACTGTGAGACCCAATTAGCCTTTAATGACTCTTGCTTCATTTCTCTTTCAGACTGTCACAAGACATTGTAGTCAGACCTGCCTTTTTATGTTTTTTTTTTCTTTTAAGGGATTATGAAGCTAAGTAAATCTGTGCTATTTGGGTTAATATAAACCAGTTCTAGGTGATTCCGTATGATCTAACTTATTGATACTGTGTTTCTACTTTGTAATATTGTACTGTGGAGAAAAACCGATTTTGAGCCATGGAGTTGGAGTTTACAAAAGCTTTCAAGTTTGCCAAAATGTTACAATTGAAAGGCTGCCTAGTCTTCAGCTTTCCTAATGTTTTCTTAAAGAGCTAGTGTCCTTTTTGTACACTGAAAAGGTGAATGCTGATTTTGCAACATACAATAAAATTCACTGTATTGGAAGAGAAAAAGTTATGGTTTTGTTTCTTACTTAAAACTCTGTAGGGAAATCTGCCAACTCTTCCCTGAGCACCCTTCTGGAGCCAAAAGCAGTTGGTCTTTTGCCTCTTAAAAGGATATAAACTTCTTTCTTTCTCAACCTGAGAAGGACTCTTGAGCCCAAACTGACCATTCAGAAGGTCTGAGAACAGAGGGGAATGTGTGCAGCATATCAGATCTAGAAGGGGCATTTGAACATGATGTCAGCAGCAGAAGTTTAGAAAGCGTCCAATCCAACCTCATTTTATAGATGAGGAAACTGAGGCCCAGAAAACAAGTAACTTACCTAAGATCATAGAGCAAGTTACTGGATTTGCTGTTGGGGGTGGGAGGGGTGGAAGAGACCTTCGTCTTTATACGGCTGCTGTGAGGTCACCTGACCCCACAGCCTGTCCTTCTTTCCTAGCAGGGGCTTCCAAGTCTCCTCTTTCTTAGGATGGGACAAAGCTTCCTTCTTTGGGCCCTAGTTCCTTCAACCTTTCCTGTTATTCCTGCAAGTCTTGCCACCAGAGTAAATCAAATCTGCCTTCTAGCACCCCTCAGCTCAGTAATTCCTTGTTGCTGAGGGCTCAGTGTGGGGCTCTCTCCTGCCAAGGCCCGAGATCACAAAGAAACCAGCTAGAGGGAGTTCTAAGAAAAGCCACAGGAATGATTTGTTGGTCTAGGAGTGTATAAGAGCAGCCAGAGATGAAAAACTGAATTAGAGTGCTGGGGTAGGGGGTGGTTCTGAAGACTTTTGGGGGGTGGGGAAGGTTACCAGAGAGCCAGGATGAAATTTCCAGAAATAGCCACCATTTTCCAGCACTTGACTGCTTACTAAGTGATTTCCTCATAAGGACCCTTGAGGGGAAAGCCTTGCAGGAATTTTTACACAGAAGCAAACAGGTTTAGAAAAATGCGGTAACTTGGAGCTAGTGTCACCGGTTTCTGTACCTGGAAAAGACCAGTGGCATCTCTGTTTCCACTGTCCCTGGCTGGAGGCTTGAACTAGGACTCATATCTTCATGCACTAACCCTGCCTCCATAAACCTTAACCTTTGCCCTTGCTATCTGCCTGGGCCCCCAGAGTCCCATTGTCAGTGAGCACAGCACAGCCAAATTGCTCATCCCCCTAATATACCATGTTTTTCCCTGCCTGCTCCCACCACCATTGTATTACCTTTGCTTTAGGGATTGGTGGTCTTAAACTGAGGTGGAGTGCAGGGTGAACCTTAGGGAAAACTTGGGAATCAGCACTTCTTGGTCTCTGAAGAAATCATGGCTCTCCTTTCTTTCCCAGCCCCAATTCTGGGGTCCTCCAGAAACCCTTAGAAAAGGAAGTGTTAAGTTTATGAAACTCCTACTTGACCCCAGACAGCAGAGCTGGGACCTAGGGGTGGAAATTACTGAGAGGCAGATTCAGGGCCCAGTTATAAATAAATATATTTTAATATATTAACTACACATTTATAAATATATATTCAGGGCCCACTTAGAAATATGTTATCAAATAAATGCAATAAGTATATTAAACTAAATACTTATATGTATTCAGTTCCCACCTTCTTAAACAGCTATTGGAAAGTGGGATAGGCTTTTGCTGGGGGAGGGGATGGGGATGGGGGATTGAACTCCCATTATTTGGAGGTATTTAAGTTGGGGCTGGATACCATCACCCTTCCCCTTCTTTCCCCCAAGCTATGGAACATTCCTGCACCAGTGAGAAGTCCCTGTAGTTGACATCTGTGAGCCCTTTCAATTGTTTAGGAATCATGGCATATTCATGTTAGAAGGGAATAGCCAAGCCATGTGTGGCCTGGGCAAATCTCTGTAGGCCTCAGTTTCATCAAAAAGGCTAGCCTGATCTCTGAAGTCCATTGAATTTTTGGTATTCTGTGATCTTCACATTAGTGTCAGGGAACCGGGAGACCTTCTTGGAAGTGGTGGCTGTCAAAGCTGAACTTTGAAGCTTGGGGAAGATTTGGTCTGTCCGAGATGAGGGATGGGGTGGGTCATTTCAGGCAAAGGAAACAAAAGAAGTAAAACTGTGCAGGAGAGAAAGCATGGAGTCGTTTCCAGGGGACACGGAGTTTTATCTGGTTTGTCCTGAGCCAAAGCTCAGAGGAGGGGAGGCTGAGGGAGATAAGGCTGGAAAGGTAGATGGTCAAAGTTCTCAAAAGCCAGGCTTTGAGGCATTTGGACTTAATTCAATCCGAATGCCATTCCAGGGGTGGTTCTATTTCCCACTGAGTTGGGCTTATTCAGACATGTCCCTTGGAGATATTGGCTTTGTGCTGATCCCTAGCGTCTCCAAGGGAGGACTGAAGTGGTCTTGGTTATTGGGTTCTAGCCTTTCCTTACAGAAATGAGCTTGGGCTTCACCTTTTTTAAAACTTCCATAGGCCCAGAGGGAAGCTGAGCTAGTTTAGGCCAGGAGTGGGTCTGAAGTCCCTGATCCCTGGAGGCTCAGCTCCCTTACACTTATGGGGCTGAACTCCCCACAAGGTCAGGGAGAGGGGACAGATTAGCAAGCAGCTGGAGAAGGAGGAAAGATCTGTCAGTGGAAATTTACCAACTTCCTGCCTAGCCCCTGAGCTACCATCTCATCCTGGGTGGTGAGGGATGGGCCGGAAATCAAAGGGGCTCCCTGCCCCTGAGCCTGACCACTGAATAGCTAAATCAGTATGAGAACTGGAGATCTCCGCTTTCCCGGATTTGTCCTTCTCTCACTTCAGCCTTTGTCCACTGTTGGAGGGTCCCAAAGGCCAGAGATAAGCCTGACTCCTAGAACCAGCTTGGTCCTGTCCAATTCTAGTCTATGGATAACACCTATGCCTTGGCTATGTGGCCTCAAGCAAGTCACTTCCTTTTGGGGCTTCCAGTTTTCAAACCTATAAAATGCTGGGCTAGTTTTCTAAAGTATCTCTTTGACCCTAATAGGCTTGATTCTTTTTCTGTTTTATTTTTCTTTACAATTCTGATTTCTTGGGTTCTAAGGTCCCTTTTAGCTCTGATATTTTGCGTTCTATGTTCTAAGATCCCTTCTTCCTCTTAAATCTGGTTTTCTAAGGTCCTTCCCAGCTGACATTCTACATTTTAAGGTCCTTTTCAGGTCTGATGTGTATTCTAAGATTCCCTCCCAGCTCACTGATGAATGAGCCTCGAGGAAGCCAATCTTATTAGAGGCACTCCTGCAATTATGGAGAAGTTGGCACAAGTGTATCCCGGGGAGGAGTTGGGTCTTCTGCCTGCTGAAGAAGGCTCAGCTGCTTTAGTTGGTTTGACTGTCTCCCTCCCCCAGGATCAATGGAGATAAAGTCTCCTCACTGGGAGTTAAGCCCAAGAGATGCTTTCACCATGGCAGCTGAAGAACCCTTCTCACGGATGCTGCCTCTCTCTTTCCTCCGGCAATCCCGTGTTCTGTTAAGGCAGAAGCTGGCACCTGGAACATATGTAGTTGGTGCTTAATAAGTGTTTGTTGGATTGGAATGCAACGTGGAATTACATCCCCTCCCTCCAAAAGCTCTCTGACTTTCCAAAATAATCCACCTTTTGGGCCCGGGGCCAGCATGGAAAATTTTATCCCCAAAGGCCATTTGTTTTCCAAAGTTCTCCAGAAAGATGGGTGGTGTATGGCTCCAAGAAGCAAGCCCCCACCCCCTGTTTCTGTGAGAGTGTCCGTTGTTGCCGCTGCCTGTGAGTGCCTGGTTCTCACGCCTGTTATCAGCTGCTGATACCGCACAGCTGAGGGGGCTGATAGTCCTTCCCCTCCCCTCTAGCACTAGGCAGACTCTGCAGACTCTTTGGTCTCGGACTATCTGTCCGTCCGCCTCTGTCCTACCTGCAATCTCCTTTGTACCCCAAAACAACTCTGGGAGGTAGGTGATATTCTCCTCATTTTGCACATGGGGAACCAGGCCCAGGAAATGACTTAGATAGATGTTGAATGAAAAGCTAAGAGGACCTTTGGGCACCATAGGTGTCCAGCTCTCCCGTTTTCGGATCTGGGGACACTGTAGACCCGAATTTCCCTCCCAGGCTCACACAGTGAGTCGCTAGCACGACTGGGCCGAGAGCCGAGGTTTTCCGGGGTCATCCCCTAATTTGGGGACGCACTCAACATAGTTTAGTTGGGCTCGACCCCTGATGAGACGTCTTCCCATCTCTGGGCCTCCTCCTTCCCAGTTGCGAAATGGGGGCAGTTTCTTTCGCTCGGGGTTCTCGGCTCGAACCTTCCACCCTGCCACGAGGTTTTGTGTTGTTTTCTTTGTTAGCCGTGAGGTCCAATCTTCATCTGCCCCATCCCCCCCAAATCTAAGGTACGGGGGATTTAGAGAGCCCCTAGCTGTGTGTGGGGGGCAGAGGAGGCTCGGTGGTGGTGTTAGGAAACGGGCCTATTCCAGAGTAGGCACTGGAAATTTGGGGGTGAGTGTGCATCTGCGAGGGGAAGCAAGAGCTCCTGGGGGGCTGGCGGGCCCTGGGAGCCGCTCGCTGATGGAAAGTTTCGGCCGGAGGGGGTTGGGGGCGGGGCGGAGCTGGCCGGGGCGGGGCCGGCCGCCTTTTTCCCCCTGGGCCCCGAGCCCGAGCCGCCCCCGCGCGCCCGCTCACCCGCCAGCCGGACCCCGGAGACCCGCGCGTCCCATGTCCCCAGCTAGGCCAGCTGCCCCCAGCCAGGCCCCCGCCACCGCCGCCGCGCCAGCCTCCCGGTGAGTGGGAGCCGCCGCGGGCAGGCAGGGGAGACCTTTCCCCAGCCACCTGGGGGACCCCGGGGTCCGGAACCCCGGCCGCCCGGCAGTCCCCCCTTCCGCCACCACCTCTTTCTTTCTCTCCGTGCTCTGCTCCCTCCTCTCTTCCTTTTCTTCTTTCCCTCCTCCTTCTCCCCTTCTCCTCCTTCTCTCCCTCGTCTTCCACATTCCTCTCATCCTACTTCCTTCCTTTTTCTTCCTCTTCCCTCCACTTCCTCCTCTCCTTTCTCCCTTCTCTTTTTCCTGTTCCCTCCTCCCCACTCTTCTTTCCCCCTTTTCCTCGTTTTCCTCCCATTTCTCTGCTCCCTCCCCTCCTCCCCCAAACCTGTGGGGGGTGTGGCCTGACAGCTTTTTCCTCTCCCAAACCCCACCCCCAAGCCCCGAACTCTGTGTTCTGCCCTAGGATACCCCAGAAAGAACAGCCTGTATGAGCCCTTTTACTTGTAGGGGGGTGGTGCTGGGCTGAGCCAAGTCGAGAGGCTCCATCCCGCTCACCCAACCAGCTCCCTTTGTCCCAGTGTACCCAAGACAGGGTCACCCTGTCCCATCCATTGCAGGAAGGGGCAGGGGCGGGGCTGGGAGGGAGGCTGGGGTCCTCGTGAAAGTGAGGCCAGTTTCATCCCCCCCCCCTTGCAGGTTCCAGTCCCCCTGATCTCCCAGGTAGCTCCCAGAACCCCAGAGACAAAAGTGGAGATGGAAAAGACCTTTGTGGTGGAGAGCCCAGATGTAACCTATGGGCCTGACTTCATCCAGGCCCGCTACATGTACCAGACAACCCGAGTCAGCCAGGATGGAGGCAATATCAAGGTACCCCGAGTCCCTCGCCTCCCACCTGCCGTGTTCCCGACAAGGCAGTCAATCCCAGAGTTCCCTTGGGAGGGGCTGTGGGAAAGCAGAGACAACGAGGAGCACCCTGGGATGAATTGGGGGAAAAGATAGGATCCCAAAGGGATTGGGGCGGGGGGGGGGGGGGCGGGGTGCAGTTTCCAGGCCTGGAGCCAAGAAGTTCTAGGCTAGGTCGTAGAAGGTGGGGGAGGCTTCAGGGAATCCTGGGATGGTTTGACAAGGTATCTTAGATCTTTGGCGGGATATAGAAATATATGGAGGTGTGGGGGAGGGAGGTGGCCCACGTCAGGATGGGGCAGAGCCCTAAGACAGCTTAAAGATGTTCAGTTCTCCCTGTTTTCCCCCTCCTCCCTCAAACAATAGGTGCGCCCCATTTCTACCCACTTTACCTTCCGCACGGAGCTGAGAGTGCCCCGATTGGGGGTCATGCTAGTGGGATGGGGGGGAAACAACGGTTCCACGGTGACAGCGGCTGTGTTGGCCAACCGGCTGAATCTCTCCTGGATGACCAAGACTGGTAAGAAGGTAAGAACTTTAGCTGGTGGGGGACGAGGGGGTGGGGAACTGGCACTTGGGGGGGCCTGGGCTCTAAGGCACCCCTCCCCCCTTACCCCCCTCTGCCAATAGGAAGCCAACTATTACGGTTCCCTGCTGCAAGCTGCCACAGTAAGCCTGGGCAGTGATGACCATGGCCGAGACATCCACGTCCCCTTCCGGGCCCTGCTGCCCATGGTCTCGCCCAATGATATCGTCTTCGATGGTGAGCAAAGAGGGGATGGGACTAGGAGGAGCAGGCGGGTCTGGGAAACGCTGGGGCCCGGGGATGACCGATGTGTCGGCAGGAATCTGGAGCCAGTCCCAGTGTAGGGGAAAGAGCATGGGAGGGGAAATCAGGAGGCCTGGATTCTAGCCCAGACTCTGCCCCCAAGTTATCACTGCGACCTTGGAAAGGGTCGCTTATGAATTCCTCTAGGTGCAGGGGCTGGATGAACTGGTCCTTTCTATGTCCTGGGCCACCGGTGTCCGTCTCCTGCAGGAGGTGGCCTGGTGAGCCGTAATGGCTTTGGAATCGGAGACCGAAGACCCAGGCTTAGATTCCCCTCTGTCTGCCGCTTGTTGCCTGGGTGACCTTGCACAAGTCACCACCTCTGTGGACCTCAGTGCCCCTGTCTATAAAATGATGGGGTAGACCAGGTTCCTTTTGGCTCTGAATCTGTGATGCAGTGGTCCATGTGTCCAAGTGCATCAGAACCAATGACCCAGGGGCTTCCCAAAGCCCATTTCTCTTACTGAGAGGTTGGAGGGCCAAGGGTAACCTAGCTGGGGGTTGAGATTACAGAACCCAGAACATTCTACGTTCTAAGGTCCTTTCCCTATGAGCCTGGTTTGGGGGTGGGGTGAGGAGAGAATGACCCCAATGAACAGTGACAACATTATCTGGTGCCCCCTCAGGCTGGGACATCTCTTCCCTGAACCTGGCAGAAGCCATGAAGCGGGCACAGGTGCTGGACTGGGCACTGCAGGAACAGCTGCGGCCCCATATGGAACAGCTGCGCCCCCGGCCCTCCGTCTACATCCCCAAGTTCATCGCAGCAAATCAGGAGAGCCGAGCGGACAACCTCATTCCCGGCTCTCGGGCCGAGCAGGTGGGTGCCTGTCCCTGGGGAGGAGCACGGGGGAGCATCAAGGGGGCAGTGGTGCTGGCGGGGACCCTGGGAGACACCCGGCTGTTGCACTCCTCCCCACAGCTGGAGCAGATTCGCAGGGACATCCGTGAGTTCCGGGCCAGCAGCGGGGTGGACAAGGTCATCATCTTGTGGACAGCCAACACCGAGTGCTTCTGTGATGTGGTGCCTGGGCTCAATGACACAGCTGAAAACCTGCTTCAGGCTATTGAGGTACGGGCATGGTGGTGAGAGATCCCGGGGGCGGGGGGTGCCTAGGGTGGGAGTGGGGGCAGCTTGGCCTAGGCTTCTGGTAGGACAGAAAGGCCTCTGGGCCGAGGAGCTGGAGAACTGGCTTCTAGTCCCGTGTTCCCCAGCTTTATCAGCTTACTGTCTGGCCTTGGGTAGGGATTTTTCCCTTTTTTAACCTTATTTCTCTCTGCAAAATAGAGAGGTTGAATCAAGTGTCTCAAATATCCCTTCCAGCTCTGACACTCCACATTCATCCATTTGACAAATGTTCACTGAGCATTCACTCTGTACAGAGCCCTGCACTCAGGTCTTGGGGGATAAGACATGGCCCCTGCCCTCATGGGGCACACACTCTAGCAGGGGGGTAAGACACCAGAATGGAAAATCAGGATGCACAGTAACCATGTGCATTAGAGTGGGGAGAGGGAAGTATATATCAGAGAAAACTTCCTGAAGGAGGTCGGGTTTGAGGTGTAGTTTTCCAGGAGTAGTGAACCATCGTGAGAGTTCTTCCCAGCTCTGACATCC
This sequence comes from Phalanger gymnotis, assembly GCA_028646595.1. Lineage (NCBI taxonomy): Eukaryota > Metazoa > Chordata > Mammalia > Diprotodontia > Phalangeridae > Phalanger > Phalanger gymnotis. The sequence continues at coordinate 46,835,140 of CM053622.1, read as the reverse complement.
TGTGTTCTAAGGCTTCTCCCATCCCTGACATCCCATGTTCTAAGGTCCCTCCCAGCCCTGACATTCCATGTCAGGAGGACTCTCTCCATTCTGACATTCTGATGTTTTCTCTGGTTTTTTTTTTCTCCCACCCCCAACAGCGGGACCTGGAGGTGTCCCCTTCCACCCTGTTTGCGGTAGCCAGCATCCTGGAAGGCTGTGCCTACCTCAACGGTGCTCCTCAGAACACCTTTGTGCCAGGTGCCGTAGAGCTAGCCATGCAGAGACGGGTCTTCATTGGAGGAGATGACTTCAAGTCTGGCCAAACCAAGATCAAATCTGTGCTTGTCGACTTCCTCATTAGTGCTGGCCTGAAGGTAAGAGAGTTTGGCAAAGCCTTGCTAGAATGCAGAATGTCACTGCTGAACCCTAGACCTGACTCTTAGCACAGAGAACATGGAGCTGGAAGGGACCTTAAAACATAGAGTGGATACAGACTCTTAGAGGTGAGAGGGTCTTTCACCCAGCCCTAATTTATAGTTGAAGGAGTACGCCCAGAAAAGGAGAAGTTACTCACCCTCCCTGCAAGGTCAGTAGCGGAGCCACAGCTTTAATTCGAGCTCCCCACATCGCAGATCTTTCTACTTTCTTGAATGATGGAGGGAGGTGATGGGGTGGGGAACCAAAAGATTACATTCATTTCCAGAGGGATGTTGGGGGTGGTGGTGAGGGAGGACAATTGGAATGCAGTGAGAAGAGGCTTGCAGAGCCCTCTCCCTAGGCACCCCCCCACCTCTTTCTTGCAGACCGTGTCCATTGTTAGCTACAACCACCTGGGTAACAATGACGGCCGGAATCTGTCAGCCCCAAAGCAGTTCCATTCCAAGGAGGTCTCTAAGAGCAACGTCGTGGATGACATGGTGCAGAGCAACCCACTGCTGTATGGCCCTGGGGAGGAGCCCGACCACTGTGTGCGTATGAGCAGAAATCGTGTGGCAGGATGATCCATGTGGGCTGGTGTGGGGCAGAGGGGAACTGAGGGACTGGGGCTCTGCTGCAGACAGGTGTGTGTGTGAGCATGCACATGTAAGACCTGGGACGTGTGTGTGTGTGTGTGCATGAATATGCAAGAACTGAGATATGTGTGTGCATGCACATGTAAGACCTGGCTCCTGTGTGTGTATGCATGAATATGTGATACCTGGGATGTGTGTGTACATGAGCTCACGTGGATATACTGACGAAGCACACCCCAGTCGAGGTAACTTCATAGTTGTGACTGGTGGTATCAGTTAATCAGCCAAGAAGTATTAGCTTCCCATGGTGTACCGGGCCCTTGGAATATAAGACCAAAGAGTGAAACAAGACCTACTTTTGAGGAGTATACATCCTAATTGGGACCAGGGCTGGGCGGGGGTGTGGGGGTGGAGCATGCACAACTGTATATGAAAATACATGTGCAATATAAATATAAAGCGATAAATACGAACATATAGAAAAGAGTTCATTGGGGAAGGAGGGAGAGAGGGCATTTGCATCGGTGGGATGGGAAAGGCTTTGTGCAGAAGGTGGTGCTTGACTGTTCCGTGGAGGTAAGGATGGAATGCCTTCCAGGAATGAGGACAGCCAGTGAGTACAAAGGCATGGCGGTGGGAGATAAGGAGTGCCTTGTGTGAAGAAGAAGAAGAAGAAAAGATTAAGCTGACTGGATCACCAAGGGTCTGCTTAGGCAGGAAAGGTGGTAGAGGTCTTCAAAAGCTAAGCAGCATTTAAATCTAATCCCAGAGGCACTAGGGAGCCATCAGAGTTGGTGGAGGAGGAGAGACACATAGATCTGAGTTGAAGGAAAACTGGGTTAGCAGCTGTGTGGAGGATGAACCAGAGTAGGGAGAAGTTTGAGGGAGGGAGACCAGTTAGGAGTCTCTTGTGAATAACATCATAGTTTGCATTTATATAGTACTTACTGTGTTCCAGGCACTGCTCTAGGTGCTTTACAGATATTACCTTATTAGGTCCTTATAACAACCCTGGAAGGTAGGTGCTATTATTATCTGTTTTACAGTTGAGGAAACTGAGGCAGGCAAAAGCTAAGTGACTTGCCCAAGGTCACACAATCCTTATCTGAAGCTAGATTGGAACTCAGGTCTTCAGACTCCAGGCCTAGCATTATAGCCACTGATTACCTAGCTGCTTCAGTAATCTAGGGGGCAAGTGATGAGGACCTGAATTTTAGGCGGTAGCTGCAAGAGTGGAGGAGAAAGGATTGGATGCAAATGGCCGGATTTGGGAGCAGATTGGGTGTGGAGTGAGGAGTCAAGGATTAATGCCAAGGTTATGTGCTTGGGAGACAAAAAGGCAAATAGGAAAATTTAGAAGCGGGGAAGACAAAGGGGAAAGAGGAGTTGTTCTGTTGTGGACACATTGAGTTTAAGATGCTTCTGACAATTGGCAGCATAGGACTGAAGCTCAGGACATAGAGTGGGCCTGGGTGTAGATGAGGTCTATAGTTATCTGTACAAAGCTAAGAGGCAGACTCCTAGGAGTGGAAGAAGTCCTTGAGGTGCGTAGAAGGAACAGAGGAGGGGGCCCAGTACAGACCCTTGGGAGAAACACATTTAGGGGGCTAACATGGAAAGGGGACTGAGGAGTGGCCAGATAGGTCTGAGGCAAACCAGTAGAGAGCCAGAGAGGAGACTGTACAGGAAGAGAGGGGGTTCACCAGTGTCCAGTGCAGCCCCCGGCGGAGCAGCTTCAGGCTGGAGAGGTCAGAAGCTAGTCTAGAAAGGGCTGAGAAGAGAGAAGGGCAATCACCAATCGCAGATAACTTACTCAAGAAGAGATGGGGGCGGGGAGCAGTGCCTCAAGAGAATGGTAGGATTTAGTGAAGGTTTTTATGGAGACTAGGGCATGTTTCAAGGCTATGGGGAAGGAACCATTTGATGGGCAGAGATTGAAGACTGGTTGAGGGTGTGGTCTAATGGCAAGAATGCAGGCAATGGTTCTGGAGCGCTCTGTCGGGAGGGGTTGGCCTTGGCGAGAAGGAGGAGAGGGTGAAAGATTAGGGGACGAGGTGAGAGAGAAGCAAGTGGTTTCAGTTTTCTCAGTAAAGAGGCAGTTATAAGAGATAGAAGGGGGATATGGGAGGCTCGAGAAAAGAAATAGATTCTGTGAGGAGTGAGATAGGGAAATCAGCTGGGGAGGAATAAAAAGATTGCCTTGCTGCAGTGAGGGCCTGGTTGATGTTGAGTAACGTTCATTTTGTAAGGTACCAGGATGAAGTGGACAGTGGACCCAGGGCTGAGGTTTAGCAAGAGAAGACCATCCATAAGAGTAGGCAGTGGAGAATTCAGGAGCAAAAGACAATGTAGAGCTGAAAACAGTGGCTAGAACGCTCAGCCTGACGTCAGGAAGACCTTGACTCCAAATAATCAGTCCGTCAGCAAGCATTTAGTAAGCGTGCCAGGCACCGTTCAAAGGATACCAAGACAAATGTGAAACACTCCCTCCCTTACCTAGTCAATGGGTGTGTGACCCTGGGCGAATCATTTAACTTTCCCTCAGCCTCAGTTTCTTTATCTGTAAAATGAGGAAAATAGCATCTCTCTCCCAGGGTTATTGTGAATAGCAAATGAGATCATTTATGTAAAGTTCTTTGCAAACCATAAAAGTGCCATATGTAGATATAAATATGTAGAGAAACCTATCTATATGTAGCTATACCTCTTTCTGTCTATCTGTCCGTCCATCCGTCCATCTATCCATCTATGTCAAATCAGCCAACACCGATTTAATTGCCTGCTGTGTGCCGGGCATGGTGCTGTTGGGTCCCACAGCCAGTGTGTATCAGAGAGATTTGAACCCAGATCCTCTTGGCTTCCCCCCAGAACCACATATGTTGATAGAGCTGGCCCTCTAACCATTACAGCTCACTGTCTCTCCCATTGTAAGGGGCATGATGATGATGTCTGTGTCCCCTCTCCCACAAAAAGGCCAAGATACCATTCCTCCTCCCGTTTCTCCCCAGGTCGTGATCAAATACGTCCCCTATGTGGGGGACAGTAAGCGCGCTCTGGATGAATACACATCGGAGATTATGCTTGGGGGCACCAACACTATCGTCCTGCATAACACATGCGAGGTACAGGGTGGGAGGGAGGAGTTGGCTCTGTGGGTGGGCAGTGCTGGAGGGGCCCCTGGGAGGTGGGGCCCTTCCTCCCCATGCCCAGCTATGCCGCCCCTCCTTCGCTTTCTTCATGTGCCCAGCGGTGCTTTTGCCCCGTGCCCCCAGGACTCCCTCCTGGCCAGCCCCATCATCCTGGACCTAGTGATCCTCACGGAACTGTGCCAGCGTATCACCTTCTGCACCGACAGCGACCCGCACTTCCAGAACTTCCACTCTGTGCTGTCCATTCTTAGTTTCCTCTGCAAGGCCCCCATGGTGCCCCCCGGTACCCCCGTGGTCAATGCCCTCTTCCGGCAGAGAAGCTGCATCGAGAACATTCTCAGGTGAGAGCCCACAGGGATGTGCGGGGAAGGGACCGCTCTGGGCACTGGGCTACAGGAGTGGGGGGAGGCTCTCTTCTTAGCCAGGGCTGATGGCATCCCTTCTATCCCGCCAGGGCCTGTGTGGGCCTTGCTCCCCAGAACCACATGTTGCTGGAGCACAAGATGGAGCATGTGAGCAGTGAGTTTCGACGTGAAGGTGCTGAAGCCCCTGCCTGCCCTGTGCCCAGGAAGAAGGGGGCAGCAGCTTCTCCCCCCAATGGTTACGTGGGTGGCACCAATGGGCATTCACACACCAGTGCCCAGCATGCCCCTACCTCCTAGCAGCCTTGGGATCTTCATCAATGATCCCTGCCAGTCTTACCCCTTAGCACAGTGCCCACCTTGGCAACTGTGAATCTAGCCTCTCCAGAAACAATAAATCTGGCATGAGAATGGTGTGTGCCTTAAGCCTGGGGGTGATTCTTTTCCTGGAAGCCACCTTGGGTGGCCAGACAGGCAGCCTCACCCTGCCCCTGTCATTCTGTGAACTACAGCAGGGAGGTCATGTCTAGCTCTTAGGTTTTGTGATTCCATCAGGGTGGTACGAACAGATGGGATAGCCAGCCCCAGAGAGGACACACACGGACACACACACACACACACACACACCCCATCTGCATTTGGAGTCCCAGGGTCTTGCTTTCACTCCTGTCTCTTACATTTACTCTCTATATGACCTTGGCTAACTCATTTGACCTCAGTTTCCCTATCTGTCAAATGAGGGGTTTGGACTCAATCCTTAACTGATCTCACCCCCAGATAACTTCATCTTATGCAGTCTCACTTGGCAGCCTCAGCCCTCTCCTAGACAATCTTCCATGACCCTGAACCCTTTTCCTTAGAGGTTGGTTTCATTCACCTCCAAAGACTCCATTAGGCCCAGGATGGTCCCACCTAACAAGAGCCTCCCTTGCCCCACACAGAACACTGTTTAGCTTCACCTGCCTGTGAAGGGGGAGGGGAAAGGGGGAAGCTGGGCTGTAACTAGCCTAGGGAGGTTTCTGGTCGTCTTCCTCTGTCTCCCTGATGCATTTTGGAAGCCTCCTTTACCCCATCCAGTTCTCCTTGGCCCTGAACTGTTGCTTTTCTCACATTCGTTCCTCTCGTCTTCCAGTGTTCCGCAGACCATGGCTTTCTCCTGAAAACATCTACCCCCCCCCACACACACACCCTGCTGCTCCTTCTCTCCCCCTCCTTTGTCTCTCTATCTCTCTCCCCCCTTTGTCTCTCTATCTCTCTCCCCCCTTTGTCTCTTTATCTCTTCCTCCTTTGTCTCTCTCCTCTCCCCCCCACTTTGTCTCTCTCCTCTCCCCCCCCTTTGTCTC
>CM053622.1:46765613-46828791 GCA_028646595.1 Phalanger gymnotis | reverse complement strand
GATGTCAGAGCTGGGAGGGCCCTTAGAACACAAGATGTCAGGGCTGGGAGGGCTCTTAGAACACAGGATGTCAGGGCTGGGAGGGCCCTTAGAACACAGGATGTCAGGGCTGGGAGGGCCCTTAGAACACAGGATGTCAGGGCTGGGAGGGCCCTTAGAACACAGGATGTCAGGGCTGGGAGGGCCCTTAGAACACAGGATGTCAGAATGGTAGGGATATCAGAGCACAGAACACAGAACATCACAGGTGAGAGTCACATACCTAATGAGCCATTCATGTGGTGTGGCTCCATCGCCCCCATGGCTGCCATGGGGCCCTCAGGCCCAGGGCCCATTGGGAACTGTAGAGAGAGGTGAGTCAGTGTGGGTGGGCAGTTGGGAGCTGCAGTACAAAGGGCAGAGAGGTGCTAGGGAGGGCTGGGGGAGAGAACTCAGCCAGGTGTCAGGGTATTGGGGAGTCAGAGGCTGGGGCTGGGGCTCTGAGAGGGGGCTGTCTTTTGAGGGGAAAAGTCACTCACGTTGGGCCTGTTGCTGCCTGGCCCAATGGGGTTCATCATGGTGTACATGCTCTCACTGGAATTGGTAGAGTCTGGGGATTGGGGAGAAGTGAGTGTGGAAAGACCCTTCTCCTCCCCCACCCTCATTCCCTCCTCTCTCCCCAAAATGCCCTCCCCCAATAAGGTTCCCCCATCCTTCCTACCAGCCCCTCCCAAGTCCTACCCCACAACACAAGGCCACCAACCACTATACCTCCGGGACTAGGCATGATGGGGGTTCCAGGGGGGCCACCTCCTCCTGGGGGACCCTGTGGACATGTAGGGGGTGAGGTCAAGACCAGTGAGGATGAAGGTCCTGAATAAAATCAGGTACCTAATGTCTCCTAGCCCGCCCTAATTAATAACTGACTTCATCTCAACTCCTGGCCTCGCCTTGACTTCTGACCCAACACCCCCAGCCTCTTTCAGACCATGACCCATTCTGACCTGATCCCTTCAGCCAGTCCTGTGACTTCACCCTCACCTTTGACCCCTGCCCACCCAGTGAAGCCGGGGTACAGACTCACCGCATAGTTGCCTGGGGAGGAGGAGGAGTATGCTATCTGGGGGAGGGGAGAAATAGTAGTTAGCCCCAGCTCTGTATGAGGCCTCCTGTGTGCCAGCCCCTTGGGTTCCAACCCCCTCCCAGGAAGGCGATGCCAAGGGAGGAGTCTGTGAGCCCCCCCGCCCACCAGGGAGGGTCTGTCCTACTCAGCCCATGCTCCCCTCACCCCTTGCCAGAGACTCACTGAGTTGGCGCTGGGGTTAGGCCATGGCCCCCGTCCTCCTGGACCCCTGGAACAGACAGGGGTGGGTCAGCCTGAGGGGGCTACCAACCTGGAAGCTGTGCCGGGGCACCAGTGGCCAAAGGTACAAACACGTGCATGTCCATCTACATGCAGACACATGGCACCCATGGGACATTTACAAGCACACACACATGCCACACATACGCTTGAGACATTTTATATAAATAAGACGGTGTATCCTATAAACATGGGCATAACTGTGTATGCATGCACACATGCACATGGGTACATGCAAGCTTGGACACATTGCTGCCTATGTGTACATAGGCAGGCACATGTGTATACACACACTAACAGCCAGGTACATGTATGAGGACAAACACACAAGAATGCTGCGGTGTAAGGGCAGGGCTGGGGGCCAGCCAATGAGGGTAGCTTATCTGGCTTCCTTACATGTTCATCCCTGGCATGCCAGGGCCAGCAAGGGCATTGGGTGGGGGCCTCATTCCGCTGCCGTAATTCTGTAAGAAGAGACAGAGCCTAGGCGGCAAGGCCGAGCTTGGCAGCCGAGGAAGACCCGGGACCCGGAAGTTCCCACCCCTGCCACCCCTCCAACAAAGGCCCCTTCCTTACCTGAGGTCCCATCCCCGCCATTCCCCTGGGTGGATTCATCCTCTGCATTGGACCCCCCATGCTCGGATGGCCTGTGAGAGAAGGAGAGCTGTGTTGGGTCCCAAGATTAGTGTCTTCGGATGCCCCAGAACGCCCAGCCAGAAGGGGAGACTCGGGTAAGACAACTGGGTTCTAGAGTGTGGTCTGATGACTGTGACTGGGATTAGGAATGATGGTTCGAGATCAGAATGGGGTCCGAATTGGTAACGACAGCAGCTGCCAGGCCGGGGATCAGCTCTGATGATGGCTGCTAGCCTTTGCAGCTCAAACCTTGCCACACATGGTCTCTTATCCACATGCACAATTCTCCTAACGCCACCACCCTTTATAGCTGGCCCAACCCCATCCTCTCAGTATGAACTGTGCAGAAGCCTCTCCCATTGCCTTCTTCTCCTACCCAAGATCTCTCCCCTGCAGTACTCCCCAGTGCTTTTCCGCAGTTTTTAGCCTTCCACTCCCACGAGGGGGACTCTGCTCTCCTCTCCACCTCTCTTCCATCGGCTGCCAAAGTGATCTGCCTAACGCATAGGTCTTTGAGACAGCTCAAATCTCCCCTTTGAAAGGAGGCCCTTCCCATAGACCCAGTATGTGTGTAAAATCTACCTTGTTATTTATTTGTTACGTCCCCAATTAAACTGGCAGCTCCCTGAGGGCAGGATCTGTTTCTGTGTGTAGCTCCAGTACTCAGCACCATGCCAGGTATGTAGTAAGTACTTAATAAATGCTGAAGCCCCAAGGCTCCCTCTATTTTGAGAGCTGGGGCTGAGATTCCAGGGATACCTACAGTGGGGTCCAGGAGGAGGGAGGGCTCCTGGGTCTCTGGCTGTACTACTCACCCTGAGCCCGCGTGGATGGGTCCATGGCATTGGGCAGCAGCGGCTGGGAGCCCGGGACTCCCATAGGTGGCTACAAGGGAGTGCCAAAGATGAGGCCCAGGGACAAAGCAAGCCCCAGGCCCTCCCCTGCCTGCCCTCAGGCCCCTGCCCAGCCTAGCCCTTGGTCCTCCTGGCCCAGAACCCTGGGCAGGGGAGACTCAGTGAGTGCACCAATAGAGGCAAAGAGGCTTACCTGGTTTGGCATTCGGAGGGATGGCCGGGGGCCTGCTGGGTACCGAGGGGACATGAAGGGCTGCAAGAAATGAGGTGGATCATTTGGGTCAGGGGCAAGAAGAGGCCCTAGCTCCTTCAACCAGGTTAGGGGGAAACCTGGCCCACTCCCCACTTCCAACCCCGTGGGGCCCAACTAACATCGGCCTCCCCACTCTCCCCATCCCTGCCTGGTAGCTTCCTCCCTGGCCTAGAGAAACTGCTGCTACCTCTGTCTATTATGTCTATTATGTATGTGTGGGAGGGGCACAGAGTCAGAATATGGTAGAAGGGACAGAGCAAAGATGCCACGCTGAAGCTTGGGCTGCACGGGGAGGTCAGGACCCTTGGCTTCTCTCCTCCCATCTCCCCATCTGGTCTAGTATAGGTCTGACCAGAAACAGGACCAGGGCCCGTGGGGCAGGGGGAGAAAGAAGAAGCTACTATCGAGAGTAACTTATAATATTGGCTAACCCATAGAGAACGCTTTAAGGTTTGCAAAGTTCTTAACAAATATTGTCTCATTCGGTCCTCACAATAACCATGGGAAGTAGGTCTCTATTTTATAGGTGAGGATACTGAGACCTGGAGATGTGGGGGGATTTGTTTGGGGTCCTGGAGTGAGTTAAGTGTCCTGGGCAGGATTTGAACTCAGGGCTACCTAACTCCAGGCCTAGCTCTCCATGGACTGCACTACCTTGCCGCCTCTTAGGATGACGTATGGAAAGACTACTTGTGCTTGCAGACATGTATATGTGAGCAAAATGTGTCTGTGTAGGAGCATGTGCCTTGGGAAACATGGCATGATATCCATGTGGGCACGAGGACGTGTGTACAATACATGTGCTCATGGACAGCGGAAGACAGTAAATGCCAAGAACAGCTAGGGGGAGCAGAATGTGGGGGGGTATGCACACACATGTACTTGGAGTGAAAAGGAGTGGGCGGGTGGTGTGTGCAGGACACTGAAGAGATGGGGTTGGGAAGGAGGCTACAAGGTATGAGTGTGGGAGGGGGTCAAGGGGCAGGGAGGAGGTGGCTGGTCCTTGAGGGGGCACACCATGGACAGGGGAAGGCTCTCTTAAGAGTCACACAGGGTCCTTACCTGACTGTGAGGGCCCATCATGGGGGCGTTGGGATTGTGTGTGGGGGGCTGGGCGTGTGGAGACGGCTGAGAGCCGGGAGGGCCCTTAGGGAAAAGCAGAACAGAGAGGGTTATGGTGCCAAGGCCAGAGGTCCCTGCCCCTGTGCCCTGGCAGGCTGTCTGGGGCCCCCTGGCAAAGGACCCAGGTGGGTTGGTCTTCTCCAGCTGTGACTTATGTATGGTGGCAACCAGGGGCTGGGACAGGTGCTGGGGGTAGGGGGTGGTGGTACTGTCTCCCAGCACATGCCATACCGGGCTGCCCGTCAGGGTGCCTAGGCCCCAATTTCCCAGGGTCTGAAGCAGGAGAAGCTAGAGAAAGGGCCAGAGTTAGGAAGGTGAAGGAAAGGGATAGCTCCCTGGAGCCTGAGGCAGATGGTCCTTCTGTGCCAGCCCTGGGTTCCAAGGCTGCCAAAGACCAGCTCCACTCCTAAGCCTGGGCAACCCCCCTAACCCCCCTAACCCCCCAAGCCCGGCCTCTCCTTACCTCCCTTACCCAGAGCCAATTCCCATCCTCTTCCTCCTTATCCTCCCCTCTCCAGTCCTTCTGACCCTCCCCCTCCCAGAGCCCCATCCTGTCTTGGCCCTCCCCCACTTTCCTTCTCCACACCCGCCCCACCTCCAGTCCCAGCCTGGGCCCCTCCCAGAAGGCCAAGCAGGGGATTAGCAGGGGAAGGAAGCCCCTCTCTGTTTCCCATTAGCACTAATTAAGAACAGATGAGTTTATAAGGCAGTTCCTAGTTGGGGGGGGGCAGGGAGGTGGGGTGGCATGCGCTCCATGGGATGGCAGGAGAGCCACACAACACCCTGTGGCCTGCCTCTGCCCCTCTCTCCTTCTCTGTGTCTTCCCTCATCTCCTTTCTTTCTCCTCAGCCATTTCTGCCTTTCCCTCCTCTTCTCTTCTTTCTCTGTCTCTCTTTCTCTCTCTCTTTCTCACACACACACACACACACACACATATAGACATAGGTGCAAACACACAAATATACACACCCACACACAGTCACAGGTGTAGGTATAGGTGTACACACACACATGTATGTACTCTCTCTCTCTCTCTCTCCCCCACCCACACACACAGAAGCTGTGGGGCTTCACAGACCAGTGAGCACACAACTTGCAGACACACTAAATGAAACCTCACCAAAAATGTGAGGCCCCCACACGTATGCGCCTCCCAGACAGACACTCCTCAGGCAGCCTCCACATTTCTCCTCCTCTCATACACACACACACACACACACACACACAGACCACCCCCAAAGCCTGCACCCCCACCAGCCCCAGGCCTCATTCTCACATCCACATGGACCCCATCTCTTCGCACATTCCATACTACTCTCTCTCACACAAATCCCCCATGTACCCATACCTCTCCCCACCCCCGCCCTCTCTAGCGAGCACACAAGCAGAGCTCACGATTTTTTTTTCTAACCCACTCACACACATAGTTCCCCAACACCTCTCCTTTTTCACAAACACAAGCCCCAGGTCTTGCCCCCCCCACCAAACCACTCCTCGATTTCTCACCACCCCCCCAGGCTTATCCTTCTCTCATTCATACACATAGACCTCCCCTCTCCAAACATACACATGCCTCAGATCTCTCTTACAGAAACACATACATCTCTTTCTCTTTCTCTCTCTCTGTTTCTCCCCCCACCAATATACCATACACACACACCCATTTATACAATTCTCTCTCATGCACATAGATTCCATGCCTTCCTCTCTCTCTCTCTCTCTCTCTCTCTCTCTCTCGCTCTCTCTCTCTCTCTCTCTCTCTCTCTCTCTCTCTCTCTCTCTCACACACACACACACACACACACACACACATCTATACAATTCCCTCTCATACACACACAGATCCCATGCCTTACTCTCTCCCTCTCTCTCTCTCTCACACACACACACACACACAAACACACACCAGTACTTGCCCTCTCTCTTCATCTCTCCCTGTCCCTCTCTACCCCTTCCCCACCCCGCAATGCACGGAAGGGTATCATGCCCTCTTCTTCCTCTCACTCCACACCCTCCTTTTTCTTCTCTCTTTCACAACCACAGAGCCATGATCCCCCACCTCATGCTTCCCCTTCAGAAGCACAGGCTCTCAGAGGGCAATCACACCAACCCATCTATGAACCAGAATTTTCTCTACCATATCCCTAACGAGAGCTCAGCCAGCCTCTTCCTGCAGACATAAGTCAAAGGGCCCTCCTTCCCTTCCAAGGCAGCCCACTCCATTCGGGCCAGCTCTAATGGCTAGGAAGCTTTTCTCAAAGTCAAGCTGAAACCATTCCCTTTGTGACTTCCACCCAGAGTTCCTGGTTCTACCCTCTGGGGCTGATCTGTCTTCCGTACGACGGCCCTTCAGATTCCTGGACAACTATCATGTTTCTCCTCCGCCTTGTGATTTTCCAGAGAACCAGTTATTTCAACTGGTTCTCATATTGTCATGGATTCAAGGCACTTCACCATGCTGATTGCCATCCTCTGGGTTAGCTCTCTGTCCTTTCTAAAATGTAGCATTCAAAATGGTACACAAAACCTCTGAAGTGGCCTAACTGAGGCAGAATACAACAGGAACTCCTGTACACTATCTCTCAATGCAATTAAGACTTCCTTAGCGTTTTTTGGCTGCCATATCACACTGTTGACCCGTTCTGAACTTGTGGTCCACAAGGACCCCCAAATCTTTGTCAAGCAAACTGCTGTCTACTGTGGGGCATTAGATTGTGGGGCTCAACTTGGAAACATAGAATTCATGGTTCAAATGCCACCTCTGAGGTCTCCCTAACAAGACCACTTAAGCTTTATGAACCAGAGTTGTCTTATCTGGAAAATAGAGCTCATGGGGAGCCAAATCTTCCTCCATATTTTAGTGAAGTTCAAGTAATATATGTGAATAGTTCTGTAATCCCTAAGGCCACTGCCATCATTACTATTTTTATCCTGTACTTAAGTTGATTTCTTGAACCCGTGTGGGACTTTACATTTATCTCTACTAAATACATCTTATTCAGACTGGCTCAGTGTTCTGGCCTCTCCAGATCTTTTGGGCTCCTGGCTAATCCTTCAGTGCATTCAGCAGTGCTTCTTAAACTATAGGTCATGACCCCATATGGGGTCCGGAAAAATCTGGCCACAGTAAAATGTTTCTGACTACCCAACGACTAAAAATTAATGAAACTGAGGTGTTTCTGGCAGGGCTTGCCTGGCAACTTCACAGCAACCTTGGCGCTGGACAATGTGTTCAAACTTTCCACTGCGCATGCCCTCAGGCCATGCAACACCAAGGAATACTGCCAAACCACAAAAAGGGGTCTCAAGTAGAAAAAGCTGAAGAAGCCTCCTGGTTATCTGTCATCTACAGATCTGGTCAATGCCTTCTTGATCCAGGTCACTGACAAGAATGCAAAATGGCCAAGAAACCCAACATTGATCCCTGAGTCTCTTCTCCACAGCAGCCTTTCCTCTCTCTCTCTCTCTCTCTCTCTCTCTCTCTCTCTCTCTCTCTCTCTCTTTCTCTCTCTCTCTCCAATGAGGGTTAAATGACTCACCCAGGGTCACACAACTAGTCTGAGGCTGGATTTGAATTCAAGTCCTGATTCCTGACTCCAGGGCCTATATTCTATCCATTGGGCCACCCAGCTGCCCCAGGAAGCCTTCTATCTAAATTAATATTGAATTAGAATATCCAAGACCCACAGCCCCAACCTCCTGAATGTAGAACCTCCACCTCCCTGACATATATATATATATGTATATATATATATATATACACATATATATATGTATATATATATACATATATATATGTATATATATATATATATATATATATATGCCCTGTACTGGATCCCCCAACCTTTACCCCCTACACACACGCACACACACACACACACACACACACACACACACACACACACACACACACACCCCTTTCCTCTTTACCCTTTTCAGACACAGATCCCTCTCCTCCTGTACCTCGCATCCTAACCCTGTCATAGCACACATCTCTCTCATACACAAATACCCTCTATTTCCACACCCCTTGCCTCTTACCCCACCTCACGCACACATGCACACACACAAAGACCTTACATCCCTTTATATTTCTCCCTCTCTCACATACACAGATTCCATGGTTCTCTCTGTATCTAAACACACACATACACATTTTCTTTTCTCTTTCTCATAGACCCCACACACTCTCTCCTACCCTGCTTCTCTCTTAATCTCAGAACCCCATATCCCCTCTCTCTCACCCAGACCCCTACCCTCCACAGACGTCATACCCTGCCCTCTCTCTCAGACAAATGCCTCCATGGTCCCCACAGACTTTATGCCTCTCATACATACACCCTATACCCTGCTCTCTTTTCCATATAGATAGACCCCATGTCTCTCTAACACACAAATATACTGTATACTCCTCTCTCTCTCTTTTTCTCTCTCTCTCCCTCCCCCTCTCTCTCCCTCCACCCTCTCTCAGATCTCACACCCTTTTCTCTCCTTTTCTCACCCACAGACCCCTCTGACATCCCCACACATTCGGAGACCCCCTAGCCCCTTTCCCCTAGAGATCCCCTCTGTCCTAGGCCTGTCCCAGTCTCAAACAGAGACCTCACCCCTTTAGATCACATAGCCTCCATGGCCCCCTCTCTCTAGTGCTCTGTATCAGCCCCACACCTCTCCTACACAAACCCCACATCCCCATCTTATGCACAAACCTCCCTCCTTCCTGCCGCTCTCCTGCCCTCCCCCCATACATACAGACTCATGCCTATTTCTTTCTCTCTCCCACACACACAGACCCCATGCCTCTCGTTCACATGCAAGTCTAGAGACCCCATGCTGCTTTCTCTCTTCCAAACATACAGACCCAAAGCCACAAAGACCTCCAGGCCTCTTTCTCCCCCAGATCCTCCCTCCCCCTCCTGCACAGAGATGCCCCCACACCTCTCCCTCTCCATGCACACACTCCACAGCCCCTTCCGTTAGTTCTTCCTCTCACCAACACACACTCACACACCCACATTCTGCCTCTTTCTCTCTCGCCGACAGACTGTACCTCTCATTTATACACAAGCCTCCTCTCTGGCAGGCCATGCCATTCCTTCCTTTCTCTCTTACACAAACACATGGCCATAGGCTCCATGCTGCTGACTCACACACAGATAGACCCTATACCTCTCTCTCTCTCCCTCCTTTCTCCTTCTCTCTTCTCCCTCCTCTTCCTCATTCTCTCTCCCTCTTCTCTCTCCTTCCTTTCTCCTTCTCTCTTCTCCTTCCTCTCTCTCCTTCTCTCTTCTCCCTTTCTCCTTCTCTCTCCCTTTCTCCTTCTCTCTTCTCCTTCCTTCCTCTCTCTCTCTCTCTCTCTCTCTCTCTCTCTCTCTCTCTCTCTCTCTCTCTCTCTTTCTCTCTCTCCCTCCCTCCCTCCCTCCCTCTCTCTCTCCCCTCTCTTCTCCCTCCTCTCTCTCTCTCTCCCTCTTTCTCTTCCTCTATCCCCCCTCCCTCTCACCCACTATTTCTTTCTCTCCTTCACTCTCTTCATCCCCCTCCAAGACACCCATATCATTTGCTCTCCCTCACAGACACACAAACACACATCCCACAGACAACTGCATCCCATGCCCACATCCACACGGAGGCCCACGCAACCCTACATACTGAGAGAAGTTTAACCTTCACCCTCCCCACAGCCCCGCCTCATTCCTGAGGCTGCCAAAATACAAATCCAGCCCCCCAGTCTTGCTCCCCAGGAGATAGCCCCATTGTGGTACCTGAAAGAAGCCAGCTGGCATGGGCATCCCATCACTGGGAGCCATGCCACCCATCACCGGGCTAGGCGCTGCAGCCGCACTCTGAAAAGCAGAAAGAGCAGGGTCAGTCAAAATCTGCCATAATGGGGTTCAAGCATCCCCATTCCCAACCCTGGGCCTTCTGTTCTCTACTTATCCCAGCCCTGGGCCCCTATGAAGGGAAGAATAGTACAATGTGTAGAAAGAACACTGGATGTCATGAAAGGACATGGGTTAAAATTCTGAATTCTATCACTTACTACCTTGAGATGTTAGGCAAGTCACTTCTCTAAAGCTGTTTCATCACCTGTAAAAAGGAGGGGATCTAGACCAATAATCCTATGTATAGTGCAGGTAGGTAGGCCTAGAGTTGGTGGGCTGTTGTTCTGATACATGTCCCTTTTCTGTGCCTCAGTTTCCCCACCTATAAATTGAGGAAGAAGGAGTCATTGATCTCTAAACTCTGATGTCCTGTCCTAAGGGCCCTCCCAGCCCTGACATTCTGTGTCCTGAGGGTCCTCCCAGCTCTGACAGCCTGTCTTCTAAGGGCCCTTCCAGCTCTGACATTCTGTGTTCTGAGGACCCTCCCAGCCCTGACATTCACTGTCCTGAGGGCTCTCCCAGCTCTGACATCCTGTGTTCTAAGGGCCCTCCCAGCCCTGACATTCTGTGTCCTGAGGGCCCTCCCTACTCTGACATCCTGTGTTCTAAGGGCCCTCCCAGCCCTGACATTCACTGTCCTGAGGGCTCTCCCAGCTCTGACATCCTGTGTTCTAAGGGCCCTCCCAGCCCTGAATTCACTGTCCTGAGGGCTCTCCCTGCTCTGACATCCTGTGTTCTAAGGGCCCTCCCAGCTCTGACACTCTGGAGTTCCTATCAAGTCTGAATCCTAAAATTCCCTAATTTAGAGAATCATGAGATCCTTGATCTTAGAGAACAGTGAGGCCAAAGTGCGGACCAGAGGGAGAGAATCTTGCCCCTGGTCACAAGCAGTATAGGGGGCCCTCCCAAACCAGGGGTCCTCAGCCTTACTGGCATCCTGGAGCCCTAGGGCAGGGAAGCTGATGAAGCCTATGGAAGGAGCCCTTCTCCAAATCATGTTTTGAAATGAATAAAAGACACAGGAGTACCAGGGAACCCAAAGGCTCCTAAAGACAAAGATGTCGTTTTCCCCCCATCCAAGATAACAAACAGGTGGGTCTCAGGTTCAGGGTCCCTGCTCCAGTCCAATTCAATTGCAGGAAAGTGCTGAGGAAGAGAAGGAATTGTGATGCCAAGAAGAAGGGGCATTTCTGGCCTTCATTCCTTCTCCTCTTCTCCCCTCCCCACCCCACCTTCCCCCATCTTTCAATCCCCAGCCCTTCTAGGAAGCTTTTGCCGCCCAGTCAGCAGGGGCTCCTCAGGCCCAAAGGTTCCTTGGGGGACCTGAGGCTGTGTTTTGTTTCTATCTAATCAAGCATTTATTAGGTGCCTATGACAGCCCTGGCACTGTGCCTTATAAGCCCTTGGGATGCATGGACAGAAACCAAATAGTGCTTGCCCTGAAAGACCTTCCAGTCTCCTGGCAACAACCAAAGGGACCTTGCAGATAAGCAGCATGCCTGTGACCATTTGAGGAAGGAAGAAGAAGCAGAACCAGCAGAGAAAAGCAGAAAAAAAGGCTTTCAGTAGGAGACAACAGAAGAGCTGAAGGAAGTGGAGGATGTTAAGCAGGTGGGGGTGGCTCAGTGGATAGAGTGCTAGTCCCAGAGTCAGGGAGACCCGAGTTCAAATCCTGTCATAGACACTTATTAGCAGTGTGACCTTAGGCAAGTCATTAACCCTGTTCGCCTCAGTTTCCTCAACCATATAGTGGGGATAATAACACTCCCTAGGGTTGTGTGAGGACCCAACAAGATTTGTAAAGCACTTTGCACGGTACCTGGCACATAATGGTCGCTATATAAATACAAGCTGTAATCATTGCTGAGAAGCCCAGGTGAGGAGCAAGGGTACACAGGACAGAGCATATAAAGGCCAGGAGCTAGAAAATCACATGCTAGGTTGGGGGCAGGGATGGAGACCAACATATACACAATCTGTGAAAACCATGACTTCAAGTCTACGAGCACTTATTAAATGATTACTGTGTGCCAGGCCCAGAAGGCAAACCCTAAACTCCAACTCTCCAGGGGCTTATATTGGAATGGGGAGGAACAACATGGTAGCTCTGTATATCCAGAGAAGACATAGATAGAAGGTTATGGAAGTCACTGGCACTGGAAGGGGAGGGCGGAGTTCTCTTTCAGAAAATGAGATTCCTGTGGGGTCTTGAAGGAATCTAAGGAGCCAAAGGGAAAGAGGAGAGAATTCCAGTCTTGGGGGATGGCCAGTGAAAGTCTTGGTGTCATCCTCAATTCCTCTCTCTCATTGCCATATCCAGTCGGTTGCCAAGGTCTCCTGATTTGACTCTCCTGACATCTCTCACACATGTGGCCTTCTCTTCTCTGACAGAACTCATAGCTCTAGGCCTGGCCCTTGTCACCTCCTGACTGGACTGTTGTGAAAGCCTGCTGGTTGGTCTGCCCACCTCCAGGCTCTGCCCACTCCAGTCCTCCACCAGCTGTCAAAGTGGGTGCTTCCTAAAGCACAGGTCTTACCGAGTCATGCCACACCCCTCCCCACCTTCCAGGCCCATCTCCAACTCAATAAACTCCAGAAGCTCCCTACAGCTCCAGCATCAAGTAGAAAATCTTTTTTGGCATTCAAAGCCCTTCCCAGCCTTCCTCCCCCTACCCACCCACTATATATTCTTTAACTCAGTATCAGAGGACCCACACAAGACATTCCCATCTCCAAACTCCTACCATTTCCCCTGGTTGTCTCCATGCCTGGAATGTTCCCCCTTCTCATCCCCACCTCCTGGCTTCCCTGATGTCCCAGCAAAAATCCTCCCTTCTACAGGAAGCATTTCCTGGTCCCCCTGAACACTAGTGCCTTACCTACATTGATTCCCCCCATTTATCATGTCTATAGCTGGTTTGTCCACAGTTTGCATCTTGTCTCTCCCATCAGACTATGAGCTCCTTGAGAGCAGGGACTGTCTTTTGCCTTTCTGTGTAGCCCCAGCACAATGTAGTAGATGCTTAACAAATGTTGACTGACTGATTGAGAAACCACAAGATTCGGGAATAGAATGAATATGAGAGTGTGGAGTTAAGGCTTGAAATTGATGTTGGAAGCCTAGGTGACTGAGAGGATGCCAGTGTCTTCCACAGTAACAGGAATGCTGGGAGGAAAAGAAGGTTTGAGCAGGAAAGATGAGTCCTTTTTGGGTGATGTTGAGTTTGAGGCCAACAGACAGACAGTGATGTGGGACCAGGCTCAGGAGAAGGGCTGAGGCAGGATCTATAGATCTGGGTGTCCTTTACACAGAGAGGATAACTGACCATGGGAGCTGATGAGAGCACCAAGTGAAACAGGATAGAGGGAGAGGAAAAAAGCGTCTATGACAGAGCCTTGGGGGACACCCAGGGATGAAGAAGCAACAGGGCAGCCAGGAGGTAAACCAGGGGAGATCAGCACCATGAAAATGAGACAAGAAGTGTCATGGAGGAGTGACGGACGGCATCAAAGGCAAGAGAAAGGTCAAGAAGGAAGAGGACTGAGAAAAAGCCTTTGGGCTGGGAAATTAAGACAGCATGTAACTTTGGGGAGAGCTGTTTCATTTGACTACAAGAAGGTTTAGGAGAAAGGTGGGGTGAGAGAGAGAGAGAGGGAGGGAGAGACAGAGGAGAGAGAGAGACAGAGAGAAAGAGAGGAGAGGGAGAGAGACAGAGAGAGAGGAGAGGGAGAGAGACAGAGACAGAGAGAGAGAGAGAGAGAGAGAGAGAGAGAGAGAGAGAGAAAGAGAGAGAGAGAGAGAGAGAGAGAGAGAGAGAGAGAGAGAGAGAGAGAGAGGAGAGGGAGAGAGACAGGAGAGAGAAAGAGACAGGAGAGAGAGGGAGGAGAGTGAGAGACAGAGAGAGAGAGGAGAGGGGGAAAGAGAGAGACAGAGACAGAGAGACTGACAGAGGCATAGAGAGGGAGAGACAGAGAGAGAGAGAGACAGAGAGGAGAGGGAGAGAGAGACAGAGACAGGGAGAGGAGAGGGAGAGAGACAGAGAGAGAGGAGAGGGGGAGATTGAGAGAGAGAGAGAGAGAGAGAGAGAGAGAGAGACAGACAGACAGAGAGAGAGGAGAGGGAGAGAGACAGGAGAGAGAGAGACAGGAGAGAGAGAGGAGAGTGAGAGACAGAGAGAGAGAGGAGAGGGGGAGAGAGAGAGACAGAGACAGAGACAGAGAGAGGGAGAGAGAAACAGAGAGAGACAGAGAGGAGAGGGAGAGAGAGAGACAGGAAGAGGAGAGGGAGAGAGACAGGAGAGAGAGAGGAGAGGGAGAGACAGAGAGAGAGGCAGAGACAGAGAGAGACAGAGACAGAGAGACTGTTCAGAGTTCTTTTGGTTGTCTGCTGCTGAGCCCCCCTCCCCCCATTTTGAGATCATTCGTTCATTCATTAATCATTCAACAACTACTTGTAAGACACTTATCGTGGTCCACGGCTGGGAATGCAAAGACAAAAATTAAATAATTCAGAGGGCATAAGTTAGAGCTCCTTTTCCAGAACCTGGCCCAAGGCTGGGAACATCTTTCAACAAAAAGCTTGTTGGGGCACAGTGGATAGAGCAGTGTCCTGGCGTCAGGAGGACCTTAGTTCAAATCCAGACTCAGACACTTACTAGCTGTGTGAACCTGGGCAAGTCACTTAACTCCAATGCCCTCCAACAAAGAAACAAACAACAACAAAAAGCCTTGTTACTACACAATAGAGCCCAGCCTGTTCTGCCTGGTGCCTGGACCTGGCATTATCTCCCCAGTCTCTTTTCTAGGACATTAAGAAGGGTCCCTAAATGAGTTGTTGAAACAATTTCACCTTTTTGCAGGTAAAATTGACTTCAACATTACTGCAAACTAGAGACATGCCCCTCCTCCAACAGCATAGTGTATTGGAAAAAGCATTGGAAGTGATGTCATAGGGGCTGGGTTCAAGTTCCAGGGCTGCCACCTAGCCCTGGTCTTGGGAAAAACTGTAACCATAAGCATAGTAAACTTGTTTCCTCACAGGTTCATAGATCATAGCATCAGAAAGGGAGCTTGGAGGTCATCTGATCCAACATTCATTTTAGAGATGAGGAAACTAAGGCCCCAAGTGAAGAAGCATAGTGTCCAGCTTCACCCGGTGCTGGAAGGACTTGGATCCAAGCATCGGATGCTAAACCAGCCAGGCTACCCCCCTCCTCCACTTCTAAAATGGGAGAATACTGGTACCTTTCGGAGTCAAATGAGATGTGGGTAAAATGATTTGTGATGGAGAAATAATACTGGTGATTTTAACCCTACCCCGCATGTCTCTACTGGAAATATCACTGGGGAGTTAAGGGTGTTGGGTTGTGAGTAGGGACGGCTTCATTCTTTGCACTTGTATCCCTAGCACCTAACACATCGCTTGGCATATAGTAGGTGCTTAATTCATTACTACACACCACAGCTGTGTCACAGTTCAAATAGTTATCCTTTTCTACCCCCCCCCCAAAAAAAAACCCAAACCAAACAAACACCCCCCGCCCACTTTGAGTGAAGTTGCATAACAAATTAGTAGTGTATTTAGTTCCTGGTCCAAAGCCAGTCTTTTAGGATCCTCTAAGACTAGACAGGAGAGTGGTTCATCTGGGCTCTCTGCTTTTTTTCAAATCATGCAGTTGGTAGGCATAGCAGCTATTGCAATTTCTTAGTGTATATGTTCTCTGATCCTGTCTTTTCTTTTTTTTTCCTTTTTGGAGGGGAGAAGGGAGGGCACTTGGGGTTAAGTGACTTGCCCAAGGTCACACAGCTAGTAAGTGTGTCAAGTGTCTGAGGCTGGATTTGAACTCATCTCCTCCTGACTCCAGAGCTGGTGCTCTACTCACTGCGCCACCCAGCCGCCCCTCTCTCTGTTCCTATCCACATATCCCTGGGAACCAGGCAGTATAATTATTGTTATTAGCTTTAATCCCCTTCCCCTTACTTGTAAGTGTTTTCTTTCCCCTATCCTCATATTATCCTGGATATCCTCATCCGTCCCTTCCGCTCCTCATCTCCCCAAATGTGTAAGCTCCTCGGAACAGGAATTTCGTTTGACTTTTAGGTCAATCCCCAGTCTCTCTCGTGGTCGTACACGGTAAGCTTGGATCGGCCTGGATTGTTCTGAACAGCCTCCCAACCTCCCGTCCTCCACATGGCTGCCAAAACAATCTTCCTAAAGCACAGGTCTGACCGTATCCCTCCCACTCAAGAAGCTTTTGGGGCTCCCTATTACCTCTAGGAGAAAATACAAGCTCTTCCCAGCCTAGTATCAGCTTACCTCTCCAGGCTTATTTTATAGTATGCCTGCTTTGTATAGTCCATATTGGATCCAAACTGGCCCACCCGATGAACTGCCAAGCTCAGCGTTCTGTCTGCCTCATATTAAATACGTGACTTCATATTTAAGTGAACATGAAGGGCATCACTTATTCACTCAGGGCTCTAAGGTACCTTCCTGCTCTATATTTACTGTGCTATGATTATGTCTCATTCCCCCTCTGCTATGACTAAGCCTGGTTCTTCGCCATCTCTATCCCGTGCTCCTTGCCCCCAACCCCCAGCTCAGGTTAGGCAAGCAGGGGACTTGCTCAGTTGGTCCCAAGAAATGTTCATTGAATGACAAGTCATTGAGAGTTTCAATAACTCATTCAACAACTATGCGCTAAGGCCCCCAGGTGGCAGGATTGAGCTCTGTGGAGGGAAGCCAGAACAGGCTAAGCTGCTGTGTTTGCCCTCAGGGAGGTCATCATCTATCCAGCAGAGGCCAGAAGACCCAAAGAAAAGCAGAGATAACTAAGTGCAGTATTGGTCTGGATGAGAGGGAGAGGTCTAGGGCGTCGGTGCATAAGGAGCTTGGCAGAAGAAGCTCTCTGAGGACTGGGTGATCCCAGAAGGCTGCCCAGAGGAAGTGACATTTGAACTGGACCTTGAAGGCTGAGTGTCACAAGCGGAGTCAGACTCCTGGTCTTCCTGTAGCCGGTCTCCTCTCATTCCAGTTTATCCTCTACACATTAACTAAAGTCATTCTCCTAAAGCACAGGTCTGACCACGTCACGCACATGTCTTTACAATACCGGCATATTTACATAACGCATAAAAGTTTCCAAAACTTGTTACATAAGAGCATAAGGTAGGTGAGTACTGGGGCCGCTAGGTGGCGCAGTGGAGTGAGCCCGGAGTCAGGAAGGCTGAGTTCAAATTTGCCTTCAGACCGACGCTAGCTGTGTGACCCTGGGCAAGTCACTTCACCCTGTTTGCCTCAGTTTCCTCATCTGTAAAATGAGCTGGAGAAGGAAATGGCAAACACTCCAGCATCTTCCAAAATGAGGTCACAGAGAGTCAGACATGACGGAAAACGACTGAATACATTACTGCTATCACTGCTGTTAGCTGGGCATTACAGCTGTTAATGCTGGGTATTACTGCTGTTAGCTCTGTTTTCCAGAAGAAGAAACTGAAGTTCAGGGAGCTCGCGACCAACCACAGCATCTCCTCCTGTATCCAGCCTCTGCCCAGGCTTCCCCCAAGGCCTGGAACACTCTCCTTCCTCACCTCTGCCTCTTAATACTCACTAGCATTCGTCCAAGGTCTGCTCAGATGTCGCTTTCTGTGGGACACCTTCCTGACGTCCCCCAGCTGCCTGTGCTCCCCTCTTCACCCTCCCCCAACCGAGTGACCTAGTAGCTTATTTTTTATGTGCTTATGTATATATGTTGGACCCCCTTCCCCAGTCCAGAGAAGCTCCCCGAGGGCAGGCCATTTTCGCCTTTGTGTCCCCATACATAGCTTTCAAAAGAGCTGTTGGTTGGCTGATGGTCAAGAGGCCTGTACTTGTCCGGGTTAGGGTTCAGGCACTACCACTCATGACTAGCCTTAATTCCTTCATCTTTAGGACGAGAAGACAAAGATCCAAAAGGAGTGGTGAGATCCAAGCCTGGCCTCCGGAGTCGGTCAACAAGCAAGCATTAGGCACTTCCTGCGTGCCGGGCTCTAAGCCTAATAAAGGCAAAGACTTGGTCCTTGCCCTCAGGGGCTGCCGATGGAATTGAGCACCAGGGAGATCCGGGTTCATTTTTCAGACACTGAGTTGTGTGACTCTCAGCAACCACTTCTCCGTGCCTCAATTTCTTCGTTTGTCAAATAGGGATAAAAATAGACCCCGCCCCTTCAGGGTGGTAGCGACGCTCAAAGGACGTAATGTACATACAGCTGCGGCAAACATGGCTATTATTACCATCATTATTAAGACCAGGGGCCGAGCGTAGGGCCCTCTTTCCAACATTCTCCAGCTCAGTTTCCGCACAGCCGTAGGAGGTGGAGGAGGAGCCAGAAGAGGTGGGCCCCCAGTTAACCCCACCCCATCTGTTCTAAGTTTAGGGGCTTGGAGTGCCTTCCGACCGCTCCTCCCTCCTCCGGTTCCCGGGTCCCTCCGGATCGCTGGGTCTAAGAAGGCGGAAGGGCAGCACAGCCCAATGCCGAAGGGCTAGCAGCAATCCGGGGGTTTAGGAGAAAAACCCGGACTGTCAGGGCTGGAAAGAGGCCATCTAGCTAATCGAACCCCCTCCCTTGAGAGACGAGGACTTATCCAAGGTCACTTAAACTAGCCGGCACTCATGCCTGGCTCCCCAGAGGGGGCAGGGTCGGGGTGGAGGGAGAGGTTCCCTCTTTTGCCCTCCCTAGTTGGGGGCCTCACCCGCTCCAAGGCTTAAGTCAGAGCCAGGATGGCGCTAGGGCCCCGGGAGGGGGAGGCGCCGGTCTTCTAGGCGGCTGGACCCAGCTGAACTCGCTGGAGGGCCCGGCGCGAATCATTTGCAAGACAATGGCCAGTCTGTGGCCGCAGCCAAGACCGACAGCGCCCGGGGCGAGGCTGCTGAGTGCACCCCTCCTCCCAGCCCCGGGCCAACGGGCCGGCCTGCAGACCGACGGGCGGCCCCACCTTAACCCTCTGCGCCCCGGCCTCCTCCAGCCCCCAGCCCCGGAGACCCCTGCCCGCTCCAACGTCTACTACGCGAAAGCCAGCGGTTCCAGTCGACCCCCATGTGCTTTCTCGGGGTCCTCGCCAGAGACTCGGGCTTATTACTTTTCGAAGGGTAGCCCAGGGAAGGGGAAGCTGGCCTGATTTTGTCCTAGGTCCAAAGAAGAACCCTTTCCTTCCCTTGGGCTCAGTTTCCCTATTTATAATTAAGTTTGAGGAGGGTTGGGCCTGGATCACAGACTTGATCAAGGATTACAGATTTTTAAAATTATTACTATTTTAAAGAAGCAGCTACAGACTTGGAGTTAGGCGGACCTGAGTTCAAATCGGGCCCCAGATCTTTACTAGCTGCGTGACCCTGGACAAATCACTTAACCCCAATCCGACTCAGTTTCCTCATCTGTGAAATCTGGATAATAACAGCACCTCTCTCCGGTGACTGTAAGGATAAAATGAGATTTTTCCGGAAAGCTTTTTTTGTTTGTTTTGTTTGGAAGGGAGCTTGGAGGTCATCTGGTCCGACCCTCCCGTTTTATAGATGAGGAAACTGAGGCTAAGAAAATTTGCCTAAGGTCACACAACTTGTAATGTCAGAGAGATGGGATTCCAACTCCGGTGCTCCCTGGTTCCCAAGCCTGGTGCTATTGCCACTACTCCGTGCTGAAACTGCCTAGCAGCAGCTTCTGCTTGAAGTCAGCTACCAAAAGAGGCTTATGGCTTACTTTCCTGCCCAAATATCTTTAGGGGTTCCCCAGCCCTCTAGTCTGGCCCCAACCTACTCTCCCAGTCTTATTTCATTCTCCTCCCTTCTGAGCACTCTTTAAATTTCAGCAAAACTGGATTGCCAGCTGTTCTCCTGTGGGTGTCTCTAGAGAGCATGCCCACTGCCTGTCCCCTCCTTTCCTCTAGGTTAGGGGTGGGGAACCTGCAGCCTGGAGGCCACATGTGGCCCTCTTGGTCTTCAGGTGTGGCCTTTTGACTCAGTCTAAGTTTTACTGAACAAATCTTTCTGATAAGGGGACTTGTTCTGTGAAGTTTAGATTCAGTCACAAGGCTGCCTAGAGGGCCACATGTGGCAGGTTCCCCACCCCTGCTCTAGGCCTTTCAAAATCTGTCCTTTCTCTATGGAGACCCCATCGGATCCTGAGTTTTCCCTCTCTTCAAAACTTTCTATTGTATTGTTTCAACATCACCTTTGCCTCCAAAACAATGGACTATTATCTCTGGGTCATTTCTCTACTTTCTCCCCAGCCTACCCAGTAGAAGCTCCCGGAGGACAGAGAGTGTCACCTTGGCAACTCCTAGTCCAAGGTACAGCCCACCCAACATAGCAATAAATGGTGTAGCCCTGACTTCTATGGACCAGGGTCCCTTAGAGCTCTGAGGTTCCGCATTCCAAGAACCCTCCTAGCTTTGTTCTAAGGTCCCTCCCAGCTCTGACATCCTAAAGGCCCATGCAGCTGTGGAGAGGGTCCTTCCTTCAAAGGCATTCTAAGTTCTAAGGGCCCTTCCAGTCCAGACAGTCTAAGTTCTAAGGACCCTTCCAGCATATTCTCAGTTCTAAAGACCATTCCAGCCCAGATGTTCTGATTCTAAAGGTATTTCTCAGTTCTAAGGGCCCTTCCAGTTCAGACAGTCTAAGTTCTAAGGACCCTTCCAGCCCAGACATTCTACATTCTAAGCTCCCTTCCAGCTCTCAATCCTCAGTGGAGATCCTTCCAGGCCTCTCTGGACTTTCACAGCTTCCCTTCCCTCCCTCCCCCAACCTCAGCCCTGAGGGCAGCGCCAGGCGCCAAAGAGCTTCCTGGAGGGGTCGGAGGAGGAGGAAGCAAGCAGGCGGGTGGACCTGGCCCTGGAGAGACAGCGGGTGGCTGCCTCTCCCCACCCAGCTAGGGAACCAGGGAAGGAGGTGAACTTGTGTGTAGGTGGATGAGGGATGGGGGCAGGGTCCCAGCCCTTCCTCCTAGCAGCCCCCATGTGGCCTCCAAGTGGGGTCTGAGGGGTTAATCCCCCAGGCAAGGCCCAGCCCTCCTTGGGACAATCCGGGGGCTGGCCTGGAGAGCAGAGAAGCCTGGGGGTGGGGGGTGGGACTCGGGAAGGTTCTGAGGGGGGGGAATCGTCTCCCCTCCCTCCTAGAGCCAGGGATTGGGGGGCCCCTCAGCCTCCCCCCCTTGTCAATCAGGGCCTGAAGAGCTTCCCGGAGAAGGCAAAACAGCCGTTGCTATGACAACTGGTTGGGGAGCGCTGGGCTTTTCCTGAAGATACCAAGGTCACAAAGAAGCAGAGACAGAGACTCAGCAAAGGGAGGAAGAGACGGAGAAACCAAGAGACCGGGGACCCAACAAAGGAAAGAGGGGGCGGCTGAGACCCAGAGATACAGCAAAGGGAGGGAAGAGAGCTGAACACAGCAAAGGAAGTGGGAGGGAACTGAGAGCAAAAACAGGGGAGAGTCTAGGACGCACCGAAAGGGCAGAGAGATGGAGAGAGAGACCCCCACAGAACCGAGAGAGAGGAACCAGGATGCAGACTCGGGCCAGGAGAGGAGGGGGGCGGGGTAGAGAGAGACACAGAGAGAGAGACAGAGACAGAGAAACAGAGATACAGAGAGAGGAGGGGTGGGGGAGGAGAGGGAGACAGAGGGGGGAGAGAGAGAGGAAGAGAGAGACACAGACAGACACAGAGACAGAGAGTAAGAGAGAGAGAGAGGCACGTGGATGGTACAGACAGAAGGGCCAGAGAGGGCCCTGGAGCCCCACCCCACTCTTCAGGGATTGCCCAAGCCCTTCTATCCCCACCCCCACCCTGCTGCCTAGGGATTGGGGGCTGAGAGGAGCTGCAGTGGGGGCCTCCGGCCAGTCCCGGCTCCACCGACAGGATGTCCGCCCAGCTTCCTGGCCATGACCTGTGCCCGCCCGCTTCCCTCCCCCTCCTCTCTCCCCCACAGCCGGGCGATTGGCCTTTCCTTGCCCAGCCAGGCCTGGCGCCCCCAAGGCCCCCAAGTGGGAGGGGGGGCCGGGTAAAACTCTGGAGCCTAACCGGTCTCTCCCCAAAGCCCTGGGTAGGGCTGTGGCACCCTCCCCCCTCACTAGTTGGTAACAGATGTGGCAGCCTCTCCTCCTCCCTGCCCCCCCAACCCACTGATCTCTGCCCTGGGGCCTCCCTGAGCCTGCCCTGCTTCAGGGTATGGAGCCCAGGCTTGGGTGGGAGAAGGGGGAGACAGCTGGGGTCTGGTACTTCTGGGATCAAAGTCTAAAAGGTCTAGATGCTGAGGCTGGGGTATGAGAGAAGGAAGTTCTTTTGGACAGAAGGTGGAGGGCCAGGGATGGGGGACCCCCAATTTTTCCAATTCCATTTCCCTTTCCTTCTAGCATCATCCTTGCTCCTTTCCATGTTCAGTCCCCTCTTCCCCCCCATATATCCCCAGGTCTTGCCTTCTTTCAGGGCCTCCCTGCTCCTCATCCTCAGCCCTTACACTCTAGCAGAGACACACTGCTCGTATGCTCGAATTCTCTAGGCCTCTCCCTTTTCTAGAATCTCCCTCTCCTTCCCAGGCCCACCTCCCACGTGCCTCCATCTCCCCTCTTTCCAGGCTAACCTTAGCCTTTGTCTGGCCTCCCCTCCCCCCTCATTGTTCCTCAGAGACTGGCTCCCCGCCCCCCCATTTGTGGGCCAAAGCCAGACCGCTTGGGTCCTGGAGGTGGCTCACTCCCCACCCATTCTTTTCTCTCTCCCCTTCTCCAATTCTTCATGTCTCCCCTCTCTTCTGTCTTTCTGTCTCTCCCCTTCTCTCCCTCTCCCTCCCTCTCTCTCTCTCTCTCTCTCTCTCTCTCTCTCTCTCTCTCTCTCTCTCTCTCTCTCTCTCTCTCTCTCCCCCCCTCTCGTCTTTACATATGCAAGCCAGTGCTGCCATGGCAACGGGGCCTGACTCCGAAGGGCTGACCCGCGAGGCAGACGGCCCTCTGAAGCCGCGCGTGTGTCTCACTTCAGGAGAATCTCATTAATTCTGAAATGGAAATGGGCCCCGCTCCCTGCGCCCAGCGCCCCGCTCTGGCTCCGCAACCCTGGCCTCCCTCCCCTCCTCCTTCTTTCCACCCCCTCTTCCCTAAGCTCCCAAGGCTCTTAGTTGCAGAGAGATTTGGGGGTGCAGGTGGGGGTGGAGGCAGACGCAGGCAAGCAGACAGACACTCAGAGACAGAGACAAACTCGGGAGAGAGACAGAGACAGAGACAAACACGGGAGAGAGACAGAGACACTGAGCAGAGACACAGAGAGGCTGGGACTGATGGAGAATGGGTGCAGGAGAAAGAAATGAGTGGGATGATGGGAGAGAAAGCGAGAGCCAGAGAATGGAGAGTCAGGCCAGGAAAGACTTCTAAGACAGGCTGCAGAGAGACAAAAGGGGGAAGACAGAAGAAGCAGAGACAGAGGGGAGGGCCCAGAGCAAAAAGAAGTGATTGGAATAGAAGAGATAAAAGAGAAGCGAGGAAACAGAGCAAATTGTGGGAGGGGGAGGGTCTGACTTGGCATTGGAGATGGGGGAGGGGCACGTGAAGTGCCGGCTAGAGTAATCACCCTGCCCACAGCAGGCAAACCCTCCCTAAATCTTTCCAGAATGAAGTGAGGGAGTAGCTGGCCAAGAGACCGAGAGGGCCAGAGAGGGGAAACGGGAAAGGGACCCATGGAAAAGGACCAGGAGGCAGAGGAGCGGAGGATGCTGGGATGGAGAAGATGCTGAGGCAGAAACCAGGTAGGGAGAGAGGCCACAGAGGAGACCAGGAGGGCAGAGGGGCTGAGGCAGAAATGAATACTATAGAGAAGCAGGGAGGTGTTGGTATGGAGGTGTGGGTTAAAGGTGGGCCCCCCTCCTTGAGGAAAGGAGTACAGGAAGGGGAAGATGGGTCAGAATGACTCAACCTTTTATGGGAGCCAAGTCTTGACCTGCACCCCCTTTCCCACATCCCTGGCCCCCACCAGAAAGGCCACTGGGTAAGGAGGATCTGGGAATCATACTCCCAGGGAGACAATCAGGCTGGGATGAAGGCCTCTGTGTTGGAGACTAAGTTTAGGCTCTGAGCTTCCCAAACATAAATTCTGTAAGATTCCCCTCTCCCCAGTTCACACCCTTCCCCCTCCTCCAAACAGCTCCAACTGATGAGCCTTAGAGGAGTCTTGCTGGGGGTGGGAATAGGGGAGGGGAAGTGAAGGTTGTGGGGAGAAGATAAGCCCCCACCCCCACCCCGCCCCAAGCCAGCCAATCCTGTGTGTGTATGTGTGTGTATGTGTGATTATGTATTAATGCCTGATTCTGGGTGTGAGTGTGTGTGTAGGTGTGCACTGGCTGGGTATGTGATGCGTGTAAGAAAGGGGGTGTTTGTTGGTAGCTCCTTGTAATTTTATGTATGGCATGTGGCTATTTGTGGTAGTGGTGGTGGGATGCTGTATTGATGGGTGAGTATGGTCCTCTGGGTTTGTAGTGGGGAGTATGAAAGAACACTGACAGCTGTCAAAGGACCTGGGTTCAAATCCCACCTTTGATGCTTACAACCTTTGTGACCTTAGACAAGTCACTTCTCTCTGGGCCTGATTTTCCTCATCTATAAAATAAGGGAGTTGGACTAGATGGCCTCAGGGGCCCCTTCCAGCTAGGATCCTATTTCTTCTGGGGTCTCTGTCTCTATCTGGACACAGTGTTGGAATAGAAGGAGTTTGTACTTGAAAGTTAGGAGAGGCTGAGTTCAAATCCTGCCTCTTACAAATAATATGTAAACAAGGGTCTGTCTGAGTGTCAGGCCTGGAGTCAGGAAGACCTAAGTTCAAATCTGGCCTCCAACACTTACTAGCTATGTGACCCTGGGCAAGTCACTTAACCCTGTTTGCCTCAGTTTCCTCATCTGTAAAAGGAGCTGGAGGAGGAAATAGAAAACCTTACTCTAGTATCTTTGCCAAGAAAATCCCAGATGGGGCTATGAAGAGTCAGACACGACTGAACAACAAAAGGGCCAGTCACTGCCCTCTCTGATGATTTATTATAATCTCTATGGAGTTTCTGGATGAATGTATTTGTGTATGGGGGTGGGGGTGAAGAGAGGGGATGGGAATACCACTTTGGGGACAGGAAATACCCCTAGAAATAGCTTTGTGGAGCTCAGTCTGTAGAGGCAAGGGATCTGGGAAGTAGCAAGGCAGAAGTCAAAAGTCCTCCTTAAAGTTCTGGTTTTTAACGTCTGAATTTCTCTTTCCCTGCTCCTCCCCTCCCTCAGGGGGAATGGCCCAGGACCTAGATTAACTGATAGGAGGTGCGGCTACTCGGGGGCTTGGGCGTGTTCTCCTTCCTCAGTTCACCCTAGTTAAAAAAACATATCCCATTCTGCCCCACTCCAAAACATATATGCAGAGAGTCAATATTGACCCTTCTCCCAGCAATCCTGCCAAACTCACCACCCCAATCAGCTCCAACATCCCTAGCCTTCCCTCTGCAGCCCTCTGGAGACAAATCCTAGTTAGGCTCCAACTCTGGCCTGGATGGGAGCCCTGACTCAGCCACTAAATTACGAGGTGACCTTTGTGCAGTCACTTCCCCTCCCCAGTGCTGGGGGAAGGTGACCCAGACACCCTACCCACTCCCCAAGCTGTAAGAGCCTATTGGCTCCCCTATACAGACTTCATCATGAAAGCAACAGTCCTTAGTGGGTAGTGCTGGCCCTGAGGAAAGTCCCCCTCCCTCCATCATTAGAATTTAGAGGTGAGGGGGAAGTCTCTTTCATAGCAGGACTTTCACAGCGAGACCACCCACACAAACCATCCGTGACATTCCTCAGCATCCTCTACTACCCAGTCCATCCAGTCCCAGCCCTTCCCATACCAGATGAGAGATCAGATCTTTGGGGCTGGGGGCTAGAAGGGGCCAAGCATCTGTGTGACCAGACAAGTGTCGAGAGTGTACATGGGAGTGTGTATGAGGCTGCTTGTGGGCATGGGTAAGGTGGTGTAAGCCTGGCGATGCAGACATACGTGTGAAGGCACATGTGAAGCTCAATGCCGATAACTCAGAGCTGGGGAGGATTTTAGGGATCATCCTGCCCCTCGTTTTACAGATGGGGAACTGGAGCCCAGGGTTGCTCGGCAACAACAAATGCTGCATTTCTAGACGAGCGGTCTAAAACCGTCAAAAATTCATTACACGTGTTATCTCCTTTGATGGTCACAATGACCCCGAGAGACAGGCACTATCCCGTCCTCATTTTAGAGATGAAGAAACTGAGGCAGAGAGCCAGGGCCAAAGTTACACATGTTGTAATTAATCAGAAGAATTGCTAACGTTTCGATAGAGATTTAAGACTTATAAAGCACTTTACGTGTTAACCAGCACTTTATGGTTTACAAAGCATTTTCCAAAGACTAGCTCGTTTGAAGTGAAGGACCGTTAGGGCTCCCTGTTTTACAGACGAGGAAGCTGAGACTGAGAGAAGCTAAGCACCTGGCCCAGGGATACGTATAGTAAGTATCTGAGAGAGGATTTGAACTCAGGTCTTCCTGACTCCCGGTCCAACATTCCATTCTCTAGATCACCTAGCAAGGCCTGGTCCTTTGTCTCCCAATCCAGCATTTTCATGTTGCCACCTGGAAGTGTGCCCGAGCCAGTTTCCTGACAGCCGATAGTTAAAATTTCAATATAAGCATTTATACTTTGGAAATCAGCAAAGGCTACAAATTAGGGGTTGTTTATTGTCTTTGTCAACCGTCTGGACTTAAGAAAATGATGGAGAAAATGTTAAGAATAGAATAAATGTAAAAATCTGTGCTGAGCACATTTTCTTTCTGGTAAGCTGATTGTTAAACATTCACCAGCACATCTTTGCTGTAAAATGATGTCTTCTACTTGGGGCCAAAAACACTTCACAAACAGGGGAGGTGTTGCTTGGAAAGCAGCTGGTCTGGGAAAGATCTGGGGGATTTAGTGGCCTGCAAGCTCGGGATGAGTCCACCGTGGGATACGGCAGCTGTCCTCTGTCCTGGGGCGGACCACACCTCCAATACTGGCTGGGTATTTTAGGAAGGATAGTAATGAGTGGGAGACTAGCCAGAAGAAGACAGCATGCACTTAAGGACCCGGATGTTTACCAGAGGAGAGAAGACTTAGAAAACAGAGGTCCAAGGAGGGATTAGTTTTATTCTGCTGGGTCCCAGAGGGCAGAACCAGGAAGGGGGGCGGGTCTAAAGAGCCCCATTAGAGTTATTACCCCTCTCCCCTTCCCCCAAGAGAGGGGGATAGTGAGTTCGCTTACCTAGAGGCCCTCAGGGCACATTGTGGAGGGGATGCCAGTGGGGTAGGGGTCAGGCTAGCTGCCCAACTTGGAGAGTCTGTGACTATGTTTGATAAGTCTAATCAGGGATGATGTGAGGAAGAAGGAGAGCAGGAGAGAGAATGGAGAAAAAGAGAAAGAAGGGGGAAAAGAGAAAAGAGGAGGGGGGAGAGAGAGAAGAGACAAGGTGGGGGGAAAGACAGAGAGAGAGAGAGAGAGAAGGGGGAGAAAAAGAGTAAAAGAGGGAGAGGGAGCAGGAAGGGGGAAAGAGTGAATGTGTGTGTGTATGTGTGTGTGTGTGTGTGTTGGCCCATGTGTGCAAACAACACTGGGTCCATAGGACTTGAGCTACACCTGGAGTTACCAGGCCCAAGCTTGACTCTCAGCTTTCTCACTTACTATGTAGGTGACCTTAGGTCACTTCACTCCCCTAGGCCTCAGTTTCCCCATCTGTAAAATGAAGGGGTCAGATCAGATGACCTTTCAGGTCCCTTCTAGTTCTCAATCTTTGATCCTTCTAATCTATGGCCTCTTCCTGTGTTTGCCCATTTGCAGGGAAAGGGGGAGGCACCTTTAGACAGAGAGCAGGCCCCAGGATCAGGAAGTCCTAGAATTCAAGCCCTGCCTGTGGCTCCAGTGGGCTCGGTAACCCTGGGTACCTCTCAGGTCCCAAGGCAATTCCTGAAGTTTCCAAGCAGGTGCTTACCTGTATGGGTAGAGAGAATGCCCTCTAGAGAAGGATGGTCAGCAGAGAAAGCAAGACCTTTGGGGAGCCCTGTTTACTCTCTCCTAATTGATTTGTTTGTCCCTAAACTTCTGGGGCCCTTTGAAAGGGCAGCAGGCCTTCCTCAATGCAGCAAGTCTGTCCTAGAGCAGACAAGGGTCACCTCCTCAGACAGGACTATAAAGAGACAGAGGAGGCTTCTCTCATAGCTCAAGATTCTTACAAGAAAGAAAACCAGGGGTTTGGGGTAGAGGATTCCATTAGCTCCAGTGCTGGGGGACTGAGGCCAGAAGCCTCTCAGGTCCTCTTAAAACACACATGTACTCATGTCCATCCAACACCCAAAGTCTTTCCAAGGTTGTCTAGCCACCCACCCGCCAGCCCCAGATCTGGCCCTGAAGAGGGCAGGGACTCACATAGTCATGAAAAGCCTTGGCCTCGCTAGAATGCTCACAGGTCTCTCTTCGGTCAGGGGCCGCACAGTACAGGTCCCAGAATACACTGTTGGGGAAAGGAAATGTTTAGGAAGACTTTGAGGCACAGGGTCCCTGCCTTATGCTCTTGTCCTCAGACCCCTCACCCCAGCTAATCTCTCCCCACCCATCACTCCTCCCTGGAGTACCCTTGCCTCACTCGACCCCGCTCACCCCAACGCCATCCCTCCCTTCTCATCATTCTTTTCTAGCCTTGAAGGCTCCTCCCCATCCCCTTATCCCACAGCCTCTGCCCCTTCCCCCATCGCTCCACCCTGGAACAGCCTTGGCTCAATGGGGCCCCCCAGTGACTTACCACCACCAGGAGTGCAGAAACCCCGGGGGCTCCCCCAATGTAATATTCTTCTCCCACCGGATCTGCCAGAGCCAGAAGCAGGTTAGGGAGAGAGAGAGACTCTGCCCACCCCTTCCCCATGTCATCCCCCCCCCAAAACAAAAAATTCCACCTGGCTTCCTTCCCCTCCCCCCACCTTAGAAATCCTGGCTCTCTCATCTCCCTGGGTTCCCCAACCCTGCAGCACCCCCCCCCATTCCTCATAGTTCCTTAATTCTAAATCATGGGCCTAAAGAGCAGGAATTAGCCAGCGTTAGTCATTCAGTGCCAGCGATCTCCACCTCCTTAGCACTTTCAGGCCCTCGCCCCCCCCCCCCCATCTCAGTTAAAACAGAGCCAAGGAACCTGGGAGAGAAAGGGGTGGGGGCAGGTGAAGGGAGAGCAGGGAAGAAGAGGGAAGGGGGGAGCTGAGCAGGAGTGGGCGGCCCTGCCTCAGCCAGCTGGTTCTCACCTCCGACAGGAAGGTCTGGGCTGACTTCTGGGCTCCCACATGAAGCAGATACTCATATACATATAGCGCCAACCTACACAGAGAAGGCCAGGCTCAGGGCATGGGGGAAAATGCACCGGGCCAGGTATTTGGGGATCTATCAGAAGACGAGCCGTTCTGTACGTCTCCATCCCCAAGCAGACAGGAAGCCCACTGAGGGGAGAGAGTTTGGATTCACAAGAGGTAGAAGGGACCATTCTGTCTAACTCACCCTGCCCCCTACCCGCCCGTGCCCCCTACACACACTGTATAGATGAGGAAACTAAAGGGCAAGGAGAATCAAAGGCAGGATTCAAAGCCAGGTCTTCCGACCACCTTTCACTGAACCAGTGAATTAAGTCAACGAGCATTTATCACGTGCCAGGCCCTGTGTTAATCATGAGAATGCAAAGAAATCCCCAAACAGCAAGGTCCTACAGAAGCTGACAATCTAACGTGGGAGACAATGTGTAAGTAACCAGGCAGATATAAGATACACCAAGCAATAAACATCCATTAAGTACCTGCTAAGTGTCAGGCCCGGTGCTAAGGGCCCAGGATACAAAAGGAGGCAAAGGACATTCCCTGCCCTCAAGAGCTCACAATTTAATGGAGACAACATGCAAACAAGCTACACACCAGATAAATAGGAAATAGTTAACAGAGAGAAGGTGCTGGACTGAAGAGGGGCTGGGGAAGGCTTCCTGTAAAAGAGGGGATGTTAGGTGAGATTTTTGAGGAAGCCTGAGAAGCCTGCAGGCAGAGATGAGGGAGAGCATGAAGGATGGCCCGAGAGAATACCCCGAGCTGAGAGACGGAGGCAGGGTCACCGGTCCAAAGAGTACACAGTGGAGAGCCAGAGGGGGCTAGGCTATGAAGATGAGGGGCTTTGAGTAACAGGATTTTGTATTTGATTCTGGAGGCAATAGGGAGCCGCTGGAGTTTATTGAGTGAGGGGGTGGCATGGTCGAACCTATGCTTTAGGAAAATCACTTCAGGGGCTGAATAGAGAATGGATTGGACTCTGAGACGGTCTCTCAAAGCAATCTAGGAGTGAAGTGATGAGGCCCTACACCCGAGGTGTGGCAGGGTAAAGGCACTGGCAGTTGGGGGGCTGGGAAAGGCCTGCTGAAAATGGGATCTCAGCTGACACCTGGAGAAAACCAGAGACGCTCCTAGGGGGAGGGGAGGAGGGAGAAGATTCCAGGAATGAGGGACAGCTGGTACAAAGGTCCAGTGCTGGGGGGGGCAGAGGGACGACTGGGAATAGCCTCTTGCTAAAAATGGCCTGGAGCTGAGTCTCAAAGGAAGCCAGGGTCCATGCTAAGGGGCTCCTCCTCTTGTCCTTCCTCTGCAGCACCTGACATCAATTAGGGAGAGCACCCTAAATCAGGAGGGGCAGCCCTGGCCTGCCAGCTAAGAGACTCTGGGGCCGATCAGTTCTGAGCAGAGCCCGGTTCTCCCTGCGCACATCCCTACTTTCCTTCTCTGAGAGTCTCTGATTCCTCTCCACTATCTCCTTCCCCAATACTTTCAGACGTGCACTTGTCTCCCCTAGCTCAGGAAGCCCTTCCTAGAATTGGCACAAGCTACCTGTGTGACCCTGGACAGGTCATTCCTCTTCTCTGGTCCTCAGTTCCTTATCTGTACAATGTAGGGGTGGGCTAGACCATCTCTAAGTCCCTTCCAAATCTAATGTTCTTCTGCTTTTATTAACCCGTGATCCCAGGCTCTCTTCCCCTCTCATGCTAGCATCCTTCGTCTTCCTGGGCCAGCTTCCTTTTTCTCCTGCTTTATTCCATTCTTGCCCCATATTAGTCATGTCGTAAACAAACAAACAAAAAGCCTCTCTCTCTCTCTCTCTCTCTCTCTCTCTCTCTCTCACACACACACACACACACACACACACACACAATCCCTCAATAAAAATAAAATTTAAAAGGATGCTTCAATCTGCACTCTGACTCCATCAGTCCTCTCTCTGGAGGTGGACAGCGTTTTTCATCAAAGGTCCTTTAGAATTGTCTTGGTTTGTTGTATTGTGGAGAATAGCTATGCCATTCACAGTTGATCATCCTTACAATGTTGGCCGTTCCTGTGTACAATGTTCTTCTGGTTCTGCTGGCTTCACTTTGTATCAGGTCACGTACGTCTTCCTGGGTTTTTCGGAACCCACCCCCCTTATCATTTCTATATTATAGCACAATAGTATTCCATCACAGTCATACACCAGAACTCGTTCAACCATCCCCTCAGTTTCCAATTCTTAGCTACCACACAAAGAGCTCCTACAGATATTTTTGTACGTGTGGTTCCTTTTGCCTTTTTCTTTGATCTATTTGAGATACAAACCTAGTAGTGGTGTTGCTGGGTCCAAGGATATGCACCATTTTATAGCCCTTTGGACACAGTTCTCCAGAATGTTCTCCAGGAGGGTTGGAACAGTTCACAACTCCACCAATAATGCCTGACCCACTTCTAAAAGGAACAGTCTACATTTGCTCATGACCATTCATTCATCCATTCATTCATTCCTCAGTCCTTCACCATCTGACTTTTGTCACCACTGATCTCAAGCTGCCATCTCCAAGGTCACCATGGGTCTATATCTCTTCTTAGGCAGCATCCTCCGTAACCTTTTGGCACCTCTACTGGGCACTGACATTGCCCCAACCCTCCCTCCAGATGCTCTCCTCTGTTGCCTTCAGTGACACTGCTCTGGTTCACTCTTTTCCCAGGTGTCAGATTGCTCCTTCTCTCTAGAGACAGATAGCATCTTCTCT
This sequence comes from Phalanger gymnotis, assembly GCA_028646595.1. Taxonomy (NCBI): domain Eukaryota; kingdom Metazoa; phylum Chordata; class Mammalia; order Diprotodontia; family Phalangeridae; genus Phalanger; species Phalanger gymnotis. The sequence continues at coordinate 46,796,579 of CM053622.1, read as the reverse complement.
CACAGTGAACCTTCCCAAGACTTAGCCAGCAGCCAAATTCTCACTTTCCTCCTCTATACTCACACATATATTCTCTCTATCTCTTTCTCTCTCTTTCTCCTCTTTTTCTCTCTCTCCCTTCCTCCTTCCTTCCCTCCCTCTCTTTCCCTCCTTCCCTCCTCTCTCTCTCTCCTCCTTCCTTCCCTCCCTCTCTCCTCTCAAAAACAGTATACTGCATTACCAGATAATTTTATCAGAGAGGACTTAAATCAGAATCTGCAGGCTTGGGGCCACACATGGCCTGCTAGGCCCTCAGGTGTGGCCCTTTGAGGACTTATTGGGTCACATGTGGCCTCTAGGAAACAGGTTCCCCACCCCTGGAAATGAAAGTCTGAGAGGGCAGCTGTTATCAAGATGAAAGGGTGAACATCTGGAGAGCCTTCTAAGAGGTGGTATAAAGTATCTTGTACACAGTAGGTGCTTAATAAATGTGGCTGAACTGATGGGTTGTGGAAGGAGAGGGTGAACATCTCAGGCAAAGCTAACATCCTGAGCAAAGGTATAGAGGCTGGAGAACACTATTCAAGAAACAGATTTGTCCATTTGAGTTGACTGCAGAATGCATACATAGAAGTGATGTGAAGTCAAGCTAGAAAGGTAGGGTGGGAGCCAGCTGCGCAGGGCTTAGAATGCAAGGCAGAGAACTATTTCATTCATTCATTCATTCAAGAGATGTTCACTAAATACCTATTATATGTTAGGAATTGTGAAGTATATATACCAAGTTAGGATGGTCCTCTCTCACACCACTAACCGTACTCCATCTCCACTTAGGATGTTGAAATAGCATCAGTCTCATTGTGTTCAACACAGAATTCATTATTTTTCCCCCAAAACTTACTCCTCCATGGGCCTCAGTTTTCTCATCTGTAAAGTGGGGGGGGATAGAGGCAGATGACCCCTGAGGTTCATCCAAACCTAGTGCTAGGATTCTGGGTCCCCCACTGAAAGGGGTCAGCCTAGACAAGGGGCATTTCCAAGTGATACCAACATGAGTCCCTGGCTGCAGCAAGAAGTGGGCCAGGGTGGTGGGATGAAGGATCCTTGAAGGCCATCCTACTCTACTCTGACCCTTCCTTTTACATATGAGGAAACTAAGACCAAGAGAATGCCCAGGATCAAGGGAGTAAATCAGGGGATGGGGATTCAAAGTCGGGTCCTGGGATGCCACCAGAGTGGAGGACCTTAAAGAAAAATGGTATTTTTATTAAATCAAAATATAGATGACTTTATAATAATGACCCACATTTACATGGCACTTTATGGTTTACAAACACTTTCCACCCAATATTCCTGCAAGGTAGGTATTTTGTCCATTTGACAGCCTCAGGCAGGGCAATGACTTTATTTGAAGGCACACGCCTGGTCTTAACATCAGACCTAGGTCTCCAGGCTCCAATTTCCACTAGGCGGTCAACTTGAAATATCCCACTGAGAAGTTGAAGTGTATCCCAGGATCATTTAGTGTTTGCAAATCCTCCTCAAGTCCCTCTGAGCCTGGACACGCCTGCTCTGGAACCTAAAAAGACTTCACCGGCCATGATCATCGCCTCTATGTATGTGAAGGGCTATCATGGGTCACACAGATGGGTCAGGATCATTGCCATCATAGGGCACAGAGATGGGTCACAATCATTGCCTCCATGTATGTGAAGGGCCATCCCAGATCTCACAGATGGGTCACGATCATTTCCTCCACGTATGTGAAGGGCCATCATAGGTCGCACAGATGGCTCACAATCATTGCCTCCATGTATGTGAAGGGCCATCATGGGTCCCGCAGACAGGTCATGATCATTGCTTCCACATATATAAGGGGCCATCATGGGGCACAAAGATTCAACTGATTCTGCAGGATCTTCAGGAGAATCCAGGCGAAGGGTAAGAGGGGGATGTCAGCTTCCCCTAAGACCTAAAGGATCAAATCATCTTTGCTATCATCCCAAGAACTCTGTCAACCTACTTTCCTCATTCGCCATCCTGAAACTTTCTGGACCTTCATTGGACATGACTCCCCTACCTGCCTTGTCTTCTCCATTAGAACGTAAGCTCCATGAGGGCAGGGATGGTCTTTTCTTTTCATCAATCCATCCTCCACTCAGCCATCAAAGAGAATCTCCCAAAGTGAAGGTCTCTCCATGTTGCCACTCCATTTTTTTCAATCGGCTCCAGTGGTTCCCCATTGCCTCCAGGATCAAACATAAAATCCTCTATTTGGTTTATGAAGCCCTCTGTCACCTGGCCCCTTCCTACTTTCCAGACTTCTTACACCTTATACCTTTGCATGTACTTTACACTGGCCTCCTGACTGTTCCTCTCACAAGACCCTCCATCTCCAGGCTGTGGGCATTTTCACTGCTGTCCTTATTCCTGAAATTCTCTCCCTTCTTGTCTTCAACCCCTGGCTTCCTTCAAGTGTGAATTAAAATCCCGCCTTTTGCAAGAAGTCTTTTTTGATCTCCCTTAGTGCTAGTACCTTCCCTCTGAGATTCTCTCCAATGTCTTCTGTACGTATCTTGTATACATGTGGTTGTATGCATATTGTCTTCTCCACCAGAATGTGATCTCCTTGAAGGAAGGCACTGTTTTTCTCATTCTTTGTCTCCTCAGTGAACGCCACATCATTCATTCCTTCGTCCATTCATTCATGGCTGACAGGGATCTTATACATCATGTGGTCTACCCCACAGGTTAAGTGGTTTATCCAAGACTGAAGCATGATTTGAACACTGCTCCTCTGAAACTCAAACCCATGCTTTTCACATCATGCTAGGTTGCTTTACGGACAAGCTTCCTAACATTTAGAGCTACCCCAAAGTAAAATGGATTGCCTTGTGAGAGGTAGTGAGTTTCCATATCATTAGAAGTCTTCAAGTAGAAACTCAAAGACGATTTATGGGAGGATGCTAAAGAGGGTACTCCTGTTCTGGCAAGAGTTGGAACTGGGTGTCCCCTGGTGTCACTTCCAAATCAGATTCTATAAGTTTAGGTTCTCCTGGACTGGACAGGGGATGAAGGAAAATGGGAAGTCCTGGGGAAACCTAATGCTGGAGTATAAAGAAGGCTCAGAAAAGCTGGGGAAATCTTGGGGATAAAGTAGGAGCTCCATGGAGTAGAGGCCTCAGAAGGAGGCACCTCCAAACTGAGCCAAAGGGCAGGAGGAAGAGGTAGAAGGGGCCCATCTCCTCCCCAACAGCCTCGGGGTACAGTATCATTGAGTGCCACTAACCCTTTACTTGGCTAGATCATAGGACAATTAAGTGGCCAAAGATCAGATTGAAAAAAATAGCCCTCAATAAATAGTTCAAGGTCAGATTTGAAGGTCTCCAGTGAGTACCTACCCAAGGATGTTTCTACATTTCTTTCAATGACTTGGATAAAGTCATAGGTGGCATGCCATCTTTCAGCCTAGGCATTAGTATGCTCATCAAATTTTCAGGTGATATAAGGCTGGGAGGGCTAGCTAGCTAACACACAGGATGCCAGAATGAGGATCAAAAAGACCTTAACAAGCTAGGACCCTGGGCTGAAAAAAATACAAGACCCAATAGGGAGAAATATAAGATTGAAAAAACTGATGGGGGAGGCCTGGCTAGGCAGCAAAAATCTGGGGGTTTTAGTGGCCTGCAAGCTTGGTAGGCACCAACAGTGGGTGACAGGGTAGCCAAAAAAGCAAATGAAATCTGAGGCTGGCTGCAGAGCTTCCAGGAATAAGGAGGTGATGGGACCTCTGCATTATGCCCTAGTCAGACCACATGTGGAGCAGTGCGCTCAGTTGAAGGTGTGGCATTTAAGGAAGGACATGATTAAAGTGTCAAGGAGAGGGCAAGCAGGATGGTGAAGGCCCTTGAACCCAAGACACAGAAGTATCATTGGAAAAAACTAAAGTTTAACTAGGAAAAGCAAAAACTCAAAGTGGGCAGGAGAGCTGCCTTTGAAAGGCTGTTACATAGAGGAGGGATGCACCTGGTTTTGGGATGACAATTATAGCTACCCCACTGCCTATTTTTACAGATTTCCTAATATGTAAAATGAGGGGTCTGGATTCAGTGATGTCTAAGGTGCCTCCCAGCTCTGACATTCTCCCTTCTAGGTTCTAAGGGTCCTCCTCTCAGCTATGACAGTCTAGGTTATAAGCCATAAAAGCCTTAGGCCCATAGAATCTAAGGGCCCTCCCTAGCTGGGACATTCTGGACTAAGAGCCTTTCTTCCCCACTCTGACATTCTATTCTACCTTCTCTGTTCTAAGGGATGTTAGGGCATTCTCGGCTCTAGCCTTCTAAGTCAGTGAGCTGCCACCCCAAGCCTAGGCGGTCAAGAGCTACGCTATAATAACAAGCCTTTGCCAGAAGGCCACGCCTGCTGTGGCAGTAGGAAGAAGGGAGGCCACTGAGGTGGGGTTGGAGGAAGCCTATGTGTGTATGGGGTAGTGGAGAGGGGGGGAATTGCGAGGGCGGGGACTCTAGGGAAACCAAAGCCTAATAGAATGGGCTTTCAGCCTTCCATCTCTTCTCCATCTTTGGCCCCGGCAGGGGAGGGGGAGACCGGGGACCTTGGGTCTTACCCAGAAGCCCTAGCGATGGAGGAGGGTCCCACTGGCCCCAGAGCCCCGACCTGGGTCTAGCAGCACTGGTGTCTGCTGCGGCGGCCTTCAACGCTGGAAGCCACCTCCCGCTCCAGGTCCCTTCTTCTGCTCCCCAGGCAGCCAAATCCCGCCTATCCCCTAAAGTCCCCAAGTTTCCGGCCCTCCAGCCCCCGACCCAGTCCTGACCCCAGCCCAGGCCAGTCCCCAGGGAGGCCCCAGGCCCCGCCCGGCAGCGGAGTCTGGAGCTCCTCCCCGTCGCCAGGAGTGGGAGGGGGCCAGAAGACAGACGGACAGGTGGCCGCGGGGCGGGGCCGCCGGTGGAGGGGGCGTGACTGCCTCCAGGGGCCCAGGGGGCCACCACTTAGCCACCAACTTTCCTGGGAGCTCCTAGTGCTCGGGGCAGCAGGAGGGCGGGGACGGCGTAGGAATCTTGGGGTCTTGGGGACCTAGAGCTGGGGTTACCAGTCTAAGCTCAGTGATCTGCTACTGCCGGGAAGGAGGGATGGGGACGGTCCCATCCAGGCCACCGCCTCCTTCCCCTCGGCGGCCTTCTAACCCTTCCGGGCCCGGGCTGCCTTGAGGTTCCCCAGGACTTCCAGGGGGTTGCCCCCGCCTAGCTCAGTGGGTGGACGGACAGCAAAGCAACCCAGTGGGGAACTTTCCAGCAGCCGGACCCCTACCTTCCACTGCAGCCCGGAGACCTCCAGCTCCGGGCCCCTAGTCCTCCACTGCCGCAGCCTGGGCCCCTAGGTCCTGGGGCTCCCAACCTGGAGAGTCCTAGCCCTGGCCCCCGCCCCAATTCCTACCCTTCCCGCTCTAACTGGCTCCGGTCCGACCTCTTCCCACTGTCCGCCCCCGGCCAGGGGCCGCCAACTTCGCCGCGGCTCTGGTCCCAAACTTTTCCCTGGTGCCCCCCTGACTCCCGCCAGCCTGGCCCCGGGGCTCGAGTGAAAGCCTCCCCCCAGCTCCGGCTGGGACTGACGGCGGTCTCAGGGCCGGAGCCGGGGCTCGCTAGGGCGGCCCGGCCCAGCCCAGCCCAGCCCAGCCCCACCGCGCGGCGCCCAGCGAAAACTTTAAAGGCGGCGGCGAGTTAGTACGTGGGGGACCGACGGGGGAGGGGGGGGACGACCGGGGACTGGGATGGGGTCCTGCCACTTGCCCCTCTCCGGGGGCTGCCCTGTGTCTGACGCCCCCCGAGATGGCCCACAATCTGGACCCCGCGCAGAACGAGGACCCTGGCCCCCCAACTCGGCAGCTCCCCGGCTCCTCCAGCCTCGCTCTCCCTGGCCGGGATCAGCCGCCTCGGAGCGCTCGTCGCTCCCCGCGGCAGCCTCGGCTCTGTTCTAGCGCCCGCGCCCCAAGGCCGGGCACCCCGTGTCCCTGTACCTCCCGTGCGCCCCGGCCCCGCGCTCCCTCGCGAGCCCCGCCGCCCCGCGCGCCCTGGCTCCGCGCTCCCCTCCATCCCCTCTCCGGCGGCTCCGCACTCCCTTCGGCTCCCTCGGCCACCCCCCCCCCGCTTTTCCGCGGCCCCGCGTGCCCCCCTCCCCCCGCATTCGCAGCGGCCCCCGCGCGCCCCGCGCTCCCAGGGACTCCCCAGCCGCCCGGCTCCGGCGCCGGCGCCGGCGCCGCCGCACTTACTTTTCCCGAGCCTGGCTGTCGGAGGGGACGGCAGAGCCCTTTCCTCCCTTGGCGTACATGCTGCTTGTTTCTCTTTCAGACTTTTTCCCCTACTCCACACCTGTCAAAGAAAGGAGCCTGCCGAGGTCTCCATCTCCATAGCTACCCCCCCCCGCCCCCTTTAGTTTTACATCCCGGAGCTTTGGACAGAAATCAGGTACATTTTCCACGCGGGGGGAACTTGAAACGGTCGCGGCGGCTCCAGCTTCAGCTCCGGCTTTGGGTTTTTTTTTTTTTTTTTTTGGTCCGGCTGTTCCAGGAATCGCGCGCTGCTCCCCCAGCTCCGCTCAGCCGCCTCTCCCTCCCTCTCCAGGCTCAGCTCTTAAAAGGGCGATGGCGCCAGGCTAGAGAGACCGCTGCGGCGAAGGGGAGAGGGTCTCTCCTCCCCTTCCCTCCCCTAGCTCCTCCCGCCCCCTAATGCACACACTAACTCACATTCTGACACCCACGGCTCCGGGGTCCTCGCACACCCGATCACACTAGTGCACCCACGCTTCCCCCTCCCACCTCTCATCTCTCACATCGGTGGGATTTGCACACCTAATGCCTGTCCCACACCTGGCTTTTTTCTCCCCTATACACACACACACACACACACACACACACACACACACACACACACACACACACACACACACACACACGCCCCCTGGTATCAGGAGAGGAGACACACACACACACACAGGCGCGCGCCCGCGCGCCCCCTGGTACTCAGGGCTCCTCTCTCGCCTTAACGGGTACCACCGCTGACACACTTACAGCCCACCCCCAGGGTCACGCAGCTACACTCACCCTTTCACACAAGCTGCCCAGCGCAGTGCCACGAAGGGCAGACTCTCACCCACCTTCACAAACCCAGTCACACCCCAAAATCTCAGTTGGTCGCAATTTATTTCAACATTTATTAAGCCCCTACTATGATTAAGGAACTGCTCTGGAGAACGGAGAGAAATTGACAAGAGCTTTACTCACAAAAACCACACAGACACACACACGTGTGTGCATGCAAGGTCACATAGACTCATCACATGCATAGGGAGGTCGTCTCTCTGCTCTCATCCTTTTGGGAGGGGTGCTCCCTGATTCTCAGAGCCCCTCCTCCCTCTGCGCTGAGGTTTTGCGGTCTTGGGGGCTCAGAGCATGCATCGCTGGGAGCTGAGGGCCTGGGGTGGGTGTACGCCCCTGCCTCCGCCCCACCCCCGCCCCCTGGGCCCCCTGTTTCCCTCCCTCTTTCCCCCTTTAAAGCTGCCCCGGGGCGCCTGGGAGGGGAGTTCTCAGAGAACTCTTTTGGCAGGCTGGGTTCCCAGAGCTCCCAGGCTGAGGGTGGGGGCAGTGATGGTGGGGGGGTGTTTGCTTCCCCTCTCCTCCCTCCCCCCTCTCTCTCCTCTGCTCGTTGTTCCTGGCCAGCCCAGGCAAGGGGCTCCCTCCCCCTTAAGCATCCACCTACAGAATCCTGCCGGTCTTCAAGCCGGTGCTCCCTCATCTACCCCAACATCCACCCAGCATCGGGAGAGGTCCAGACACCTCCTGGGCACCCAGCTCTTCTGCTGTGGGTGATTAGGATTGGAAAATAGTCATAATGATCACTGACATTTTTCTAGCTTCTTACATCCTCTGATGCGACCCTGACAACTATCACAGATATTGTTATAAATCTCATTTGGATAAGGAAGCTGAAGTCCCGAGTCCCGCTGACAGAAGGCATCAAGAAAGTTAATGAGTCAGAATTCAAATTCAGCTTTCTTCCCCCAAGCCCACTCTCTTGTATCCTACAATGTGGGAAGTTACGATTGGCTGCTGTTTGTGGTTGTCCATGTGGCTGTGTGTATAGTTGTGTGTGTGTATGTTTCTCTGCCCAACATTGTGGATGTGGTTGTAAAAGTAGAAAGTCTGAGGCTCTATGGGCCTGGGTGCTTGTATGCTCTAGGCAGCTAGCTGGTTCAGGTGTTGGACTTGGATGTAGGAAACCCTGAAATTCCAACCCTGCTTTGGATACTTCCTTGCTGTGAGAGTTGACCTCTTTGCTTCAGTTCCTTCATCGGTAAAGTGAGGACAATGATAGCCCCTGCCTCACAGACCTAGTTTCCAGCCCTGCCTGTCACATTTATTCCCTGTGTGACTCTGGACAAGTAACAACCACTCTGTCTCAGTTTCCCCATCTGTACAATACCTTGTGGTTAGACTGTAAGGCTTGACTGAAGTAGTGATGGAGGGCTTTGCACATTTTAAGTTATGATGCTAAGATCCTTGAGGACAGGGACTCCGTCTTACCACTCTATTATACAATAGATGCTGGAGCCTGGCTGGCAGGAAAGCCCCCTGGACTGGGAATCTGAGTCTCATAGGACCACACACTAGTTGAGTGAGTTGGGGCCAGTAGATTCTGTGCTCTGGGCCCATCTGTAAAAGAAGGCTTTGGACTGGATGATTCCTAAGGTTCCTTCCTAGCTAAGAGTCTAAAACAGCCATCCCTGTCTGGTCCTCTTCCTGTCTGGCAGCTGTTGCTTCACCCCACCCCCACCCCCCACCCTTTCCTGACCAAGATCTGTATAAAGGAAGGAGCTGGGGACTTACAGATCTTTTTTTCCCTTGGAAAATTGAGCTTCAAATCTGTCACTAGCTTGGGGACCCTGGGTCAGTCCTGGCCCCTTTCTGTGCCTCAGTTTCCACGGCTGGAAAACAAAGAGGGATGATGACAATTCTGACCTGGCCTCCCTCATGAGATCCTTGTGAGGACCAAAGGATGAGATCCACTTAAAATGCTTAATAATGATAAATCTCTAACTCTTGCCCTGTTTCCTCATCCTAGCTTGTTTTGCCAGGGTGCCCTGGTGAGCCCCCAAGGATTAACAGAAGTGACCTCAAGGGTCCCCAGGATAGTCCTGCCATTAGTGAAATAATAATAACATTTACATAGCTCTCTAAAATTGCAAAATTCTTTATGGCATCTTATTTGAACTTCACATTTGAACTTGTGTGTGTGCGGATGGGGCACAGGTACGTATTACTCTTCATTTTACAGATGACAAAATCAAGGCTCAGAGAGCATAGATGACTTGCCCAGGGTCACACAGATAATGAAGTTCCTAAGGCAAGACGACTTGCCTTGTCTTCCTGATTCCCAAGACCATAAGCCATGGTATCTCCAAGGCTGAAATAGCTTAGACTCAGGGTTTCGTCACAACAACCTTCTGAGGTAGAAAAGTGCCAAGGTTGACCCCACTTAACAGGTAAGGAAAGTGAGGCCCAAAAATTTGCCTGAGATTATACCACAAGTTAAGGGACAGGATCTGGGTGTGAATCTTGCTTTGCTGACTTCAAATCTAAGGCTCTTGATGCCCCAGTGGGCTGGTTCTTTCTCCACACCTTGAGGATCAGGAGCTGGGTGAATTCAGCTCAAATCCAGGGCTCAGTGAGCAATCAGAGCTAACCAGAAGAGACACAGGTTGCCTTGGGAGGTAGTGAGCTCCCCATAGCTGCAAGCTTTACAATAGAAGCTGAAAAATCCCTTCTGGGGAATGTTGAGGAAAGCTTCTCCTTCCCCAGTGGCCTTGGGCTGCCTTGAGGCCCATCCATTCCACTGTCCAGAGTCCAGGGGCGAGGAGGCCACCCCTGGTCCAGGCTCTGCTCAGCTGCCTGCTGGCCTCAAAGGCCCAAGATCCCTTCCCACTTGGAGACTGTAGCTGATTCCAATAAGAAAACCAGGCCCACTAGGTCTGAGGAGCCAATGTCTCACCTCTAGAAAGCTGCCCATCTGGGCCTTGACTCCAGATTTGGCCTGCTGACCTCAGGTCATATGAAAGAACCAGCCACAGTCACTAACACCACAGACACAAGCCTTCAGTGGCCTGGATGGGGTGGAAGAGGAGACTGTACTTCTGCAAAGAGTTGTATTTTCTTGTCTTTGTGTGTGTCCTCTCCAAAGTAGAATCTAAGCTTCTTGAGGGCAGGGGCTGTTTTCTTACTGTTGTTCCAGTGGCCTGATAAATGCTCGTTGGACTGGATCAGTGCTGGGATTCAAGTGAACTAGCAAACAGTTCTCCACAGAAGCAGCTGAGGCGCTGCCCCTGCGTTTGTGGAACTCAACCTAAAATTAGGTACTGGTTCTACCGAACCGGAGCAAACCGGCTGAATCACACCACTGGACTGGCTTGAGTGAATAGGTCTGGCAGTCCATGGCTCCTGGGGGAGGGGGTTCCCATCCCTATGCGCTATATATTGGAAAGGAAGGGAGCTCCAGGACCTTCACCTATGGGAAAGAAGCCTGGCTGCCAAATCAAAGGCCCCGCCTCTGCTTTTTGCACTTGTGTGTTGGTGGGCAGGTGTTGTTGCCTCTCTGGGCCCCCATTTCCTTCCAGCTCTATCATCTTATGATCATTTTTTCCATTTTAGGGATGAAGAAACTAAACCAAGGGAAGTAGCCTGACTTAGCGGAGACCATAAGAATGGTAAATGACTGGGTTCGGGCTCCTGCCCCGTGTCCTCCCCATAGATCTAAGGGTCTGACCTTTCCTCCATCCTGTGTATGGAGCAGGAGCCCGGCTCAGGGACTGCCTGGGTCTGTCCTGCCCATTCAATCCAATCCAATGGGCACTTATTAGGCACCCATTGTGCCTGAAACAGAAGGGAGAAAACAGCCACAGCTCTCAAGAAGCTTACGTTCTACTTTGGGGAATGACATGTACACAGATAAACAAATACGAAATGTAGATATGATGAACACAAAGTCATCTTCTCTTCCCAATCCGGATGCTAAAGGAGACTGAGTCAGTGGAGGCCTGGGTACAGATGGGGAGAGGGCAGGAAAGAACAGGAGAGACATGGAGCCCAAATCCTGTTCTCTTGTCCCCACCTATGGGCATCTATGAATGGGCGTTGGGGCCTCAGATTCCCCCTAGGCAAAATGAGGGGGTTAAATTAGATGATGCCTAAGGTCCCTTCCAGCCCTAACACCTGTTCTAAGGGCCCCCTCAGCTCTGACCTTCTATGTTCTAAGGGCTCTCCCAGCTCTGACATTCTGGGTTCTAAGGGCCCTCCCAGCTCAAAATCCTATAAAATCCTAGGCTTGTGGCCCCCACCTAGTAGCCTAGATAGAGGAGTGGTATGGGAGAGGTTCCCTCAACCTTCCCAGGCAATCACAGAAGATTCAGGACTCACAGCTTATGACGGAGAGAGAAGGGGTGAAAGTGTGGAGAGGGTCAGGCAGCACCTGCCTAAGAGAAGATGCTTGTGTCTGTGTGCCCAGCAGAAGGAACTTTCATCTGTGACTGTGGGGAACTGAGTGGTTGGGATGGTGTTTGTGTGTGTGTGTGTGTGTGTGTGTGTGAGAGAGAGAGAGAGAGAGAAAGAGAGGAGACAGAGAGATGGAGAGAGGGGAGGAGTGTGTGTGTGTGTGAGAGAGAGAGAGAAAGAGAGAGAGAGAGACAGTGTACGTGGTATATATTCTCAGGTCTCAGAGTACAGGCTGGGCAGGGACAGATGTGAGTCTCTGTGTTGGCCTGTACTGGGGATCGAGCGTATCTGGGCCTGGGCATGTTTATGCCTTGTACTCAGTGGGGACGGGGACTTGTCTGTGTTAGTGTGTGTGTGTTGGGGTGCCTCTGGGTTGTGTATCTGGTGCTGGAGAGAGAGAAAGAGACAGAGAGAGAGATGAGAGAGAGGGAGGGGAGTATGTGTGTGCGTATATGTGTGTGTGTGTATGTGTGCTGGAGCCTGTTGCTATGGGGCTGTGTGTCTTTGTGTCACTGTGTGAGTCACTGCCTTTGCATCTGTGGCTGTCTCTGCTTCTGGGTGTGACTGTGTGTGTTTCTCTATCTGTGACCTGTCTCTTCCTCTGTACCTTTAACTGTGATTGTCTTGGCCTGAGTGTGTGACCCTGTGTTTCTGTGCATGATTCTGGTGTGCGTGTGCGTGTGCGTGTGCATGTGCGTGTGTGCGTGCGTGTGTGTGTGTGTGTGTGTGTGTGTGTGTGTGTGCTGCAGCCTGTGTCTACCTCCGTGTATACTTGTGGTAGAGCTCCAGGTTCCCTGGGGTAAACCCGGCCTTGGCCTCAGCCCAAGTCTTAGCCCTGCCCACTGCCTGCTCCCTGCTCAGGGACAGCAGGAGGGAGAGAGGGAGGGAGGGAGGGAGGAAAGGAAGGGGGGGGGGGGAAGAGAGAAGGTCTGAAAGAGGGAAAGGAGGAGAGAAAAGAGAGGGAAGACCTGAGGGAAGGCCTAAATGACAGAGGGAAGGAGAGAGAGGGAAGAAATGAAAAACGGAGGGAAGAAGAAAAGAGGAAAGGGGAAAGGAAAGAGGGAGATAGGGAAGGACTGAAGGAGAGAGGAAAAAAGAAAAAAGGGAAAGAATAAAAGAGAAGGAAGGAAAGGACTGAAGGACAAAGGGAAAGACTGAAGGAGTCAGGGAAGGAGAAAAAAGGGAAGGAATGAAGGAAGGAGAAAAAGAGGGATGGAATGAAGAAAAGAGGAAGAGAAAAGTGAGGGAAGGAATGAAAGGAAGAGAAGGAAGGAGAGAGAAAGGGAGGGAAAAAGAAAGAGAAGGACTGGAGGGAGGGAGATAAGGAAAGGGAGGGGGATGGAAGGAGCAAAGGAGGGATGCAGAAAGAAGTATAGAGTCAGGAGGAAAATCACATGAGCCAGGAATTGAATCAGGTTTTGGCTTGGCCTCCCCAGCCAGAGGCTGTGCCAGCTCTGGGTTCCTCATGCTAGAGCCTTGGAGGCCCTTCTGGTTTCCTGTTGAGGTCCCTGGGAAGGACCCTGAGCCTCTCCCTGCCTGTGTGGACTGCCCCCTCCTCCGGACCTGGGCTGCTTCACATGCTCATCTCTGCCCTCTGTGTACCTTGAAAGTGGGGGTCCCCTTAGAACAATACTAATAAAGTGCATTCATAAAGCATTGAAAGATTTGTACCACATGTATGCAATGCCCAATACAAAGCCAACAGACATTTATTAAATGCAGAGCACATACTGGCAAGACAAGATACAGTCCCAACTAACCCTCCTGGAGCTTACAGTCTGGGAAAGCAGGAGCTTTCAGCATTCTGTAGTGAATTGAGCATTGGGCTGGAATTGACATATTAGACTTCTAGCTCTGGACCCCGCCTCTAACGGGTTATGTGACCTTGGGGAGGTCAGCCATCTTTCTTCATTCTTTGCTCATCTGTATTAGGGGCAGATCTGTGTCTCCCAGTGGTGATGCTTTGTGTTCTATGATTCCTCCCAGCTCTGAGCCATTCCCAGAGACTTCCCAGAGAACTTGGACATTCTGTGATCCAGGAGCCCTCCCAGCCCTGACATTCTATGTTCTGAGCTTCTCTTCTAGGTCTGCTAGTCTAGGCTCTAGGTTCCAAAGGCCCTCCCACCTCTGACATTCTGAGTTCCAGAGTCTTTACAATTGAGATAAGGTGTCTTTCTGAAATTCAGATGTCACCTGTCCATTAGGGGCAGCAGTAACCCCCATAGGGCCTCATGCCCGCCTGCTCCCAAGTTTAATGTCTTGGAGAGCCTGGGCTAATTCTGGGGATAACCTTTTCACCCCATCTCCTCTAGTCAATTAACCAAAGAAATGTTTATTGATCACCTCCTCCTGGATGTCCCCCCCCCCCAACTAATGACCCCTCTCAGCTACACAACAGGCAGGCTAAAGTTCACCAAACCCTTTCTCCATCCCATAGGTATTTATCAGGCATTCTCATCTTAAATTATTCCCTCGAGGGAAGCAGGACAGGGATTTTAAATCTGAAGGGGTTAGATTTGGGAGTCAGGAGATTTCTGGCCCTTCCTGGCTGTGGGACCAGTCACTTCAGCAGAGTTTAAGATCCTGGGTAAATGGAGCTTAACCTCTGTTTGACTCCTCATCTGTGAAAAAAGGATAATAGCACCTATCTCCCAGGGTTGTGGGGAAGTAGTGAAATAATATTTGTATTGTAAAATGAGACATTATTTGTAAAGCACTTTGTAACCCAAAATCACTGTATAAATAGTATTATCAATCTCTTTAATCTTCAATTTCTTCATCTGTAAAATGGGAAAAAGGAAATGGACATGTCCTCACTACCTCATGGGGCTTTGGTGTGAAAAGCATTGGAAGTAAGTGGCAGCGATTTATCAACAAACATTTATTAAGTGCCTACTGCATGCTAGGCATTGTACTAAGTACCGGGGGCACAAAAAGAGGCAAAAGACAGTCCCTGCCACCAAGGAGCTAACAATCTAATGGGGGAGATAACATGCAAACAAATCTCTACAAAATAGGATCAAGAAGAAGTAATTGAGAGAGAGAAGGCACCGGACTCCGGATTCTTGGGACAAGCTTTGGCAGGCCCTACCGCGTCCTACCAAAGTGGGAAGGCTTCATGTCCCTGCCTGGCATCATCTGAAGACAGCCTGAGGTCAGAGAGCCTCCACCCTTTGACTTTGAGATGCGCCAGTTTCTCTTCTGCCTGGCCAGTTCTAAAGGGCACCTAACCAGTTACGGGGGGGGGGGCGGGAGGGGGGTTGGCCCAAATTCCATGGTGGCCACACACATTGGCAACATTTCAGGTCCTTGAAGGTTTGAAATATGATAATGATTCTTATCCCCATTTTTACAGTTGAGGAAACTGAGGCCCAGGCAGAGGAAGTGATTTCAGATCTGGGATTTGAGTCCAAGTCACCTGACCCTCAAGTCCAGGGTTTCACCCACTACATCCAGCCTGCTCTCTCTTCCTTTCTCCTCAGGTCTGAATTCTTTCTCTGCAGACCCAGATGTCCAGGCCTACAGGGCAGGATAGATGGGGGACTGGCCTCCCCCTAGTGGCCACTGGTAGGAAGCACATAGTAAGAATTCAGGGGCCTCTAGGGCTTCAGGACCAGTCTGTCGTTGTCCAGGCTCATCTGACTCTTTGTAACACCATTTGGGGTTTTCTTGGCAAAGATGCTGGAGTGTTTGCCATTTCCTTCCCCAGCTCATTTTACAGATGAGGAAACTGAGGCAAACAGGGTAAAGTGACTCACCCAGGGTCACGCAGCTAATAAGTGTCTGAAGTTACAGGTCTTCGCGACTCCCAGTCAGGCACTCTATTCACTGTGCCACGTAGCTGCCCTAGTCCCTGAGAAGTTAGGTGACATGCCTGAGATCACACAAGAAAAAGGAGCAGAGCCCAGAGCTTAAATTCTGGGGCTTATATGGACAGTGAGAGGACAAGCCAGGCTGGGTTCCATCAGGAAGCCATCACCACTGGAGGCTGTAGGACCATGGGTTTAGTGCTCGGAGGGTCCCTGGGGATCAACTAACTCAATTCCATCATTTTACAGATGGAGAAGCCAGTGAAGTGATTTGAGCATTGGGAAGCTGCTGGTACCATTGGCAGAAATAGAGAAATAGGGAAGGGGAGCTGGTTTGGGGGGAATTCATGAGCAAGCCATAGAATTTTACAGCTTATCTAGTCCAAGTTGAACACAGACTCTGTGGGTTCTCCTGCTCTCCTCCTCGAATAAAAATTGGTCATCTTAGATGGGCAGGTTCATTGTCCCTAGCCCCACCAACAGGTAGATCTAAGGTATACTTTCCCTCCCCCCTCCTCCTGAGGAACACCAGCTTCCTCCTTTCACATCCTCAGTGGGAGGCAAAAGGCTGTGGCATGATCAGGCAGCTACCCAGCATCCTCCAGGGCAAGCTCTGGTCAAACAAATGTCCAGGAGCAGGTGAGAGGAGATACCTAAAAGAGAAACTATCTATCAGGGCAGGAAGGGACCCTAGAATCTATAAATGTAGAATGTTAGAGCTAGTAAGGAACTTAGAACACAGAATGTTAGAGCTGGAAGGAACCCTAGGCTATAAAAATAGACTGTCAGAGTTGGAAGGGAGTTTATGAATGTCAGATCTGGGAGGGGCCTTGGAATGTACAACACAGAATGCCAAAGCTAGAATGTCAGAGGTGCAAGGGAATTTAGAGACCAACTCCCTCCTTTTACAGGCAAAGCAAGTGACTTGCCCAGGGTACTACAGAGTCAGGAGCAGAGACATGGTCAAAACCCAGGTGTCCTTGAGACTCCTACTGCTCCAGCTGCTGCCCCTCTCTCCAAGTCTTAGGAGGAGCTGGAGGAGGAGGGGGGAGTAGAGTCAATGGGAATTTAACGTCCTCTCCTCCCTCCCCACCCACGGGGCTGAGAAGCTCAGGGAAAGACTTCCTAGAGTTGGAGCCAAGGCCCTCCTGCTCCTTGAAGAAGGTCCAGGACCTGTGCCCAGGGCATCATGGGGAGGGGAGGTGGCTGTTCTGACCCAGGGAAAATTGCTTTGGGGGCTCTCCCCCTAGGCTCGCTAGGTCCTTCTTACCTTCTCAAACCTCTCTGTCAGTTGTCTGGTTACCTTACGCCTGGAGGAGGGAAAGTGTGAGCTCTGAGGGGAGGTAAAAAAAGCACCCCCCCCACACACACACATACACTTGGTTGAGGGTGCTTCCCCTTCTCCTCCCCCCTCCCCCAGCCTCATCTCTCTCCCTCCTCCCGCCCCCTCCCACCCCCACCCCAGCCTCCAGCCTCATCTCTCTGTTTACCAGATGCAGTGGCTTCTCCTCTCGCCGCCGCCCGGGTTTTGTTTGGGTTCTAATTTTTTGTTGCGCTTGGAAAATTACACATAATTATGGCTTCTGTATGGTAATGGCCCCATTCCGCAGACCCCCCGCGTGACTCAGCTGTCGCTCCGCTGCCTCCGCGCGGGCTCCCTCCCTGAGAACTACGACAGCAGCCTCGAACCTCCCATGAACCGGCTTCCCCTTCACCGCACACGCCTTTAATGAGATGGGGGAGGGGAAGGAGAGGGAAGATGGTGTGAGTGTTGGGGGGGAATTTTCTGTTTGGAAACATTCATCCTCCCCAAATTTCCTCTTGCCCTTACCCCTTCTGGAGCTGGGCAGAAGCTGCCGAGGGGGGCCAGGGTTAAGGCTAGGGGAGGCTAGGATCAGGGCCAGTGGCTGGGCAACATCTAGAGGGTACAGAAAGATGGAGGCCAAACTTGCGGGGGACCTTATTGGGGCCCCTCTAGGGACAGAACTTGAGTCCCAGTTGCACTGAAATCATCCACTTTCTTCTCTCCTCTACTCCGCCACCTCCAGTTTCCTGAATTCTTCAGCTCTCTACACACCCAAGTGTCTTGGCTCTGGGCAATTGAAGGGTCTGGGCCCCTGGGACCAGCCCAGACAGGGAAAGAACCCAACAATGGAAATAGACAACTCTCTGGGACTAAGAGGAAAGTCTGGGTGACTGTGGACATCTTGGGGAAGTCTGGTGTGTGAAATGGCAGGAGAAACTCTAGTGGAAGGATGAGGCAGGGAAGACTCTAAAAAGCTAGGAACTTGGGCTATCAGAAATGGGAGAGACCTGAAGTGCAGGTCTGATTATGTAACTCCCCTGCTCAATTAACTCCATGGCTCCCTATTACTTCTTGGGTCCAACATAGCCTCCTCTTTGGCATTTGAAGTCCTTCATTCTCTGGCTCCAACGATCTTTTCCAGTCCTAGTATACACTATTCCTTTTAAGATACTATTCAGCCCAGTTCAATTGGTCTTTTTGAGGTTCCTCACACATGATATTCCATCTCCTGCCTCTAGGCCTTTGCCCAGGTTGTTCCTCATGCCTGGGATCACAGCCTCCTCACCTCTACCTCTAGTACCTTCCACCTTCCAATTACCTTACATTTTCTTTGTATGATATCTCTATCTGTACATGTTGACGCTTTCTATAGAATGGAAACTCCTTGAGGGCAGGGATAGTTTCATTTGCTTTCTGAATCCTCAATGCCTTGGCTGGCCTTCCCTAGGTGCTTAATTAATATTTGATTGATTAACCTCAAAACACAGAATGTCAGGGTTGGAAAGACCCCTACAATATAGAATGTCAGAGCTGAAGTGGGACCTTGGAACATTGAACATGAGAGCTGGAGGGAACCTGAAGACCCAAAGCTTTCCTCTCCTCCCTACGTGTGTCTCTAGAAGCTGCCCTCTCCTCTTGTGCCCTGCTCTGTCTCAAAGAATTTTTAATCTTCCCTTAAGACTCAGTTCAGGGGCCCTTCCCTCAGGAAGCTTTCTCTGATACTCTCCAATAATTAATAAGCTATTTTCCTATTCAAACTAACCGATCTCTTCTGCTCTCTTCTTCTCCACTTCATTTTTTTTTGAGAGGCAATTAGGGTTAAGTGACTTGACCAAGGTCACACAGCTAGTTGAGGTCACATTTGAACTCATATCCTCCTTACTCCAGGGCTGATGCTCCATCTACTGGGCCACCTAGCTGCCCCTTCTATTCAATTTTTATCAAGAACTTTTACAGGTCTAGCACTGGGGAGGCATCACTCTGTAATTACTTTATTTATTATTATTATTATTATTATTTTACCACAAAGTTGTGGGGTTCCAAAATTTCTCTCCACCCCCTCCCCCCAAGATGGCATGTAATCCAATGTAGGTTCTATATTTACCTTCATATTGAACTTATTTCCATAACAGTACAATTGTAAAGAAGAATTGTAACCAATGAACCCCTTCATCCCTGAAGTGGAAAGAATCCTGAACTGTGAGTCAGAAGACCTGGCTTCTTTTTCAACCTGCTTCATTCACCAGCTGGCCAGATGTGTGGCCTTGGCTGGGCAGCCAGGACCCCTTTCTGATTGCCCGTTTTCTCATCAGTAAAAGGAGGATATTAGATTAAAGGGTTTTTTAGGTTCCTCCCAGCTCTGACATTCTCTGTTCTAAGGGTCCTCCCAGCTCTGACATCCCGTGTTCTAAGGGCCCTCCCAGCTCTGACATTTTGTATTCTAAGGTCCTCCCAGCTCTGACATCCTGTGTTCTAAGGGCCCTCCCAGCTCTGACAGTCTGTGTTCTAAGGGCCCTCCCACCTCTGAAATCATGTGTTCTACGGCTCCTCCCAGCTCTGACATGCCGTGTTCTAAGTGTCCTCCCAACTCCCAACTCTGACATTTATTCCATTTGCACAACATTTAGTAAGCAAGGACTATCCAAGGAAGGGAGGCAGTGTGGAATTAGCCACCCTGGCATGAATTTCTGATGCCTTTGTGGTAGCTGATGGGGAGTCTTCAGAGAGCAGAGTGAATGGTGGTCACTTTCCCCATGTTTACACTTGAGTCAGTGTAGACTGAGAGGTAAAATGTGAGTTTCCGCCTCTAATATATGTGACCAAACATGGGCTCACGAGTTCATGTAACATTCAGTGCCCTGGCACTCTCTAAGAAACAATGAACTGAAGTGCACAGTGCCTGGCACATCACAAGCTGTAGTAAGCGCTTGCTGTTTACCTGCATGTTTCCTTACCAGGAGTACCTCACACCAATGAAATCACAGATCTGTTTAAAAAAAAACTGTGCAAAGAAGCTTGAAGTATTGGCTAGAAGGCTAACCTTAAAGCAGAAAGTCTGGGAATGACACATCCTAGCAGTGTGACTTTGGGGAAGTCACTTACCTCTCATTGCCCCTGGCTCATCTGTGACAGTCACTGAAATACCATATCTGCAGTGGGACCCAATCCAGTTTGCTGAAGTTGCCCTGCACAGAGGTGAAGGTGTTTGTTGAACTGAATTGGCTGTTAGGTCCTGAAGGGCACTTAAAACATAGAATGTTAAGGCTAGCGGAGACCTAAGGAAGTCTAATCTCTTTGAGATGAATGAAGTGGGTTGGATGAGACGACCAACAAGGTTCCTTCCATCTGAAAGCTTAGAGCCTGTGAATGTAGAATTTCTGAGGTGGGAGAGACCTTGAAGATCAGCTTCTCCGGCCCCCTCCATTTACGAACTAGTGTGGGGTCTTGCCCAACCAAGGGCACACAGAGCAAGTTAGCTGGTGGCTGAAGCTGGATGAGAAACCAGGTCTCCTGATTCCCACCCCAGGGCTCTTTTCCTCTCCCAGATCAAGGGGGAGAATTCAATTAAACTCAACAAATATTTATTGAGTGGTGCCTCCCAGGGAGCAGGCTCCTGGTTCCTAGATGGAGGTAGAGGTGGCTTAGGAGGAGAGAGGCAGATCAGGGAGAGAGGTCTCCAGGTAGAGGGTTGAGTAGAGGTTGAGACAATTCAGGTGGTCTGTTAACTCCATCAACAGCAATGGCTTGGTTGTTCTGCACAGGAAGCCCTGTTCCTCCAACCATGGGCATTTTCCCATCTGTGACTCCTTCCTCCTTCCAGCCCAGACTTTCTACCCTGCCCCTGCCCATCTGCATTCTCTCTTGAGCTTAGCTCCTAATCAAGAGCACGAGCTTCATCCACAGAGCTCCTCTGTGGAAGGGCAGCACCTGTAGAAGAAAGGAACACCTTTCTCCATCTGTTTTCCTAACCAAGCTCAGCTCTCAGTTTCCCAATCTGTGTAATGGGGTCACAGGATCAAGCGTTGGAAGTGACTATAGAGGTCACCTAGCCCAGTTCTCTCGGAGAATAGTAGGGGCTTTCAGAGAGGTGCCAGGCATGCTTAGAGGACCTTTTCCAGAAATCGCTCTCCCTTCCCAAAAGGGAATTCTTACTCCTTGATTCCCAGTCCAGAGTCACTGAGGGCCCCTGCCAAGACAAACTGGAGTAGAATTACTGCATGCCCCACTCCTGGCCTACTATCCAGGTATTGAGAGAGACAGAGACAAGAGGAAGGGGAGGGGGAGGGTTGGAGAAAATTAGGCACCCATCTAGGAGGCCATCGCAGCCCTTTCCGTTCCTTTGACTCTCCTGATCCCTCCACCCACCGTGGCCCTCTGAATCTCACCCCGCACAGGTCAAGCTCCCTCCCCATTGGCCAAGCTCCTCCCTCCACCCAAGTTCTCTTCCCCCAGCCCTTCCCTTTAAAGGTCAGGTCTCAACCTCCTCCCTTCAATCTGCCACCCCTCTCCTCTGGAGGTGGGATCTGGAAGGCTGTGGTTGGGGGAGTGGGTGTGAGCCGACTGTGCTTGGGGCCGAAGCCAGGGCCCCGCTGGAGGGCTCCCTGGCCAACGGAGGGACACGGGGGCCAGGGTCTCCGGCAGCCCCCTTCCTTCCCCGCCCGCCCGCCGGCGGTTCGCGAGCTCCCCCTATTTACCTCCCCGAGGCCTGATTTGGTATTCGAGCAGAGGGAGGGCAGCCGGCTGACTCCAACAGCTGCTTCCTGACCCAAAAACTGTCACTCTGCCCGGGAATAAATTGCGGACCGGGGCAGTGCAGCTTGGCGCGGCGACGGGAGGGGAGGGGGTGCAGGGCCTAGCCTGGCCCGGCCCGGGACTGAACCCCCTAAGCTCACCCCGCCCCGGGCCCGACAGGCTGCAGGGGAGGAGCGGCCCCCTTCCTCCCGGCCCTCCCTGGCCCCAGATCCCGCCGCCTGCCCGCTCCTTCTGCAGAATCAATTGGCTCTGAGGGGAGCTTGAAACGGCAGCAGCGCCGAGTTCCTTCGGTTCTCAAGTGCGGGATCCCGCAGCCCGGGGGTGCCTGGGAGGCTCAGTGTCCCCGCGTGTCAGGGCGCGAGTGCTTGCGTGCAATGCCCATGCAAATGGAGTGGGTCACTGTGCGCGTGGGCTAATGGGGTTCTAAGTGTCTGCGTTTGAGGTGGTGTGGGCGCGTGGGTGAAGAATGCCAGTGTGTGCGGGAGTGGAGGTAGGAGAGTGCTGGTGGGTGCGGTTATGTCAGTGGGCGGGAACGGGCCAGTGGATACCTCTGAGCGTGCGGCAGCTCCCAGAGGGCGGAGGGGGTTGTCTCGTCCCACCTCCACCCCTGGGGGTGTGTCTCTTTGGGGATGGAGGTGGGACCGAAGCTAAGCTGCGGGGCGCCAGGGGGAGACTTAGGATCTACTAAGTAGTAACGCAGAAAATCAGTTTCCCTTCTCTCGCTCCATCGATGTCTTCTCTCCTGGACCTTCTTGTTCTCCATCCCTCTCTTCTGTTTATTGCTCCTTCCTCCTGGTTCCTCTCGGTGCCACTCCACCCCCGCCCCATCTTTGTTTCAAGTTACGTTCCCGTCTTCAAACTTTGGCTGCCGGAGCTGTGCGCGCCTGCCCCCCCACCCCCCCTCCCGTTCTCCAGCTCCTCGGATCCCCTAGACGGCTGGCCCTGGGGTAGCGGGACAGGGCTCCTTCCAAGTGTTCTGAGTCTGAGGGACTCCTGGCGTGAAGCCGGACACTCCCAAGACCCAATGGTGGGCGTGCCTGGTGTTCGGGGCTGGGGAATTTGTAGTTCCACAGGTGATGGGGAGGCCTGGGGGATGGTACCGTGAGAAAGGCAAGAATGATGGAGTGATTGGGGTGCGAGGGGAAAAACAGCCTCTGGTAGAAGAGGGTCAGTGCCCCTAGCCAGCTCCAGAGTTGCGCAGGCGCAGCTGCTGCTTCCTCTTCTTCCCCACCCCCACCCCTCACTTAAGCTGGGGAAGAGCCGCCCCTAGTCCCTTGGCCTCCGGACACTCTGGCCTAGTCCCTTCCCCCACTCTGGCAAGGCTGAACTCGGGTTTTGGGGGGCGGGGAAGGGACTCAGCACGCCTGCGCTGAGTTCTCCCAGGGGACTCCGCCGCCTAGAAGCCTCTGTCACAATATTTCTGTTCACGTTAATCGAATCATTGACAATATGATGTAAAATATTAGCGACATAGGGCGAAGGGAAGGAGAGGACTAGACGCATCGCCTTCATGCTTCCTCCCTTCCCCCCCAATTTAGGAAGGCCCAGAGGCTAGTCCCAGTTCCCAGCTAGAGAGCCCGGGCCCACCTGGCTTCTCTTTCCCTCGCTACCCCTTCTGTACCAGGCTACCAGGTTCCGCAGAAGCCCCTAAATGGAGTAGTAGGGGAGGGCATATGGTTATCTTTCTTGCCTTCACCTCCTCCCCACCTGGGACTCGAGGTCCAAACCCGACGTCTCTCAGATTGTAGCCTTTGTTTAGGGAGGTGGAAAAAACGAGCCGCTGCCCCCGCCTCCCAGGGCTCTCCCCCTACCAGTGCGCCCTACCCTCCCGCAGGTCCCGCCTCAGCTCCCAGCCTTATACCACCTTATACCTCTCTAGCCAGCCACCTCTGCCCCACTCGGGTGTCCCCTCCCTCCCCCCTAGAGCCTCAGCTCCTTTCTCCTCTCCTTCTGCCGTGCATCTCCCTCTTCCACCGAGACCTGTCCCCTAGGACCCTCCCTCCCGTCCCCACCTGGCTTGTCCCCCGGGCTCTCTCCTCAAGGCCTCAGGCTCTGAACTTCCCTTCACCCTGTACCTCCTCCCCCAAAGTCATTTAGCAGGCCGCACTCCTCGCCACCTCCCACAGCATCCCTCCAGCAGTGCCTGGTTTCCCCCGACTCTCCGACCATCTCTAGCCTTATGTCCTCCGAGGCCTGTCTCAGAAACTCACCCCTACCCTCGTGTCTCCCCCCCAGGCCCGGCTCCATGTCCCCTCTCCTTGCCCCCTAGACGTGCCCAGTCTTCCCGGCCTCTCTGCCAACCGCCCCCCATCCCCGCCCGTCTCTAAAACTCCTACTCACCATCCCTGTCTCCCACCCTAGGAGCACCAGGAGGACTGGATCCTCTCCCCTCTTCTTCCTTTCCCCCAGCAATGGCTTATTTTCTGGTCTCCATCACCCCCTCCCCTCCCTGTCCCACCTCCACCCCCGCCTTATTCCCCAGGGCCGCCAGCAGGCTCGCACTTCAGCTGTCCTGCTCTCTCTTCTTCCTCTCTAGCGATCTGGCCCGTTCTGGGATCTTCTCCCCATCTCGTCCATCTAGCTTTCGGGGTCGGAGAACCAGGGTGGACTGGACCACCTCTTCCCCTCGGTTTTCCACCCAATTAATTTCATCCCCCTGCCCCACCCCCAACAGACTCTGGGCTCGAGGCAAACCGAGGCGAGGAGCCGCTTAGCCGGTGGGGGGCCTGGCCTAGGCCTCCGGAAGGTGTCTCTACCACCCTTTGCCCCCCTCCCCTGGCCGCCCCCCGCCGGGTTCTGTCTGCAGCTGCTCCCCGCGCGCCCAGACGGGGGAAATGGTTTCCCTGGCAACAGGAGCCCCCCTTCAACCCCCTTCCCCCTCCCAGGCCAGCCTCACCAATGAAGCCCCTCCCCTTCTCGGAGCCACGCCCCCCACTCCTTAAACACCGCCCCCCCCCCCGACCTCGCCCTGGGTAACTGAAGGAGGGCCAGAGCTGGTCCTATCAGAATGAGACTGGTTAGGGCAGTGGGGGACTGCAGGTTACTGCACCCTCACCCCTTCGGGGTCCTAGCAGTGCAGTGCTTTCTAGGCCTCCGGGGCTGATTGGAGTTGCCTGGGGTTCCCTCCCCTACTCTCACACTCAGCCGGGCCTAGAATTCCTTCCTCTGACCGTAGGAATTGAAAGCTGGAAGAGGCCTCAGTCTAATCCCCTCATTTTTCAAAATTGGTAACTGAGGCCTCCCTAGAGCCCCTGAGATCCTGCAAGGGAGGAGGGGATACTGAACTTCCTTACCCCCGGCGCAAGCTGACCCCTCCCTATCCCTTTCATCTCACAGCCCTCCTGGGGCAGCCGGAACTACCTTCTAGAATGAAGGGACTGCCCAGGTCCTTTCCCCCGTCCCACTGTCCCCTGTCCCCGGGCTGGCCTCAAACTCAGAGCCTTGGCGCCCTCTGATGGTCACTGGATGGTCGAAGGGGGACGGAAAAAGGAAATAAGCATTTCTATGAGCCTACTATGTGCCAGGCACTGTGTGTTAATTGCGGGGGACACAAAAGAGGTGAGAGATGGCCCCTGCCTTCCAGGAGCTCACAATCTACTAGGGGAGACAATATGCAAACAAATCTATATAAACAAGCTAGTAAAGGATAAATAGAAGGTAATTAACTTTGGGAAAGTACTCCAACAATGTAACCATGGTGGGGGTGGGGCAGATTCCCAGTACCTAGCACAGAGGTTAGCAGGTAATAGGTGCTTTAAATGCTTGATGGGTCATCCAGCCTTTGCTTAAAGGTCCCTAGTGAAGGGGGGGGGTACCCATTATCTCTTAAGATTGGCCCTATGAAGGGAAAACTGTCTCCTGCCACGATCCTTCAAGTGCCTCAGATTGCGGTAGTCGGCATTTCTCTTGCTTTATAAGTGAGAAAACTAGTACCCAGAAAATTGGGCCCCTGGGGACCCAGCTTACCCAACCAGCCTTGCCACGCCTAGAGCCTACAAGGCCCTGAGCCCTCAGGTCAACACTCTGAGCCTTATTTAGCTCTGAGCTGGGCCTTATGCCCAGCTAGGGCCTCCACCTGCTATCGACCTCCCTGGGGGAGGAGGGCAGGAGGAGTGGTGTCCCTTTCCCAACCTCGGTCTCAACAGCTAGAGTGTTGAGTAGTAAATGACAAAGTCTGCTGCCTACTCTTGGGCTTCAGGGCAGCTCGGTTCAGGTTAATTGTTTATAGTTAATTGCTCATTAATTACTCATTGATTGCTACTTCATTCCTAATTCCTCTCAGGCCCAGGAAGGGGAGCCTGGGACTACAGTCTGGCAGGCGAACTCAGCTGGATCCCAGGGGCTGAGCAGTGGGCAGCTGTGCCACCTGGTGCTTCTGAGGGCAATGCCTTCCCCGTGGCCATCTAGCCACTGCCCCCTCCTACAGCGAGGCTATTTGCTCTCTCAAAACTGCCCTCTCCAAAGTGGCTAATGATCTCTTAAGGTCCAGTGGCCTTTTCTCAATCCTCGATCTCCTTGACCTCTCTGAAGACTTTGATACTGTGGCTCACTTTCTCCTTCTTGGCCTTCCTTTCTTCAGGTTTTTGGGGACCCCCCCTTCTCTTCTGGTGCTCCTCTCACCTTTCTGACCACTCCTTCTCTGTCTCTTTTGCCAGATCCTCCTCCAGATCACACCCTTTAACTGGAGGTGTCCCACTAGTTCAGTTCTGGGCTGTCTTCTCATCTTCCTCTGTACCACTTCACCTGGTGATCCCATCAGCTCCTACAGGTTTAATTACCCTCTCTAGGCTGATGATCCTCAGATCTACCTGTCCTGTCCTGTCCTGTCCCAAACGCTCTGCTGGCCTCCAGTCTCACATCTCCAACTGCTTTTCATAGATGTTGAACTGGATATCATTTTTAACTCAATATGCCCAATCCAAAATAGACATTTTTAACTCAATATGTCCAAAACAGAACTTACTGTCTTTCCCCCTAAATCTTCCCCCCCTTTCTACCTTTCCTGTTAATATAGTGAGCAATACCATCCTCCCAGGTCCTCAGGATAATCTAGGAGTCATCCTGGATTCCTCACTATCTCGAATCCCCCATATCTAAACTGTTGCCAAGCCCTGTTGATTTTGTGGTTTCACCTTTGCAACATCTTTCAAATATGTCCTTTTCTTTTGACACTGCCCGAGCCCTGGTTCAGACCCTCATCACCTCACACCTGGACTGTTGTATTGACTTGCTGGTGGGTCTCCCTACCTTAGGTCTCTCCCCACTCCGATCCATCCTCCACTTGGCCACTAAAGTGATTTTCCTAAAGTGAAAGTCCTATCCTGTCACCCCCCTACTCAACACATTCCTGTGGTTCCCCTATTACATTCAGGAGCAAATACAAAAAGCTAGGTTTGTCATTCAAAGCCCTTCATGACCTAATTTCCTCCTACCTTTCCAGTCTGCTTACATCTTACTGTCTACCATGTGCTCTTTGATTCTGTGACACTGGCCTCCTTGCTATTCGACTAACAAGACCCTCCATATTTCAGCTCTGGGCCTTTTCTCTGGCTGTCCTCCATCCCTCTGCTTTGACTATTGATCTCCCCTCCTTCTCTAAGTCTCAGTTAAAAGCCCACCTTCTACAGGAAGTCTCTTGAAAGCAGGGACTATCTTTTGCCTCTTTTTGTACCCCCAGCCCTTAGCATAGTGCCTGGCACATAGTGGGCACTTAATAATAAAAGGTTATTTATTGATTGGTTAATAGTAGAAAATGGGAATGGAAGAATGAGATTTAAGTTCCAGCTGCTCCTTAACTAATGTCTCCTTCCCTTTCTGGGGCTCAGTTTTCTGATCTAATACAAAGAAATGGTTGGAGGAGGCCATCTCTAAAGTCCTTCTTGGCTCTGAGTCTGTGTTCTGTGTTCTGAAATCCCTCCCAGCTCTACCTTTCTAAGGTACCTCCTACCTCTGACATTCACTATTCCAAGGTCCCTCCCAGCTTGAATATTCTAGGTCCTTAAGGAACTCATACCTCTGACATTCTTTGTTTCTAAGGGTCCTCCTAACTATGACGAGCTCTGACATTCTATGTTCTTTTAAAAACATTTTTAGATTTTTTTATTTTTAGTTTACAACACTCAGTTCCACAAGTTTTTGAGTTCCAAATTTTCTTCCCCTCCCTACCCTCCGTCCTCCCTCCCAAGACAGCATGGAATCCAATATATCTTCTACTTATACCTTCGCGTTAAACTTATTTATACAATACAAGTTGTAAAGAAGAATTATGACCAATGGAATGAATCATGAGAAAGAAGAAACAAAACCAGAAAAGAAGAAAAAAAAAGAGAGCAAATAGTTTGCCTCCATCTTCATTCAGACTGTTATTCTTTCTCTGCTTGTAGATAGCTCTTTCCATCATGAGTCCTTTGGAGCTGTCTTTGAACCTTGTGTTGCTGAGAAGAGCCTGGTTCTGCTCCCCTCACTCAGCATCATATCATGTAGGTCTTTCCAGGTTATTATGAAGTCGATATCTTCCCCATTTCTTATAGCACAATAGTATTCCACTATATTCGTAAACCACAACTTGTTCAGCCATTCCCCAATTGATGGGCATCCCCTTTGCTACCACAAAAAATGCTGGTATAAATATTTTTTTACATACTGGTCGATTTCCCACTTGTGTGATCTCTTTGGGATACAGCCCTGGAAGTGGTATTACTGGGTCAAAGGGTATGCATATTTTTATAGTCCTTTGATCAAAGTTCCAAATTGCTCTCCAGAATGTCTGGATCCATTCACAACTATACCAACAATGTAACAGAGTTCCAATTTTCCCACATCCTCTCCAGCATTTATCATTTTCCTGTTTTGTCATGTTAGCCAATCTGACAGGAGAGATGTGGTACCTAAGAATTGTTTTGATTTGCATTTCTCTAATCAATAGTGATTTAGAGCATTTTTCATATGCCTATAGGTATCTTTAATTTCTTCCTCTGAAAACTGCCTATTCATATCCTTTGACCATTTTTGGGGAATGATTTGTATTCCTATAAATTTTGTTCAGTTCCCTGTATATTTTAGAGATGAAGCCTTTATCAGAGACACTGGTGGTAAAGATTTTCTCCCAATTTTCTGCTTCCCTCCTAATCTTTGTTGCATTGGCTTTTTTTTATACAAAAACATTTCAATTTAACATAATCAAAATTATCCATTTTGCATTGTATAATGCTCTCTGTCTCTTGTTTTAATGCCCTAGTACATGAACAATTTTTGAATATATGCCACATACGACTGAGAAAAAGGTATATTCCTTTTTATTCCCATTCAGTTTTCTCCAGAGGTCTATCATATCTACCTTTTCTAAAATTCCATTCACCTCCTTAACTTCTTTCTTGTTTATTTTGAGGTTAGATTTATCAAGTTCAGAGATGGGAAGATTGAGGTCCCCCACTAGTATAGTTTTGCTGTCTATTTCTTCCTGTAACTCCTTTAACTTCTCCTCTAAGAATCTGTGTGCTATACCACTTGGTGCATATATGTTAAGTAATGATATTGCTTCATTGTCAATGGTGTCTTTTAGCAGGATATAGTGTCCTTTCTTATCTCTTTTAATTAGATCTATCTTTGCTTTTGCTTTGTCTAAGATTAGGATTGCTACCCCTGCTTTTAGACTTTTTTTTTTTTACTATGAAGCATTATATATTCTACTCCAGCCTTTTACTTTTACCCTGTGTGTATCCCCCGGTTTCAAATGTGCTTCTTGTAAACAACATATTGTAGTGTCATGGTTTTTGACCCATTGTGCTATCTGCCGCCATTTTATGGGAGAGTTCATCCCATGCACATTCACAGTTATGATTAGTATCTGTGTCTTTTTCTCCTTCCTATCCCCCCCCATTTATGTTTTTATTCCTCCTTTCTCCCTTCCACTCCTCAAAAGTTTTGCTTTTGACCACCATCCTCCTCAATTTTCCCTCCTTAATGACACCCCTCCCTTATCTTACCCTTTTCCCTTTGCTACTTCTTTCCTCGCTTCTATCCACCCCTGTTTTCTTTCCCCTTTCCCCCCTACTGCCTGTAGTACAAATTTGATTTCTATAGTTATCAGAGTATGTTATTCCCTCCTTGAACTGAATTGGATGAGAGTAAAGCTTAAACACTGCTTTTATCCCTCCCTTCTTTCCCTCTATGTGTGCCTCTTCATGTGGCATAATTTGCCCTTTTCAACCTCTTCCTTACCTCTTCTCCCAGAACAATCCCTTTGCACCCCTTAATTATGTTTTTTCATCATTGCATCAGTTACTTTATACTGACACCCTCAGTCTCTGTATATCCCTTTTAATTGTAATAACTGTGCCATTCTCAAGATTGACATATATATATATATGTATATATATATATATATATATAAAACATATATGAATCATTGTAATCCCATATAAAGATGCAAACAATTTTTCCTTATTGAATAACATAGTCTTTTCCCCTTGTTTACCTTTTTATGTCTCTCTTGAGTTTCATATTTGAAGACCAAATTTTGTATTTGAAGTTTTGTATTTGAAGATCAAATTTTCCATTGAGCTCTGGCCTTTTCATCAGGAAAGTCTGGAATTCCCTTATTTCATTGAATGTCCATCTCTTTGCCTGAAGAATTATGCTCAGTTTTGCTGGGTAGTTGACTCTTGGTTGTAGTCCAAGTTTCTTTGCCTTTCAGAATATCATATTCCAATTCCTCCTTTCTTTTATTGTAGAAGTTGCAAGATCCTGCATGATCCTGGCTATAGTTCTGTGATATTTGAATGGTTTCTTTCTGGCTACTTGCAGTATTTTCTTCTTGACCTGATCACTCTGGAATTTGGCTACAATATTCCATGGAGTTTTCAATTTGGGATCTCTTTTAGGGGGTGATCGGTGGATTCTTTTGATGACTATTTTAACTTCTGGTTCTAGGAGATTGGAAAAGTTTTCCTGGATGATTTCTTGGAAGGTACTGTCCAGGCTCTTTTTTTCATCATGGCTTTCAGGTAGACCAATAATTCTTAGATTATCTATCCTGGATCTATTTTCCAGGTCAGTCGTTTTTCCAATCAGATATTTCACATTTTCTTCTATTTTTTTCATCCTTTAGATTTTATTTGACTGATTCTTGATGTCTCATAGAGTCATTAGCTTCTACTTGCCCAATTCTAATTTTTAACATATTGTTTTCTTCATTTAGCTTCAGTAACCTCCTTTTCCATTTGGTTAATTTTACTTTTCAATGAGACATTATAGTCTGAACCTCTTAACCAGTTTGCCAATTTTACTTTTTAAAGATTTGTTCTCATCGGTGAATTTTTTTCCATTTTTTCTTTTACCCCTCTAA
This sequence comes from Phalanger gymnotis, assembly GCA_028646595.1. Taxonomy (NCBI): domain Eukaryota; kingdom Metazoa; phylum Chordata; class Mammalia; order Diprotodontia; family Phalangeridae; genus Phalanger; species Phalanger gymnotis. The sequence continues at coordinate 46,765,833 of CM053622.1, read as the reverse complement.
TTTGGTTTTTAAAGTCCTCCTTGAGTTCTTCCAGGAATGCTTTTGGGGCTAGAGACCAGTTCACATTCCCTTTTGAGGTTTCAGATGTAGGTATAGTGTCAGTGCTATCCTTTTCCGAATTGGTATTTTTATCTTCCCCGTCTCCATAACAGGAATCAATAGTCTTTGGTTTTCTAGTCTGTTTTTTCATGGTGTTTGTGTCCCCCCCCCCCCCCCCCCC
>CM053622.1:46704052-46765113 GCA_028646595.1 Phalanger gymnotis | reverse complement strand
GCCACAGAAAAATAAGATGGCATAAATCATATTCACTGGCCTCCAGACCTCGCTCGCTCAAACTCCTGGGTCCACACAGGGGTCCGCTCTGCTTCGGGTTTTTTTCCAGCTGTAGTTTCTCGCCTCTCCTCGCAGCCAAGCCTCTGGCGTTCTCAAGTCCCGCCTCAACGACTAGAGACCAGAGTCCAGAGACCCATTGGTTCTCGAATTGGCCCCTTTTAAGTCTTTAATCTACGCCCACAGGGGTTTCACACCTGATAGGGCTTTGGGCCTGGGGCTTAGCATTTAACAGGTGAAAGTACTTTCACCGTAAACAAAAGCCAAACTCCTCAAGGGCACCCGTTAAACTAAGCCCATTTTGTCTTACTGGCACAGGTTCATGAAGAAAAGGACAAAAATGCAGTCAGGTAAGTAGCTAGGGACCTACTTCTAGGCCCAAGCCTTGGAAGTTCAGCTTTCCTAGCCTTGAGGGAGATGATTTTTCCCCCTCCTGGGTCATAGAGTTGGAGACAGCCAAAACCTAGTCTCTGTGGCTCAACTATTCAGCCTCTCTGCCTGTGGCTTATTAAGTCAGAACCAGCCTCCCCTCCTCGGTCTTTCCCAGCAAAGAGAAGGCCTGCAATGTCTAGTTCAGCCACACGGGGGCAGGAGAGCCTCACTCCACACAAGCTGCCTTCGAAGATTCAACAAGAGAATGTTTCTCACAACATCCCTGGGAGAAAGTGTTCCCTTCCCCATTTGATGGGTAGGGAGACTGAGGTCCAAAGACGGGAAGAGCCATTTCCCGTGGTCACAAAGCTTGCAGAGGGTCCAGTATTGTTTACAGGTTTCATAAATTCAGTAGAACGTAACCTCTTTGAAGGTAAGAGCTCTCCATTTTTATCTTTGAATCTCCAGCACCTAGCACAGTGGTGACTGGCACATAGTAGGTGTTTAATAAATGCTTGTTGAATTGTTTTGGATTGGACTTGAGATCTGTATGCTGTTCTCTTAACTTAAGGTCCTGCCCTCTTTCTCATAATATATAGCATGTCTCAAAAGTCTTAGTGAAGTTTTAAGATATCAAAATATCTTAATATATTTATTAAATTATCTTTAATATTGCTATTAAAATATCTTTAATATCCTAAAACTTTACCAAGACTTTTGGGACATCCTATATACCTACATAATATATATATATGTATTACATGTTATATACACAAATATTATATATATATATAATATATATATACCATTCTATATAGGCATATAATTTTAAGGGTTTTTCGCCTTTTGTTATTATGCTCCTTTATTGAAATCTTTGTAATGAAGAGAAACCAGGTAAGTAATACCAACTACTACTGATGCATTGATTTTGTCTGATAAAGTATGCAACCTTCCATACCAGTAGTCCCCTACCTCTCCACAGAGAGGAGGGAAGTACCTGCATTCTCTCCACTATGATGAATTACTTCCCAGCAAGACGTATTCCTCGTGAGTCTGAGAAGTTAGTAGTGTCAGCGTGATTTTGTAGAGAAGGAGGCAGATAGATGGTGGTTCACTGGGCCTGGAGTCAAGAAGATCTAAGTACAAATTCGGCCTCAGACACATCCTAGCCGTGTGACCCTGGGCAAGTCACTTAACCTCTGATTGCCTGACAGAATGGATCCACTGGAGAAGGAAATGGCAAACCACTCCAGTATCTTTGCCAGGAAAACTCCAAATGGAATCACGAAGGGTTGGACAGGTATAGAAAATGACTAAACAACAACATGGAGGTTCCATTGGGGCACCAAGGTCAAAATGCTAGCCTAAGGTTACAAAACTAGAAACCACAAGCCAAGTCTTTTAACTTCACACGCAGTGGGCTTTCCATTGGCTTGCTCTGAATAATGAGCCTAGCCTAGTGCCTTTCTTGGGGATGGAGGAGGGGTGGGACACAATCCATTTTACTTCTATTTCCTTCAGAGACTTGGCCCAGCTGCTAGGATTATCAACTAGGTTGGGCAGTGATTCAGGAAAGAGGGTAATGGGAAGAGAAAGAGGACTTTGTCAGCTGGTGATGAAGAAAACCCTTAAGCCTCATCCATTTAACAAATATTCAACATTTATTAATCACCTACCATAAGCAACGTGCTGTGTCTGGTGCTGAGGGAGACACAAGATAAATATAATGGAGTCCAAGGTTTTAAGGAGCCTATTACATTCACACACACACACACACACACACACACACACACACACACACACAAACATTTCCCTTTGTTACATTTGGGCCACTAATGCAGCTACTAGTGAGGCAGGTATTGTAAGTATTGCTGACCCCTTTTATGCATGTAGAACTGGAGGTTAAGTGACTGACCCAGGGTAACATAGCTGGTAAGTATATGACCTATAGCAAGAATTCAGACTTTCTGTTTCCAAGATGAAGAATCTCCGGATATCAGAGCTGGAAAGGACCTTAGATGATGTCCAGTCTGATCCATACATGAATAGACACTTCCCCCCGCCTCCCCCCCGCCCCAAAGCTCACACTTTACATACATTACCTTATTTGAGTCTCACAACAACCTTGGGAGGAAGGTGCTGTTATTATTCCCAAACAGAGGCTCAAGTGACTTGTCCGGGGTCACATCACTAGTCAGTGTGGGAGGTGAGATTTGGGCGCAGTCCTCCTTACTTCACAGCTGATGCACTCTACCATGCCAAGCCCAATAAATGGTCATCCGTCCTTCCTATACAGACCCTTAGAGAAAGAGATCCCATTCCCTCTAATATGCACCATCCACTTAGGAATAGCTCTATTAGTTAGGAAGTTTCCCCCTTACATAGGGGTAGCAGAAATCTGCCTCTTCGTGGCTTTCTCCCTTATTGTTCCTTGAGAGCCAAGCAAGACCAGCCTGCTCCCTTTTCCCCATGATGGGCTTTCAAATATCAGGGCTCCTTCTACCACACTATACATAAAGGGGAGGGCAATTCATAGGATCAAAGATTCTTGTTGTTATTTCTCCTTCATTCTCTCTCTCTCTTTTTTTTTTGAGGGGAAAAGACAGGGCAATTGGGGTTAAGTGACTCGCCCAAGGTCTCAGATTTGAACTCAGGTCCTCCTGACTCCAGGACTGGTGCTGTACGTACTCACTGTGCCACCTAGCTGCACCTTGTCCTCCCTTCTCGAAGAGGACCATGACAATAGGAAGATGATGCCATGACTTGAATGAAGATTGAATTTACATGAGGGAGGTCACCAGCCTCACTTTCTGCTCCAGAGCCATCTGGGTCCAGTGGCTAGACATAGGTCAGGGCTACTGGAGATGGCCCCGGCCTGTAAATGAAGGTCATTAAGTGAATTGCTCAAGGTCATGGATGATAAACAACAGAACCAGAATTCAAACTGGTCTCTGCAAAGAAAAGCATAAAGAAAGAGGCAAAACAAAGCCAAAAAAGAAGTAGGCCCAGCATACTCATAGGCCAGCACACAAGGTGACTACTCCCAACAGGACCCATCAGGCTGAGCCAATCCTTCTATCATGGTTACAGCCACCATAAACTCATCCTTTATGAGGTATCAAGGGATAGTTATACTACTACTACTACTACCACTACTAGCAGCAACAACAACTAACATTTATATAGTTCCTACTATGCGCCGGGCACTTTTCTGCTAATTAGCACACCAGATAGATCCGTGAGTCATGCTGGTTCTCAGAGGAGAGACATGAAGTCCATCATTGGGTCCTTACCTGAAGCCTTCTCATTTTGCTGGGTTCTTCCAGGGTCTGCCCATTACTGGCATTGACCTTGAGAACATGGAGTCACTTCTATGTGATGGAGAGGCATCAGAGGAGAATTTCAGTAGAGAGAGGTGTGTGTTGGGGATGGGTCTAGACAGTTCAGACTCATTGTGCAAAGGAGCTTTGAGAGATAAAGCAAAGTTACATAAGTGTGAGTCTCTCTCTGGTAGAGAGTTAACTCCTTGTGGGCAGGGACTATTTCCTTTTAGATTTTGTCTCCTCAGAACCTAGCACCATGTCTGGTACACAATAGGTGCTTACTAAATGTCACAATGGCAGGGCAAATGAGACATCCAAAGTTTCCTAAGAACATTCAAGGATGGAGGAAGAGATTTTAGGTGAAAAGTATCATTCCATTAGAGATCTATAGTGTCAAAGCTGGAAGGGATCTTAGAAGATAGAACATAGAGTGTTAGATCTAGGAGAGATTAGAACACAGAATGTTGCAGCTGGGAAAGGTCTTAGAATATTGAATATCAGAGCTGGAAGGGCCCTTAAAAGAGAGAATGTTAGAGCTCAGAGGCCCTTAGCACATAGAATATTAAAGCTAGGAGGGATCTTAACACCTTAGAATGTCAAATCTGTGAGGTTCTTCAGAACTATAATGGAGATAATCACTTGCTCCACTCCTCAGATTGCCCCGTCTAGAGCATGCCTTATTGGAACCCAGTGGGGTCTCCTGGCCATTGATGCAGACGAATCACAGTTGTTCACTGTACAATATTACTATGACTGTGTACAGTGTTCCTCTGGTTCTACTCACTTCACTTTGCATCAATTCATGTAAGCCTTCTCAGGTTTTTCTGAATGCAGTTTTCTCATCATTTCTTATGGCATAATAGTATTCCATCACAATCATGTACCACAACTTGTTTAGCCATTCCTCAATTGATAGGCTTCCACTCGATTTCCAATTCTTAGCCACCACAAAAAGAGCTGATAAAATATTTTTGTACAAAGAATCTTTTTCCTTTTTTTTTAAAATCTCTTTGGGATGTAGACCTAGTAGTGGCATTGCTGGGTCAAAGGATATTGCACAGATTTATAGCCCTTTGGGCATAGTTCTAAATTGCTCTCCAGAGTGGTTGGATCAGTGTACAACTCCACCAACAATGCATCAGTGTCCCAATTTTCCCACTTCTCCTCCAGCATTTATCATTTTCCTTTTCTGTCCTAATAACCAATCTGAGAGATATGAGGTAGTACCTCATAGTTGTTTTAATTTGCATTTCTCTAATCAGTAGTGATTGAGAACATTATTTCTTCATCTGAAAACTGCCTGTTCATATCCTTTGAACATTTATCAGTTGGGAAATGACTTGTATTCTTATAAATTGTACTCAATTCTCTACATATTTGAGAAATAAGGCCTTTATCAGAAATACTTGCTGTACAATTTCTGCTTTCCTTCTCATCTTGGCTGCATTGATTTTGTTTGCGCAAAAACTTTAAAATTTAATATAATAAAAATTATCCACTTTATATCTCATAATGCTCTCTCTCTCTCGTTTGGTCCTAAATTCTTCCCTTAGCAATAGATCTTACAGGTAAGCTATTCCATGCTCTCCTAATTTGCTTATGGCATCACTCTTTATGTCTAAATCATGTACCCATTTTGACATTATCTTGGTACATGGTGTGAGTTGTTGATCTATACCTAGTTTCTTTTTTGTTGTTGTCGAAGTTTATGCTTAGTAGCTAGAAAACAATTTATTAGTTATAGAATCTGTATATTGCTTACAAAGCATTTTCCCAACTTCTATCTCATTCTATTTTTTCCTAAGTAAGACAGGTATTTTTTCCACTTTACAGTGAGGAAAACTTGTGAATAAGTAGCAAAGTTAGATCTGTACTCTACATTTTAAGTGGAAAATGTCTGCTTTGGGTTTGAATGTTACTTCATTAGCAGCCTCTGCAAGTAATTGATGTCACTGTATACCAGGGCTAGAGAATGTCATGATTTAGCAGATTGAGCATATGCATTGAACAGCAGAGACCATAGTACAATAGGAGGGGCATTAGATTTAGAATCAGGGACAACCTGACTTCAAAACTTACTGTGTGACCCTGTGCAAATAAATTCTTTTGTAAATTGTTTTATTTTAAACAAATACAAAGTGAGAAAAGAAAAGAAAAAAAAATCACCACATACACAGAAGACCATAAGAGAGGGTTCAATACAAAACAAAAAATTTCCATTTCAGGAAAACCTATATAATAAATACTATGTATTGTTTTCAAAGCTGTCCAGCTTTTCTTTGCTTCCTTGTTGATTTTCTGTTGTTCTCTGCTGTGCACTTTTTACTTTATTCCCCCCCCCAAAGAAGTCTACAATTAAGTGTGTGTGTGTGTGTGTATACATATACACATAACATATCTATAAATACACACATATACACTTATATATGTAAAGACTGCACTATGCTTATTTCTTGCTATCATCTATTTCTCTGAAGATGGAAAGCATCTTCTTTCATAAGACCTAGTCTTTCCCTGTTTTTCTAAATTAACCAGCTCATCATTTTCTACCCAACAGCAGTATTCCAACCCAATCACATCCTATCTGAGAGATGGTCCATGAAAGTTTTCCCCCAATTTTTTGCATTCCTTCTGTTCTTGGCTACATAGGTTTTATTTATAGGAGAAAATTTTAATTCAAAATAATCAAAATTATCCTTTTTACACTTCAACAATGCTCTTGTCTTATAATATAGTTTAAGGTCTGACACTGCTGAATCTACTTCCTTTACACCTTTTCCCCTGGGCCTCTTTGAGGTTTCTGACCTTTTGCTCTTCCAAATGAACTTTGTTTTATTTTTTCTAACTTAGTAATATAATTTTTCCCTTAACAATTACTTTATTATTTAATATTTTAGTTTTCAACATTGATTTCCACAAGATTTTGAGTTATAAAATTTCTCCCCATTTCTACCCTCCCCCCACTCCAAGATGGCATATATTCTGATTGCCCTGTTCCCCGGTCAACCCTCCCTTCTGTCATCCCACTCCCTCCATCCTCTTTCTCCTTACTTTCTTGTAGGGCAGAATGCATTTCTGTGCCCCATTCCCTATATATCTTATTTCTCAGTTGCGTGCAAAAACAACTTTTTTTTTTAAGCATCTGCTTTTAAAACTTTGAGTTCCAAATTCTCTTCCCTCTTCCCCTCCCACCCACCCTCCCTAAGAAGGCAAGCAATTCAACATAGGCCACACATGTATCATTATGTAAAACACTCCCACAATACTCATGTTGTGAAAGACTAACTAAATTTCCTCCCTCCTATCCTGTCCCCCTTTATCCAATTTTCTCCCTTGACCCTATCCCTATTCAATAGTGTTTGCTTTTAAGAATTCATGTCACAACAAGAGATAGAGAGCATTACAAAATGCAAAATGGATACTTTTGATTATGTTAAATTGAAGTGTTTTTGTATTAAAAAAGCCAATGCAACAAAAATTAGGAGGGAAACAGAAAATTGGGAGAAAATCTTTACAACCAATGTCTCTGATAAAGGCCTCATCTCTAAAATATACAGAGAACTGAGCCAAATTTATAGGAATAGAAGTCATTCCCCAATTGAGAAATGGTCAAAGGATATGAACAGGCAGTTTTCAGAAGAAGAAATTAAAGATATCTATAGGCATATGAAAAAATGCACTCAATCACTACTGATTAGAGAAATGCAAATCAAAACAACTCCTAGGTACCACATCTCTCTTGTCAGATTGGATAAAATGACAAAATAAGAAGAAAATGATAAATGCTGGAGAAGATGTGGGAAAATTGGAACATTGTTACATTGCTGGTGCAGTTGTGAATTGATCCAGCCATTCTGGAGAGCAATTTGGAACTATGCCCAAAGGGCTATAAAAATGTGTATACCCTTTGATCCAGCAATACCACTTCTAGGGTTGTATCCCAAAGAGATCACACAAATGGGAAAAGGACCCATATGTACAAAAATATTTATAGCGGCTCTTTGTAGTAGCAAAGAATTGGAAATCGAGGGGATGCCCATCAATTGGGGAATGGCTGAACAAGTCGTGGTATATGAATGTAATGGAATACCATTGTACTATAAGAAATGGGGAAGATACGGACTTCATAGTAACCAGGAAAAACCTACATGATATTATGCTGAGTGAGTGGAGCAGAACTAGGAAAACATTATACACAACCATAGATACATGGATTCTGTGATGACTAACCCTGATAAGACTTTGCTCTTCTCAGCAATACAAGGTTCATAGACAACTCCAAAGGACTCATGATGGAGAGAGCTATCTACATCCAGAGAAAGAACTATGGAGTCTGAATGCAGATTGAGGCATACTATATGCTCTCCATTTTTTTTCCCCTTGGTTTTTCCTTCTTCTTTTTTTTTTTTTTTGGTTTTGTTTCTTTTTTCTCATGGTTCGTTCCATTGGTCATAATTCTTCTTTACAACCTGACTATTGTGTAAATAAGTTCAATGTGAAGTTATATGTAGAAGACATATCGGATTCCATGCTGTCTTGGGGAGGGAAAGGGGAAAGGGGGGAAGAAAATCTGGAATTCAAAATTATGTGGAACTGAGTGTTGTAAACTAAAAATAAAAAATCTTAATTATTAAAAAAGTGTTTGCTTTTGGTTACTTCCTCTTTCTATATGTCCTCCCTTCTATAGTACCCCCTTTTTATCTCCTTCACCCTACTTTCCTGTGGGGTAAGATACCCAATTGAGTGTGTATGTTATTCTCTCCTCAGGTCAAATCTGATGAGAGCAAGATTCACTCATTCCCCCTCATCTGGCCCCTTTTCCCTTCTAACAGAACTGCTTTTTCTTGCCACTTTTATGTGAGATAATTTACCCCATTCTATCTCTCCCTTTCTCCCTCTCTCAATATATTCCTCTCTTATTCCTTAATTTAATTTTATTTTTTTAGATGTCAGCCCTTCATATTCAACTCACCCTGTGCCTTCTGTCTACATATATATATGTTACCTTCAATTACCCTAATACTGAGAAAGATCTCATGAATTATACACATCATCTTTCCATGTAGGAATGTAAACAAAACAGTTCAACTTTAGTAAGTGCCTTATGATTTCTCTTTCTTGTTTACCTTTTCATGCTTCTCTTGATTCTTGTATTTGAAAATCAAATTTTCTATTCAGCTCTGGTCTTTTCATCAAGAATGCTTGAAAGTCCTCTATTTTATTGAAAATCCATATTTTGCCTTGGAGCATTATACTCAGATTTGTTGGCTAGGTGATTCTTGGTTTTAATCCTAGCTCCATTGACCTCTGGAATATCGTATTCCAAGTCCTTTGATTCCTTAATGTAGAAGTTGCTAGATCTTGAGTTATCCTGATTTGTTTCCTGATTGTGTTTCCACAATACTCAAATGGTTTCTTATTGGCTGCTTGCAGTATTTTCTCCTTGACCTTGGAACTCTGAAATTTGGTGACAATATTCCTAGGAGTTTTCTTTTTGGGATCTTTTTCAGGAGGCGATTGGTGGATTCTTTCAATTTCTATTTTACCCTCTGGTTCTAGGATATCAGGGAAGTTTTCCTTGATAATTTCTTGAAAGATGATGTCTAGGCTCTTTTTTTGATCATGGCTTTCAGGTAGTTCAATAATGTTTAAATTATCTCTCCTGGATCAATTCTCCAGGTCAGTGGTTTTTCCAATGAGGTATTTCACATTGTCTTCCATTTTTTCATGCCTTTGTTTCTGTTTCATAATATCTTGATTTCTCATAAAGTCACTAGCTTGCACTTGCTCCAATCTAATTTTTAAGGTGGTATTTTCTTCAGTGGTCTTTTGGACCTCCTTTTCCATTTGGCTAATTCTGCCTTTTAAGGTATTTTTCTCCTCATTGGCTTTTTGGAGCTCTTTTGCCATTTGAGTTAGTCTATTTTTTAAGTTGTTATTTTCTTCAGTATTTTTGGGGGGTCTCCTTTAGCAAGTTGTTGACTTGTTTTTAATGGTTTTCTTGCATCAGTCTCATTTCTCTTCCCAATTTTTCCTCTACTTCTCTTACTTGCCTTTCCAAATCCTTTTTGAGCTCTTCCATGGCCTGAGACCAATTCATGTTTTTCTTGGAGGTTTTAAAGTAGGCTCTTTGACTTTGTTGACTTCTTCTGGCTGTATGTTTTCATCTTCTTTGTCACCAAAAAAAGATTTTAGAGTCTGAGTCTGAGTCTGCATCCTTTTTTGCTGCCTGGCTATGTTCCCAGCCAACTACTTGACCTTTGAGCTTTTTGTCAGGGTATGACTTCTTGTAAAGAGTGATTTGTCCCAAGCTTTAGGGTATTGGTGCTGCTGTTTTCAGAGCTACTTCTACTCCACTGTCACTGCAAGCTCTGCCACAGCAGCTCTCCTCCTCCCCCAAGAACTGCCAACCAGGATTGCAACCCAGATCCAAGCAGGTCTGCTGCTTGATTTCTCCCACTGTGTGAACCAGGGACTCCGGAAGCAGCTGACGCTAGAGCTCCACCACCGCACCACCTCTGCCACCCCCAGGGCTGGTGGCCGGATCACTCTCTGACCCAATCTAGCAGTTTACCCACTAACCTGCTCCATGGTCTTTGGCGTTTGTAGATTGAGAAGTCTGGTAACTGCCACGGCTCAATGATTCATGGCCCTAAAGCCTGCTCTGGTTGACTCCCAGTCTGGTGTGTCCTGGCACAGCCCATGCCAGGCTGTGCTCCGCTCCCAGCACCATACAATAGACCCTTCCCAGCAACTATCCAGGCTCCTCTGAGCTGCAGATCTGCTTCCTTCTGCTATTTTGTGAGTTCAGCAGTTCTAGCATTTGTTCAGAGCCATTTTTTACATGTGTTTGGAGGGATTTGGGGGAGAGCTTAAGCAAGTCCCTGCTTTCCAGCTGCCATCTTGGCTCCGCCCCCCCGTAATATAATTTTTAGTAATTTAATTGGTATGGCATTCAATAAATAGATTAGTTAGGTAATATTGCTATTTTAAAAATTATGTTCATTTTACCTACCCATGAACAATAATATGACTTAAATTATTTAGATCTGAGTTTATTTGTATAAAAAGTGTTTTATGTTTATGTTCATATAGTTCCTGTGTTTCTTTTGGCAGGTATGTGCTTAGGTATTTTACACTGTCTTGGTATTTTAAATGCTCTAAAACAATATTGAATAATACTGCTGTAGTTTTTCTATCTTTCATTTTTGATTAAATCTATTTTAACTTTAGCTTTGTCTGAGATCATGATTACTATCCCTGCTTTTTTTACATACTAAATTCTACTCCTGTTCTTTCTTTTATTTTTGTGTATATCTCTCATTTTCTTAGTGTTTTCTGAAAGCAACATATTGTTGAATTCAAATTTTTAATCTGCTATTCTCTTTCACTTTATGGGTAAATTTATTCCATTCACATTCTAAGTTACAATTATTTGATGTATTTTCCTCCTTCCTAGTTTTCCTCACTATCCTCATCCTATGTGCCCTGTCTTTCCTCATTCCTCTGCTTTACTTCTACCCTCTACCTTGCCCTCCCATTCCTTAACCTACCTATCTCTCCCTTATCCTCTTTCCCCATCCTATCCCCTTGCCCTCTTGTTTCTTTCTGAATTTAAACTTTTATACCTTTTTAGATATATATGTTGTTTTCTTTTTAACACATTCCCAATGAGAGTAAAGTTCTAGCACTACCAGCCCTCCCCACTACTAACTTCTTCTGCATCAGTTTTTCCTTTTATGCCTCATTTGTATGAGATAATTACTCCTTTTTATCTCTCCCTACACAGTTTTGTTTTTTTTAGAATCATCCTATCATATTCAGCCCACACATTTCTTTCAAACTACCCAAATAATGATGACAATCATAATAATATTATTAATATTTTCACATATATGAAGTAAACAATTTGACCTTATTGAGTCTCTTATAATTGGTCTTTAATGTTTACCTTATATTTCTCCTGGATGTTACATGTAGAATTTTCCCTTAAGTTATGGGGGTTTTGCCACAAAAATCTGAGTCTTTCAGTTTGTTAAATGTCCTTTTTTTCCCATTCAGGATTATACTTAACTTTGCTGGGTAAGTTACCCTTGGTTGTAACCCCAGCTCTTTTATTTTATAAAATATAGTATTCCAAGACCTATAGTCCTTCAATGTAGTAGCTGCTAAGTCTTGGGTAATCCTTATTGTAGCCCCATGATATTTAACTTTTTTTTTTCTTGTTGCTTCCAATATTTTCTCCTTAACCTGGGAGCTTTGAAACTTGGCTATGATATTCCTGCTGAGTTTTCCTCCTGGAATCTGTTTCAGGATGGCAATTGATGGATTTTTTTTTCTATTTCTCCTTTGCCTCCTTGTTCTAGAACTTCAAGGCAATTTTACTTGATAATTTCTTGTAATATTGTATCAAGATTCTTTATTTTTAATCATAATTTTTAGGTAGTCCAACTATTCTTATATTATTTCTTTTTGATTTGTTCTCCAAATCACATTGTTTTTCTGATGAGATGTTTCACTTTCTCCTCTAACATTTTGTTCTTTTGATTTTGTTTTATGGTTTCGTGGTGTCTTAGGATGTCATTGGCTTCTCCCTTGCCCAATTCTAGTTTTCAAGGAATTATTTTCTTCCTTAAGTTTTTTATTCCCTATCTCCAGTTGGTTGATTTTCTTTTCATAGTTTTCTTGGATTGTTCTTTTATTTTTTCCCTAATTTTCCCCCAGTCTCTCCTGTTTCATTTTTAAAGTCCTTTTAAAGTTCTTCCGAGAACTCTCTTTGTGCTTGGGACCATTTGACATTTCTCATTGAAAAAGGAGTGGCTTTTTTAGCTCCATTATCTTCCTCTGAATATGAACCCAGATCTTCTCTATCCCCATAGTGACTATCCATATCTATGGTTGGGTTCTTTCTCCTTTGCTCACTCATCTTTCTTTCTTTCTTTTTTGTTTTATTTTGTTTTTAGCAGCTATTAATGTAACCAAGTTGTAGCTATGGGCAGTGATGCTCCAAGTCTCAGGTCCTTCTTGCTATTATTTTCTGAGGTCTATCCTGGGGTCCAATCAAATATCCTTCTGGTGGTTGCAAACTACAGCTGTCCTCTCTACCCCAGAACTGAAACCAGGGACTCTGCTTTCCTAAGTGTCCACAGACAGCAGGTCCTCTGCCCCTCTGCCACTGCACTCACTGTGTATGTGCTAGCTCCCTCTGCCACAGACCAGCCCAGGAGGTATCTGATCAGCACGGCTGTGCTTGGTGTCCTTCCACAGTGGAAGGTCCTTCAATCTTCTCCTCAGCTGTCAGACCCCCACTATACCTGGTTTCTGCCAAACTGCTTTCCAGTTTTCCTAGCAGTTTTTGTCAAATAGTCAGTTTTTGTCCCAGAAGCTTGGATCTTTGGGTTTATCAAACACTGGATTACTATGTACCTAATAAACTTTAAAGGGAGAGAGAATTTCCAGTCTTGTCCTCTTCTTCCTCTTTCATGAACATGTGGTTTGGAACACTCTCAGGAACTTCTTGCAACAGGGGGGAAGGCATTTCCTCTTCACCTCCCCCACTCATCAGCAACTGTGACAGTTCAGAGGTGGCATTTATGTTTGTCTTGGAGGGTCTGAGCAAGGATCTCAAGGACCTCCACCTGCCTCTTCTATCTTGTGTTTCTTTCCCTAAGTACAGGTGATTGAACAATGAGCCGGAGGATGGCTATTTCCTGAGTAGGAGGGAGTCTCTTGAGTTCTGGAGTTTGGAAGAAATGACTCAACAACAATAACAGCTCTAGGGGTCATTGGTCAATACATTGTGGTTGGGAAGATGACCCCTGACTGGGGGATGATCCTAAGCCCCGTCCTGGCTTGTTGAGAGACATGAACCTTGAAGTAGATGTTTGGAAGTTTAGAGCTAAGGTGATAGTGAAATTCCTATTCAGCAAGCTCCCACTAGCTTTTTTAAGTGTAATGCTGGTGTTACCTTGAAGAGGAGAGACACCAAGCAGATGCTGTCTCCGAAGTCCACCATTCAATGATGTTTTGGATTTAGGACTTCTGGGAGTGTTTTGGCAAAGACTTCTGGGGTGGGGTGGGGAGCAGGAAAGAGAGGAATTAGGAGGCAGAATTTGGAAGCTCATAGGTAGAGAGCCCATCTACCATCTTGGGACAATATGGGCAGACTCCATGAGGTTTTGGGCATTTTGCTCCTCAGCTCTCCCTTTCTGAAGAGCAGTGGCAAATCCCGACTATTGTTGCTGTGGCCAATGATGGCGTTGCTGCACAGATGTAGATGATGGTTGGTGAGCCCACCCAAGCATTCCCTCAGAGGTCATTTCCTTCTTCTTTGCGGTTGATTTCAGGTAGGAAGCAAGTCTCATTAAATGAGCAACTCCGCTGAGTTTTGTTTTAGTTTTTAACCTCAGTCTTCTCCATGAGAAAATCGAAACCAATAATAGCCAAATTTCTGCCACCTCAGCTAGCAGCACTCAGTAACGTAACAGTTACTGTAAAGCCAAGGACTTGTAAGCCTCCCCCTTGATTCTCTGTTCTTTCATTATCATTTATTTCCCTTTTTATAAATAAAGCCTACTGGCCTCTAATTCTTCTGGAGAGAAACTTGGGGGGAGTATTTGGGTTTGGAGAAAGAGCAAGAGACATACTTACCTTTAGTAAGGCACCGAGACAGAGGTGGTAGGAGCGATGAATCACAAACACTTTGTTTTGGTTTTGTTTTGAATGCTATTTTATTTTTTCCAATTACATGTAAAAACAATTTTCAACATTCATTTTTTAAAATTTTGAGTTCTAAATTCTCTCCCTACCCCACTCCCTGAGATGGAAAATACTTCGATATGGGTCACACATGGGCAGTCATGCAAAACATTTCCACATTAATCATATTGAGAAAGAAAACACAGACAAAAAAAGCATGGAAAAAAAGGTGAAAAATAGTATGCTTTGATCTGTATTCAGACTCCATTAGTTCTTTCTCTGGAGGCAGATAGCATTTTTCATCATAAATCCTTTGGAATTGTCTGGAATCACAAATGCTTTGGACACACTTTCGATCATATTCCCAAGTTGATAAGAAAGAGAGATTTTTTTTTTCTAAAAGCTTTAACAGATTTTTATCTTTAACAATTAAAAAAAATTCTGTACTCAACAAACATAAAATAAGATTGGGCATTTCCAAATGGACAGAATAACAGAGGAGGATTTTACTTGAAACTTCAGGTCTCTATTATATAAAGCTTTTCTTTTAATTATATTGTTTTCAACGTTTTTCCACCTGTCTGTGATTATTTCGGGTCTTCATCCTCTTCTGTGCACAAAAAAATGTTGCTATGACCCTCTTCTTGTATTTCTTTTTTCTCTCCTCTTCTATCCCTATTATCCCTAAAAAGAAAAACAAAACTCTTGTAAGAAATATGCATAGTCAAACAAAACAAATTCTTACATTGGTCGTGTCTAGAAATATTTGTCTCCTGCATCTTGGGGCATCCTTTGGGTATGGAACTTCATCATTTGTTCATTGCATTGGGGAAGGAAGAGAAGGGAATAAGCATTGACAGCACCTACTGTGTGCCAGGCACTGTGCTAAGCACATTACAAATATTGTCTCGTTTGACCCTCATGACAACCCTGGGAGGGAGGTGCCTATTATTATCATTTCTGAGGCAGACAGAAGTTAAGTGACTTGCCCAAGAGCACACAGCTAGTAAGTATCTGAAGCTGGATTTGAACCCAGGTCTTTCTGACTCCAGTTCCAGCACTCTAATCTACTTACCACCTAGCTGCCTCTCAGCAAAGTTTTTAAAGTCTTTTAAAATAGTTTGTCTTTATAATGGTGTTACTATTGTACAAATTATCCAAGCAAGAGCGATTTTAAGCAGAGAAAGTTTAAGAGTCTAAAGTGAATTAAAGTTCCTAGAGGTGGTCCATGAACCAGCACTCATTAAGCTCCTACTGTGTGCTAAGCACTGCTCCTCCTTTGTTCTTGAAAGAGACCCAGACATCAGCTGACAGCCATGACATGCAAGTAAATTGGGTCTGAGTGAGGGAGGGCTGTGCAAAGGCACCAGCCTCACTTTCTCCTCCAGAGCCATCTGGGTCCAGTGGCCAGATTCGGGTCGGAATGACTGGAGGCGGCCCAGGCTGCAGTGGGAGACGTTGGCCTTTTCAAGCTAAGGTCTTTGACAGGCCTCGGCTCATGTGCTCATCGCTGAGGTTGTAAAGAAAGACCAAAAACAAAGATCACAAAATAGGCCCTGCCCTCCAGGAGGTCCCAGTCTGAAGGGGCAGATGAGACACAAACACCTATGTGTAAACAAGACAAGGACAAGATAAGTGAGAGAGAGCTTCAGAAGGAAGGCCTTATGATGAAAGAGGACTGGGAGGGCCTTCTTGGAGCTGGTTGGATTTTAGGTGGAACTTAAGGGAAGCAGGGAGGTGGTAATGAGGAAGAAAGCATTCCAGGAGTGGGGGATGGTCAGAGAACATCCCCAGAGTCTGGAAGTGGAGCATCTTGCTCAGAATCATAGAGGCAGAAGTGATAGATCCAGGATTCGAATCCAGATCTCTTTGCTCTGAATCTAATGTTCTTTCCACTATATCTCACTGCCTGTCCAGGTAAGGCAATCATCTATTATTCCTGTGCCTCCCTTAGTCAGTCATGAAGTTAATAACTAGACCAGGGGTGGGGAACAAGTGGCCCTCTAGGTCCTCAAGTGCAGCCGTTTGACTGAATCCAAACTTCACAGGACAAATCCCCTTAATAAAAACATTTGTTCCGTAAAACTTGGACTCAGTCCAAAGGCCATATGCGACCTCAAGGCTGAAGGTTCCCCACCCCTGAACTAGCTGGTAAGGTCCTTGAGCTCAGGCAGAAACTGCGTCTCATCTAAATTTTGTATCTTGCCCAAAGTTCAGTGCAGTCTTGTGCGTAGAAAGAAAGTTAATAAGTGTTTGTTGAATAGATGAAGTGCATCAGTGGAGTTCTAGGTAATTCTGGGCTCTGGAATAATGGTGACCTCAGTGACGGGACCTGAAAGTGAGATTTGAACTGACAGTGAGAAAGTGAGACCACTCAAATGGGCAGAACTAACAGGGTGAGAAGCCGCAAATAGAAAAAGAAGAAGAGGCCCCAAAGCTTCCGCTTCTGAGAAGAGGAAATCTCATGAGATCCTCATTTCAGCCATTTGCCAAGTGCCCACCGTGTGCCAGGCACTGTAATAAGGGCCCGAAGGAAGGAGCAAAGCCCTCAAATGGTGAGAAGAAACATTAAGCAGAGCAGGAGGAGATGGGGTTCTAGTAATTAGGATTGGGAAGAGGCTAGAAAGTGTAGAGAATGGATTGTAAAAGGTGGGGGGAGCCTGAGGGTATAGAGTCAGGATAACATAAGAATACAAGTGTTTGGAGGCTCCTTGGGCAAAACAATGTCAGAGCTGGGGCGTCTCTTAGAACGCAGGATGTCAAAGCTGGGAGGGTCCTTAGAACTCAGAATGTTAGAGCTGGGAGGGAGGAGCCTTGAAACAAAAGATGTCAAAGTTAGCAAAGATCTTTTTCTTTTCGGTTTTCTTTGTAAGTGTAGGTAACTCTCAGCATCTTATCTGTAACTAACAGTCTTAGAAAGCTTCTTGAAAATAGGCACTTACATAACTTGGTCACATAGTATGTGTCAGAGGCAGGCCTTGAACCCACATCTTTCTGTCTCCAAAGTGCTTTATCTACTATAGCATACTGCCTTGAGAAGGAACCTTAGGACTCAGAATGTCAGAATTGAGAGGGCTCTTAGAGATCATTAGATAGATGAAGAAACTGAGATAACAGTAGGAATAGTCTGTATTCGTATAGTGCTTTAAGGTTTACAAAGTGCTTTCCAGACATCTCATTCAATCTCTCTCTCTCTCTCTCTCTCTCTTTCTCTCTCTCTCTCTCTCTCTCTCTCTCTCTCTCTCTCTCTCTCTCTCTCTCTCTATCTCTCTCTCTTATCCCTCCATGGCAAGATATCTATCTATCTATCTATACACATATATATTTGGTGGAGGCAATCAGGGTTAAGTTACTTGTCCAGGGTCACACAGCTAGTCAATGGCTGAGGCCAAATTTGAACTCAGATCCTCCTGACTCCAGGGACAGTGCTGTATCCACTGTACCACCTAGCTGCCCCAAAACCAAGTGAGGTTAAGTAACTCACTCAGAGTCACGAAGCCTATAAGTGTCCCAGGGCTGGTTCTGAACTGCCTGATAGTTCCTTCTTTCTAGGTCTTTGAGACATCGCTCTCTCCTCGTTCTCCTCCTACTCATCTGACCTCTCCTTCCCAGTCTCCCTTGCTGGATCTTCATGCAGGTCAAATCTACTAATCTAGTTTAGCCCTTCAGACAAAATGGTTTGCCGGGGTGTGGCTGCTTCCCATGCTACAGCTTCTTGGAGCCACAGGTGAGAGTCAGGTGGATCAGGTTGACACCAAGGGTGGAAAGCATTGCTGAGAGACTCAGCAACCCCCACGCCAGAGCTACTAGTCTTCCTGGAACATACCCTACGCTCCAGCAGAGGGGTCTCAATCCCGTTAGTGAGTTAGGGGGGTGTCTATCCCAAGCATGTGAAGACTTCCCCCGAAGGAATGGGCTGATGAGAACAATTTGTTCCAACAGCCACGAAGGCGGCCAAAGCAGCTGCTGTGGAGCTCTTAGAGCTTGGTTAGATATCCAAGACACCAAAGTCATCCAGGGCATCTTGAGCCGTCACCAGTCTTCTTGATTCTGTCCTGCCACTGGACTGTGATGACTCTGGAGGTGACAGTGAGGCCGACTACTTCGTGCCACTCTGCCTCGCTTAAATCCAATTTATGCACAAATCAAAAGACATCACCCTTACCATTTTATCATTTTACCTGTCTTAAAGTCCTGTGGTGACAGGCAAGTGACTAAGCAGCAGGTGTGGATACACTGGGAGTTATAGTCACAATCCTGCACACAGGAGGCCCAGACCATAGGGTCGTTTCTCATTGGAAGTAGCAGTGGGATTGGGCAGCCCCCTGGGTGTCTGAGCAGCCTTTTAAGGATCGTACTGCTCACCTCCTGATGTGAAGAAGGGGCTAGAAAAGGTGCCCTAAAAATTGTCTGCTTACCCAGCCTTGGCCTGATTACTGCAGCAGGTGGGGAAGCCCACTCTGCAGTTGAAACAAAAAAAAATGTACAAAAACGTCTGCAAAGACAATTCCACTCACCACTGGCACATGGAATGTATGCATATTTATAGACAACAACAGTTAACACCAAGAAAACACAGGTGCTCCATCAGCCACCACCACATCATCCGTACATGGAACCATCAGTTACAGCAAATGGAGACGTTTTGAACGCTGTGGATAAGTTGGCAGTGTGTTTTCCAGGGATGCACGCATTGGTAAAGAGGTCGATGCAAGCATTGCCTGAGCTAGCTCAGTGTTTGGGAGTCTCCGAAGGGAAGTATGAGACAGAAGAGGTATTTGATTACCAAACTGAAGATCCGCAGAGCTGTGGTGCTGACCTCCTTGCTGCGTGCCTGTGAAGCCTGGACAGTCTACCAGCACCCAGGCCAGGAAACTGAATTGTCTTAGGAAGAGCCTGAAGATCTCCTGGCAGGATAAGGTATGAGTCACTGAGGTCCTTTCTTGAACTAAAATGCCAAGCATTCAAACTCTGCTTCAGAGAGCGCAACTCTGATGGGCTGGCCATGTTGTTCGAACGCAAAACGTACGCTTGCTGAAAAGACTATTTTATGGACAGCTCGCGCAGGGCAAGGGTTCACATGGTGATCAGAAGAAGCACTCTTGAAGTCTCTCTTAAAGACTTTGGAATTGATTATGTGACTTGGGAGACACTGGCACAAGACTGCTCAGCATAGAGTGCCATCAGAGAAGGTGCTGTGCTCTATGAGCAAAGCAGAATTGAAACAGCTCAAAGTAACCCCAGGATGAGCTAATTTAGAGAATCTACCATAAGTGTTCACATAGACTATTTGCCTGACCTGTGGTGGAGCATTCCAGGTTCATACTGGTCTGATCATCCACAGTCTGTACCCACAGCCAGCTTGACTCTAGCATAGTGATGTCACCTTGGTCCTCCTTGAGAACGAAGGACAACAACCACCTACTAACGATGAATATACCACAGGGCTCTGTCCTGGGCCTTCTCTTCTTCCTCTACACAATATCACTTGGTGATCTCATCAGTTACCATGGATTTAATGATCAAACCTGTGTTGATGATTTTCAGATCTCGTTATCCAGTGCTAACTTTTCTATTGATTTCCAGTCTCACATCTCCAATTGCCTATTGGATGTCTCCAACTATATATCCCATAGACATCTTCAATTCAATATATATAACACCGGATTCATTCTCTTGTCCCCTGAACCCCTCCTTTTTCTAATTTCCTGATGCTATTGAGGGTACTACCATCCTCCAAGCTATCCAGGCTTGACACCTAGGCATCATCCTTGACTCTTCATTCCCTGTTATTCCATATCCGCACGGTCTCCCAATATCCAAGGTCTCCCAATTCTGCCTTCATAGCATCTCTTAATGCCTCCTTTTCTCCTCTGGCACTGCCACCACCCTGGTCTAGGCCTTCATTACCTCACGCATGGAGGGCCCACTCCATCCCACTCAGCTGACAAAGTGGACTTCCTCAAGTGAAGATCCCACCAGGTCACCTCTCCCTACTCAATAAACTCCAGTGGCTCTGTATCTCCTCCAAGATCAAATACAAAACCCTCTGGTGCTCACAGCCCTTGATAATTTATCCTTCCCCAGCCTTTCCAGGCTTCTTACGCCTCTCCCCGGCTCTTCCATGCTTTTTGATTTAATGACGCTATTCTTGCTGTTCCTCGAACAAGACCCTCCATCTCTGATTCCAGGCATTTTCACTGGCTTTCCACATGCTGGGAAGGCTCTCCCTCCTCAGTCTCCCCCTCCTGGCTTCCTCCAAGTCCCAGCTAAAATCTCGTCTTCTATAAAAGGCCTTTCCTCATCTCCCTTCATGCCAGCGTTTTCCCAGTGTTGATTATTTTCAATTCATCCTGCCTATAGCTTGTTGGTATCTCACTGTTTGCCTGTTGAGCCTGGGAGCGCCTTGAGATCAGGCACTGCCTTATGCCTTTCTTTGCACCCCCAGGGCTTAACAAAGTGCCTAGCACACAGTAGGTATTTACTGTGCACTATCCACTGCACTGCCCAACTGCTTTAGGTGGCTGAGTCTCAGAGAAGTTCAGAATCTTGACCAAGGCATATCCCTATCACTGCATGAGAGAATTTCAGAAAAGAATCTTCTCTGCCACATGTTAACAAACACTCAGCTAGCTTTTCCTTGAAGAAATCAACAGCTCATTTGTGATGGAACCTGGAGAGAAGCTAGATCTCCTGTCTACTGGTTTGTTATTTACTCCACTGTGTGTGTGTGTGTGTGTGTGTGTGTGTGTGTGTGACAGCATGACAATGAACCCTCTGCTCTCTGACTCAGCACCAGGAGCTTAGATCACAGTCATCAGGGTACCCAGAGCCAAGCCAGGGTAGGGGAATTGGGCTAATACAGGACAGAGGAAGTAGAGAAAGGTCTAGGGGGGAGACAAATGGTTTCCCTTTGGGGAGTCAAGTAGCCATAAAGCTCCAGATTGAAGCAGGGATCCCATCATCTTGGAGGAGTGAGGGCTCTCTGGTGGTGGGGGGAGGAGTTTGAGGCTCCTGCTGCCCCAGTACAGATCCCTGGGTCCCTTTGGGTTGTAAGGGGACAGTGGGTACAGATGATGACTGTAGGCTCACTGCTTTTCCTTCCTCATCCCTTGCCCTCCCTCCCAGCCAACACTCTGTAACTTAGAAAGCCAGGATCATTGCATTTGTTATGGCATCCTGCTGTAGTACAGAGAACCCTTGATCTAGGTTGGGATCCTAGCTCTCCTACATGCTAACTCTGTCCAGAGACAAGTAATTTCCCATCTCAATTTTCTCATCTAAAAATGAAGAGGATAGACTCAAGTGTCCTTTCTAGTCCTAAATCCTATGATTCTCCTATGTTTTATGTCAGACAAATAATAATTCAATTCAATTCAGGTAGCATTTATCAAAAGACTACTATGTACCAGGTACTGTGCTAGATACTAGAGATATAAAGGCAAAGACAAAATTATCCTTAGCCCTGAGGAGCGTCCAATCTACTGGGGAGAGAACGGAGAGGAGTAAAGCCTGAACGCTGGGAAGTGAATATAAACCACAGATGTTACCCATGGCTTGGGAGGACATTCTCCCCCACAAAAGAGTTCCAGCTCTGGGGTCAAGAGAACCTGAATTCACTCTTTGTCTGACCCCAGCCAGGAGATCAGGCTTTTCTTATACTCTGGCTCATTGCCCCCACCTGAAATAAACCCAGGAAAAATCTTCCAGTAAAGTTTAAAGTGTGGTTGATGTCTAGAATCCTCCCTAAAAGCAATTAACATGGTCTTTTCTCAAAAGTTACTTACTGTACAAAGTAGTAAATATTAGTTATGGGACAGCTATTTATTTCTTTCACAAAAAAATAAGTGCTCAAAACATCCAAACATGTAAGTGGGCAGTGACAGATACTTAAAAGAAGAAACAGTAACCCAGCAATTCCATTATACTCTCTCAGAAGGTAAAGACTCCCAGGAGATTTGTGTGACTCCTGAGCAGATATTTCATTTTCCTCTCTAACCCGAGATGCCTGAGCATCTCTTAAGTCCAGATCTCTTGGCGAGCTAGGGCATTAGGCTCTTCAGCTGCAGAAACTTCCTATAGGCGGGGCACTTCTCCTCAGAGAAACACTGCATTTGGAGTCATCACCACTTCTGGAGGATAGTGGTTTGGTCGTTTCTGTGGCAAGAAGGAGACCTATACTTGATCTACTGGTTCTAGAGAGGCAGTGGCATTATTCAAATGTGCACTGCATATTCCTAATGAGCTGGAACAAATGACCATATCTTACAAAATTATAACTTTGAAAGGCGTGAATCTAAATTCATGTGTTCGCTTCATGGGATCCATTATTTGCCCTCTTTGGGACCTAGCTGCCCATATATGAGAGATGCTACAGAGGTAGAAACAACAATTTGGCAACTGATTGAATGTGAGGTGCAGGAGAGGGCGGATTGGATGGTGATCACAAGGTGGTGAAGCTGGGTGACTAGAAGAACGGTAATGCCAGTAACAGGGAAGGTTTGGGTGGTGTTGGGGAAGATGATGAGTTTAATCTTGGACATGTTGACTTTGAGATGCCTATGGAACATCCAGTTTGAGATGCCAAAAGACGACTTGTGATGTGAGTTTGTAATTCAGGAGAGGGACCAGGGCTTGAAATATAGATTGAACCTATGGAGCCAATAATATCATAGAGTGAAATTCTATAGGACGTGTTCTTAGCTTTTTATGTTTCATGAGCCCTTTTGGAAGTCTAGTGAAACCTATGGGCCCCTTTTCTAATAATATTTTACAATGCATAAAACAAAATACACAGCTTTTTGAAGGAGTCCAATTGCATAATGAGTCCAATGAAATAAAGTTATCAAAATATTTTTAATACAAACTCACAGATTAAGAATCCCTGATATAGAAGATAAAAAGAAGAGACCTTAGAACAGAGCCTTCGGGGACACCTATGATATGACATTCAGAAGGTTAATAAGCATCTATTAATTCCTTACTATGTTCCGGGCCTTGTGCTAAGTGCTAGCAGGAAGACAGGTAGTCCCTACCCTCAAAGAGCTTACATTCTTGGGAATGGGGTATGGAATGGTAGAAAGTCCAGCATGCAGACTGGACAGGAATGAGACATATCTGGACTGGATAGTCTCTTAAAATGGATAGTCAGGAAGGAGTTGGACAATCAGAGGTAGAGTCTGAGAGTACTTCTAAGGCATGGATGAAGAACTGGTAGGAAGGACAGATAGGTGGAGAGCCAACAGAGAGTGGTGTCATGAAAAACTAAAGGGGAGAGAGAATGTAGGAAGAGAGGGCCATCAGTGGTGCTGAAAGCCTAGAGAGACTAAGAAGGATGAAGATTGTATCCCTGTCTACTTGCTGAAGACAGCAAGTTTCAAACAGGGAGAAATGCTCCCCTGGGCATGTCTAGTCTTTCCAAATGGAGGCACCCTTAAGGGGCCTTTGGAATAAATCCAGATTGGAGACTTCTTTGCCCCCTGCCAGGTGGGTGGGCAGCTTCCTCTGATCGACTGCCTACATCTTTAAAACTGGAGAAACTTAGCTGGTTGTTCTCTCTTCTAACACTCTTTTTTGACCAATCTCTCTGCTGTATCCAAGAGTAAAATTCACAGTTTCCCCATTGAATGGGTGCTATGACCTGAACTAATAAGAGGGGAAGGACCTCCTCCTGCTCTCCCTCTTTTACCCTAGCTCTCCCAAATGGGCCTCAGCGATATTTGTTTCTGTCCTGTTGTTGTGGTCTAGGAGTGCTGGGAACCCCAAAATGCAAGGGTACAGGGTACAGGTCTGCCTTGAAAGAATTCAAGCACTCAAACCTTTCAGTCAAAGTAGCAAATTTATTTGTGATGCCAATACAAGTGGGCCAGACTCCTAGTGTGTCTGTGCTATTTATGACACCCATATGAGCTGGCCAGATTTTAGGAATCTGAGCAATTTAATGGGGGCAAGATCAACACTTTTATACGGAAAGACTGTGGGAAGATCTGGATGGGATTAAGGAGTGTCAAGTAAGCTAATTAAGTAATCTAAGAGGGCTGGGGTGGGCCAGATGCCCCAGGTGAACCTAGGGACTGGGTTCAGGGGCCGGGTTCCCAAAATTTGTGGGAAAGTTCAGGGGCTTTTCCTTTTAGGGGTCCAGATCTCCCCAGATCACTGTCTTGTCTGTCTTCTTTAGTTTCAGGTGCTGGAGGAGACCCTCATGGGATCAGAGAGTTTGAGCCATGGGCATTTTGGAGTCAGAATTGCAGGTGGGATGGTGAAGCCAGACAGCTCAGCCTGGAAGCCCTGTGTGACATTTAAAAAAGCTTGAGAGACCATAGTTTCTGGGTATTCCAAAGACCCTTTGTGGTCATGGGCTCACAGTTTATATGCCCTTGGAAAAGTAGGTGTTCCTGAGGGTGGCAATAAACTCTGATTGGTTAACAATTTAATGAGAGAATGAGTATTACAAAGAGAAATGGGCTCACCAATGAGGGGCTGAGAGAGTGACATCATGTAACTATTGGACAAAGAGATTATCTCTACACCCAGACTACCATCCCCAACAAGCCTTGGGGAGTCTAGACAGATGACCTACCTCCACCCAAATTTTCTTGAATGGAACACAATGGATAGGAATTCACCTTAGATTAAGGTTGGGTGAGATCTGACCATCTTTAAGGAGAAAGTTAATTTAACCTTCAGAGCTTGGGCTTTTGAAATGAGGACTTTAGAGAAAGTGCGGAAACCCTGATTTCCCCAAATTATTGGTTATTTATTATGCTTTCTGTCACTTGAGAAGCCAGAGTGCTTGGGACTTGAGACCAAAGTGAGGATCTGGACTTGGAAGTGGGACTGGGTTCTGTGGGAACTGAGTTAAACTATGGAATGAATCCTCTTCTGTTCCCTAGAGACCAAGGGGGTGCAAAGAGAGAAGGGAGATTATACCTCCTGTGTTTTGGGGGAGTAAGTTTGTAAACTTATGACATCTTTTGAATAACTATTGAGTGGGATGGTGAAGCCCTCTCATGGAATCTGGATCTCGACCTTTCTGTGAGTTGAGTGGAATGAATGGGGGTGGGGACCTTTCAGCATGGCTCAAGGCTTCTGATTGACAGCTAGGCCTAAGTTTCCAGTTACTAAAATCACCTGAACTGTGTCCTCGCCAAATAAGGAAAAAAAGTGTTTTTAAGAGTTTGGTGTTGGCTAAAGTGTACCTGGGGTAGTAGATTTCCATGTTTAGATTGTAAGCCCAAATTCCACCAATGAAAGTAAAAGGCCAGTGGTGGTGGTGATGGTGGTGGTGGTGGGGTGTTTACCTTAGAGTATAAAGCTAAGTTCTGCCCTCTGGGCCCCACCTCTCCCTACCGGTTGTCTATCAGTTCGGAGATTGCCCTTTCCCACCTGATCATAATAATGAGATCATAATGAGAGACCTCTGACTTTTTAAATTAATTGGTGGCGGGTGGTCACACTATTCTTTGTAAAAGCCAAAAAAAGACAAAGTTTGAGAAAAGGCATTGGATCTGGCAGTTTAGACATCCTTGGTAACTTTTGGAGAGAGTAGGTTCAGTTGAATGATAAGGTTGGAAGCTAGATTACTGATGGTTTAGCAGAATGAGAGGAGAAAAACTGAAGGCATCTAACAAACAACTCTGGGCTGTGCACTTTTTTTTTTTCCCAAGGCAATTGGGATTAAGTGACTTGCCCAGGATCACACTGCTAGTGAGTGTCAAGTGTCTGAGACAAGATTTGAACTCAGATCTCCCTGACCCCAGGATTGATGCTCTATCCACTGCACCACCTACCTGCCCCTGCTGTGTACTTTTTACTTAATTTTTCCCCCTCTCTTCCCCACCCTCCCACTCTAAAGAAGGCTATATTTAAGCTTGGATATATATACATATACATTGACATAGGTATCTATAAACATACACATATATACACATATACACTCATACACATATGTGTAAGACTATACTATGCTTATTTCCACCTCTGTTTCTCTGAAGGTGGATAGCATTTTCTGTCCAAGTCTTTCCATTTTTTTTTCTAAATCAACCAGCCTTTCGTTTCCTACACCACAGCAGTATTTCAACCCAGTCACACCCTGAGAGATTGTCTGTGAAAGTCTTTCCCCAATTTTCTGCAATCCTTCTGTTCTTGGCTATGTAGGTTTTATTTATACAAGAAACTTTTAATTTTAAAATAATAAAATTCTCTTTTTTACACTTCAAAAATGCTCTTGCCTTATAATATATTTTTAAGGTCTGATACTGCTGAATCTACTTCTTTTACACTTTTTTTCCTGGTTTCTTTGAAGTTCCTGACCTTTTACTCTTCCAAATGATAATTTTTTATTAATTTAATTGGGATGACATTGAAAAAATAGATTCATTAGGTAAAATTGCCATTTAAAAATTATATTGGCTTTACCTACCTATGAACAATAAATATTACTTCAATTATTTAGAGCTTAGTTTATTTGCATAAAAAGTGCTTTATGTTTATGTTTATATAGTTCCTGTATCTCTTTTGGCAGGCATGCGCTTAGGTATTTTATACTGTCTAGGTATCTTAAATGGTCTAAAACAATATTGAATAATATTGCTAATGCATAGTATAGTTTCTCTATTTTTTTCAGTTTTGAGCATATCTGTTTTAACTTTAACTTTGAGATCACAATTACTATCCCTGCTTATTTTTTTAATATACTAAATTCTACTTCTGCTCTTTATATTTGTGTGTATTTCTCATTTTTATAATGTTTCCTGAAAGCAACATATTATTGAATTCAAATTTTAAATCTGCTATCCATTTCCATTTTATGGGTAAATTTGTCCCATTCACATTCTAAGCTGTAATTACTTGTGTATTTTCCTCCTTCCTAGTTCTCCTCACTACCTTTCTCACTTTATTTACACTATCTCTTCTCACTTCTCTGCTTCACTTCTACACTCTATCTTGCCCTTCTATTCCTTAACCTGCCCAGCCTTCTAAAAGTCCCTCTCTTATCCTCTCCCCCTGTCCTATCCCCTTGCCCTCTTATTTCTTTGTGAATTTAGAAGACTTTTATACCTGTCTAGATTTATATTGCTCCCTCTTTAACCCATTCCCAAGGAAAGTAAAATTCTATCACTACCCCTCCCCCCACTAGCTTCTTCTGTATCAGTTTTTCCTTTTATGCCTCATTTGTATGAGACAATTACTCCTTTTTATCTCTCTCTATACAGTTTTATTTTTTTTTAGAATACCCCATCATACTCAGCCCACGCATTTCTTTCAAACTACCCAAATAATGATGACAATCATAACAGTATTGTTAATATTTTTACATAAATGAAGTAAATGATTTGCCCTTATTGAGTCCTTTATAATTAGTCTTTAATGTTTACCTTATATTTCTCCTGGATGTTATATGTTGAATTTTCCCTTAAGTTCTGGGGGTTTTGTCACAAAAATCTGAAAGTCTTTCAGTTTGTTAAATGTCCTTTTTTTTCCATTCAGGATTATATTTGCTGGGGAAGTTACCTGTGATCATAATCCCAGCTCTTTTGCTCTACAGAATACAGTATTCTAAAACCTATAATTTTTCAACATAGTAGCTGCTAGGTTTTGTGTAATCATTATTGTAGCTCTGTCATATTTAAATTGGTTTTTTTTCTTGTTGCTTCCAATTTTTTCGCTTTAACCTAGGAACTTTGAAACTTGGCTATGACGTTGCTGTAAGTATTCCTCCTGGGATCTCTTTCAGGTGATGATCAGTGGATTTCTATTTTTACTTTGCCTAATTTTGAGACCATTTGACATTTCTCATTGAAAAAGGAGTGGCTTTTTTTTTTTAGCTCCATTATCTTCCTCTGAATATGAACCCAGATCTTCTTTATCCTCATAACAATTATTTATGGTTAGGTTCTTTCTCTTTCACTTGTTCATTTTTATTTATTTATTTTTTGTTTTTAGCAGTTGTTGTATATAATCAAATTGTATTCCCAAGGTGTGGCGAATGATGCCCCAAACCTCAGGTCCTTCTTACTGTTATTTTCTGAGATCCGTCCCAGGCCCAACCTTGGGCTCTCTTCTTCATTCCTAAACCACAAGCAGGGTCCCCAGACACACTGTCCCACAAATGATCTTGTTCCCAGTGGTCCCTCTGGTGGCTGCAATCTACAACTGTCCTCTCTGCCCCAGAACTGAAACCAGGGACTCTGCTCTCCTGTAAGTGCCCACAGCCAGCAGGGTCTCTACCCGTCTGCTACTGCACTTACCAGGTCTGTGCTAGCTCTTTCTCCCACTGGCACAGCCCAGGATGTATCTGGTTGGCACAGCTGTGTTTGGTGTCCTTTAACAGTGGAAGGTCCTTCAGGCTTCTACTCAGCCATCAGACCCCAATCCTGTCCGCTAGCTGAAAGTTTCTAAGACTGAGGCTTGGTGTTTTGTTGTTTGTTGATTCCAAAGAGTAGGTGTGGAGGCATTTGAATTTCACTCAGGCCAAACCTCAGCTCCCGGAGGTCAGGTCATTGCTGGGATCTTTTCAACTTGTCTTAGGAGAACTACTGCTTTAACTGGTGTTTATTTCTGCTGGTTTGAAGTGGTGTTCTGTCTTTTTTGTTTTTGTGGAGGAAATTTGGAGAGTGAAAGTTTTCTGACTTACTCTGCCATCTTCCCAGAATCCTCTCCTAGGGGACAGCTCTCAAGGAGTTTATCTAAGAAGGGAGGAATGGCTAAGGGAGGACCAAATGAAGGTGATACGGCAGCCAAACATTTGAAGTCCAGTCTCAGGGTCACCTAGGTAAGCTTTTGTTATCTTGGCCATGTGGAAATAGCCACCACAGCTGCTCTTGGGGATGGAAGAGGGGGAGAGAAGTCATGTCTCTCCCCACAGAACCAGAACTGGGCTCCAGCGACAGGGGTTATAGGGCCTGAACACCTAAAAAGGGAAAGACCCTCAGTCCTTGAATTTTTTTCACACATTTCAGCCCTGGCATTTCCTGGAGGCATCCAGCCTATCTCAGTAAAATCCTTTCAACTGTCCTTTCATTGTCTGCACCTGGCCCACCCCAGGCTACTTGCCACTCCTTGATTCCATCCAGATTTTCCCACGGTATTTTTCTGTATAAAAGTATCAGTCCCATCCTCATCAAATTTGCCGATTCTTAGAATCTCGCTGCCTAGTTGGTGTATAATAAAACCTCGCTATGCTGACTGAAAGAAGGCTTAAGTGGTTGAATTTTTTGAGGCAGACCCATCCTGTACCCTTGCATCTCAGGGTTCTTAGCACCCCAAACTGCATCACAGATGAAGGTACTCTAGTTCAGCCTGAGTGAGAAGGATATAATTTGTGAAGACTTCACAGGGTAAGAATATAGGGGCTACTTTCTTCTCATGTTTCTGGAATGGGGAATATCTGAGGGAGTAGGAGAGGCTTGGAATTTAACCTTGTAGTGATTTACCTAACTTCTGGAAAGTCAGTGCCTGAAGCTGTAGGTGCCCCTCCCTTCCCCCCTCTAGGTGCTAGCACAAGAATTTTACCAAATAGGGAGATAATGGACTACCTGTGAGCTGTTCGTTCTCTGCTCCAGGAAGGTCCCCCTCTCTTTCCTCATTCCTTCTCTTTAGCCATATCATCGCCACATCAGTGGCCAAATAAGGAAAGTATGTATGGATTGGCTCTGTATTTTTGTGCCTGGATTGTAAGCCCACCTCCCAGCCAATGGCGAGAAGGGATAGAGGTGGGCAGGAATCTTTGCGTTAAGGGTATATCTATTGATGCATTTCCTTTGTACCTTGCCTCCCTTCACTAGTTTGTAAAATAAATTCACTTTGCTTTTGCCTAAAGATGCCTCTCCCATTATTTGATTTTCCATCCCACACAAGCCCAAGTAAATGCCAAATAATATCAGGGTGTGGGGGTGGGCACAGAGCATTATCAACTTCAGAGGAATCAGGAAAGGCTTTGTATAGGAAGCAGAGCTTAAGGGAAGCCAGGCACCATGGCAAGTACATTAAAATGTTTAAAATGAGTGTTCCTACCTTCACTGAGCTTACATGCTATTGGATAATAATAATATGATATAGTAGGTCTCATTATGGAATTTTTGAAAAATGTCTGAGGGCACCCATTTCAACTCCTAACCGAAGTGTGTAGCTTTTGCAGCATTACCCACAGGTAAGGGTTATCCACCTGGTGTTTTCTCCTGGGACAATTCATCATATTGTAGAATGGCTTTGATCATTAAAGAGGTCTTCCTCCTTGCGACTTCCCAACCCTTCACTTGCTCCTATTTCTGTCCTCTGGGGCAAAGCAGAATAAATCCAATCCCTTTCCACACAGCAGCTGTCAAAGTGCTCAGAATGCCCCATCCCCAGCTCCCATCCCCACCTTTCCAGGCTAATAGATCCCTTGGTACTCTTATGGTATGATCCCTTTCCTATACTGGTCAATCAATCAATATAGATTTATTGAGGTCTACTATATGCCAATCACTGGGTTGGAGATAGGGTGTGATTTCATTGTCATTGCAAACTCCCAGGTGAAAAATAAAACACTTTTCCAATATATGTCAGGACTTTTTCTAGAAGTTATAGTCTTAGAGCACAGAAGTTAAATGGTTTGCCCAGAATCACATAGCCAGTATGGGTCAGAGGTAGCACTTGGACTTGGATCCAAAAGTGGGACCTGAGCTCAGGACTTACTGACTTTGAGACAAGCTTTCTCTTTGATACGGCATACTGCCTCAAGAGGCTAGAGAGGCAAAGATACGAAAAAACAGCCCCTAACCCTAAGGGTTTTTTTAAAAAACTTTCTATTGGGGGAAAATAATGTTAATTGCTTTCTGCCTCAGTTTTCTCATCTGGAAAATGAGGGTAATAATAGCACTCAGCTCCCAGGGTTGTTGTGAGGATGAAATGAGATAACATTTGTAAAGTGCTTTACTAACCTTAAAGCACTATTTAAATTTTAATTATTTAAATTTTAATTTAATAATTAAAATTTTAATTATTATATAAGCATAGGGTCATCCTCTCCATGTTCCCCAAGTTGTCACTGCCCTTCCTGAAATGTGCCATCCAGAACCGAACAATCACACTCCTTATGTGATCTGTTCCTGGTCCTGGACCCTCAGCCACTCTTACTATGGCTTATACTTACAGTCGCACTGGCTTTTTTTGACTATCCCCTATCAATGTGATGGCTTACATCACATGGAGCTTGCAGTCCACTAAAACCCTCAGATCTTTTCCTCATATTTCTACAGTTCTTCACAAATTACAAAATGCTGTCCTTACAAAAACTCCGAGGTTTTTTGAAGCAAGTCCAAATATTATGTCCCCATTTTACAGATGAGGAAACCAAAACCCTAAATGTGTCTATTTCCTGTTCCCAAGGGGCCTTCTTTAGGGAGATAGGTTGGTGGAAGGGCTGTGGACATTGTACAAGTAGACCCTAGGTAACCCGGTACTTCTGACCTTAAATGATGCCTTACAAAGGCAATGTGGTATAGTGGGAAGAACCACATTACTGGAATCAAAGAACAGTTTGGAACCCTGGCTTGCTTGTATGATCTTGAGAAAGTCAATTCCCTTCTCTTGGTTTCAGTTTCCTCATCTGTAAAATTAGGGGGTTAGATTAGATGGCCTCTGAATGCTCTTCCAGCTCAAAACCCTAGGAAAGTGATGGCTCCAGAAAGGGCCTCGGCCTGTTCCGGGTGGACACCCCACTTCCCCATTGCTCTGTTTCATCCTTGGATCAGACACTTGAGTGAGGACAGGGCCTCATACGTGCTGATGCAGAGCTTCAGCTACTTCCCTTCCTTCCTGGGGAACAGGACTGGGGATTCCCACGCTGAGCTGTCTCTAACCTCCCCAGGAACCCACAGTCTCAGATTCACAGCTGGTAGTGATAGAAGTAGCCATAGAAAGAAAGAAGGCAGGAAAATAGCCAGAAGGAAAAGAGAGAGAGATAGTTACTCCTCCCACAGCCCCATAGTTAGGGTTAGAGTCAGTGTACAGAGTCAGAAAGACCCTGGCCCTCAGGAAGCCCCTGTTCGGAGAAGGGAGACCAAGCTTCTGCCAGAAGGGAATCCTCAGTCTGAGAGAAGGAGAGAATCTTGCCTTGAGGGAAAGGGTGGGGAGACTTGGTCCTGCTTTTTGGGACCCCTTGGTTTGAAGAGGAACACTGACACCTTGTACCCTATGTGAAGGGGAAACCTGGTCTCTGTCCTTGGGGACCTTCAGGTCCCGGGTAGAAAACATCATTCCTCCAACAAGCAATGGGCCAGGCACTATGTCGAGCCCTGGGGATGCTGGGCAAAGACAAAATAGGCCTTGTCATCGGGAGCTTACAGAAGCAGCCTTGTAGGAATACAAAACATATACCAATATATGCTTCTGGGGATACTCTCTGTGTGTATATAAGTGCATACACATACATACCCACACATATGTGTGTGCATGTGTATATAAACATATATTCACATATATATATCTATCTACCCATGTATACATATTCTATGTTTATGTATATAGGCATATGTATAGATGTATGTATAAGTCAGTAAATAAAAACTAAATACATTAAATAAAGTAAATACAAAATACAAAATTAAGTTCTTTGAGATCTGGAACTATTTCATTTTCACTTTTGTATCTCTCTGTGCCTAGAATATTGCCTGACAGCTACTAGTCAGTTTATAAAAACCTATTAACTTATTAGTTGATTGACCAATTGTCAGGGAGGGGAAGAGAACAAGTATTTGTTAAGTGCCTACTATGTGCCAGGAACTGTGCTAAGCATTTCGTAGATATAATCTCATATGATCTTCACAAAAAAACCCCTAAGAAGCAGATGCTATTATTATCTTCATTTTACAGATAGAGAAACTGAGGCAGACAGAGGTTAAGTGACTTGTCAAGGGTCACACAGGGTATCTGAGACTGGATTTGAATTCCTCTTCCTGACTCCAGGCCTACCACTCTACCTACTTTGTCATCTAGCTGGCTCCAGCTAAGAATTTGGGGGGAGGGGAGATTATGAAAGGCCTTGATTAAGAAGAAGAAGTACCCCTTCGGCTGAGCCTTGAAGGAAGGTAGGGATTCTAATGAGTGGAAATGAGGAGAGAGAGCATTCCAGGCCTGGGACTATCCATTCGAAGGTATGGAGGTGGGAGAAAAAATGTGGAATAAGGGTCATAGCAAGTAAGCCAGTTTGGCTTGAGCATCTGTGAAGGAAAGTAATGGGAAATAAGCCTGGGAAAATAGGTTGGAACAAAATGATGAAAGACTTTAAATGACAGGCCACTCGGTATTTCATTCAAGAGACAAGAGTGAACGAGGGGGAGTCACGGCACCTTCTTGAACAGCAGAGTATGGTCAGATCTGTGCTTTATGAAAATCTATCTAGCAGCTGTAGGAAGAGTGAATTGGACAAGGAAGAAGCTGTATAAGGGGAGACTGATCCAGGAAAAGGGTGATGGGGGCTTGAACAGAAGCGATGCCTGTATGAGTGGGGAGAAGGGGGTGGGTCACCCCACTCTGGGGACAATAGCTCCCATCTTTTGAGAGCCCCTCATCTGAAGCAAAAGACAACAGTTACCCAGAATGAGCGTGCCCCTCAAACATCTGGCAGTTTGATCTGGCTATCCTCGGAACAGGGAGTCCTGGGGGCCTTCAAGAATGAGTTATTATTCCAATTCAATCCTGTTACTTTTCAGATAAAGAAACCAAGGAAAGTTAGCTTGTTCTCTCATCCTACATCCTATGTCTCAGGTGTGCTGGCTTGAAGCAAAGGTCTATTTGGGGCAGGGAAGGTCAATGGCAGAGGTGACAAGACAGAACCTTTCATATACCTGAGCCCAGTGAAGCCTGAGCTTAGACCCCAGATTGGCTGAATTGTGTGTGCTTCCCCTTCCCCTTGAGACTGTGAGAATTGTGGCTTCTCTGAGGGCTGGGGACAGAAAAGGGGAAGGCACAGAGGATGAAGAAAGGGGAGGGACCCAGGGGACTTGTCCTCTTCATCTCTCATCTTATCAACAACAGGGTCCGCCTGTTCCTCTTCTCTCTCAGCAGGGAACCTCCCTGGGTTGCTAAAAGGCCAAGAAGGCACCGGCTCTTAGGAAGCCCCCCTTGACTCTGGACTCTATCTAGGTGAGCCGCCCTCCCCCTCCAGCAGTCTCCACATCTTTGGAACTGGTCATCTTCCAGCCCGAGGAGTCAGGGAAGAGTGTGTGAGGAGGGAATTTTCAAGGGTGGGGTCTCTGAGGTTGGGCCTCTGAGCCTGAACAGCGGGCGGACGCTAAATTCCCTCCCCATTCCACCAGTGAAGGTCCATTCCTTCCCTCTCTCCACTCTGGGCAGGAAAGCCAGGGCTCGGCATGTCAGGGTACAATGCACCCCGCTGTTGCCCGGCTTCCCGGGGCAAGGTGGTCTGGGAGGTTGAGCCAGCCTTTTAGGCTTGTGGAACTGGGATGTGGCTAAAGGCTAGGGGCTACGGATGGGGCGTCCCCATTTTTTTGTGCTGGGGTGGGTAGGTAGAGGTGGTAATGAAGGGCAGACGGGGAGCTGCTTTTAGCCTACAGTTTTGAGACCTGGATTTTGGGTGTCTCCTTAGGCCACCAGGATGCAGGCTGTGGGGGCCTGGCTGCCCCTCCTGCTGCTGGGTCTGCTCCTGCTGCTCCACGCCTCCAAGGGCCAGAACCTGCCTCAAAACTGCACCCAGGACTTGCACAACATGACCTGTAGCTGTCTGCTGCCCCATGAGTGGCAATACTGCTCTGACCGCAAACTCTCTGTTGGGGCCATCGTGGGCATCACCTTGGGGCTGGTGTTGCTGCTAGCCGGGGTCATCGTGGGGACGGTGCTGGTTATCCGTAGGAAACGGCAGCGGTGGGATGCCTCCGAGCCCTGTCTGCACAAGCCTTCAGAGAACAGCTCGGCCCCGGGCTGGCAGCCCCGTTACTGCAGCCGGAGCTCCAGGCACTTCTCTGCTGCCCCTCCCCCCAGCCCCCCGGCTGCCCCAGGCTCAAGCAGCCCTGGGGCTCCTCTCTATGAGAACTTGTTTCTGGGCTCCCAGCCCAGCTGCCAGAGCCCGAATCCCAGTCAGAGCCGGTGAGTCACCAGCCCTCACGCTGTCCCTCCTGGGGATCCACTTCTCATCCTCCCTTTCCATCCTCCCTCCCCCTTCCCCTTCTTCAGACTTCAAGTAGCTGAGCTGACAGGCATATAACCTTTTTCCTATGGCCCTCACAATTACTCTGTGCCCTGTAATGCCTTTAAATGCCAATCAGAGGAGTTTTTTTTTTTATGCTAGAAGCCATGGGTGGGGGGCGGGGAGGGCCAACCCATTTTATAGGTGAGGAGACTGAGTCCCAAAGAGAGACCCAAGGTCACACAGCAGCACTTTCAGGACTTATCTCCAAGGTTTGCACTGTGTTCTGTGCTTGTTTTTCTTATTAAAAGAGACACTAATTACTTTAAATGAATCTCTAACTGGAGAGATAACTATCAGGGAATCTTTTTCAGGGTGAGTCAGAAGGGATGGGCCCATCCACCCTTGTCCACATCCCCTAGTATCCAATAAGGATTGGTACAGCGGAAGCATGGTGTGACAGAGAGTTCTGGAATAAGAGTCAGAAGATCTGGGTCCTAGTTCTTGCTTTTCTGCTCTCATTTACCTTCCTGGACCTCAGTTTTTTCGTCTGTAAAATGATTAGCTGTTAGACTAAATCAGAGCTGGCAGGGACCTTGGAAGACCTCTAGTCCAGCCTGTTCCTGGGCCGGATCTCACTTTTTGACATTGCCTGATATGTGACCATCTTAGGCTCATCTCCACGAGCTCTGGAGGCATTCCATTCCATTACTGTTCAGTTTACACGGGAGTTACTTAGATCTGCCTCTATAGCTAGCCTCCTTTGGTCCTGGTTCTGCCCTCTGGGACCAAGCAGAATAAGTCCAGTCCTTTCCAAATGACAGCCTTTTAAATACTTGCAAACGGTTATCATGGGCCCTCTCCCCACGATAGCATCTCTTCTCTAGGCTGACTGACCCCAGTTCATTCACCTGAACCTTCATTTCCAGTTCCCTCCCCATCCTGGCTGTCCTTCTCTGGACACCTAGTTTTCAACGTCCTTGCTAAATTGTAGCTCCAGAACTGAATCCAATATTCCTGATTCGGTATGAGCAGAGTGCAGAGAACAGCTGGGCCTAGCACCTCTGTCTTCCACATTATGCCTCTTAATGGAACCTGAAATCACCATTAGCCAGGACCTGAGGTCACTTTTGGCTTTGACCTGCTGTTGGGAGGCTCCTTCCAGACTATCATAGATATCATTCTAGAAGGTACTTCAGAGATTATTCTCCAACCCTTTCATTTTTTGGTTGAGGGTTGGAGAGCCTAGGTGACTTGCCCAAGGTGTCTGGGGTTTTCTCCAGGCATTCCCCACTCCAACTCTTCCAGGGCAATAGCACAAGTTGCAGAGGGGTTCTGGGAAGGTCCCCGTCCAGCGACTCTTTGGAAGAGGGAAAGAGTAAACTCAGACCTGACCTTCACCAGCTCCCTCAAACCTTGGCCAGGCAGGGTTGTATAATAGACAAAATGAATGCCAAACTTGAAGCCCAGAAGATCTAGGTTTAAATCCTCCTTCTGTACTAGCTGTGTGACCTTGTGTATGTCACTTAATTTCTCTGAACCTTAGTTTACTCATTTGTAAAAGGAACGGGTTGGATTAGATGGCCTCTGAGGCCCTGAGTTCAAATCCAGCCTCAGACACTTAGCTGTGTGACCCTGGGCAAGTCACTTAACTCTGCCTCAGTTTCCTCATCTGTAAAATAAACTGGAGAAGGAAATGACTAACCACTCCAGTGTCTCTTCCAAGTAAACACCAATGGGGTCATAAAGTGTGTCATGAATGGAGTCATGGAAAGTTGGACATGACTGAAAAGGACTGAATCCCACAAGGTCCCTTCTTCCAGCTCCAAATCTTCAGTCACTCACTCCACAAGAAGACCAGAATAAGTTTCATTTTCTCCCTGGCTTCCCCCCCAGCCTAGCCCACCCCAACACTTTGCTAACATCTGGCTTGCCTTTCCTCCAAGCAGAGAGGCTTTGCCAGATCCCGAGGACCTGTACATGAACTATGAGGACAGCTCCAGGTCTGAGCATCCCATCTATGGCAACGTGGAGAGCCCGACCTGCACCTCACATCCCCAAGCGTCCGCTCATCCTGGGGCCGAGGATGACGATGACTACGTGGTGCCAGGGTGCTGAACTCACCAAACTGGGAAACCCAGGCCTAGGGACCCAAGGTCAGAACCTAGACCCGGCCGGACTTTATGCAAATGAACCAGCCAGCCGGCTGCACCCAAGACTCCAGGCAGCCGGGAAATGAAGAGTCTGGGCAGCTCCGAAAATGTAATAAAGAAATTCGGTATAGGCTATAATATCTCCCCCCCCCCCCCCCCCGCCCCGCTTCCCTTCCTTCTTTCCCCAGGGCTCAATTTCGATCACCAGAGCTGCTCTCGTCCCCTTCCTACCGCAGAGGAGAGCTGACCAAAGCGGAAGCCACCCCTCCCCCTTGGCTGAACTTGGGCTCCAAAAAGGGAAAGAGCATAGGGCGTAACTGCGACCTGCGAACCGGACTTCGTGGGCTGGCTGTGGGGGCAGGGTGAAGGCACGAAGTGCTGGGCTTCCTCACCCGCAGCGACTGGGAAGGCTTTGTGCCCCACCCTCTTCCCCTACTGCCAGGGGAAGGGGGTGCAGGCCAAGTTGGAAATCCAGAGCCAGTAGGAAGAAGGACGGCCGTCCCTTAGATCTGCCTGCAGCCCCTCGGTGCAATATAATTCAGCAAACATTTATTAAGCACCTACTGTGCACCAGGTACTGTGTTTGGTGCTGGTGATACAAAGACAAACAAGGGAAGGAAAGAAAACAAAGAAAGAAGTAGTCCTTGCTTTCAAGGTGCTAATTATGTGCACAGATAAAAAAATATAACTATGTACAATATAATATAGAATTATATATTATATAATGCAACATCTCTCCTTAAGAAGAGGAGCGATATGAGACAAAGCTATCATGGATGATTGAATTCAATAGAGGGTTTTTTAAGGATGAGAGAGATATGGGCATGTTTTCCCCAGCAGGGAAGAGGGGAGAGAGATCAAAGTAAGAGAGAACTGGGATAAAGGGGGTGAGGTGCTGGAGACACTGGCAGGGGATGGTTCAAGGATGGATGACCCGTAGCTCTGAGAAGGGGCTATCTCTTCCTTGGAGTGAAAGCAGAGGTAGTTGGCAAAGGTGCTGGAATGATGTGAGGTAAGGAGGAGGGGACAAAGGTGAGCCACATATTCCTGGGCTGCCAGAACATCTCTTTGGCAGCAATATGTAGAACGGTTTGGAGAGGGGAAAAGTTGGAGGCAGGAGATTAAGCCAGGGGCTTTTGCAGTGATCCAGGTGGAGCCTCCCTCTATGTTAGGAGGTGCCTGGCATTTCTCAGGCAGATGGCTCTTAGAATCACACAATTGTCTAACTTCCCTGGGAGTCTAGAAATCCAAATGTGTAGAGAAGTGAGGGCCCCTAAGTCTTTGGTGAAGATAAATAGAATTGGACACCCAACTTCTTCTCTGGTGCTACTGGGAGATGGGACCTTGTGGTATGGACTTCTTAGCAGAAAGAAGTCTCCATTTGGAGCTGGGGGACCTGGGTTCAAATCCCAGCTCTCCTACTTATATAATTTTGAGAAATCACTTTTTTCCTCTGTGGGCCTCAGTTTCCTCATCTGTAAAATGGAGTTGGAATGAAAGATTTTCTGAGATTCCTTCCAGATAGAAATCTATGATCCCAGGCTAGCTCTCATTTCCATGAGGCTCTCCACAAGAACACTGAGATGCATTAAGTTGTATCATTCCCATTTTACAGATGAAGAAACTGAAGTTTAGAGTAAGTGATTTTATTTTATTTTATTCTGAACTCAACAAACCTCAGATAAAACAAGCATTTCCATATACAATGTAGGCAGGATAAGGTACCATAGGCTGAGGTCCTTTCTCAAACTAAACCATCAAGCATTCAAACTCTACTGCAGAGAGTGCGACTCTGATGGGCTGGCCACGTTGTTCGAATGCCAAACATACGCTTGCCAAAAAGACTATTTTATGGAGAACTCACACAGGGCAAGGATTCACGTGGTGGTCAGAAGAAGCAATACAAGGACATTCTCGAGGTCTCTGTCAAGAACTTTGGAATTGATTATGTGACATGAGAGACACTGGCACAGGACGCCCAGCATGGAGTTCCCACATCAGAGAAGGTACTGTGCTCTATGAGCAAAGCAGAATTGAAGTAGCTTCAAAGAAATGTGCAAATTTAGAGAATCCACCCCAAATGTTCACACGGACTATTTGTGTTCCACCTGTGGCAGAGGATTCTGAGCTCATATTGGTCTGATCAGCCACAGACACACAGTAACAACTCTGTATTGTATTTCCTGTACAGTACATGGGGATTTGTGAATCTCTATTAGGTAAAGCCTGAGATCAAGTAAGTTCAGGGTCACACAATTACCTTTGGGATTTGAATCCAAATCTCTTCTGACTTGAAATCCAGTTGTCTATCCATGACATCATTCAAGAACACTGGAAGCAGAAAGACCCACTGTCCTCTTACCAGTCTTGGACAGTTTGGCTTGGGCCCAGATTCTACTCTAGGCTGAGGGTGCATCTTAGAGGGGTACCCCTCCCTCTATTATGGACCCTCCTTGCTTTCCAGGAGTGACACCTTTGGTTGCTCCTGAGGGTGGTGCACCTGGAGGCAGTGGGCCACAGTCCTGGGCTCTTTCACAGGCCCTTACATAGAAGCTAGTTGCTCCAGGGTCACTGGTGACCCTGTCCCAACCACACACTCTGTAGCTCACCTGGTGCCTGGGTTGTCTGCATGTATGTCTCCAGCCAGCGTAGCTTAATCCCTTGGTTCTTCCTGACCAGCCACCTGGGTCCCTGAGCTCTTGCTTCCTTTTTTCTTCCATCTAGGGCTGTGGTCCCCTCCTGCCTCCCTTCCCCAGAGCCAGCTCTGCAGTGTGAGGGTTTGGGGTTCTCCATACTTGGGAGGGTGATGAGATCAGTGCAGCCACTCAAGTGACCTTAAATAAGTAATATAACCTCTCTGGGCCTCAGTTTCCCCATCTGAAAAATGAATGGATTGGACTAGATGACCTCTAAGGTCCCTTTCAGCTCCAAATCTACAACCCCAAAAAGTTAGTATCATCTCCATTTTATAGATGAGGAAACTGAGGTTCCAAGAGAACAGCTAAGTGACACAGGGAGAATTCGAACCAATCAATCATTCAGTCAGTAAACATTAAGTGCCTCCTATGTTCCAGGCATGGTGTTCAGTGTTGGGGACACTAAAAAATCAAGTGAGGGAGACAACATGCAAATAAATGTATACAAAGCAAGCTACATACAGGATAAATAGGAAATAATTAACAGAGGGAAGATATTTGAATTAAGAGGGGTCGTACAATATTACTGTTACTGTGTACAATGTTTTCTTGGTTTCTGCTCACTTCACCTTACATCAGTTCATATAAGTCTTTCCAGGATTTTTTGAGAGCATCCTGCCCATCATTCCTTATAGCACAATAGTTTTCCATTAAAATCATATACCAAAGCTTGTTCAGGCATTCCCCAATTGATGGGCATCCCTTAGATTTCCGATTCTAAATTCCACTACTAAAAAAAGCTGCTATAAATATTTTTGTACATATAGGTCCTTTTTCTTTTCCTTTAATCTCTTTGGGATACAGACCTAGTAGTGATATTGCTGAGTCAAAAGGCATGCACAGTTTTATAGCCCTTTGGGCATAGTTCCAAATCTGCCCGTTCTTTACTGTTGTTCTGAGCTGTAATCAGAGGGTAACAGAGCCTGGCTTCTTTCTCAGTGTCCCAAGGCCACACAGACTCTGGGCCTTGAGGTTTGGCTTTAGATTCCCCTGGTGTGTTTCTTCATTGCATTTAGAAAGGCCTCAGCACAGGAAGCAGGAAGGTGGCCGAATATCAGCCAGGGGTCAGGGAGAAGCTCTCCTTCCCCTTGGCAGAGCCTCACTGACCCTCCAGGCTGTCCTGCCTTCCTCAGCTTCCTCCGAGTTCATTCTCCTAGTCATGAATGCATGAATTTGTGAAGGGCTCTGCTTTGTGGGGCTTCTCTGTCCTCTCGACATCATTCTTCCTGTGACTCCCTCCTACTTCCTTTTTTGTACCCATCTAACTTCCCCTAGGTGTCCCTCTCCCACCTCCCCATGTGTGTGCCTCTGCCACTTCCCTTCTGGGTCCCATTCCCATCTTCACAGATCCCAAGGCCATTATGCTGACCCTTGATTGACCAAACACCTGCAGTATGGCCTCATACCCAGGTCTGCTCCCCTTGAGGGTCTCTATGCTTCCAAATGGCTTGTTTTTCCATGAAAACTATCCCTCTTGCTCTTCCAAGACTGGCACACCCAGCTTTGAACTACCTATGACTGGGCTATAAAGTAATTATAGGAAGATAGGAATGAGCCAACCCCAGGTGCATTGAGAAGTTGAAAGAGTTCATCCTCACGTCGAATTTCCAGGCTGAAAGACACCTGAAAGAGCCCTGAGGTGGGAGCCAAGAAATCTGGCTCCTGTCCTTTCTTTCAAGGGCTCAGGTTTAAGTCAGTGAAACTTGCCATGGAGAGAATTGACTCAGTAGTAGAAGGATCCTCAAAAGTTGCCCAGTCCCTCCACTTCCTTGTAGAGAGAAGGAAACTGAAGGTCAGAGAAGAAAGGTCATTGGCTCAAGGTTACACAGCAAGTCAGTGGTAGAGTCAAGACTCGATCTTAGGTCTTCTGACCTCCAGACTCTTTGACCTTCCATCCCATGCTAACTCGAGGTGGAAGGTAGGGCTAGAGTCAGCCAGCCCAATGTGGTGAGTTAGGTTCTTGATTACTATGGCAGCTCTCTCCTTCAATGCAGAGTTCAACCCTCTAAACTTTAGCAATTGGATTTTATAAGTTGGGAAAATTACAAAGTGGTCACAGACTTCTTGGTGATATGAGTCCTCAGAGGACAAGCAAGGGTCATTGCTAAACTGATAATTAGAGTCTTTCCAAACTGGTAGATTCAGCCAGAGCATGGGTCCTGCCAAGATAGCCTTCAGAGTCAAATCTTGGTTGCTGATAGCATATTATGAAACATAGTTCTCACTTGTTGGGAGAGGTGGGGGATTGTGGATGCAGAAAACTGTATACATTGTCAGACATGGTTACCTTGTCAATGGTTTTGCTGAACTATTTTTATTATAAGGAAGGATTCTTTGCCATGGTAGTGGAGAATTTCAGTGTAAAAAACAAAATGCATCAGTAAAATAAAATTTTAAAAAGCCAACCCAGGCTAACTGTTCCAACCACTGGGCCATGCACCACAGGACCCTGGGAGCAGTAAGATATGGAAATGGTCTGAGAGCAGACTTGTGGGTCATTGGGGAAGACCTTGAGAAAAGGGATAAGAGCATAGAAGATAACGGATGGTGATTGCTAGAATGGCTCAGGGTGCCTGTGCACTTGGTTGGGTGTTCCAGGTGACTTTCGAGGTACTGTAGTAACAATAGCAGCCCGCACTTAGCTAATGTGTAGCTTTCTACACGGCTGCAAAAAAGCAGGCCTTTGCCTTACTAATTAATCAATAAACAAACCAACCAATTCATTAATTAATTAACCAGCAATAAAGAATAAAGTTTGGCAACTAAGTGGCACTGCCTTCAAGTCATAGCCCAAATGGTTTTATCAAAGGATATCTGGTGATATGTTCACTCACTGGCTTCCCCAAAAGTAGCATATTTGCCTTGCTTACCAAAGGGCACCTACCTACCTGCTCTCAGACTATTCCCCTATCTTACTGCTCCCAGGATCCTGTGGTGCATGGCCCAGTGGTGGCCTTCTACTCAAAGTAATCCCGAGGCATGGAAAAATACAAATGGAATATTGCTCTAAGATATTAAAATTATAGAAATATTGCTATAGATCTAGCCCGCATCTCCTTTTGTCTGGAAAATTTCCTTAAACCCAACTGACTTTTTCTATTTTTAATATATCCCAAGCAATCCATGCTGTGACCATAACATGATTTATCATATAAAGAAATCAATATAGGGACAAGTTAGAAACTACCTGTGGACTGCTTAGTTTAATATCCTCCTTTTAATCCTCCAAATAACCATTACCTCTCCCAGGGGCAAAGGAAGAAGGACCAGGGGGAGGAAAGGGAGACATGAATTATGTGGAAGTATTAGTGTACCTAGAAGACTTCCTTGTGTTTCAGGAAAAAAAAAAACCAAACACAGGAAGAATATAAGGAAAGGCTGGTAAAAGCTTAGATCAGATAGACAAATGCCAGATTGCAGAACATCTAGGTAATATATGGGCCATGCAATATCTCAGTATAATCAGAGTTGAACAAAGTATGGTCCAAGGTGACCTTCCTGATTCCAGTCAACCATGTGTGCTCAGTGCTTGAGTGGTTTGTGGGTGGCAAAGCCCCTTGACTGTTTCTGGCCATCTATGAGTCAACACTCTCTCACTTTGGGAGTGTCATAGTCACCCTGTGACATAAGTGCTATAGTGTCACATTTCGAATGTGACATTGGCCCTCATATGGAGCCCCTTCGATTGTCTGGCTTGAGCAATGCCTTCCTTTAGCCTACAGAAAGACAGTATGTTACTCTGTTAATTATCCAGCTAGGTGCAATAGCTAAATCACCCACCATATAGCAACTTACTCAAGCCGCAAACTCAAGTCTTGTAAATTTACACCTTGTGATTCATAGCTACACCATCCCAGGCATTCTGCAAT
Organism: Phalanger gymnotis; assembly: GCA_028646595.1. NCBI lineage: Eukaryota > Metazoa > Chordata > Mammalia > Diprotodontia > Phalangeridae > Phalanger > Phalanger gymnotis. The sequence continues at coordinate 46,720,818 of CM053622.1, read as the reverse complement.
AAATCCTAGCAACAAGGGCTCCGTAAATTCTCAGGCACCTGTTTGTATCTCGATTGCAAGTTCAGATCTAGGCTTTTTCCCAGGCAGAGAGAGCATTTCAAATGCCACAGCAACAACAACATTTGGTGATAGCACTGGGTGATAACTACTCCTCCCCCACCCCCAATCCCACTGCTGTCATCCATGGAGGAGAGAATGGTAGACTGGCTTCATGGAAAGACTAGGAAGGAATGGCAGATTAGCAATCCCAAAGGGAATAATCGTGGGCTGGAACCATCTCCAAGGGTAGAAGCTAGTGACTGGCCAAAATGGGAGGAGAAGACTTGCATGATCACATAGAAAATCTCATTCCTGATTCCTGAAATTTTGTATAGCTTCTTTTTTGCTCCAGATTGTCCAGGGGTTCCAGAGATCTCAGGAAGGTTACAGCGTCAAAAGTGGGTAGTGATGTCTTAGATGTGACAGCAAGGAGGGCTTGTGGTAGTGGCCATTCTGGGTATCCAAGATGGCTCACCAGTTTTTTCTTTTATCCTGAAGAAAATCCTTTCTCTGATCCATGTCAATAATATTTCCATTTTCTAGGGCTCAGGATTCTAGGCCTCTGATTGGCCAAATGGTAAGGGGAGGTCTGTAAGATGGAAAGGCACAGGTTTTGTTATCTCCCTTCACTGTGCCAGATTCGTTATCTAGGTCACTACGTAAAAAACCTCCAAACTTCCTTTCGATTGTGATGTGTCATCATACTTTTGGAGACACAAACATCTTATCAGTTTATAAAGCAAAATAGTGAAATTATAGTAAAATGCTGAAGGCGAGCAGGGTAAACCATCAGACTGAATAATCCTAACATGAAATAATTCTAACTGAAACAATCCTAAATCCTTTTATCTCTTAGTAACTTGACCACTGCCAAAGGGAATAGCTTTTTTTTTGGAGGGAGGAAGGCAGGGCACTTGGAGTTAAGTGACTTGCCCAGAGTCACACAGCTAGTAAGTGTGTCAAGTGTGGAAGACCTGATTTGAACTGAGGTCCTCCTGACTCCAGAGCCAGTGCTCTACTCACTGTGCCACCTAGCTGCCCCAGGAACAGCTTTAAGACATATTTTGTCAGCAAAAAACTTTAAGGAGCTATGGTTTCCCCTTATTAAATTTCTTGAAAAAACAAATTGAAAAAACAAATAAATAAAAATTTAAATATATTAATTTATTTCATACCTATTTTATCTATTATTTATCTTTATTTATCACTCTCAATTCCTAACAAATTCCTCTTTTCTCCCTCCTAAAGAGCCATTTCTTAAAACAAAGAATAAAAAAGAGGGGGAGAATGGTCAGCAAAACTAACCAACATATCAAAAATGTCTGACATTAGATGTGATATTCCACACTGATAGTCCTCCATCTCTGCAAGAGGCAGATCCAAGAAACCAATATACTCGATGACAACAATATTGCAAGAGGAAGGAATAAAAACTATATGATCTATAACTGAATGCTGTGAAATTGTGCTGACCATCTCTTTGCCAATGATTCTCAGATCTATATATCCAGCTCTAATCTCTCCCCTGAGCTTCAGTCTTAGATCATCAGCTACCTTTTAGACATCTCTAATTCGATGTCCCTTAGGCAGTTCAAACCCAGCACATTTAAAACAGAACTCATAATCTTTTCCCTGAAGCCCTCCCTCCTTTCCAAGTTTCCTTTTTTTAAATTTTTTTTACTATGCTACCAACACTCCCATACTCCCAGGATCCCAACATGCTTACTCTCATCTTCTTCAAGGAGCCTTTCCCAGTCCTCCTTAATGCTAGTGTCTTCCTCACATTATTTCCAATTAATCCTGACTGTATTTTGTTTTTATAAAGTTTTTTGTATGTTGTCTTCTCCTCCTTAGACTATGAGCTCTTTGACGCCAGGAACCATGGTTTTGCCTTTCTTCATGCCCCCAGCTCTTAGCACAGTGTCTGGTTGAGATAAGCATTTAATAAATGTTTATTGATTGACTGGCTCACTACTCCACCTCCCCCATTTCAATCTGTTGCCAAGGTCTGTTGATTTTATCTTCATAACATCTCATAATCGTATATGTCCCCTTTTCTGCTCTGACGCCAACGACACTCTGGTATAGACCCTTATCACCTCATGCTGGGACTATTGCAATAGCCTGCTGGTTGATCTGCCTGCCTCTCTCACGCCAACCTATCCTTCATATAACAATCCTGGGGCCATCTCTAGTCATCCTGATCTATATCTGGCCACTGGACCTACATGGCTCTGGAGGAGAAAGTGAGGCTGGTGACTTTGCCCAGTCCTCCCTCCCCTAAATCCAATTCACTTGCAAGTTATGGCATCACCTTCCTGATGTCAGGAACCTCTTCAAGAACGAAGGACAAACAACAAAATATAACAACCAAAATTATATTCCTAAAGTATAAGCCTAGCCATATCAACCCCTAATAAACTCTAGTGGCCCCCATTTGCTTCAGTATTAAATATAAAATGCTTTGTTTGGCAATTAAAGCCTTTTACAATCTTGCCCCTTCCCACATTTCCTGTCTTCTTACATTTTACTCCCCTCTTCATCCTCTAAGTTCCAGCCACACTGGTTTTCTAGCTATTCTTCATACAGGACACACCATCTCTCGACTCTAAGCATTTTCACTGGCTGTCCCCCATGCCTGGAATTCTCTCCCTACTAGCTTAAGATGTGGCTCAGATCCCACTTCTGAAGGAAGCTTTCTCCAGCCTCCCCCACTTATCTCCACCCTTCACTATTCATTCTTTTCTTCAGAGAGTACCTTCTGTTCCTGCTGTATTTACCTTGTATGTACATAGTTGTTGGCATTGTGCCTCCCTTATTCGACAGTGAGCTTTTTGAAGGGAAGGACTGCTTTTTGCCTTTCTTTCTATCCCCAGAGCTTAGCACTAGCCATAGTAGGTACTCAATAAATGCTTGTCAACTGACTAACTTCTTGAGGATAGGGATTATTTCACATTTTCTTTGTGTTGTAAATGTGTTTATGTTTGTAAATGTTTGTTTATCCCTTGTTCCTAACATAATGACTAGCACATAGTAGGAGCTTAGTAAATGCTTGTTAATTGATACAAACTCAGAGAGTTGAATAACCCTAGAAGGCGTAAAGGCTCCTTATTTGCTATCTAAAAATACATCCACTCTCTATCAACCTTAAATAAATCCTCACTGGGTGGTACCCCTTCCCAATTAATATCCTTTACAAAACCATTTACACTTGGTGCCTCTTTCCCCTTTCTTCTTACTCTCTTCTCAACTTTCTGTGATTTGGCTTCTGACCTCATCGTTCCGTGAAACTGCTCTCTCCAAAATTAACCAATGATCTCTTAATTGCCAAACCTAATGACCTTTTTTTCAGTCCTCATACTTCCTGACCTCTGCTGCTTTTGACGCTCTTAGTTCTCTCCTCTTCCTGGGCACTCTCTCCTCTTTGGGTTTTCTTATCAGTGCTTTCTCTTGGTACTCTTCCTACCTGTCTGATGGCTCCTTCTCTTCTCCTTTGCTGCATCTTTCATCAGGTCACGCCCACTAACTGTGGGTGTCCCGCTGAGAGTCTGAATTGGGCCTCCTGCTTTCTTTCTGAACTCTCTCTGATCTCACCAGATTCCATAGATTCAATTATCGTCTCTATGCATCTAGTCCCAGTCTCTCTCCTGAGCTACAGTCCTATACCGTCAACTGCTTTTGGATGTTTTGAATTGGCTGTTCTGTAGGCATCTCAAACTCAACTTATCTTGAACTGAACTCTTTTCCCCTCAAACCCTCCGTTCTTCTGAACTTTCCTTTTATTGGTAAGGCACCACCATCTTCATGACCTCCAGGTTATCAACTCCTCATACTCACCTCCTCCACATATCCAGTTCATCAAATTTTGTCTTTTCTACCTGTACAACATCTTTCATATAGGCCCCTTTCTTCCCACATACATACATACACACCAACCTAGTTCATTTTTACCTGGACCATCGCAAGAGACTCTCAAATGGTATCCTCATCTCATTTCTCCGAACTCCAATCCATTCTTTTCTCAGTTACCAAAGTGATTTTCCCAAACTGCAGGTCTAAGCATGTGATTCCCCCTCTCCTACTCAGTGAACTCCATGGGTGCCCTATTATCTCTAAGAACAAATAGAAATTCCTAGGCTCCTCGGGACTGCCGACACTCCCTCCTTTCCTCCTCCGCACTGTGGGTGGGGGCTGGGGGGCAGGAGTGATGGACACAGTGCGTGTATGACAACAGCCACATGACAAGAAGTTCTCAGTCTGTACCGCAGGATTTTCAGGCTTGCGAGGAGGTGGCATGTGGCATCGGGGCAGATGGAGGACACTATCAGAGAAAAGCAGTACATTATAAATGAAGCCAGAACGTTGTTCCAGAAAAACAAAAATCTTACGGATTCAGAACTAATTAAACAATGTATAGATGAATGCACAGCAAGAATTGAAATCAGATTGCATTATCAGATCCCATATCCAAGGCCAACTCACCTGCCTCCAATGGCCCTCACTCCTCTACAGAGTCATGGACTTCAAACCCAGGAGAAGCTAAGGAAACTTTCCAAACCACTATATCTCAAGTCTCACAATGAAGTTTCTTAATCCAAGCAATAGGTTCTCTGTATAAACTGTGAGCCAGGCAGAGCCTGAGCGCAAACTGGATAATGAATCTTTTCTCCTTGACTTAAGTCCGGTCAGAGAAAAGAAAGACAAAGAATATAGCGTTTGCTGTAATTTCTCTTAAACACTCGAATATTTGGGTCCTTAATTTCAATAACATTCATTGAATGTCCTTGAATTTATCAGTATCAGTGTGTTCTACTAGATAAGAATGTGCTAACTTCTAAAGATTATTCCTAATCATGATCTTAGTAACATCTTAGATGAAAGGCTGAAGATAGCAAGAATTGGGTTTAAATTTAAATTTAAAAAATTATAATTGTTTGTGGAAATAATGTAGCTGTATACATAGAGAAAGCTGCACAACAGAGTGGCAGTACCTCTTAGCAGCTTTCTTGGAAGTTCTTAAAATTACTATGACAATCAGATACTAACCTCAGACCTGTAAATCTCCGTGGGCCTTATTTTGTTTTGTATTTATGTTATGGATGTATTTAAAATAAGACCTTTTATGTTTTAATTCTCCAGATATGCTTTTTTGACTGTCTTGGCTCAAAGATAAACTTTTCATTAATATTCAAGTAGGCCAGTTTCTCCTTTACCACATTAGCAGAGTCCATCAAATATACTCTATTCTCATCATCCCTTTAACTGTTAATGGAAGATATCATAGCATCTCAGGGAAATTTGGGGGAGGAAGGAAATATCCCAAATTTTCAGGAACTGATGTAGTGTATTTAATTCTATCCCTTAAATGCATACACTGTACAAACAATCTCTAAAACATGTGACTTATAATTCTGGCCTCAAAGCCTCACTGCAAATTCATACTACAATAGGTAAAAGTAATCACTGTTTTTACTTGACAACAAAATGAGAATCTCACAAGCAGAAAAATATGCTGTGTAACTTATAAGGCTGATTTGAAATCATGTACAAATAGGAAAAGGAAAGTCCAGATCGAAAGGAGAAAGGACTGTGCCTTTGTGATAAGCCGCTGAGAGTCACTATGTATCAGTGTTTTGTTTTCAAAGATGATGAAAATCTTCAATAAAAATTATTCATAAAAAATAGAAATTCCTCAGTTTGACATTTAAAGCTCTGCATAACCTGGTCTCTTATCTTTCTTGTCTTACATCTTAGTCTGCTCTAGGGACTCTGTTATTGAGCCATATTGTCCTACTTGTTGCTCACCCATGATTCTCCATTTCCTATCTCCATGACTTTGAACAGACTGTCTCCCAGACCTAGATTGTTCTCTTTCCTCACCACTATCTCAGAATCTCTGATTTCTAAGTGTATAGGAGTGCGGGGCTTTGAGTTAGAACCCTGGCCTCAGACATTTACTAGCTGTGTGACCTTGGGCAAATCATTTAACCTCTGTCTGATTCATTTTCCTCAATTGTAAGATGGAAATGATAACAATACCTACCTCCTCAGTTGTTATGAGGATCAAATGAGATAACTGTAAAATTCCCCTTCCCTTTTTTTCCAAGATCCCCATCAAATACTTCCTTATGCAGGTGGCCTTTTCCTGGTCCATGGATTGCTCATACCTTCTCCACCAGGGCAACCTTCCATCCACTCTGAATATTTCTTGTATATATCTTTTTGTTTACATTCTGCCTCCTTCATTAGAATGTAAGCTCCTTGAGGGGAGGGACTCTTTTCGCTTTTTCATTGTATCCCCAGCACTTAGCACTCAATAAATGCTTACTGACTGATGTTTGGTTGATACAGACTCATGTTCCTCCTTTCCCATCTACATAACATTTCCTCCCTCCTCCTCCCCAGCCCTGAGAATCATCTACAAAGGAATGAAAGACGTTTTCAATAATGCTATTATTAGGGACCAGGCAGGTTTTCACAGATAATATTCCCTATCAGACCACATCTTCGTTGTCACATAACTGATTGAAAGATATAGGGAATAGAAGAGTTTCCCCTGTCTGTTATTTGTTGCTCACGAAGAAGCATTTAATTCCCTATAGCTAACCACTAGCTTGAAGGCTCTCTTTCAATAAGGCATCTCCCATCTATGCATCCAAATTATTCAAGACTCTTTGAAATATATAACAAGAGGACTGACTTGGTTCAATAACCCTCTGATTGCAACGGCTTGTTGGTGGGTCTGCTCAGCCATCAAAGTGATCTCTTAAAACCCAGTTCTGACCATATCACCCTCCTATTCAATAAACTCCAGTGGTTCCCTATCACATCCAGGATAAATACAAAACCTTCTGTTTTGGTGTTCAAAACCCTTCATAATCTACCCAGTCTTCTTACAACTAACCTCCTGCTCCAACCCACCTACACCAATCCCAGTCCTCCAGTCAAGTGAGACTAGCCTCTTTGTTCCTCCCACAATACATTCTACCTCCCGACTCTGGGCATTTTTACTGATTGTTTCTCATGCCTGGAACCCTCTCCCTCCTCATCATTACCTTGTGGCTTCCTTAGCTCCCTTCAAGTCCTGGCTAAAATTCCACCTTCTTCAGGAAGCCTTTCCTGATTCCCTTTAATTCTAATGCCTTTCTTCTGTTGATTATTGCCAGTTCATCCAATCTATACCTTGTTTGTATGTTATTTCCCCCATTATACTGTCAACTCTTTGAAAGAAGGGACTCTTTTACATTACTTTGTATTCTCAGCACTTTTTAAAGTGCCTGGCACACAGTACTAAATAAGTGTTTATTGGTTGAGTGACTAGTCATCAATAGAAAGCAAAATATAGTGCAGGAAAACTTCTGCTAGCCAAAGGTATTCAATACTGCGATGGAGATCCAGGGTAGAGTCAGAGTAAAAGAGGGATTCCTTGTGGATGGATATCCTCCAGATGCTCTGATTTGAGGATGACATCATACTTCACTTAGGGGTTGTGAACCTGTTTTTGAAGATACATTTTGATAACTATATTTCAATATAATTGGTTTACATTGTAGCCCTATGCATTTTATTTTCTGTATTTAACAACATTATCCTAAAAGAGTCCATAAGATTTACCCATTGCATGAACAAAAAGGTTAACAATCCTTGCTCTGGAATGTTGTAGAGCCTCCTAGAAGACATTAGTAACCACTCAAAAGAGTGTGGCTTAATCATCCACTCAGGAAAAACCAAGTGGATGAAGACTGCATCTTCCTTAGGTTACAACATGCAGTTAGATGAAAAACCCATAGATCTTGTCGATCAGTATTTGTATTATAAACAGATTTAAATAGACAATCTCTCCTCCCTCCCCTCCCCCCCTTGAAACAAGAGGGAAACACAAGGGCTAGATTACCTTTAGGAAATGGCTTTAATAACTCCGTTAGAAACAAAGGTCATCTTTTCAAAAACAATAGTTAACTTCAATTGAAAATCCTGTCCTTTCCCTTAGCCTTCCTCCTCCCTTAAGCCTGGAGAGGGCAGTAATGGGCAACACAAACGTCTAAAGGCTATTCCTCTCTTGGGCTGTAGATGGCGCTAGAGAGCAATAAGCTCAGCCATTGCTTCCAATCCTAGGGGGTTTTGTTTTCTTCCAAGCAGATTCCAGCAGCTAGAGAGCCAACAAACAGCTCTCAGAAAAGCAATGCCTTTCTTCCAATCAGTACAGCTCCTAACAAAATTGCTGCAGAGCCTATCCAACAATCAGCTTTTGAATTCTGTGTCTCCTGTCCCTGGATTCCTCTTTGCTTCAGCATCCTCTCCTCTTCTGCCTTTATCTGCCTGTTTCTTACAGCTTTTCTTGGCTTCTCACGTCTCAAATCAGAGCTGCTTTGTAACCCATCCCTGACTTAGGATCTGGAATTTTTAAAATTCCGCCTTTCTGTCAATGACCTTTATAATCATTCCATATTCTCCAAACGATGATTTATAGTTTATCAGTTTGATTGGCCCGAGTTTGAATCTGGCCCCAGATACTAACTGTTTGATCCTGGACAAGTCACTTAACCTCTGTCTTGTCTTAGTTTTGTCATCTGTAAAATGGGGATAATATGGTACCTTCCTCGCAAAGTTGTTGTGAGGATGAAATGCGTCTATAGATATAGATAGGGTATCTTGTTGTATCCTTAAGGTGCTATAATATATATATTCCTCAAAACCCTGAAAATAGTAATATGTAAATGAGCTGAGGGACCGCAATGCATGGCCACCATCTTTAACCTGGTCAGTGCTGTGTCTTAAACAGAAGTTTAGGTAAACGTCATCTCAGTACATTTATATGAGGGGCAGTTTTTTCTCAGGTGCTCAGAAGCACCTGAGCACCTGTGTCTCTCCTGGAGCATTTGTATCTGAGGGACTAGGCTACTTCTCAAGTTACACTCATTAGAATTCCCTACACAAGGCTCTTTTTTCTGCCTCTTTCAGTCAGATATTCATATAACATAATTTATACTGCATTGCTTGAAAGGTTGCTCTTTCCTTCTCAAGAGGAGAGAATCTTGAATTCAGAAGAGGAGTAGTTCAGACCATCCTGTAAGTGACCTCAGCCAGTACTGTTTTTTTTAAAAATGTGGACTTTGCATAATGAGAGGAGTCCAGTACATGTGCAGATTCCATCAGGTTTTTTTTTTTTTTGGCTGATGCAACCTCTCCATGTAGCCAGGAAGGGATGAGAATAAACATTTATAGAGTGTCTACTCTATTCCAGGCACTGGCTAAGTATTTTTTTTTTTTACAAATATTATCTCATTTGAGCCTTATAACAACATTGCAAAGTAGATGCTACTATTATCCGTGTTTTACAGTTGAGAAAACTAAGATAAGCAGAGATTAAGTGTCTTGCCCAGGGCCATGCAACTAGTAAGTGTCTGAGATTAGATTTGAACCCACAGGGTCATAGGATAGGCATAATTTAGTGACTTTTAGGGCATAGTTCCAAGTTGTCCTCCTATCAATAATTCATTAATGTGCCAAAACACAGCTTCTTCAATAATTCCCATTTTATTTGTCTGTTATCCTTGCCAATTTGACAGGTAGAGGTGGGATCTCAGAGTTGTTTTAATTTGTACAGTTTTTTTTTTGGTGTGGTCTCTAATTGGGAACTATGTTGCTCAAGTTTTCTACTGTTAATAGCAGTTAGATATTGATATCATCTTTCAATGCCTTTCCACAGATCTTTAATAGTTCCCTCAAGTAACTTCTGCCATGGTGCTTAGATCGAGCCTGCACTCCGTTCAGCCATCTGCAGTGCCTGGACCCTGCAGAGCAGGCATCATCCTTTCCATAGTCACTCAGGGCGAGGGTGTTGCCAAGGAGCTTTGAGGATATTCCTCAATAGCACACCTTTCCTCATATGGTTCTTACCACAGCTACTGTAGCCACGTACATGTGTATACATATATACCACATGTGTAGTAGCACAGAAATGTTTTTATACTTTCTATCAAATACTTTGCGCATTTGTTGATAATGGTTATAGTATGTACTGACTTTTAAAAATGACTCTGTTTCGGTGTAATCAAAAGTAGGATTTATGCCATCAAATTTTTTTTAAAAAGACTTTTTAGAATTCTAGTCTAAGTATGCCTATCTCCTTTTGAAAATCGTTTGAGATGTTGGTTCTATTTTTTTGTCATTCATTTCATTACTAAGTATAATTTCTCAAATTTGTATTAAGTGGAGATTTTCAATGACCTTATGCTCTCCAACCTCTTCCTCTTTATATTGTAATATCTTAATTTTGTTACTTATTTCATCTAATCTATTTCTTGCAGTTGTATTGCACTGGTCAATCAATACATTGTTGTGTGACTTGGAGCTGAGTGTGTCATTGACAAAAAGGCAAGTTTAGCCCTTACCTATAACTGGAGAGATCTGTTCCCAATTTTGTCATAATGTAGAACTGAAACATTTTTAAAATTAATTTTTAAAAATTAAGATTTACCTTTTCCCACTTCCACCTCTTCCATCTCCTAATCTTGAAAGCAAGAAAAACAAAATCCCTTGTTACAAACATACATAGAAAAAAAACCAAACTAAACCCCTACATTGGTGATGTCCAAAAATTATATCTTGATCTGACTCTATCGCTTCTCTGTGAAGAGGTGAGTCCTCTGGAACCATCATAGGTCCTCTGGAATTGTGGTTGGTCGTCAATTATTGCTCAGAGTTCTTAAGTCTTTCAAAGTTGTTAGTCTTTACAATATTGTATTGTCATTGTATAAATTGTTCTCCTAGTTCTACTCACTTCACTTTGTATCAGTTCACACATCTTCCCAGATTTTTCTGTAACCATCTCCTTCAACATTTCTTACAGCACAATAGAATTCCATAATTTTCACATGGTATAACTTGTTTGGCCATTCTCCAATTGATAGGCACACTGACACATGATTCAAGTAATCATATCTTCATTCCATGTATTCTCATGGTTCATTTCATGTACCCTCATGGTTTTCCCGACTGTGATGAAGTATTTTTAATGGTGAGATATTGGTTAGTTCTGATTTATTTCGGCATATCTTGCCTTCTTGTGATTCCAGAAGAAGACAGAACTCTACTCTTTTGTATTAAACTGATCATAATGCTGTCCCATGTATTTTTTTTTAATCTTAGGAAAATTTATATCACACTGACCAGAGTGGGAACTAAATCAAGGGTATCATTAGAGCCCAATTCAGCAATATTCCAGGGTTCCCATCAGGCTTTCACAACTACTGTCATGATCTCAAGACACATGAAATCCATGCTATCTATCACCCTAGTTGACATTGCCCTTCTTTGGCCATCCCCATCTCACCCCAATTCCATGGACAATGGGTTAGACTTTGAGAAAGCTTTCATTATTATCCTATGAAACCTAGATTTCCCTGACTTTCCACTCAGACTATCCCTATCTTCCTCTTTATCCATTACACTGGAGAAAGAACCTTCCAGTTGGGTTGGAAAGTGACCAGGTGATTAGGTAAACTCCTATCAGACATGCTCCGAGAAAATCTGGTCCCCTAAATTGTGAAGAACTCTATTGACTGTAGTGTCAGTCTGGAGTTGGTATGGGCTTGAGGTTGGACGTGGATGAAAGGGATCTTTCCCTGCATATCTAGATGAAATAAAAATAATCATAGAATGTCAGAAATGGATGGATCCTTGGAATATAGAATGTCAGAGCTGTAGGGGCCCTTAGGACATAAAATGTCAGAGCGAAAGTAGTCTTGGAGAATATCTAGTTTCTCCCCCACCCTTATTTATAGAAGTGGATATTGAGGCCCAAAGAGGAGAGACTGCCAAAGTTAACTCAACCATTCAGCAGTTGTTTGTTTTTGCTTTGTAGGGTGGAGAGGAATTAGGACAGGGGTGGAAAGGCTTGTGACTGCTATTGTCATGCACCGACCAAGAGAAAATAGACCAGGTGGGGACAGAACAGGAGAAGTGGGGCGTATGTGTGTGTGTGTGTGTGTGTGTGTGTGTGTGTGTGTGTGCACGCGCGCGCGAGTGCATGTATAGTGGGGCAGATGTATTCAAACATTTTTTTCCTAAGGCCACAGTAGTTGAGATTTACTTTCATCAAAGCCCTGTACTTCCTTGACCTTTGACTCTGTCCCTCCCCAAGTATTCTCTCTCTCTCTCTGTCTCTCTCTCTGTCTCTCTCACTGTCTCTCTCTCTCAACTAGGGGAGTGACCGTCCAAGTTTGGTTAGGAAATAATCAGGTGACCTTTGGGATGGGGCAACCCCCTACCAGGGTTGTTCTGAGAATCCCTGATCCTTGAGCAATGGATTGCTTCTCAGTGGCTAGGATTTGAAGGGATTTTTAGAGTCTTGTATATACTTGGGAAGAGCAAAAGAGGAGAAGTAGAGGAAAGAACTGAGGAGAGCAATACATGTCTGGACACAGTACTCTAATGAGCCATGTGATCCACAACAAATCATTTAGCCTCTTAAAAAAGGGACTTTAGAATATAGACTATCAGTGCCGTAAGGACCTTAGAACAGAGAATACCAGAACCAGAAGGGCTGTAGAAGACAGAATACACAATGGCGGATATAGGATACCAAGATTATAGAACAGGGGTGGGGAACACACGACCTCAAGGCCATATGGCCTTCTAGGGCCTCAGATGTGGCCCTTTGACTGAATCCAAACTTCACAGAACAGATCCCCTTAATAAAAGGATTTGTTCTGTAAAATTTGGATTTGGTCAAAAGGCTGAAGCCAGGGACCTAGAAGGCCACGTATGGCCTCAAGGCTACAGGTTCTTTACCCCTGTTATAGACTATCAGAGTGGAAAAGGACTGAAACACATATGTACCCTGTGGTCCAGGGGTGCCAAAATTCTGGGCTCACACAAAGTTCCATATTGGGAGTCGGCTCAAGAAGGTAATTTTCTCTCTTTTTTCTCATTACTACAACTCTGGGGAAATCTCTAGATATGGCTTATAGATCATATTTAGTCATCTTAAACTGAATATGTCCAAAGTAGTACATAAAAGGCAGACAGATAGGTAGATAGTCATAGATTTACATAGAATAAATCTCAAAAGGAAGGCATTAGCATCCAGAGAGATTTGGAAGGGCCTCCTACAAAAGGTAGGATTTGAGCCAGGTCTTAAAGGAAGCTGGGAGGGAGAGGCAAGGAAGGCCAGAATTCCAGGTATGGGGAATAGACAAGGCAAAGATAATAAGACGGGAGTTTGATTGTTGTGTACTAAAAATAGCAATTAGCCCAGTGTGGCTAGAGTGAGTGGAAAGGGGCAAAGTGTAGTAGGAGGACTAAAAAGGGAGAAGGCTACGAAGGGCTTTAAAGGCCAAATAGAGGACTTTCTGTTTGATCCTGGAGGTAACAGGGAACCACTAGAGTTTATTGGATAGGCAATTAACATGATTAAATTTACAGTTTAAGAAAATCTTTTTGGCAGCTGGCTGGGAGATGGATTATGATGAGGAAAGGTTTGAATCAGGGAGACCAGTTAGGAGATTATTGCAATAACCCATATGAAAGAGGGGAGCAGAGCCATTTCCAGTCATCCTGATATGTATCTTGCCACAGGACCCAGTTGGCTCTGGAGGAGAAAGTGAGGCTGGTGACTTTGCACAGCCCTCCCTCACTCAAATCCAATTTGCTTGCAAGTCATGGCATCACCTTCCTGCAGTCATGGTCCTCTTGGAGAAGGAAGGACAAACAGCAATCAGAGAGGATGAAGGCCTGAACTAAGGTGGTGGTTGTGGGAGTAGAGAGAAGGGAAGCATACAAGAAATGGTATGAAATTAGAAACAACACTATTTGGCAACAGATCAGGTATGTGGAGGTTATTCAGAATGAAAAGTCAGGATGACACTAAGTTTGTAGGCCTGGGTGACTGGAAGAATGGTGGCATCCTTGACAATAATAAGGAAATTTGAAGAAGTAAGGGTTTTGGGTAGGGAAGATGATGCATTCTACTTTGGACATGTTGAGTTTGACTATCACTCTCCTGTTGAAAAGTCCCAGTGGTTCCCTACTGTCTTCAGGATCAAATATAAAGTAGTCTTTTTGGCATTTAAAATTCTTAACGGTCAGACTCTAGCCTATCTTTTCAGACTTATTATGCTTAGTTCGATGGGCCTGCTGTATGGGCCATATGGTTCATATGGGCCACAGGTTCCCCAGTCCTGTTCTATAATCTTTGTATCCTATGTCCTCATTAGTAGAGATTGATCCGTCAATGCCCTGAACCCAATGAGGAGCGGTAGGAAGAGATGAAAGTAGGCAAGGTGAGGGTTTCTTCTGACTTCTAGATTCAAGAGAGTACACGTTTCATTTCAACCTTTCTTCAGGTCCTTGAAGGGAGGGAGAGACTCTGAGAAGAAGCCAACATGTAGAATTTCAATCTTGTCTCAATTCTTAGCTTGCTGCACCAGGCTTCAGAAAATTTCCCCTTGCGTGAGATCTGGGAAGAGGGATTTCTATTTCCCACATGTCTCAGTCCTAGAATGTAACTTTCTAGACAGAGAAGGGAGACATTTTGAGTGGCATCAACTTTAGTGGTTGCCTAGAAAATAGCCTTACCTTCAAGAATCCTGCTGTGAGCCAGAGGAGGGGGATGTAGTAGGCAGTGCTAGCTTTGGGGGAAGTTGCCTTGAAAACAGTCCCAAGTTCAAGGGTTTGGCCACCTGGCTATAGAAGAAGAGTTCCTGAGTGTGTATTCCTCTTAGAGAAAAAAGATTCCTTTCTTTATCTTTTGCTGGATGGAAAAAAAATCTATCCTTTACCACATGTGTTTGTTAACCATCCATCTAGCCATGCATTCATTTACTAAATAAGCATTTGTTATGTGTCTACCATGTGCCAGGAACTATAAGGCAAAGACAAAAATAAAACAATTTCATGAAGTTTGGATTCAGTCTAAAGGGTTGCACTTGAGGATCTAGAGGGCCACATGTGGCTGGCCTCAGGTACCTCACCCCTGCTCTAGGGCAAAATATGTACATAGGTAAGTAAATACAAAGGGATCAAAATAGTCCTTCAGGTAAAAAGTAAGGGTTTCTAAAAAACAGAGATGAGGAAGTAATTCATTCTAATTGTAATATTCCCCCCTTCACCTCCCCTACTATTCTCTTTTTCTGACCTGGGCCTGTATGTCTCTCTTTAGGTCGCCTAGTGGTACTATGCTCTTGAGGGCTCACTGTAAGAGTGGATCTTAGTGCAGAAACACAATTGGCTTTAGCCCTCGCACAGTTTAGAACTCCCAGACTCAAGCAAGCCATCAGCCTCATCTATTTCCCAGGAGCAGAAATTATGACTAACAGAGATTACACCTTCATACCTGGTGGTAGTTATCTTAAAATCCATAAGCCCTTTGGAAACTGGTGGATGGATAATTGTGAACAAACTTTCAAAGGCTGGGTCAGCTACTCACACATGCACTATTATTGACCCAGATCCAAACAAGATTTTTTGTGCTTCTTACAAATACCAGCTTGGCGGGCTTGAGAGCATTTGTGTATTAAAAGAGTAGTCACTAGAAACCAGTCACATCTGCTAGCAGAGACTTGAGTGACAGTAAGACTCATCACCCCATACACAAGCTAGAGTTTTGGGCTTTGAAATGGGCAAAGACTATGTGGGTGGGACAAAGCCACAAATATGTAGTGGCGACAATTAACTGATACATTCTGAGCAGTGTCAAGTTAGATGTTGTATGGCAGAGATCAGTAGCAGTACTAGCTAATCGGGATGCTCTACCATCCAGGGAAGGCTAATGTGGAAGTAAATAAGTTTAAAAAGTATGCTTTGATCTGCATTCAGACTCCATCAGTTCCTTCTCTGAAGGTGGCTAGCATTTTTCATCATGAGTCCTTTGGGATTATCTTGGATCATTGTATTGCTCAGAATAGCTAAAGCATTCACAGTTGTTCGTCATGCTGTTACTGTGTACACTATTCTCCTGGTTCTGCTCACTTTACTCTGTATCAGTTTGTATAAGTCTTTCCAAGTTTTTCTGAAATCATCCTGCTCGTCATTTCATATAGCACAATAGTGTTCCATTACATTCATATATACAACTCGTTCAGCCATACCCCAATTGAATGAACCTACTCTCAATTTTCAATTCTTTGACACCACAAAAAGAGCTACTAAAAATATTTTTTCTACAAATAGCTTCTTTTCCCTCTTTTTGTTAAAATTTCTGTGGGATACAGACCTGGTAGTAGCTTCATTGAATCTTTTTTTTTAAGTTTTCAGTGATATATTTTGGATAATTTATCTTCATTATTTTTTCTCAGCATCCTTCCCCTTCTCATTCCAGAGAGCCATCGCACATATAAAATAGTACTTTAAAACCAAAAAAATGGAAAAAGGAAGAAAAACCAGCATAGATTGATAAATATATCAAAAAAGTTTTAAAAACACATGCAATGTACAAAATTTGTACACCTCTAATCTCTACAAAAGGATGATTGTTGGGTATGAATGTTTTCTCATATCTCTGCTTTTGAGTCATGCTTACTCTTTGTAATTTTGCAACATGCACTTTTGATGTTTTTTGTTTATGTGTTGTAGTAGGAAGGCCGAATTTATGATCTCAAATATAATCATGTATATGTTTGAATGGTCCGAAATCGCAAGGTATGAGAGATTCTCTAAGGAGAAAACAACAAGAAATTTATTTAGACCCCACCGCAGCAAAAACTTGAACCAGCCTCCCCATTCCA
>CM053622.1:46670123-46703552 GCA_028646595.1 Phalanger gymnotis | reverse complement strand
TCCTTGAAAGGCAGAATTAGCCAAATGGAAAAGGAGGTCCAAAAGACCACTGAAGAAAATACTACCTTAAAAATTAGATTGGAGCAAGTGGAAGCTAGTGACTTGATGAGAAATCAAGACATTATCAAACAGAACCAAAGGAATGAAAAAGTGGAAAACAATGTGAAATATCTCATTGGAAAAACCACTGACCTGGAAAATAGATCCAGGAGAGAGAATTTAAAAATTATTGGACTACTTGAAAGCCATGATCAAAAAAAGAGCCTAGATATCATCTTTCAAGAAATTATCAAGGAGAACTGCCCTGATATTCTAGAGCCAGAGGGCAAAATAGAAATTGAAAGAATCCACAGATCACCTCTGCAAAAAGATCTCAAAAAGAAAACTCCTAGGAATATTGTTGTCAGATTCCAGAGCCGCCAGGTCAAGGAGAAAATACTGCAAGCAGCCAGAAAGAAACAATTTGAGTATTGCGGAAAAACAATCAGGATAACACAGGATCTAGCAGCTTCCACATTAAGGGACGGAAGGGCTTAGAATATGATATTCCGGAGGTCAATGGAGCTAGGATTAAAACCAAGAATCACTTACCCAGCAAAACTGAGTATAATGCTGCAAGGCAAAATATGGATTTTCTACAAAATAGAGGACTTTCAAGCTTTCTCAGTGAAAAGACCAGAGCTGAATAGAAAATTTGACTTTCAAACACAAGAATCAAGAGAAGCATGAAAAGGTAAATAAGAAAGAGAAATCATAAGGGACTTACTAAAGTTGAACTGTTGTGTTTACATTCCTATATGGAAAGATGATGTATATGATTCATGAGACATCAATATCATAGTAGTAGCTGAAAGAAATATGCATATACATGTATGTGTGTATGTATATATATACACATATGTGTGTGTCAATGTATGTATATATGTAGGTGTATATATATTGTATATATATATACACAGAGGGCACAGGGTGAGTTGAATTTGAAGGGATGATATCTAAAAAAATCAAATCAAATTAAGGGATAAGGGATAAGAGAGGAATATATTGAGAGAGGGAGAAAGGGAGAGATAGAATGGGGTAAATTATCTCGCATAAAAGTGGCAAGAAAAAGCAGTTCTCTAGGAAGGGAAGAGGGGGCAGGTGAGGAGGAATGAGTAAATCATGCTCTCATCGGATTTGACCTGAGGAGGGAATACCATACACACTCAATTGGGTATCTTACCCCACAGGAAAGAAGGAGGAAGAAGATAAAAAAGGGGGGACGATAGAAGGGAGGGTAGACAGGGAGAGGAGGTAATCAAAAACAAACACTTTCGAAAAGGGACAGGGTCAAGGGAGAAAATTCAATAAAGGGGGATAGGTTAGGAAGGAGCAAAACATAGTCAATCTTTCACAACGCGAGTATTGTGGAAGGGTTATACATAATGATACGCATGTGGCCTATGTTGAATTGCTTGCCTTCTTAGGGAGGGTGGGCGGGGAGGGAAGAGGGGAGAGAATTTGGAACTCAAAGTTTTAAAAACAGATGTTCAAAAACAACAAAAAAAAGTTTTTGCACGCTACTAGGAAATGAGATACATAGGTAATGGGGCATAGAAATTTATCTTTCCCTACAAGAGAAGAAGGGAAAGGGGGATGGGAGGGGAAATAGGGTGACAGAAGGGAGGCCTGACAGGGGAACGGGGCAACCAGAATATATGCCATCTTGGAGTGGGCAGGAGGGTAGAAACGGGGAGAAAATTTGTAATTCAAACTCTTGTGAAAATCAATGCTGAAAACTAAATATATTAAATAAATTAAATAAAAAAATCTAAGAGTTATTTTGATTTGTATTTCTTTTATTATTAGTGATTTGGAGTATTCCTTCATGTGATTATTAATAGTTTTCAATTCTTCTTTTAGGGACTGTTTATTCATAACCTTTGAATACATCTATTGGGTAGTCTCTTTAGATTATTATTGCGTCTGTTAATTGATTATATATTTGGATGCCCAGCCCTTATCAGAAATTTTTATCCTTGCACATCAACTTTGCTTCTATAGAAGCTTTTCAGTTTCATATGATCAAAGTTATTTATTTTATTTTATGTAAGTGCCTCTATCCCTTATTTGATTAAAAGCATCTCCTACCTACAGCTGTGAAAAGTATATGATCTGTTTATCTCCTAGTTTTTTTTAATATTATGATCTTTAATATTAAAGTCACATATTCATTTAGACTGTAAGGTGGTATATGGTATAAAGTGTTGGTCTAAGCCTAATTTCTGCCAGACGCTTTCCAGTTTTCCCAGTAGTTTTTTTTTTCCAAAATAGAGATGTCTTTCTTAAGTAAATTAGTTTTATAGTTTATTGAATACTTGGCTTTGAGTTCCATTGTTTCTGACCCTCCCTTGTATAGTCTGTTCCATCTACATTGGCTTTCTATATCTAAGAGAACACAACTTATGTATTGGTGGCAACTAACCATTTTATGCTTCCCTGACATACCTCTTAGCTTCCTTACCTTTTCATCACTGGTGACTGGCTGCCTTAATCAGCCTTACATCTCAGTGAAGTGGAACTACTGAAAAGCAAGTATAAAGTTGCTATATTAGCTTAAGTATAGCTTTGGGGACCTCTGAACATGCTAATTTTGATTCCCCTACTCTTGTGCAGGGCAGTTAGGTGGCACAGTGGATAGAGCCCCAGGCCTGGAGTCAGAAAGACCTGAGTTCAAATCTGGCCTCAGAGACTTACTAGCTGTGTGATTCTGGGCAAGTCACTTTACCCTGTTTGCCTCAGTTTCCTCATCTGTAAAATGAGCTAGAAAAAGAAATGGCAAACCACTTTAGTATCTTTGCCACAACTGAACAAAATGATTATGTTAATTAGTTTCCCAATGTTGAACCATCTTTGCATTCCTGGTATGAATTCTACTTGTTTGTTGCTAGTTTTTCTGTATATCTTTCTATAGTCTCCCTACCAGAATTTTACTTAAGACATTTTCATCAACATTCATCAGTGAGATCCGTGGATCTCATGGTTCTTTTTTTTTAGTGGAATATTTTATTTTTTACTTTTTTACAGTTTTTTATTTAATATTATTAGTTTTCAGCATTGATTTCCACAAGATTTTGAATTACAAATTTTCTCCCCATTTCTACCCTCCCCCCACTCCAAGATGGCATATATTCTGATTTCCCCATTCCCCAGTCAGCCCTCCCTTCTGTCACCCCACTCCCCCCCATCCCCTTTTCCTTTACTTTCTTGTAGGGAAAGATAGATTTCTATGCCCCATTGCCTGTATATCTTATTTCCCAGTTGCATGCAAAAACAACTTTTTTTTGAACATCTGCTTTTAAAACTTTGAGTTCCAAATTTTCTCCCCTCTTTCCTCCCCACCCACCCTCTCTAAGAAGGCAAGCAATTCAACATAGGCCACATGTGTATCATGCAAAACCCTTCCACAATACTCATGTTTTGAAAGACTAACTATATTTTGCTCCATCCTATCCTGTCCTCTTTTATTCAGTTTTCTCCCTTGACCCTGTCCCTTTTCAAAAGTGTTTGCTTTTGATTACCTCCCCCTATCTGCCCTCCTTTCTATTGTTCCCCCCTTTTTATCTCCTTCCTCCTTCTTTCCTGTGGGATAAGATACCCATTTGAGTGTGTATGTTATTCCCTCCTCAAGTCAAATCCCATGAGAGCGAGATTCACCCATTCCCCCTCATCTGCCCCCTCTCCCCTTCCAACAGAACTGCTTTTTTTGCCACTTTCATGCGAGATCATGTACCCCCTTCTATCTCTCTCTTTCTCCCTCTCTCAATATATTCCTCTCTCATGCCTTAATTTGATTTCATTTTTTTAGTTATCATCCTTTCATGTTCAACTCACCCTGTGCCTTCTGTATATATATATATATAATATATATATATATATACGTATATATATACATACATATATATATACATATATATATATATGTCTACACACACACACACACACACACACACACACACACACATATTCCCTTCAGCTACCTTAATACTGAGGTCTCATGAATTGTACACATTGTCTTTCCGTGTAGGAATGTAAACAAAACAGTTCAACCTTAGTAAGTCCCTTATGATTTCTCTTTCTTGTTTACCTTTTCATGCTTTTCTTGATTCTTGTGTTTGAAAGTCAAATTTTCTGTTCAGCTCTGGTCTTTTCATTGAGAAAGCTTGAAAGTCCTCTATTTTATTGAAAATCCATATTTTGCCTTGAAGCATTATACTCAGCTTTGCTGGGTAGGTGATGCTTGATTTTAGTCCTAGCTCCATTGACCTCCAGAATGTCATATTCCAAGCCCTTCCATCCCTCAATGTAGAAGCTGCTAAATCTTGTGTTATCCTGATTGTGTTTCCGTAATACTCAAATTGTTTCTTTCTGGCTGCTTGCAGTATTTTCTCCTTGATCTGGGAGCTCTGGAATTTGGCGACAATATTCCTAGGAGTTTTCTTTTTGGGATCTTTTTCAGGAGGCAATTGGTGGATTCTTTCAATTTCTATTTACCCTCTGGCTCTAGAATATCAGGGCAGTTCTCCTTGATAATTTCTTGAAAGATGACATATAGGGTCTTTTTTTTTTATCATGGCTTTCAGGTAGTCCAATAATTTTAAAATTATCTCTCCTGGATCTATTTTCCAGGTCAGTGGTTTTTTTTTTTCCAATGAGGTATTTCAGATTGTCTTCCATTTTTTTCATTCCTTTGGTTCTGTTTTATAATTTCTTGATTTCTCATCAAGTCACTAGCTTCCACTCGCTCCAATTTAATTTTTAAGGTGGTATCTTCTTCAGTGGTCTTTTGGACCTCCTTTTTCATTTGGCTAATTCTGCCTTTCAAGGCATTCTTCTCCTCATTGGCTTTTTGGAGCTCTTTTGTCATTTGGGTTAGTCTATTTTTTAAGGTGTTATTTTCTTCAGTATTTTTTGGGTCTCCTTTAGCAAGTCATTGACTTATTTTTCCTGGTTTTCTTGCATCAGTCTCATTTCTCTTCCCAATTTTTCCTCTACTTCTCTAACTTGCTTTTCCAGGTCCTTTTTGAGCTCTTCCATGGCCTGAGACCAATTCATGTTTTTCTTGGAGGCTTTTGATGTAGGCTCTTTGACTTTGTTGACTTCTTCTGGCTATATGTTTTGGTCTTGTTTGTCACCAAAGAAAGATTCCAAAGTCCGAGTCTGAGTCTGAGTCCATTTTCGCTGCTTGTTCATGTTCCCAGACAACTACTTAACCCTTAAGCTTTTCGTCAGGGTATGACTGCTTGTTGCACTGCTGTTTTCAGAGCTATTTCTACACGGCAAACTCTGACACACCAGTGCTCCTCTTTCCCCAAGAACTGCCAACCAGGACTGCGACTCAGATCCAAGTAGGCTCTGCACTCCCACTCTGATCTGCTGCTTAATTCCTCTCACCAGGTGGGCCTGGGGCCGGAAGCAACTGCGGAGCTTCTAGCTCTGGAAGCAGCTTCAGAGCTGCGTCACCTCTGCCGCCCCTGGGGTGGTGGCTGACCGTGAATTCCTTTCACTCTGTCCTAGCAGCTTTTCCCACTAACCTTCTCTGTTGTCTTTGACGTTTGTGGGTTCAGAAGTCTGGTAACTGCCACAGCTCACTGATTCAGGGCACTATGGCCTGTTCTGCCCGGCTCCCGGTGTAATTGGTCCAGGCATGGACCATGCTGGGCTTTGCTCCACTCTGCTCCCAGCTCTGTGTGATAGACCTTTCCCAGCGACCATCCAGGCTGCCCTGGGCTGGAGCCCTGCTTCCCTCTGCTATTTTGTGGGTTCTGCAGTTCTAGAATTCGTTCAGAGCCATTTTTATGGGTGTTTGGAGCGACCTGGTGGAGATCTTTAGGCAAGTCCCTGCTTTCCGGTCACCATCTTGGCTCTACCTCTCTTGGTTCTTCTTGACCTTACTATCTGAGCCCCTGAATTCCTTGACCCCATTCTCTTACAGCTGGGTTATAGTTTTTTCCCCTCTCTAACCCCTTCCTCCTCGTTCTCACTCAGTCACCTCCAACATCTGCAGCCACTGAAGCTGGAAGGCCACATGCTTGGGAAGATAGTGGGAGCAGTAACCCATGTGATCCTGGGTTGGTCACCTGCCTTCTCAGGGCCTCAGTTTCCCAATCTGTGAAATGAGATGATCTTTAAAATCCTTTCCAGCTTTAAATCTATGATTTGATGATAACAGGATTTGTCAGAGATGGTATAGAAGGTATTCTTGTTCAGGTTTAGTTGGACTAGATGACTATCCTGGTTCCTTCCAACTCTTAGATTCTGGGATTTCAAATGGAAAAGGGCTTTAGAGGTAACCTAGTCTAATACTTTTACTTTATAGAAGAATGCAGTGCAGAGGGGAAGTGGCATGGCCAAGGTCACATACCTATGTGCTTGGAACGTAGATCTGTGATGCAGGTGTTCAGATAAGGGTCAGAGTCACCCTGACCTGTAACTGTCAAAGTAGGCTTCTACTGCCTAGTACCCGTTGCTCTGGATACCGGGGCAGGTCAGAAGTCAGGGAGTCCTTACTTGTCAGTCTCTCACGGCCCTGTAGACTTTTGACTTAGAGATTAGAGGTAGACACTTTGGTTGATTTGGCTTGGCTCCATTTGGTACATTGCTCAGAAGTGAGAGAATCTTCTGCACACGAAGGCATTAGGCCAGTATTGCGCCAGTGGGCTGCTGGAAATCAGCCAGTGGGATTTTAAAAAGACTTCTCTCCTACCTCACCTATGACTCAATGACCCCTGCTTTGGGCTCTGTGGTCCTCAAGACTCTTCTGCCATCCATGTCTGATGGGTGCAGATGGCAGAAAGTGCCATTCTGGTTCATTCTCCCTCCATTTGTGGGTCCATGTTTGGGAGCCCCAGTGTTGAAAATCTCTTATTTATCCAGACCTCCTTTTCTGTGGCCCTTCCCTTTGCATACCCCCTCCTTCCTTCCCATGGGAGAGTTAGAGAGGCAAACCTTGGGGTGGTCATCCCAGTAGACCTGGTTTCAAGTTATGACTTTGCTACTAACTTATCCTTAGTGAGGAGATATTTTGGTGTATACATGACCAATTCTAGCATTCCCAAGATAGTCTTCATGAGTCATTACAGTCAAAAAATTTCAACTGGGTGATGAACTTCTTTGAACTTAAGTGGATCACTTTCCAGGCATAGTTAAACAGGAATTCCCTTTGGGTATGGGTTGGACTAGAATTCTGTGATTCTGTGATCTTCAGAGAACAGCCAAGGGCCATCGATTGGGCCCAGAGTCAAAGCTTGTACAAGTAGGTTGGTCCAACCAAGGCATGTCTCTTCCTTCAAGTACTTAGGGTCAAACCTTGGCACAGCAGATAGATTATGGGACTTAGAGTCAGAAGGACCCAAGTTAGAATCCTGCCTCAGACACTTAACTTGTGTGACCCTTGGCCAGTCATTTAACATCTGTCTACCTCAGTTGCCCCATCTGTAAAATGAGCACAGTACCCATCTCCCAGGGTTCTCATGAGGACAAAATGACATCATATGTTAGGTAGCTAGGTGGGACAGTGGCTAGAATGCTGAATTTGGACTCAGGAATATCTGAGTTCCATATCCTGTCTCAGACGTGTGACCTTGGACAAGTCACCTAACCTTTTCCAACCGGTTTTGACATCTGTAAGAAGGGAATAATAATAGCACCTCTCTCAGGGTTGTTGGTGAGAATTGAATGGAGTAACAAATGTAAAGCGCTTTACAAATCTTACAGTGCTATATAAATGCTAGTCATCGACATCATCATCATCATCATGGACCCAGAGAGTAAATAAGAAAACACTTCTCTTGTCTTAGTAGAGAGCTAGGAAGGACTACAAGTGCAGAATGTTACCTGTACTGTTAGATACTGCCACCATGTAGGTTGGTTTTGTTTAATTTTTGTGTTTGTCAGTGAATATTTACTTATCTAAAGCCCAGTCACGTTTTGATTACTCTATCTGGTGATTTCCTCTAACTGGAATAAATCAGGTCCACACATAATTTTCAATGAAAGGGATTTTTGCTATAATATCTATTGTTATACATCTCTACTATACTTTGCTATACTGGCAAGAGGGTATCCCACTTCGTGGGACAGGAAATAAGTGTGTTGTAAAAAAAAAAAAGCCTTAATTTTTTTTAAAAAAGTCTGTGAGGGTTCAATGACCTCCCCTCGTCCCCAGGCCATTATGACTCATTGAAGAAAATATTTTAGACGAAGGATGAGATAATTTAAGGTAATGAATAATCATTTCAGTAGAACTTTACCTTGACCTAAGTGGCTTTTTATTGACAAAGGGCGGTGGGGTGGGGGGGAGTGTGGAGCTCCATTTTACAAATAAGGCCGAGAACCATAAAGACTTTTGACCTAGGTCTGTGTTTAGAGGGGCTACCATTATTCTTTTTCCAACCAAAACCTTTCCCCTGCTCCCAACTCAAGAGTCAACAAAATTCAGTTTTAGTATTTATTTTAAATCCACTTTTCAAAGTAACAGAGATCCATTTTGTAACAGGCCGTTATAAATACACACCAGGAAACAAGAGTTGTACAAATCTTCCACCCCACCACCCCCTCAGCCCCAATAAATTATCAATAAATACACCTCTATAAATACAATTGCTTCTCCCAAGCCAGGGAGGCAGGAAACAGATGCCATCGTTGGTGCCAAAATTGGCCACCTTTAGCCCTATTCTTTAGTCACTGGATTCCAAGACTAAAAATCAGCTTTGGAATGTCTAGTTAGTCTGGGGGAGACGGGAACCTGGATGTCCTCCCTTCCTAACCCGTCAGTGTCCAGCCCCTTCCACTTTGCAGGTCCCACTGGGTCAGGCGCAGTGGCAGGCCTTGGGGACCAGGTCTTCAAAGGGCGTGAGCGCCACGTTCCCATCACTGCCGTAGTGCATGAGTACTATGGGCTCGTAGGCAGAGGGCACGCAGCAGGGTGGCCCCACAACGTTGGGGGCCACGCGGTGCAGGCGCGCCTTGAGCTGTGCGTGCATGCTCGCCGGCCGGTAGTTGTGAGGGCAGGAGCCCTCGCAGAAGCGCATCTCGTACTCGCGCGGCGCCAGCACCCAGTCCGTCCAGCCAAGCTCTTCGAAGGACACGCGCTGCGGGCGGGCGCAGCAGCGGCGAACGCCGCCCTCTTCACAGCTTTTGTCCACCTCCAGCTCTCGCGCCCTGCGGGGCTTCCCGTGGGGCGGCCCTTGGAACTTCACGCGCAGGCTGGCGCGCGGGGCCCGGGGCTGTCGGAGCAGCTCCTGGGACACACCGGGAGGCAAAGCCAGGGGCAGCCGCAGCTCGGGCGCTGGAGCTCTGCCTTGCTGGAGCCAACGCTTCATCGGCCGCGTCAGGTCGAGCCTCAGGCTCTCGGCCTCGGCATCTAACCGCGAGGTGGCCCTGGCGGTTCGGGGCGGTGGGGAGGGTGGCTGCAGAAACAGTCGCAGGTGGGCGCGTATCACCCGCGGCTTCTCCGGCATCCCTTCAATCAGAGCCTCCCGGTCGAGCAGCAGGTGGAGACGCGCGCCGCGGCTGTTCCGGCTGAGCTCAACTGTGGAGAGAGGGAAGAGGGAAAGGAGTTAGGGAGCTATTCCACCCTGCCCCGGGGGTTCTCCCAGTCCGTGCAGTGCTCCAGTGACCCTAACCCCCATCCCAAACACTTGAGGACAGATTTGCTTTCCGATTCCCTCTCCGGATTTTGGCAAAGTTCTTCCCCCCCCCCCCCCCCCAATACCTCTGGTCTGTAAAACTTAAGTAGCGAACGCTCTCATGGCTTTGTACAGTACGCTTAGGATCTCTGCAGGCGTCTAGGCGTGTTTCATGTATCCGATCTCTGCTCCCTTCTCCTTATCTAGGTCCCTAATCGCCGTGAGTCATTTGGCACTGTCTGAGCCCGAGGGAACCTGGGAGCAGAGATGCCGAGAGCCCTAAACTCGGAAGTTCGGACACCTAGCTTCTAGTCCTGGCTTTAATGCTAACTGGCGGAAGGTAGGCAGATCCCCTTCCTTCTTTAACCTCAGTTTCTTCTTATGTCAAAAAACTTAATTTTTTAAGATCTCTTCCAGATTTGTCATTCTGCGTTCTACCTTACAAGCTCCCCGGGCTGTCTGTACCCTGTAAATCCTCTCATCTGCCTCTCTATTCTAATCCCGGTAAGGCTCCAGACAGCCAGATCGCTTACGTTTGGGCGTCAGGATCCGGACCTTGGGGGTACTGGGACCCGAACTACGACCCGAGCGTGTTGCCTCCTGACTCCGGTTGGTCCTCAGCTGGGCCAGTGCCTCTTCGTAGCGGTGCTGAAGTTTCTGGAGCTCTGCGGCGTCGAGAAGCGGCGGGCGCACTTTGGGGGGCTCGGACATCCCGAGCCGTCCGAGGATGCTGCCGCGGATGGCTTCCAGCCGCACGCTGAGCTCGTGGTCCTCTGGCGGCAGCTCAGCTGCCCCGGACGGAGGCGGCGGTAGTAGCAGCAGCAGCAGCGGTGGCAGCAGCTGCAGATGACCCGGGCGTAGGGAGAGACTCGCCATTGGGAGACTGGACAGCTTCGGTGGAGAATGAATGGGCTTAATCCGACTTGTCCTTATATTGGGCTGGACTTTGACGCCCCTTCGCCCCTTTCCCGCCCCCTTCGGGTTCTCCGCCCCAGCCTTTGCTGGGGAGTAAACAAAACGGTTTTCCGGCCAGGTCCGGGGAGGAGGAGGGCGGGGAGTGGCAGGGAGGCTGATCTTGGAAAGGGCATCGAGGTCTGAAATGGTCCCGGTGACTCCTCTTCCCTCCCTGTCTCTCCTTACACCTTACCTCCCCAAGTAGCGGCTCCTTTGCCTTTCCTCTCAGATTTAGCCTAGAGACTGAATCTTTAAGAACTGTAGAACACAGAATGTAAGGACTTGAGCCCTTAGATCAGCTCATCTGGTCCAATCTCTTACAGAGAGGAAACAGACCCACGTTGAAAGACTGGCCCAAGTCAGCCGGTCAGTGGGTTTGTTTTTGTGTTTGTTTTAGAGGGTAGGTGAACATGGGGCATGTATGGGAGAAAGAACCGTGTCGACCTGAGACAGCACTGGGGTCCTTAGGGTCATAAAAGCTGGAAGGCACCTCAGAGGACACTCATTTTATGCATGGCCCAGAGAGAGTTGCTCAAAGTTATGCAAGTAGTTAAGTATCAATGGTGAAATTTGATTTTGTTCCTAAAGTCTGGACACAGAGGCGAAAATGCATATTTTCAAGAAATGAAATGAATGAAATTTTCAACATTTTATTTAATTGGAATATTAACAAATAACCTCTTCAATATGATTTCCATCATTTATGATGCAAAGGTTGATGCAATTCACTGTGAACTTGATGCAATAACTCCTCATTGCCTGTGTGTCCAGACTTTAGAGACACACTATAGGATAATAGATTTAGAATTGGAAGAGTTCTCAAAGACCAGCTAGCCCATTTTACAGATGAGGAAACTGAGGCCCAGAGAGACTAAATAATTTATCCAAGGGTACTCAGTAGAAAGCATCAGAAGTAGGATTTGAACTCGGGTCCTCTGACTCCATCGCCAGTGATCTTTCCACTGTACTACTGGGGACATTCACACTTTGGCCAGTAGAAAATAAACAGTCGGCACAGATCAAGGAGAGAAGGAGGGTTCACAGGTATGTTTTCCTTCAAAGGTCAGAATATGTCAGGTCATCTAGTCTTTGAGCCCTCCCTTCTCTGACATTAGACTCTGACCCTCCTCCACTGTTGGCCCTCTCTCTTTTTGGTCCAGTTTGATTGGGAAATGACCAGGTGCCCTTTGGAGGAGGGGAACCTCCACCAGGCTTGTTCTGAGAAAAGGTAAAGTATAGAAAAGGACTGGAGAAAGGGAGAGAGGAGGAAGAAGAAGAAAGGGCAACATGTCTGTACACAGTCCAAAGAAGTGCTCGAATATGAGAATGATAAGGGATCGCAGAAGCAGACCAGCCCAGCCGGAAGGAAATGGGGAACATGAAAGGTTCAGGTAGGAAATGACTTTATAACATGGAATGTCAGAGGAAGAAGGGACCTTCTCAGAATATACAACATCTGAGTTAGAAGAGATCATAGAATGCGGATTGTTAGAGCTGGAAAGAAACCTTAAACATCTAATATCTAAGCTGGAAGGAGCTTTAGAACATGAATGGAATATCTGAGCTGGGAAGGACCTTATTACAAAGATTTTAGGATGTCAGAGCTGGAAGTGACCTTTGAACCCAGAATGGCAGAGCTGGGAGGGTTCTTAGAACTCAGAATGTCAGAGCTGGGAGGGCCCTTAGAACCCAGACTGTCAGAGCTGAAAAGAGCCTGAGGATGTACTGTCAGGAAGGGAGCTTAGGATATGGAATGTTAGAACTGGAAGGAACTTTTGCCTGTGTGGGTAGGAAAGGACTTTTGGGGGGGGGTAGGGAAAGGTGGTGCTGGGTCTTTGTAGGGAACTCTTCCCTTTCCCAATGCAGTTCAGCAGCTATTCTACAGCTAAGACTCTTAGAAAACGACCTGTGGGCACACAGCCAGCTCTTCCAGACTGTAGAGGATAGCCTTCTCTCTACTATACTGTATCAGAGCTAGAACTCTTCAAACATAGAATCTGGGATATTTGATTTGGAAGGATCTTAGAACATGGAACACTGCATCATAGCTGGGAGGGATCTTGGAACACAGAACTTCAGAGCTAGAAGGAATCTTAGAACATAGAATTTCAGAGTTGGAAGGTTCTATAATTTAGTTGTGGTTGAACATAGAATGGTCAAACTGGAAAATACTCAAAGACTCAGAATGGCAGCAGAAAGGGGTATTAGAACATGGAAGGGCAGCTAGAAGGAATCTTCAAACCTAGAATGTCAGTTCTAGAAGGGATCTTGTGACCAGGAAGTTGAGGGTGGTAGGACTAGAAGAGAGAAATGAACTGGCCCAAGGTTACATAGACTGAGATACGTAAATGTTCTTGAGGAGCTCAGGAGCAGTCCCCCTCCGTCAGCCTTAGGTACTTTGAGGATAGGCACTTACTGGTTGGCTTTTATGTCTGTTCCCCATGCCAGACACAGTGCCTGGTACATAACAGTTAACTTATAAAGCTTTAGTGAATTGAATGGAATTTTCTTCCTCAGGCCCCTCCCCAGTACAGTGCTGTGGCATACTAAGTCCCGGACAAAAGCTTATTGCTTTATTAGACTAGTTAATCCCCAGGGGATATGGCTAAAGCAGAGACCACACGTGTTTGGAGGATAGAAAGTGCTGAGTAATACTGACTCTGTGATAATTTTAGGCTAGGCACCCTCCCCTCATCCAAATTTGGAACACCTCTGGCCTGTCCTAGACTTCCTTCCCATAATAATAATAATGATAATAATAGTGCAATAGAATACTTCAAGGTTTTCAAAGCACTTTATATATGTCATATCTCCCTTAGACTAAGGTTCCTTTCAATTGGAGCTGTGGATAGAGTGCCAGCTCGGGAGTCAGGATGACCTGAGTTCAAATCCGGTCTCAGACATTTACTAGCTGTGTGATTCTGGGCAAGTCATTTAACCCTGTTTGCCTCAGTTTCCTCATCTATAAAATGAGCTAGAAAAGGAAATGGCAAACCAGTATCTTTGCCAAGAAAGCCCCAAATTGGATAACGAAGAGACAGACATGACTGAAATGACCGAACAACAGCACAATATGCTTTAAACCTGGGGAAGCTTTTCCATTACAGTCATCCCAAAAAGAAAGTCTTCCTTCAAACAGTTATCAAATGATTACTTCAAACCGAGGCTAAGTCATCACTTGTCAGTTATGTGGTAGAAGGAATTTCTGCTCCAGTATGGCTTGGTCTAGATGCTCTGAAGACTTCTACAACAATGAAATTCCATGATTCTTGTAGTCCTTGGAGTGTCTTCCTTCCTCTAGAGGATGGGCAGCCTCATGGTGTCCTCTGGTCAATGAACATAGTACTTAAATGTCCCAGGTGGAAGAGAGAGGGTACTTGTCAGTTGGCATTTACTTAACACTTACTTGAAGCATTTAGTATTTAGAAGCATTGGTATTTAGTAGACTATGTCATTGTAAGGAGAAGAGACAGAATGTGAGAATGATAAAAGTGATTTGTGGTGCAGAGTGCTGGACTGATCATAGACTTATCATCTCTAAACTAAACATTTACATTCAACAAAAGCCACAGCCCCAAGGCAAGATGGGAGATTCAACATGAACAGATTAGAGGCTTCTCAGTGTTTATTGTTGACTGGAGGGAAAGGAGTGGGCAGCCTTCAGAGACTTGCTGTTCTGTGCCTCATTTGTTTATCTGGGCCAGAACACTTGCAAACATCAAGACTGGTTTGACAAAAATGATGGGGAAATGCAGGAGCTGCTAAATGAAAAAATGAGAACGCCAGAGTTTACCAGGCAGGACAGTTCATCGATCTCTGAGAAGGCAGCATTTAACTCTATCAAAAGTAGAATACAGGCAAAGCCTAAAGAGATGTGAGATTCTTGGTTCAGCAAGAAGGCAGATGAGATTCAGTTTTATGCCAATAGCCACAATCCAAAGCACTTCTATGATGCCTTGAAGACTATTTATAGGCCAAAGATGTATGGTGAATCTCAACTACTCAGTGCTGATGGAGCCACACGATCCTGGAGAGATGGGCTGAAGGCTTCCGTAGTGTTCTCAACAGACTGTCATCAACCAATGCTGAAGCCACTGACTGTTTACCTCAGGTTGAAGTCAATTCCAACTGAAGAAGAGTGCTGAGTGCTGTTAGGGTCCTCTCATGTGGCAAAAGACCCAGTGCTAATTCTCTCCTAGCAGAGATCTACAAAGCAGGGGGTCCACTGCTCATACAGAAACTGACCGAAATCTTCTGAGTTATCTGGAAAAGAGTTCAAGGATGCTTCCATTATCCACCTCTATAAAGGAAAAGGAAATTGGTTGTCCTGTGATAATCACGGGGCGGGGAGAGGGTAGATGTCTTTCTCTTAATTATTGCCAGCGAGATTCTTTCCAGAGTCCTCCTTAATAGGCTGATCCTTCACCTGGAAGATGGTCATCTATCTGAGCTTTCAGAAACAGCTAAGGAGTGTTTGATATGGTGTTTACTGTCTGACAACTCCAGGAGAAATGCCAGGAGCAGAACAGAGGTCCGGGCACAACATTCATCGATCTGACCAATGCCTTTAATTCTCTCAGTTACCATTACGGACTCATGGAAGATGATGATGAAATCTGCCTGCTGAAAAAAGTTTATCAGTATTGTATGGCATTTCACAATGGCATGCTTGCATGAGTTCTAGATGAAGGATGTTGCTGTCACGATTTCCTAGTCACCGATGGGGTGAAGAACTCCGTGCTTGCTCTCGTACTTTTTAACATGTTGTTTTCCACAATGTTATCAGATGCTTTCAACAAGAATAAAACAGGATCAAGGTCAGCCTCAAAGTAAACTATTTAACTTGCAAAGGCTACAAGCCAAGACCAAAGTGGAGGGAGAGGTGGTGTGTGACTTTTTGTTTGCAGATGATTATGCATTCAGTGCAGTCTGTGAGGCACAGAATACGGGTCTATTCTCTGCCACCTGTGTTAATTTTGGCTAACAGTCAACACCAAGAAAACAGAGCTTCTCCACAAGCCGGCACCATCCATCTTGGAGCCATAGGTTACAGCAAATGGAGAAATTTTGAATGCTGTGGATAAGCTCACTTAGTGTGCTTTCCAGGGATGTTCACATAGATGAGGCGGTTGAGACACGCATTGCCAAAGCTAACCTAGTATTTGGGAGGCTCTGAAAGAAAGTGTGTGAGGGAAAAGGTATTAGACTGCCTACCAAACTGAAGGTCTACAGAGCCATTACACTGACCTCGTTGCTGTATGCCTGTGAAACCTGGACAGTCTACCAGCGCCATGCCAGGAAACTGACTTTGAATTTAGTCTGGACTTCCATCTGAATTGTCTTAGGAGGATTCTGAAAATTACCTGGCAAGATAGGGTCCTTTCTTGAACTGAACCGTCTAGCGTCCAAACTCTATCTAGTGCAGAGAGCACAACTCTAATAGGCTGCCAACATTGAACGCCAAATGTGCATTTGCCTAAAATATTATTTTATGGAGAACTCACATAGGGCAAGCGTTCACACGCTGGTCATAAGAAGTGATACAAGGACACTCTCAAGGTCTCTCTGAAGAACTTTGGGATTCCTTATGAGATATGGGAAACACTGGCACAGGACCGCCCAGCATGGTGTGCCCACATCGCAGAAGGTGCTGTGCTCTGTGAGCAAAACAGATTTGCAGTAGCTTGAAAGAAAGGTGAGATGTACAAACTTAGAGGTATCTCCACTCCAAATGTTCATATGGACTCTTTGTGCCCAACCTTCCAAGGTCATACTGGACGGGTCAGGCACAGTCTATCCTGATCCATTGTATCTCGACCCCAACATCATGATGTCGTTGGTCTTCTTCAAGTATGAAGGATGAACAATGCTCTGCCAGGCACTGGGCTAAGTGCTTTATAACTCTTATCTCATTTGGTCCTCGAAACAGCCCTGAGAGCTAGGTGTCATTATTGTCCCCATTTTATAGACTGGTTGGCAGATCTCGTGGAAAATATGGCAAGATGTTGGCTGGAACAAAATACAATTAAGTGGATTTGGAACTGTTTGACCTATAGGGCAATTATTAGGCCCAGCAGTATGGCCCCAGGGATCTAAGCTTCTTGGCACCGTCTGTTAATGACTCGAATAGGTAGGGTGCTAATTAAATCTGTGGCTAGCACGAAGATGGGAGGATAGGTAACACAAAATGCCCGTGAAGGTTGGGATCCAAAAAGATCCTGACAAGCTAGAACACAGAGAAGCTGCTGAGTGTCCGTTGGAGAGGAAAGGCCATGAAATCATTCCTTGTAAAAATTGGTTGAAAAGGGGCTGAGGAATACAGGGAAGACATGTCAGCAGTTCTGCTACTGAAGAGGTTCGGGGGTGCTGGGACTCTGAGAATGCCAAGGCAGAACTGCCTGGAATGGATTCACACACCCAAGCCTTCTCTTAGTCAAGCAGCCAAAAGCTTATTGTAATGCTTTAGCAAAAGTGGGCAAGGGTTCTTAGGGAACCTGTGAGAGACTGAGGATGGTGCTGGGGTTTATATGGAAAAGGGACGAGGGAAAGGATGCCAAAGATTCTAACTGGGTAATCTAGGGGTCCGGGTGTCTTTGGGAGCTATGGATGGGAGAGTATAGGGAGTTTTGCAGAGATAACTTTGTTGATACTAAACATTGAGGGAGTTGTTGGAAGCATGGACCTTGGGGGTTTGGTGCCAAGAGAGGCCTTGGGCCAGCCAGGGATAAAAATCCTTGGGCCAGGAACCCCTCTGTCTGTTCTGATAAGAGAATGTGTTCTGCAACAAGAGAAAATTTTCTCACAGGGCAGGGGCCTACTGAGAAATTGGGAGTCTTCCAGAGACATGATCTTAGGTATGAGGCCTAAGCACCCCATCACTACTACTACTACTACCACAATACTACCACCACCACCACCACCACCTCCACTACTACTACTATACCACCACTACTGCCATTACTCTTCCTCCTCCTCCTACTGCTACTACTATCACCACCACTACCACCACCACCACCACCACTTCTCCTCCTCCTTCTCCTCCTCCTCCTCCTATCACCACCACTACCACTACCACCACCACCTCCACCACTACTACTACTACTACCACCATCACCACCACCACCACTACTACTACTACCATACCACCGCCACCACTACCACTACCACCATCACCACCACCATCACCACCACTACTAGCTAGCATTCAAGTAGCACTTTATGACTTCCCAACCACTATACTTGTTGTTTCATTTGATCTTCACAATAACCCTGGGAGTCAGGTGCTATTATTATCCCCCATTTTACAGATGAGGAAACTGAGATTGAGAGAGTTTAAGTGACTTGTCCAGGGTCACACAGTAAATATCTGAAGAAGGATTTGAACTCAGGTCTCCATCCACCTCAAGTCTAGTAGGCAAAACGCTGTGGCACCGAGCCACCATAAGAGGAATTTGACTTTGTTCTGCTTGTCAGAAGTAAGACCATTGGGTACAAAGGAAAAGGGGCATCACAGAGAAGCAGATTTCTATTCGATGTTAGGAAAAACTTCCCAACAATTAAAGCTGTCCCCAAATGAACTAGTCTGCTTCCGGATGGTGGTGAGTTCTGATCACTTTAATCAAAGGCCAGGAGTTTGGGGATTTTGTACAAGTAGAGATAGAACTCCCCAAGCTCCCTTCCAGCCCTGAGGTAGTTCTGTGGTTCTGTGAGGGTCTGGCCCAGAGCAGCCTGATGGTGTCAGGCCACAGGCCTGTGGCTTCTCACTGCTCCTTCACTCACCCTATCTTAACAGGAAGAGCTCAAAGGAGGGCTCCCTCTTCTTTTCCATGAGATGTGAGACACAGACCTCCAGTTTAAGGGGAACCTTCCTGTCCTAGTCCAAGTGGAGATGGGAAGAGCCCAGGGAAGAATAGAAGCACTGGGAAGGCCTTTAGAATAGAGAATGTCAGAGCTAAGAGGGTCCTTAGAACATGGAATGTCAAGAGTTGAGAGGGTCCTTAGAACATGGAATGTCAGAGTTGAGAGGGTCCTTAGAACATGGAATGTCAGAGCTGGAAGGATCCTTAGAACATGGAATGTTAGAACCGGGAGGGCCCTTAGAACAGAATTTCAAGAGTTGGGAGGAGGCTTAGAACATAAAGTGTCAGAATTGGGAAGGATCTTAGAACATGCTGTCAGAACTGGAAAAAAAAAAGAATGTAAAATATCAGAGATGGAAAAGACCTAAGAACATATAATGTCTGAGCAGGGAGAGACCTTAGAGTCTATTGAGGGCCAGTGGGGAAACTGATGCCCAGGGGAGGGAAAAGACTTGCCCAAGGTCACCTATCAAGTGAGGGATAGCGTTAAAGTTACCTGCAATCAAATGTCTAGTTTTTGTGTGACCGGGAGGGCAGACCTGAGCCTCCCCAGTTACCCTGGGGCAGATGCTGGTTTGCTTCTGTGGTCTGGGAATTTTTGAGCCTTTGGTTGACAGCTTTCCTTTCTGAAACATGCCTAGGCAAAACCCACTAACGAGGATTAATTCGAGTCTAAAGTCTCAGTCCCTCCCTCCCCGCAGCACAACCTTCCAGATGTTTGAAATTTAGCAAACAGTTTTATTGTGTAGATTAGAAAACTGAGGCCAGGAGGGAGGAAGTAGTTTGGCCAAGGTCACCCAGACTCACACGGGTAGTCAGTTGCAGAACCTATATTCAAATCCCAGTCCTTGGCTCCCTAAGTTAGGCCAGGTTTCCAGGGCTGGGGACCTTCTGGGGCACTACGAATAAAGCCCTGGGTCTATCCTTATGCAGAGGCCCAGGTCACTCAGCTCCTTCCTCTTGTCTAGCTCTAGCTCGTGGTTCCACTTATATCTTTAGCACGATGACCTCACCCGACTGGTCTCGTGGCTGTTTGCACAACCTGTGGGGCAGGGGGTGGGGGGGTGGGTTGGCCGGGTTGGCCGGGTTGGTTTGTGAAGCCGGGGCCGAGGTCACTCACGTCAGATCCTTGGTATGCCACTCTGACCACTTCCGTTCCCATCTGGTGATTTCAAACGATTGCAGGTGATGAAGGGACCTTGAGAGCTGGGAGGAGCCCTGTCCCCCTTCCCCAGCTGTCCTCCCACACCTTTCTGTGTTGCTTAGGTTTTTTCTGTTTGGATCCCTTTCCATACTGGTCCACAGAATCTGAGAGCTGGAAGTCCCCAAACCTTCTCTTTCAAACGTGGACTTGTGCTCCTAGCTTCTA
Organism: Phalanger gymnotis; assembly: GCA_028646595.1. Taxonomy (NCBI): domain Eukaryota; kingdom Metazoa; phylum Chordata; class Mammalia; order Diprotodontia; family Phalangeridae; genus Phalanger; species Phalanger gymnotis. The sequence goes on along the minus strand of CM053622.1, from coordinate 46,683,702 downwards.
CCTGAAGATCTCCTATGCCAGCCCATTGCACTCTGGGATTATCTGATTGTTAGGAAGTGTGAAAAGAGGGGTGCAGCTAGCATCGGGATCCAAAAAGCTGTCAAATAGTCAGTGGCAAATATATTTCAGGGTCAAATAGTCCACTAAAACCCCCAAAGCATAGTGGTACCTTGAGCCAGAGACCCAGGGTTCAAATCCTGCCCCTGAAGCTTATTCTCTGTGTCATCTTATACAAATCACTTAACAACAATGCTGGAAGTTAGGTATGATTACTATTCCCATTTTATAGATGGGGAAACTGAGCACAAGTTAAGTTACTTGCCCATACAACTTGTCACACAGCTAGGAAGTATCTGAGACCCAGTCTGACCTCTGGTTTTCCTGACTATTGCCCCACTTAGAATAATCTCCTCATTGTTGCCTTGGTAACCAGCCTGTCCCCCCCCTCCAATTTACCCTCCACTCAGCTGCCATGGTGAATTTCTTATTTTTTTAAGCAATGAAATTAAATCCTTTATTTGCATCACCCCCCAATATAAGTGGTATCCAAATTGGAGAATTTACTTAAAATGTCAAGCAAATCAGATACTAAATGAAAAATCAGAAAATGAGAACTTTGTCACATTAAGACCCAAGCTCTGTAATAGGAAAAAATTTCCGATTTTATGAAACTTAACCCTCAGGAATGATTCTCCATATAAGTTGAAATTCTCTTTTTTTTTCTGGCAGGGGGAGGCAATTAGGATTAAGTGACTTGGCTAGGGTCGCACAGCTATTAAGTGTCTGAGGCCAGATTTGAACTCACGTCCTCCTGACTCCAGGGCCACAAGCTGAAATTCCTAAGGCACAGGCTTGACTCTGTCATTCTCCCCTCTTGCCCCCTACACCTTAAGAAGTCTAAACGGCTTCCTCCTGCCTCGGGGACAGAATAACAAATACAAATTCATGTGTTTGCCTCTTAAATCTCTTCACAAACCAAGTGCAGTCCACGTACTTCCCACACATATGCTCATCATATGTATTACATATATGTATGTACACTTTCTCCTACTGGGGCTATGATAATTGGTGGAAGAGTATATTCCTGGGTAGATAGGAGATTTCTTTAGTCTTTAATTTTGCATTTCCATTTGATTAATATCAGCTTTGAACTAATATGTCCGCTGGCATGTTAAAAAACCACCGCCACCACCACCATCCACCATCCACCACCACCACCACCACCACCACCATCCACCATCCACCACCACCACCACCACCATCCACCATCCACCACCACCACCACCACTACCACCACTATATAGGGGCTAAGAGCTTAGGAAGCTGTGGTTTTTAATACCCGCTAAGTCAGAAAGTGTCTGGAGCACAGGGCAGCTTTCTGGGGGCCTCTGTGTTAGGGGATGGAGTAGTGCTATGTAACTGTAGAGTGTTTTGTACCTTTGGGGAATGATGAATGTTGCCCCTATATGTCTCTCTCTCTCTCTCACACACACACACACACACACACACACACACACACACGAACTAGACTAGATCATCTCCTCAGTCATTCTGGTTGACTCATTTTTATGCTTTAGACTTTTATCCACAGCTTCTCTCTCACACCCCCCTCCCATTATAATCCCTTCCCGTTGCTTCCCCCCCTCCCATTCCAGATTTTCCTTGTACTTCAAGTTCTAGTTCAAATATCACTTCTTCCAGCCCCTGGGTGGCTCAGTGGGTAGAATGCTGGACCTAGACTCAGGAAGACCTGAGTTCAAGTGTGGCCTCAGACATTTAGTAGCTACGTGACCCTGGGCAAGTCATTCACCGTCTCTTTGCCTCAGTTTTCTTCATCTGTAAAATGAGGATAATAATAGCCCCTACCTCTCAGGGTTGTTATGAGAGCCAAATGAGATAATATTTGTAAAGTTTTTAGCATAGTCCGTGGCACGTGGTAAGTTCTATATACATGTTAGCTGCCATTATAATTGTTAGCATTCCCTTTCCTCTGAGAATCCTTCCCTGTTTCAATTTAGATTTTAGCTCTTTTTGCCCAATTTTAATGAAAATTGTTGAGTGAACCAGTTATTTTGACATAACGGGGATTATTAACCTCTCTTCCCCCCATCTAAACTCAATTGGAGCATGCAACGGAGATGAGCTAAGCTCCTGGGGTCATTTCTAGTGGGTCATATGTGCCCTGACTCAGCATTAAAGGACTTGACACTCGGCCATCTCTTGGAGCCCATGTAGTAGCAGGATTTGGCCACTTTGCCAACATTTGCCACTCAGCAGAATTTAAAGGAAGAAACTTCCTTTTTTTGCTTTTTTTTCTTCCTCTCTCTTCAATATGAAGTGTGCAACCTCTCTCTTGGGCACGCTATGGGGCATGTTCTCCTTTCCAGGAACTATGGTGGCTGTTCACCCACAACAACGGCCGTAGGAAGTTCCTGGGTCAGTTTGAGCACAGATCTTGGGCTTCTGGCAGCCTCTTCTGCTTTTCGTTTTTTTTTTTCCCTCATCATAGGTGACAAAAGCCTCTATCTCGAAATGAATATTTCCAGCCTTTGAGAGAATCTGGAACGTTTGAGAGATTGGGAGCTCCTGGATATCTCAATCAAAGCAGACTGGTGGCAGCAGGAGTTTTCTACAATTACATCCTTCTGGGGGAAGATGATTATCAATAGATGGATGAACCCAAGTACTCCCTGGTTTGCCAAAAGACATGGACCTTGAAGGAGTTATTCAGGCTGTGGTGAGATGAGGTGAAATAAAGCTGAGATGAAGGTGAAATGCCTATTCCCCAGTGCCACTAAGTCCTCCATCTATTGATGTCTTACTGATCAGTCTCCCAGGAGAATTAATAGGAGTTATAGATTACTGCATCATATTTTGAGTATTTATTAACTGTACTTAGGAATCTTGAGTTTTAAGCACTTTTTTGTAGTGGATGAAATAAATAACTGTCCTATACCTGATCAAGTATCTTTCTGATTCATCTTTCTGATTCCTTGAGTGCCATTCTAATCCAGAGGCAGCTAGCTGGTGGTGCAGTGGCTAAAGTACTGTAAGAATGTGAATTCAGGAAGACCTGAATATAAACGCAGACTTAGGCTTAGCTGCTGTCTGCCTCAGTTTCTTCAACTGTAAAATAGGGATCTTAATCGTACCTACCTCATATGGTTGTTGGAAAGGTCAGCTGAGATAATATTTATAAAGCCCTTAGCACAATGTAGGTACATAATAAATGCTTATTTCCTCTCCTACCCCCATTTTGGGGAGACCCTAAAAATGAGCCTAACCTAAGTTTAAGTGATTTTCTCTGTGACTGAAGGATGGACAATGAGAAAAAACCTGACTGCTCTTTTCAGAGGCTAGGTTCTCTCACCATTAAACCAGTATCCACATGTATGAACCCAGAGCTAGTGGTCCTTAGCGGAAAGGGGCATCGCTTGGCACCTGGGCCATCTCTGGTCCATTAATGCATTGATAAATAATTCTGTAACCCAAGTCCCCAAACTGGGTCCCATTGGTATGGGACTCTCCCCTCATTGGTGGAGATGAATGTCCTGCTCTGTGTGAGGGGAAAGGCAGAGTAGGCAACAGCAAGAGACCTCTAGCCTTATGGCTTCCACCTCAAGAAGAAAGATGGAAGAGGCCAACCCCACTTCAGGTTGCTGAAAGAAAAGACTCTGGAAAGACGTGCAAGGAGCTGGAAGTCTCCATCTTGTCCCTATCTTCTCCTTGCTAGGATAGAGTCTGCAGGAGTTTCTCCTTGGGTGAAATCTGAGACTCTCTCTCGGTTGAGCTGCCTTCTCTGATTTCTGTTTTACTAGGATTTGGTGAAGTAGGTTTCTTTGCTATTCACTATGTGTTTTCATTGTGGAATTGATATTTGGTGGGAAATGGGTCAAGCCTTGGATAGAGAGTTTAGGCTCTTCTGTCTCCTTAATAATGACACTGATCAGAAGTTAGAGTGAATCTGATTATATCCTCATGGATGGGGAACCTGTGGCCTTGAGGCCACATGTGGCCTTCTAGGTCCTCGGGTATGGCCTTTTGACTATGTCCAAGTTTTGCGGAATAAATCTTTTTTTTTTAAGGGGATTTGTTCTGTGAAGTTTGGATTCAATCAAAGGGCCGCACTTGAGGGTCTAGCGGGTCACATGTGGACTTGAGGCCGCAGGTTCCTCATGTGTGCCTAGGCTACCAATTTCTAGAAGAGAGGATAGATACATTTCTGGGCTCGTAACCCTTCTTTCTGAGGAGAACAGAGCAGCCTCTGGTCCCAGCCTCCTGCTTTCCTTCCTGGCAGGAATGAAAGTCTCCCCTGGAGAAGGGTGAGAGGAGAAGAGACTAGAGATGTCTATTCTGCCCACCTTGGAGTCACACATTGGCAGGGCAGCTCTTGTTACAATGGGGTCTTACCATATGTGGAGTCTCTACTATGATAACAATGATATCGATTTATATAAAGAGTGATTTAAAACATTCAATTCTTCAACTATCACAACACTTACCCTGGGAGGGAGGTATTGTGACATGGCCAAAGTCCCACAGCTAGGAAGTCATAGAACAATAGATCTAGAAAGGGACAAAAGAATCCTCCATTCTAAACCTCTCATTTTACCGCTATATGATGCCTCTCTGATGCCAGAAAGGGCCAAGCACTCACAGGCAATGGCAAACTAAATGGTTAAACAACCAGCCAGGCTTAGGGTTAGCATTCCCTCTTCTTAGGAGAATAGGAGGTCCTCCTCTGAGCACATTACTAGGTATGGCCCAAGGCCAGTTCAGGTTGGTGTTTGAGGGCTCAGGGACCAGGGGGAAGGTGAGTGGGATGGGGGGTGGGGGGATGGAGGGAGTGGGGCAACCCAGGCAGGATGTGGCTAAGGGATTCCTGGGGAACTTCCCAGCCTGGATCCGGAAATCAGTCAGCTGTATGAGATTAGCAAACCATCCCAGGGAAAGTGGCATCCCAGGATGATGTCACCTCCTGGAACACCCACACACACTCATTAGCTTTCTCCCTCTGTTTCTCTGACTCTATCTCTGTCTCTGTCTCTTTCATACAGACACACACACACACTTTCACACAAACATTCCCTGGCACACTCATATTCATTCTCACACACCTTCCCACATGCCTCACCCTAATATACACATCCTCACAGTACATTTTTGGAGACTCACCCAATATATACATAAACCTACTCAAGTATATGCATCCCATACTTATATTCCCACATGACACACAACATGCTCTTACATGGGCTTATACAAATCCTCTCATACATAATAACACTTTTTCCTACATACATACATGCATACACTATCACATCCTCAAATGGATCAATAAGCACTTATTAAGTTCCTACTGTATACCAGACACAGTAACAGGTGCTAAAGATACAGACAAAAATGAATGTCAGTACCTGACCTCACAGAGTTGAATTTTTTTTTTGGTGAGGATACAACATGTTCACAGGTACACTCATACATGTGTGTACCAACACTTTCTCTCTCTGTCACATAGCCTCACACATACACTTGAACACATTCACTCTTACCCTCATCCAATCACTAATATTTACATAGTCTGACTTTTATTTCCTTATACATATTCCTATACTCTGTCACACATATAAAGTACACACACATACACTCTCCCATTTGCCTTCACACGTACCACTCATACACTCTATAAAACACTTCTCAAACACTTGCATACTCTCAGTCACACACCGATGGATACATACAGTAGTTCAAACACGCACATACTTTCATTCACAAATGTACTGACATACGTGCTTCAAACATAGATTTTTGTTGTTGTCACTCATTCATTTCAAGCACGTCCCACTTATCGTGACCCCGTTTGAGATTTTCTTGGCAAAGATACTGGAGCGGTTTGCTATTTCCTTCTGTAGTTCATTTAAAGAGATGAGCAACTGAGGCAAACAGGGTTTAAGTGACTTGCCCAGGGTCACATAGCTAGTGAGTGTCTGAGGCTGGATTCGAACTCAGGTCTTCCTGACTCCAGACACTGCGGCACTCTATCCACTGAGCCACCAGCTGGGTCTAAATACACAAATACATTTTGCCACACATGTGCACTTATATACACATTCACACTTACATACATAGTCACATTTGCATACACATCCTCACACATACTTACAAACACATTCTTACATACACTCATACTTGCATACACATTCTTATACATTTTACCATACATGCACACTTATAAACATACTCACACTTGCACACACATTCTTACACACACTCACAAACATTCTTACATACATTCACACTTGCATACACATTCTTACACATACAGTCTCACATATGCACACTGATTCACACTCTTACACACACTTATACATACTTACATACATTCTTGCACATATACACTCAGACTCATACACTCATACTTTTTATACAATCTAGTATTATTTGCATACTTGCACTTAGACTCATGCTCTTACACACCTACATTCTCATTTACACACTCAGACTCACATTCTTACACACATACTCTTATATACACATTCATACTCTTACACAATACACTTTTATAAACATACTCGGAGTCTGAGTCTGACTTAAGGGCAAGGACTGCCTTTTGCCTCTTTTCTTTTTTATCCTCAGCAGATAGAGCAGGGCTTAGCCCATAGTAGGTGCTTAGGAAATGTTTATGAATGTTGATTTATTGGTATCCAGGGGCGATGGCCTCATTCACCCACAGCATGGCAACCATGTACCCATGTGGGTGTGGGATGGGGGGTGGGAAGATTACCTTCCTTCTCTCTCTTTAGACTCTTTGGCACCAAGAAATGGGGTCTGGATCTGGTTTCTTTTGTCCTTTTCAGTTCAAGGTTCTGGAAGTGGAGACGCCAGACCTAGGAGGTTGAGCTGTGGTGAGCTTAGAGGAAAGATTCTATGCCAGATGTGGCTGCTGGCCTAGCAGGGAAGCCCTGAGAAGCCAGGAGGCCTAGGACAAAACCCCAGGGAGTGTTTGGACTTGGAACTTGGTGAGACTAATGCTGTGTAGGAACTGAGCTAAGGTGTGAATCTAATACCTCTCCCCTCTCTGGAGATGTAGGGGTGTGTGTGGTGGGGGAGGTTATACACCCTGGTGCTGGGGACAATGTTCGTTTGTTCTTGCTATACCTTTGTGATAAATATTCCTTTGTTTAATCTTAAACTAATCTGACTGTTTGGAAGTGACTAAAAGGTGCTCAGACCCCTAAAATTGTTTTTCTGTTATGTCTGACTCATCAACCCATTTGGGGTTTTCTTGGCAGAGACACTGGAGTGGTTTACCATTTCCCTCTCTAGCTCATTTTACAGATGAGGAAACTGAGGCAAAGAGGGTTAAATGACTTGCCTAGGGTCACATAGCTAGGAAGTATCTGAGGCCAGATTTGAATTCAGGAAGATGAGTCTTCCTGACTGCAGGTCCAACGCTCTATTCACGGTGCTACCTAGTTGCCCCTAAATTGGAGGAATGTAATTGGAAGGGTAGGGGGTCAGCTTGAGCCAATGGGTTATTGAGCCAATGACAGAGACTAGACAGAAAGAGATTAGTCCTGGAGAACCCTGGGGGAGGAGTAAAATGTAACATACCTGGCCTGGTATTTAGGGGCCAGAGTCACTGTTGGCTGGACAATCTTAATTCCTCAGACGGAAAATGGTTCCACAGCAAGTCACTGGCCAAATCTGGCAGAAGAGGAAACCAGTGTAGATACTTGAAGGATTCTGAAATCCACGGTCTGAAGACAAATGTTCCACATCTCCTTCTTTAAGGATGTATGCTAATCCTGGTGTTCATTCATCCACTCATCCATTCATCCCCTTATTTACTTATTTCTTCTTCCATCCATCCATTTATTCCTGCTGATCCATGTATTGATTCATTCACTCACTTATTAACTTATTCATAGTTCATTGAGTCATTCGTTTGCTAAAGTATTCATTGTTTCTTTTGTTCATCCATTCATTTTTCAGGGTAAAACTTTGCTGTCAACAGCCGGGTTATACAGCAGACCTACTCTGGCCTTTTGGTATCTGCAAAGTCTAGACAAACTAACCTACCTGCTGTGGCCTGCTGGAAAACCTCTCCAAGAACCGGAGGACAAATCGTCCAAAGCCTTCAGCTTGTATTGTCTTTTGTTGTCTAAGAGGACCACGACATCAAGGATGATGACATGACTTGCAGCTGACTTTGATTGGAGAGAGGCGGGGCTGTGCAAGGTCACTAGCCTCACTTTCTCCTCCAGAGCCATTTGGGTTCAGTGGCCTGATATTCACCAGGATGACTGGAGATGGTCCAGGATGCAATGGGAGGCCCTGGCCCTTTTAGGCTAGGGCCTTTTCAGGCAAGTTCTACATTCAATGACCAAATGCAGACGGGTGAAGGAGGGGACTCCTTGGAGAAGCTCCACCCTCTGAGTCTTGAGAGCTGATCCTTCAGGCTTGGTGTTGTGAGTTCTGAGCATCCTACCCTGGATAACAACAGTAATCAGAGACAAGTTGTTCTCCTACCATAATGTACAAAGCAATGATTGTCTTAGATCAGGGGTGGGGAACATATGGCCTCAAAGCCATATGTGGCCTTCTAGGTCCTCAAGCACAGCCCTTTGACTGAATCTGAACTTCACAGAACAAATCCCTTTAACAAAAGGAGCTTGGAAGGATGGGTTGATCCAGGCTGTGAAGGAGCCAAATAGAATTTGTGTTTGATCCTGGAGGCAATAGGGAGCCATTGGAGTTTATTGAGTAGGGGAATGACAGTCAGATCTGAGCTTAAAGGAAGTAACTTTGGCAGCTGTTTAGAGGATGGATCAAAGTGGGGATGCTGGTTAGGAGGTTATTGCAATGGCCCAAGTGACAGCTGATGAGGGTTTGAATCCTCGGGAGCTGATGAGGCTATCACGTAAGAGAATGTTGTTGTTTGTCCTTCCTTTTTGAGAGGACCAATGACATCACAGGTCAGGACTTGCTCATGAATTGGATTAAATGAGGCAGAGTTGCACAAAGTCATCAGCGTCACTCTTTCTTCCAGAGTCATTGAAGTCTATTTGAAAGACAAAAGTCAAGACAAATGGGGAGTAAGAGCGCTGGGCTTGGCATCAGAAAGACTCATCTTCATGAGATCAAATCCAGCCTCAGATGCTTACCAGCTGTGTGACCCTGCGCAAGTCACTTAACTCTGTTTGCCTCAGGGAAGGAAATGACAAGTAAGAGAGTATAGCAAGAGAAGAGAGCCCCGGGACTGAAGCTTGAGGTGCATCTGGAATTAGGGGGTGTGAGAAGAGCAGAAAGGAGCCCCAAATGAGAGTGATGCTATGAAAGTCCAGAGAAGAGAGTATCTAGGAGTGGGGGAGGGGATGAATAATGTTAGACATTGCTGAGAGGTCAAGAAAGTGGAGGATTAAGAAAGGGCATCAATTATTTTAAAAAGATTCTTAGGTCCAACCCTATCACTTTATAAATGAGAAAAATCAATGCACCATCCCTTAAGAAGACCCACGTTCACATAGGTCAAAGATGGAAGGGCTGGGATTTGAACCCAGGCCCTCCAACTCTAACTTTCGTGTCCTTTCCACTCTGCTTTCTCTGATAGTACGATTGGTTTGTCCTCCTCCCTGGGGGTTCAGTTTCCTCACCTCTACAAAGGACATGATAACAACTGTACTAGCTATTCCAGAGGGCCATTGTGAGCCAAGTTTTGGGGGAATCATAAAGCCCAACAGTTTTAATTCTCTCTAGGAGTGGGGGAGAAGTTGAATCACCCTGCCCTTTGTCCTCTCCACACCCCCAATATGGAACTTGAACCCCCCACGGAAGGAAGAGATTTGGGAGTCACCACTTGGCACCAAAACATAATCAACTGACTTATTCCAACATGCCCAACATGCCCAACATGCCCGACCTGCCCAATTCATGTTCCTTCCTTCCCAGGCTGATCCTGGGTCCCTCCTCCTCACCTTTCTTCTCTCCCCACCTGCCTAGGAAGCAATCAAGGAAGGAGAGAAATGGCTCATTCTTCCTTGCTCTCCTTTTATCCATTCAAGGTGAAAGTCCACGTTAGGGAAATAAGAGTCTTTTCCTCAAATGAGAAATATTTTACAAATACCTCAACTGAGGCAATGTTTGTAAAGGGTTTAGTAGTGCCTGGCACATAGTAGGTGCTGAATACATGCCTGTTTCTTCTTCCTCCCCCTCCTTTCTGGTCACAACAGTCACATGCTATCCCTCACTTGACAGGGAAAGAGACAAAGGTACAAGAAGAACCAGGCAAAGACTTCTCATTCCAGCCCAGGACACGTGGTGGGGGGCATGGAGTAGGGTGGCTTATCCAATAACTTTTTTTATCCAATCAACTTTGATAGACTTAGCTCTTCTCAGCAACACAATGATCTAAGACAGGGGTGGGGAACCTGCGGCCTCAAGGCTACATGTGGCCTTCTAGGTCCCCAGGTGCGGCCTTTTGACTTAATCCAGACTTCATAGAACAAATCTCAAGGGCTGCACTTGAGGACCTAGAGGGCCTTGATCTAAGACAATTCCGAAAGACTCATGATAGAAAATGCTGTCCAAATCCAGAGGAAGAACTATGGAGTCTGAATGCAGATCGAAGCAGACTATTTTCACTTTTGGGGGGTTTTTCTTCCTCGTGGTTTTTCTCTTTTGTTCTGATTCTTCTTTCACAACATGACTAATGGGGAAATACATTTAATATGATTGTACATGTATAGCCTATATCAGATTGCATGCTGTCTTGGGCAGGGGGGAGGGGAGAGAGAGAGGCAGAAAAAAATTTGCCGTTAGGGCTCCTGGCTCCTTTCCAGTCACCCAGAGACCTGGTGCAGGGGAGCCTTTGGGGGCTTGGTGAACTTTAATCATACCTGGATCTGGATAAAGATTAACACCACCTACCTTGGAAGGTTTCAACCTGGGCTGCCTCCAGATTAGTCAGAAGGTGGTTAATGAATTGGGAACTATTACTAAAAATAGTTCCCATGTGTTTTACAGTTGAAAAGCACTCTCCTAGCATGGATCTCATGACAGTCCTGTGAGACAGGAAGTAGAAGAATTATTATCCTTCACTTGACAAATGGAGAAACTGAGCCTCAAGGTCAGATGGCCAGTAAGTGATAAGAGTCAGGTACTAGACCTGGCTCTGCTCCTCAGAAGACTTTGCTGCCTTTCTGGTGGAGAGACAAAGGATTTAGTTGGAAGCCACAGGGAGAAACCACCCAGGGTTCTGGCACCAAACACTAGCTGTGAGCCTGGCAGGATCTGGTGAGCTCTGTCATACGGGTGCCTGAAAAATACCTTTCTTTCGGAGGGGGAGGGGAAGAGGAGGCTGACTATAAGTTCGAATTAGGGAAGAAGCGTTTATTAGGCACTTGTTATGTTCTGGTCTCTGTACTTTATAAACATTATCTCATTTGATACTCACAACAATGGTAGAGGGCGGGGGAACTGAGGTAAGTGACCTCCTCAGGGTCAAGAATTCAAATCCAGCCTTCCTGACTCCAAGCCCAGAGCTCTATCCACTGGGCCACTTGCCTCCCTAGCTAAAGAAGCCAATCTGTGTAAACTGAGGAGGATGCAAGACTAGAAGCCTTGTGGGTTTCAGAAAAACCTAGGAAGACTTATATGAACCGATGCTGAGTGAAGCGAGCAGAACCAGGAGAACATTTGTGCACAGTAACAGCCACATTGTATGATGATCAACTTTGATAGAACTGGCTCTTCTCAGCAATACAATGATCTAAGACAATTCCAAAAGACTCGTGGTGGAAATGCTGTCCATGCCCAGAGAAAGAACTATGGAGTCCGAATGCAGATCCAAGCAGACTATTTTCACTTTTTTTTGTTTTTTCTTTCTCATGGTTTTTTCTTTTTGTTCTGATTCTTCTTTCACAACATGACTAATGTGGAGATATGTTTAATGTGATTATACATGTATAGCATATCAGATTGCTTGCCATCTTGGGGAGGGGTAGGGAGAAAACATTCAAAATCTTATAAAAGTGGATGTTGAAAACTATCTTTACATACAATTGGAAAAAATACAATATTAGTGAGTTAAAACAAAACAAAACAAAACAAAAAGACTAGAAGTCCCAGTGAAGGGAAAGAGGGTGAAGCTGGTTTATTGGTGTAGGGCAGGGGTGGGGAACCTGTGGCCTTGAACCCACATGTGGATATCTAGGTCCTCAAGTGTGGCCCTTTGACTGAATCCAAACTTCACAGAACAAACCAGCCCTCTAGGTCCTCAAGTGTGGCGGTCCGGATTTCAGTCAAGTTTGGATTCAGTCAAAGAGCCACACTTGAGGACCTAGGGGACCACATGTGGCCTCAAGGCCACAGCTTCTCCACCCCTGGTATAGGGGAATGGGAAGGGTTACTGTTATTGGAGATCTGAGAGAGGGAGCACTTCCTTATGAAGCTGAGAGAAGGCCATAGTGGCACTGGGGTGGGAATTCTGCTAATGGAGGTAGAGCTGTTCTGAAATGGGGTGGGATAGCTCAGGAGGCAGTGGACTCACCATCACTGGAGCTCCTGGTTAGGGATGCGGTTGTGTGCATTCCTGCCCTGGCTGGGTCACGACACTAGAAGACCTTTGGAGTCATATGTGAAGCCAGTAGAATGATGTCAGTCAAGAAACAGGGGAGGGGGGTGGGTGGAGCCAAGATGGTGGCTGGAAAGCAGGGACCAGCGTGAGCTCCCCACCAAGTCCCTCCAAAAACCTATAAAAAATGGCTCTGAACCAATTCTAGAACTGCAGAACCCAAAAAATAGCAGAGGGAAGCAGGGCTCCAGCCCAGGACAGCCTGGATGGTCTCGGGGTAAGGTCTATCCCCGTGTGGAGCTGGGAGCAGAGCCCAGTGTGGGCAGCAAGGACCAATCAGACCAGGAGCAGGGCGGAGCGTGCCCTAGCACCCTGAATCAGCGAGATGTGGGTGTAGTTACCAGACTTCTCAACCCACAAACACCAAAGACAACAGAGAAGGTTAGTGGGAAAAGCTGCTGGGGACAGGGAGTTTGAGGTTCGGCCACCACCTTGGGGGCAGTGGAGGTGGGGCAGCTTCAGAACTACAGCTGCAGTTGCTTCTGGCCTGGGCCCACCTGGTGGGAGGAATTAAGTGGCGGATCAGAGAAGGAGTGAAGAGCCTGCTGAAGATCTAAGTCCAGTCCTGGTTGGGGGTTCTTGGGGAAGGAGGAGTGCTGGTGTGGTAGAGCTGGCACATCCCCCCAAGTGTGGAACATAGAACTCTTTACTCTATAAGCAATCATACCCCGCTCAAAAACTCAAGGGTCAGGTAAGTTGGCTAGGAACACGGCCAGGAAGCGAGGGTGCACCCAGATTCAGTCTTGGACTCTGGAATCTTTCTTTGGTGACAAAGAAGACCAAAACATACAGCCAGAAGAAATCAACAAAGTCAAAGAGCCTACAACAAAAGCCTCCAAGAAAAACATGAACTGGTCTCAGGCCATGGAAGAGCTCAAAAAGGATTTGGAAAAGCAAGTTAGAGAAGTAGAGGAAAAATTGGGAAGAGAAATGAGAAGGATGAGA
>CM053622.1:46628940-46669623 GCA_028646595.1 Phalanger gymnotis | reverse complement strand
GGGAAGAGGGGAGAGAATTTGGAACTCAAAGTTTTAAAAACAGATGTTCAAAAAAAAAGGTTTTGCATGCAACTAGAAAATAAGATGCACAGGCAATGGGGTGTAGAAATTTATCTTGCCCTACAAGAAAGGAAGGAAAAAGGGGTTGGGAGGGGAGTGGAGTGACAGAAGGGAGGGCTGACTGGGGAACAGGGCGACCAGAATATATGCCATCTTGGAGTGGGGGGGAGGGTAGAAATGGGGCGAAAATTTGTAATTCAAACTCTTGTGAAAATCAATGCTGAAAACTAAATATATTAAAGAAAAGAAAAAAAAAGAAACAGGAGAGGGGGAGGGATCCAGTGCTTTCTCGAGTGACAAGTCAAGTCAACAAACATTTATGAAGTGCTTACTACATGCCCTTACTACATGCTAAGTGCTAGGGATACAAAGAATGACAAAAAAGAAAGGCAGTCCCTATATTCCTTTTAATACAGGTCATGTCAAAGTTGCCAGGGAAAATATCACGGGATGACATTGAGAAGATCGTAGACAGGACCGCAGGATTAGTGCTAGAAAGACCTTGGAGACCCCATTACATCTCCCCATTTTGCAGGTGTGGAAATTGGGGCCCAGAGAGCATGGACCATGAATTGGAAGTAATCAAAGTCAGTGAAAAGGAAATCTAAGGGAAATGGTACATGGTTATATTTATAGTAGAATTTTAAAATAATTTTTATTTGTCTTTTGTTTTTTACATCATTGTATTCCCCCCCCCAATATCTCCCTTCCTCTCCCAGAAAACCGTCCCATACAACAAATAATATTTCTAGTCTGATTTATTACTTTAAAAAGGAGACATAGCAAGATGATAGTTCACATAAAAAAGGTAGGGGACAGGGAATCTTCATAGCCTTCAAATTCAATGGGAGTCAAGAGTGTGGTATGGCTGCCAAGTAAGCGAAGGCCATCATGGGTTGAATGAAGATGAAAGCTCATACACAGAAGGCCAGTGACCAGAGAGAGGGAGGCAGTGCTCCTTGCTCTCAGATCACACCTGGACAACTGTGTTCAGTTCTGTGGACCACATTTTGGAAGGGACCCAGATGGGGTCTGTCTGGGGAGGTACTCCTTTGGGGAGCAGACTCATAACCTGGTCAGAGGAAGAGAGCATGAAGTGGAGATGTTTGGCAGGAGAAGAATCTTCACTCAACGGGAAACAGTCTTACTTATTCAATGCCACTTAAGGAGCAGAACTAGCACCGATGGACCAATATTCCAAGAAGGAAGATGTATGCTTTGGGGAAAGGTTAGACATGAGGTCTCTTACAACTTAAATCTTCAGAATGACTGAGGAATGGAGGGGATTTGAGAATGGGCAATGGCCACATTCAGGGGAAGGAGGATCAGAAAAGTTTTCCATGGGGCAAGAGAGAGAGAACTAGGTTTAAATCAATGAAATAATTAATCAACAACCAATAAACGATGAACAGTCAGTAATAAACCACAAATTATTTATTCGTGTTATTTAAATAGTATTTGAATGATTTATAAATATATGTATAACATGTCATACTATATATATATGTATATATGAAACAATTTATAGTTAATAGTTAGCACTCACATAGTGCTTTAAGGTTTGTAAAGACTACATGTTATATCTCATTCATAGGACAGACAGCCATGCTGCGGGCAATGCACTAAGTAATTTACAAATGCCATCTTACTTGATCCTTGCAGAAGCCCTGGGAAGTGAGTGCTATCAGTATCTTCATTTGACAGAGGGGGTAACTGAGACAAACAGAGGTAAGTGACTTGTGAAGGGTCACCCAACTGGTGTCGGAAGCAGGATTCAAATACAGGTCTTTGCACTCTAGTCTTAAGTGCCCTTTGTCGAGGCAGAGCAGCCCCTCGGACAGAAACAGGTTTGGGTTAAAGGCGAGTCAGTCCATACAACGGGCCCATGTAAGGAGGCAGCAGATGGGACCATGGGAGTAGGAGTGAAGAGAGCAGGATGGGTGAAAGGTGCTAGGGATGACAGAAGGAGAGAGGACTGGGGGCGGGGAGGGAAGGTGCTGTCATAGCCCAGCAGAGAAAGAGTCCCAGCTAGCGCCCGACCAGGCGGGTGGGGGGGGGAGAGGCGGGAAGGGGGTTGTGCCTTTAACTTGGCCACCGATGGGGGTGACCTTGAGCGAGTCTCCCTCCCCGCCGGCCCTCGGTTTCTTTCATCCTAACAGTAACACTTTCCGTGGTTGGCAGCTCCCAAGTCCCTCTGGGCTCTGAGACTATTAATGAATGAACGGAACCTGGAACCAGGAGGGCTTCTTTCTCTTAGGTTTTCTGCTCCCCCTGGTGGCTCGAATGAGTACTGCAAAGTCTCCATCCGCCCTACAGGGATTAAATGAATGACGGGACGGAATCCTCACTTGTTGGGAACAAGCGGGACTGAGCTCTGGATCCTACTGGGCAAGTGAGGGGAGGGTGGGAAGGAATAAGCATTTAGATTGTGCCTTCCATGTGCCAGGCGCTGTACTAAGAGCCTTACAAATATTATCTCATTTGTTCCTTATAATACCCCTGGGAGGGAGGTGCTGTTATTATCCCCATTTCACATTTGACGAAACTGAGTCAAAGGGAGGGTGAGTGACTTGTCCAAGGTCACATAGCTAGGAAGTGTCTGAGGCAAATTTGAATAATAATAATAGTAATAATGATAGCTAAGATTTCTATAGCACTTACTATGTGCCAGGCACTGTGCTAAGTGCCTTATAAATATTATCTCATTTGATCCTTATAATAACCCTGGGGGGAGATACTGTTATTATCCCTATTTTACATTTGAGGAAACTGAGGCAAAGAAAGAGTGACTTGTCCAAGGTCACACAGCTGAGTATCTGGGGCTGGATTTGAACTCAGGTCCTTTTGACAGAGCCTGATGCTCCACCCCTGCTCCACCAGCTCTCTCAATGCCATCTGAGTGATGCCACGGAGATGCTCCAGACTCAATTTCATAAGGAATCAAGGCCTTCTCTGGTTCTTTTCCTTTGACCTCTGTGCTGCAGGGAATGGGACTAGGTGACTTGTCTGCTTGGAGTATAAGGCTCTCCAGCTCTATGTTAGAAGGGCATTGGGCTGACTCTGTGGAGAAAACATTTATTAAGTGCTTACTGTATACAAAGCACTGTGTTAAGCACTGAGGACGCCAGTAGAGCATTGAGACAGTGCCTGCCCCTGCAGTTCATAATCTGACAGGGGAGACAACACATAGGGAAGCTTTCAGCTGCAGGTCACATGGGAAAATCTCATGATCCTCAGGGTGGTGTAGTAGCAAAGTAGGTGGTGATGCCTCGTCTATCATGTCATCTTCTTTGATGAAATCCTAACGGTTCCTAATGTTGAATCATCTGAGAGTGCCGATGACTTTGGTGCCACTAATATTCTAAGGTACCTCCAGCTTTGACCTGTTCTAGGAATCCTTCCACAACTGGCACTGCATTTTTTTAAATAAAGTTTTATTGATGTCTTGTTTTTTATATCACCAAAATTCTCCCTAGTATCCTTTCCTCTTCCCCTCCCAGAAAGCCAACCCATATAGCAAATATTTTTAACGACAAAAGGAAAAAAAATTAGCAAAACTGATCAAAATGTTGCAAAAGTCTGAAAATATTTACAGTGCAGCGTCCTAGTGGGCACCCCACCTTTACATAAGGATGGAGTAGGGGAGTCTTCTTATATCACTTCTTTGGGGCCAAATTTGTTCTTTGTAATTTTGCTAACATTCGCTTTTGATTTTTTTATTTGTGGTTGTTCCTTCCATTTACATTGTTGTAGTCACTGTCTATCTTGTTTTCTTGGGTCCGCTTCTTTTTCACTCTGCATCCGTTCACGTACATCTTTCCATGTTTCTCTATATTCATCATATTTGTCATTTCTTACAGCATAGTAATATTCCATTAATTCAGGTACCACAATTTGTTTAGCCATTCCCCAATCAATGGACATCTATTTTCTTTTTTTTTCTTTTTTTTTTTTTTTTTGAGGAGGGAAGGCAGGGCAATTGGGGTTAAGTGACTTGCCCGAGGTCACACAGCTAGTAAGTGTCAAGTGTCTGAGGCCAGATTTGAACTCAGGTCCTCCTGACTCCAGGGCCGGTGCTCTACTCACTGCACCACCTAGCTGCCCCCTGTACTTTCTTTCTAATTATTATCACAAAAAGTGCTGCTACAAATATTTTGGTGTATATGGGAACTTTATTCTTATCAATGGCTTCCTCGGAGTGTAAGCCTAGTAATAGAATCTCTGGGTGAAAGGGTATGGATATTTTAATCACTTTATTTGCATCATTCCAAACTGCTTTCCAAAATGCTTGTATTGATTCACAGCTTCACCATCAACATAGCAGTGTGTTTATCTTCCCACAACCCCTCCAATGTTGACTATTCCTCTATCTGGTCATCTTAATCAATTTGCAGGGTGTCCAATGAAACCTTAATGTTTGATTTACATTTCTCCTATTCGAAGGGATTTGAAACATTTTTTCATTGTTAATAGCTTGCTGTTCTCTTGGGAACTGTTTGTTCAAATACTTGAATCACTTTCAGTTGGAGAGATTTGATACAAGGATATTTTTCTATTGATTGTTTTACTTCTTATCATAGGTGCATTAATTTTGTTTGTGCAGAAGTGTTTCATTTTTGTGTAATTAAAGTTAGCTATCTTCTCTTCTGTAATTGACTCTATCTCTTGTTTGGTTAAGAATACATCTCCTACCCATAGTTGTGAAAGGTATATGACCTGTTCCTCTTCTAATTTTATGATATGATCTTTCATATTAAGGTAACATACCCATTTAGAATGTATGGCATAATATGGTGTTTAGTGTTGGTCCAAGTCTAATTTCTCTGGCACAGACTTCTTACAAGTTTAATAACTCACACGCAGTTATTCATGTTGGGAAAGTTTTGGACTTTCTGAGGAAACCTGCTTAGGGCTCCCACTTGTCCATCATCACGCTCATGGTAAGGCCCCACAGTGGAAGGCCAGCCACCAGGCCTAGCTGTGACGAGCATGAGGCCAGTAGTAGAACCGAGAACCAGGAAGGCATACAAAAACAACACAAGCATCAGCAAGAGTTCATTCATTTAATTGCTTTTCCAAGTGTTGGTCACAGGTCTTACAGAGTCTAGTCAGGCAAAATCTAAAAATCTGTGTCCCTGCTCTGAGTAACACATTGGTTTGACAAGGCACTGCAGAGAAAAACACCCAGGAGCAGCTCCCATCAAGGAGGGGGACAATTCTAGCTGCCCTGTCCGCATCAGAGTGCGTGTATGTGTGAGAGTGTGTGTACGAGTGTGTGCGCATATGTATGTTTGTGTCTGTGTCTGTGTATGCGTGTGTGTGTGTGTAGTTGTCCTGAGAGCACCAACCAACATGAGAAAGCCAAGCAAACCCTGAGAACACTGAGGAGAGCCCCTGAAAGGGCTTCTCCATTCACTCTTGGCTCCCACAGAGAATATGGCATTGACGGATTCACTGTAAAACATGATGGGCACCTGTAGTCAGGTGAGGTCATTAGACCATTTGATTTTTGCCAAAGGTATTTGAGGGTCAGCATGCCATTCCCTCCAGCTTCCTGCCAGGCTCAGGAGCATTTGGGGAATGTCTGGTGAAGAGCTTAGCACAGTACCAGAAGTCTATGGGATTCACAGGCAATAAAGGGCACTGGATACAAAAGACACTTTCTTCTTCCTTCCCTCCAAGTGTAAATGGTTTATCTTGCTCGGTGCTGAGACACTGTGCTCTACAGGGGCTAGGGGTGTGGGGTGTGTGTGTGTGTGTGTGTGTGTGTGTGTGTGTGTGTAGGGGAAGGCACTTTCCTGGGAAAGAAAAGTAAACATTTTTGCTGTCAAAGATAATAAGCTGATATCTCAAACCAGCCAGAGAGGGCAAAACCCCCAACCCTCTGGAGATTTTGGAGTACATATCACAACCCCCCACTCCCAATCTTTTCCAGAAAAATACTGTCTCCTACTTGTCTCCAGGGGACATTTCTGTTGCTTCAGAAAAGTTGTGGTGGGTGTTTAGGGAAAGAGGAGGGGCTCAGGAGGAGGAAGGAAGAAGGACCCTGAAGGGGTAGACTCCAGGGCCAGCTGGCTGGGCCCCAGCCTTAAAAAAACTAGCTATTGTTTCTGCTCCCTAGAGAGACACCTGCAGTAACTCCATTTGTGAACAATTGTTTCAGAAACAGGAAAAAGGGGACTTTCACATCTCACTCTAGGCTTTAGGATCAAAATACATGTGAAGTTAAGCAACTGTTTCTGTTTTGACCAGAAACCCTGAGGGTCTTCCTCTCCTAGACTGATTTCTTTTAACTAGGTAAAGAGGTCATTCTCTGCCTCCTTTCTTACCTAGCTTTAATCACTGAATGGGTGTTGCCTCAGTCAGACCCGTTAAAGACCTTAGCTTAGAAAGGCCAAGGTCTCCCATTATATCCAGGGCTATCTCTAGTCATCCTGATCTATATCTTGCCACTGGACCTAGATGGTTCAGAAGGAGAAGGCGAGGTGGGTGACCTTGCACAGCCCTCCCTCACTTAAATCCGATTCACTTTCATGTCAAGGCAATATCTCCCTGATGTCACGGTCCTCTTTAAGAATGAGGGACTAACAATAACGTGTGAAGTCACTTCATCCTCACTCCAGGGCAGATGGACCAGTTGTAGCAAATATCCCAATAGTATAGTTATTTCTCTCTTCCCCCCAACTTTGTCCCCTGAACTTCCCCAGGTAAATTGGGCCCATTAAATAAAACCCCACCAAAAATATGCATTTCATTCCAGTCTGACAGGACTGTCTGGCCTGTCTGACAACAAGAGATAGTACAGGGGCTACATATGGTACAAAAGTAGAAAATAATTCAGATTATAAAAAATGAGGAAGCTCTAAAGGCCCTACTTGGCACAGGGTCCTCAGGAGGGCATTCGAATGCTTTAAAAGTGACCATGGGCCACTATCAGGAGCCATTGTGTTTCCTTTGGGTTCTCCCAAAAGGAACTCCTTAGGTTTGTATATCTGCAGGGCTAGGCCTGGGCTGGGTGGCAGGCAGCCATCACCTGCTATCCATAGAGAACCTGGATCACTGAAAAACTCCTTAAATGAGGCCTCCAAACAGCGAAGGGACTGGACCTATGGAGGGCTTACACTCTCCAGCTCAGAGTCCCACATGCCTCATGTGTTAGACTTGCCCTTTCCTGACTGTAGTTCACTTGTTTCAGAGAATTACAGGGTGTTGGGAGGGAAGGGGTTGCAGGCAAGTACAAAAGAGAAGGCTTTGAGAGTACTAGCAGCAGCAGTTTTACAAAGGGGACCTCAAAAGGAACAAAAGGCAACCTTTCCATTGGGTTTAGAAGAGCCACACTGTGTAGGCAATCCCTCTGCCTTAAGGGGTGTGGAATTGTTTGTTAGCGTAATCTTGACATTTTGACTCTTCTTCTAGGGGTTCTATCAGCCTTCTGGGCTGGGAGCCACAAAGGGGTTCTAGTATCTGCTCTTGGGGAAATTGCTTCCTTAGGCCTCTGTTTCCTCAGTTGTCAAAAATCAGAGGGTTGTTTTATATGATCTGAGGTCCCCTTCTAAATCTGGCATTTGAAGATTCTCTAATCCTTCTGGCTCCTTTCCAATTTCAGCAATCTTTCTCCTTCCAACCCATCTGGACCTTGCCCTCCCCTCCCTCACTGTCTCATACATGACTGCTCCCTCCTGCCCTTCTCTGGACCCTCGGAGTCTCTTCTTAACAATGATTCCCGGGCTATAGCTGCCAGACGCCAGTCACCTTCCCGGAACTGCTAGTGTTTCAAAACTAGATTTATTTGTTTTGAAAAATGTGCCATATGGCATCTTTTTTTGGGGGGAGGGGTAACCCAGAGATTGTATTCTGGAAAGGCTTGAGATGAAATCAAAGAAGCAGGTGTCAAACCTCCACAAAAGAGAGAAATTACAACATTGGAAGAGGAACTCCTGTCAGATGGAAGCTCAGGCTTCTCAAAGACAGACAGACAAGTCACAGACTCACAGAAAGTCCAGAGCTCATTGGGACCTGAAGACCTTCATCTTATCGATTGGTCACTGAGACCCTGAGAGACAAAGGAGTCTGCCCAGGGTCACGAAGCATATTGGTGGCAGAATCAGGATTGGAATACAGATCTTCCAATAGCCTAGGGCTCTTTCCCCTATACCACATGCCTTTCATTAATATCTCTCTTCCTGAGAATGGCAAGGTCCCCATAAGTTCAGAAATGCCAAAATTCTATGACCTACTGTTATTTAGAACTTTCAGTTTAGAAATATGCTTCTTTTAACCATGATTTGCCCTTTCACACATACCTAAAACTGATGTGCAAGTCCTGCTGGCCAGAGGGCACAGCCTGGCAGCTTGGCAGAGAGAGAAACACACTTTTAATTGAAGCAGTCTCATTGATTATCTTCTGAGGATGCCCCTGTTTGTCCTTCTTTGACCAGCCCTCTCACTACATTGCTTCAATCTTTTACATGTCATGACACTTGCCTGCTCTGTGGAAGTCCCCTAGGGAGCCTCCTGGAGCTCCCTGCAGCTCACACTGACCTCAGCTAACCCAAACCTCACTCCCCAGATCAGCCCTGCCCAAAAAAGCCCAAAGCATCAGGCATCTGAAATCAAGGCAAGAGGAAAAAAAAGTGCCTTGCAAGGAATACTGGACTGTGGCTCCCAAAATAGAGAGAGAGAGAGAGAGAGAGAGAGAGAGAGAGAGAGAGAGAGAGAGAGAGAGAGAGGGAGATGAAGAGGTAGATGAATGGATTTAACCAAAGGAGAAAATTAAAAAGTTGGCAGTGATGAGTGAAATGTTTAATTTAAATCAGATTAAATAAAATGAGCTGAATACCACAATTACTGTGATCACTATACACAATTCACTAAGGACAAGATGTGAGACCCATCTCTACAGATGGGACTCAGCTACTTACTTATTCGCAAAATCAACGCTTATAGAATAAATTATATTTCTAGTAAATAAAATCACACAATGCTTTAAACATGGATTGGAAGTCAAAACCAAAAAATAAAAACAACCCCCCCCCAAATGAGCACAACCTTGGTGAGAGGAGAAGCTTTCTATCAAGAGATCGGTGACTGACACAAATGTGTTTCGGAAAAGTCTCCCCACCGAAGGCAGTAGGGTTCAGGACTGCCCCTGCTCGCCAGATTCCACCACTAAGCTTCCCCCGCCTGCCTCACACTCTTCTCTCCAGCTGGTTTCAAAGTTCATGACCTCTGGGGACATTCCAAAGTATGCTCCCTCATCTATACTGGGAGGTTTCCTAGCCACAAACTCCACAGACATCCTGTTTTCCAAAACCTTAAATAAGAGGGTTTCCAATAGGAAATTGTCAACGTGTATACACACACACGCACACACAGAAACATATGCACACACGCATGTACTCATGCACACTCATGCACATTCCTCCAAGACTGGGAGAATGTTTACTCAGAAACACACTAAGTCTAACAGACCAAGAACTCAGACCTTGCCCATATCAGCCATATGACTTCAAGAGGAAGAGCAGAGTAGGGGAAGAGGTCTGCCTCCTGTGGGAGTAATGTGGATAAACCAGACCCAACAGGTTCTGCAAGACAGCTGAATATTGTGGAACTGCCTGGGAATGCCTGGCAGCACAAAGCCTGGGGACTTCCATCTGCTGGTCATCGAGGACCCTTTTCAAGACTTCTTACTCAACTTAACCACAAACCTCCCATTCCCCGTTGCCGTTCCCTGGTCAAAGGAAGCCAACGATTTTTGAAAGGGATTCAGATTGCATCCCCACCTTCAGGATATTCATGTTTTCCAAAGGTTCAGAAGCTCTGGAAGTAATAACTTAACATTTAGATACTACTTTAAATTTTGCAAAGCACTTCACATACATGATCTCATCTGAGCCTCACAAACAGCCCTGTGAGGTAGGTACTACAGGTATCATCCCCATCTTAGAGAGGAGACCATGGACTGAGGTCAGTCAGCTAGCTGGTGAATGTCAGAGGCAGGATTTGAAGCTGAAAGCAAATCCAACACACTATATATTAAGCCATACTGCCTCCAAAGGAAGAGAAAAGAGTAGAAATTGCTTATGGCCTTAAAAAAAATCTTGCCTTTTTCCTTCATTAAAAAAAATGAATTTCATTTAAAAAAAAACAATCTGATGCTGGGATATGCTGATTGGATGGCTCTTACTGAGTCCAGTTCCAGCAGCTTTCACATCTATACAGTAAAGTCATTTTTTATTTTAAAAACAAAAAAGTTTACAAAAGAAATGGCGGGATTCTTGAGCTGAGTTTGACGAGATGTTTAAGCTACTTATTGGCGATTAAACTGTCTTCAGGACACAGTTCAGCAATGCCTGGTCTAAGTTTTGCTCATCGGGACTCTGCCCCCCCTATTGCACAATACAGTTTCTGCCTTCTTTTTGTGGGATAGGGGCTTGGCCTGCTACTAACTTCTTCAGCTTTGGCTGGAAGGCCCAGTGCCTGGCTCCCTCTCAGTCCTCCCTGCCTGCCTCCCCCACCAGGGCCCACAACACTCTCACTGCCATGTTCTGACAAGGAAGGGCCAAAGATCAAAGTTCTGTTAGAGGGTCTTTCCCCCTGTCTCATGGCACCCCCTCCCCCAAACTCCACTCTAGGCCTCAACACTCCTGGGTTAGATCCTAAGAAAGAGGGAGAAGGCTGCACAATTTCAGTGCTGCCTGGAAATCCCCTTTGGATACGGTCATCAAATGAACTCGTCACCAGCTCTTAAAATAGAGTCCCTACCAGGGAGCCTTCCCCTGGAGAGGGGCAATACAGAGAAAATAACACAAAGTAATGGGTTACTCTAAAGGTTACCATAATTGCATCCACCTCTGGTACCAGGAGGGCAAGCCAATGAATCCCAAGTGGCTGCTGTGATATTTTTTCAGTTCAGTGAATTGGTGTGGGGTGCGTGTGTGTGTGTGTGTGTTTAAAAACAAAAAACCCCTCAAATCAAAACATCCCACTCACACACACACACAAATCAAATAATCTTCTTCTCCCAGGCAACACAAAGCCTCTGCTCTGGGCAGGGGTGGGAGAATTGGCAAGGTGGGTGTGCAGCAAGGAATGGGATACCTCCCTCCAGGCTCTAGACAGCAACAAAAATAGATCTCAGCTTGGCTCCCTAGAATACCCAGAACAATGGGCAATCTCATAGATCCACATTTCTGGACTGAACCTTTGGGGCTGAGGGAGAGAAACTGAAACCCAACTTAAAACAAAAACAAAACAAAACAAAAACTTTGCTGTATCATGTTTCACTTTTAACCAAATAGGATTATAAATTAATCTGTGTCCCAAACTAGCGCTAGTCTTAAAATGAAAGCTAGCTCACCCCAGCCTTTTTAGGTTTGCCTGTTTTCTATTACTTTATACAAAGACCTAGCCAAAATCCTTACCCAGTCTTTTATATTAAGGACTAACCAGGCACTGTGGGGAGGCGGAGGTCATCACCCAGTTTCCCCTGAACCAAACACTCCAGTGCCAGATGTCAATCCTGAACATCTGGACCTCAGCATGTAGTCGAGTCTGTTGATATCACTTGACTAATGGATAGACTCTGCAGAAAGTTTGGCCACTTCAGGAAACAAAGTAAATGGTTGCAGCTGGTTTTCAAAAAAGAAAATGAAAGGAAAGGAGAAAGAAACCTTTGCCCCCTTCCTTGAATCAACTTCACTGGCACAAAGTAACAGGAGGGGAATGCATCAGAGAAATTGAGCAAAGCCAAGTTTGTGTGCTTGCATCTTTAGTTCCTGTGCCGTACAGCAGGGCTGGATGGCGTACCTAGAGTCCTGAGCAGGAGGGGACCACTCCCAAGTGCGACCATGACAATCCACCCGACCTGTCCTGCTCAGTGTTGGTGGCCATAGTTGATTTGGTCTTCAGACTGCTCCAACACGTCCAACATTTCCTCAATGATGGCTTGTAGGGCCCGGCCCAACTGGTCTGCATTATAGGGTTTTCCTAGTGGAGGGACATGCACAAAGGCAGATCTGCCGTGGCTCTGGTATAAGGAGGTGTAGTAGGTAAAATCGCAGAGGTACCTGAGGTTTGTCGAGAGGAAAGAAGGGCAAAAAAGGGAGAAATACACCAGAATATGTTTAGTGACCAGAAATTAAAACTGAACCTAACAAGGAGTTACAATAACCTAAGTCAAAATGAAGCGTTTCAGGATGGATGAGCCACTCACGGGGTGGCTCTAGGCAGGTTAAAGGGAAATATTTCAAGGTGGCCCTCATACAATCACTGAGATAATTAAACACGTCTGTGGACCCCGTTGACCCCCGGGATTACATGCAAGTCTCAAATGGAGGTTAATTACTTTGGCTTACACACCTTTAGACTCCAAGGCTTAGTTTGGTGTTTGAAAAAAACCTGAAGAAGAGAAAACTTTGAAATGACTACTATTTCAAATATTGTATGGGCTTTTCAATAGGAAGAGAAAAGGAAAGTAATAATGCCTACTGTGCACCAAGCCCCGTGCTAAACGCTTTACAAATGTTATCTCACTCGATGTTCACAACAATCCTAGGAAGTAGGTGCTGTTATTAACCCCATTTTGCTACTGCTACTACTACTACTACTGCTACTGCTGCTGCTGCTGCTGCTGCTGCTGCTGCTGCTGCTACTAGCTAACATTTCTATACTATGTGCTAGGCACTGTCCTAAGCACTTTACAAATATCATCTCATTTGATCCTCACAACAACCCTGGGAGGGAAGTGCTGTTATTTCCCCATCTTATAGATGAGGCAAATGGAGGTGAAGTGACTTGCCCAGAGTCACAAAACTAGGAAGTGTCTGAGGCTGGATTTGAACTTGGGTCTTCCTGACTCCAGGCCGGTGCTCTATCCATTATGCCACTGGCTGAAGTGGGAGGAGAGAAATAAGACTTATTCTAATTGGCTGCAGAAGGCCAAAGCAGAAATAATGAGTGGGAGCTGTAGGGAACTGAATTTTGGCTCCTTATATAGAAGTTCCTGCTGCAGAACTTCCCACAATGGAATGGTCTGCCTCAACAGGTAACAAATTCTCTGTGATTAGAGGTCTTTACATAGGGGCTGTATGATAGCTTATTAGGAATGTGGATAAGCGGCAGGGAAGACTAGATAGTTCTTGGGCCTTTCTAAATCTAAGAGGCTATGATTCTACAAAAGAGGGGAGGGACTGGTCTGACAGGTTAGGACATGAGATGACCCCAGACTGCCCAGAATGAAAATCAGAAGATCATATGATTTATGATCATAAAGGGATCTAGTCAAAACCCTTCATTCTATGGATGAGGAAAGTGAAAGGAAGGCCGGAGAAGGCCACACCCCATGAGCTCTGCACCTACCTGCCAGCATCCTGGGATATGGTCACTGTGACATCCAGGCCCAGGGTGGTCACTCTCTTGCAGACGGCATCCATGTCGATGATAGAGTCAATGGATTCAGGCCCATTCTCTACGCAGCAGTGGGAGCCAGGACAGAAAAGGCAGTTGTCCAGACCTTTATATCCTCTGTTATGGCCACATTTTTCCAAGGTAACTGTGGTTGCCATGCCAGATACCCCTACATGGACGACCAGCTGCAGAGGAATGATGCACTTAACAGTGATGGGAACTAGATAGATTTATCCTTCTTTGTTTCAGTCTGAACTTGAGGAAATGGTTCCAGTCAGTAGCAGGGGTGGGACAAGTGTGAAATATTCACAGGACCCAGCATACGACTGTCTGGCCTTGCTAAGATGCCATAAGATGCATCATGGAAGTGAAGGTTTTCTAGGAGGCCAGGCAGGGTCTTTCACCTAGGATAACATTGCAATAGCTAGCAAGGCCTGGTGCAGTAGTGAGACCCATGGAAAAAGGGGTTGTTAGTCCAAAAAGCCAAACTGTGCCAGCCTCTATGATTTGATTTGAGATAGCTTATGATTTCAGGACTCCCTAACTTAGCTCCTTGTCCTTTCTAAATTGCCCACTAAGGGCTAGCTAAAATTCCAGTCTTTGGCTCTATTACCAGTAGAATTACAAATGGATACTATCTTTTGGGAGAATAATTTGGCAGGATGCAAGAGTTATAAAAATAATCATACTCTTTGGCCTATTTTCGGGAATCTACTATTAGAACAATATTAAACCCAAAAAGTGCCAACTGCTCGACAACAGACATTATTAATGGTTGAGAAAACCCTGAAACAAATTTAGTCCAATTGAAAGAGATTAAAACAAACAAACCAACCTGGGATATGTTAAAGTAACAGAGTGTCATGATACGGTGAAGCATAAGTCATGAAGAAGCCAGGAAATAAAAGGTGAAAGAAACAGAACCAGTGACACATGGGCTGCAACTGGATACAAAGAAACAGACAAGGACTGAGTGGACCCTCAGAGACAAAGGGTCTGCCGAAGAGACACTGAACTCAGATACAGCTTGGCTGGTTTAGGTGGAGTATGACAAGAGTCTGACCTCCTGCTGATACCCCACACCTGTTGGGGGCCAATACAGATTCACCACATTCAGAATGCTTAATAATGACTGGAAGGGCTGAAAGGAGACAAATCACAGTTCCAGTATAAATCCTAGCAGAAATGTTATACTGTTAGTCCTGGGAGTAATGATGTAATCTAATATGTCTTATAACAATACTTCCAGGTTCTTCACGTCCTTGATGTGGTAACCCCCTTCATCAATGTCAGATTGCAACCTCTCTATGATACAGGAGATGGTCTGTAGGAGTGGCTATGGCTGAAAAACTCCTCACCTGCCTTACCTAGTGATAAGCCCTGCTCAATTTAGGTAGCCTGGTCCTCGGATAACAGACACTTCACTATTGGGTCTATACACAGACCCGTTCCAGCTAAAGCTTACGCTCCCCTGGTACAACCTTTGAGAATTCCTCAATAGTGGAAAGAAATTAGCAGTACCCATGCCAGGCAAAGCAATTACTAAATCTGCACATTTCGGGCCTTGCTTGGGTAGGAGAAAGTATATTTTGTAGGATACCTTCCAATACTCCTTAAGTCTTACCACACAAACAATTCTACCAGCCTTAAGCCTAAGATCGGAATGTGCTGGTAAGGCACATGGTTGTGAGTCCAAAAAGAGGCGTGTGTCTTCAGCACAGACACTGAAAGATGGAATATGCCCGAGGTCTAGCCATACTACCTACAATGGTATGTAGAACCAGTTTTGAATGCCCAGCTACTGCAATGATACTGCAAATCTAAGCCCCTGAGGAGGGGTTAGCATTTGTATAGGATTGAATCAATTTGGAGAAGGCTCTGTCTAGCATCTGGGGAGTTTGGAGTCGGGGAGTCTGGGGAGAAGGAACTCGCTTCCTCACTCACTTGAGGACTGTGTTTTTCCCACAGAGCAGGGATGAGCCTCTGGACTGTTTGGTATTCCACAGGAATTTCATACACATGAAGGTCCACACTGTCTCCCAGGCCCAGCTTTTCCAGCTCCTGAAAAAGAATGGAGACAGTTAAAACTAGGCTCACCACTTTCACAAAGAGGAATTTGGGGCTGGGAGGGAAAAGACAGTATCAGATATGTTCTGGAGGCTCCAGAAATGGTCCCCTATTCCCGAAGCTTTCCAAAACAAAGTCACTGGTAACACTGGACAAATAGTTGTGTTTTTGTTTGTTTGTTTGTTTGTTTGTTTTTGCGGAGTGGAGGTGGGGAGAGAGAAGGAGAACCTGGCCTTGGGTTGGCCTAGACTGCCGCTGAGGTCCCTTCCAGCTCTTAATTCTGGGATTTGCCAATGTCCTAATCAATCTTTTTGGGCAATGCTAAGTCCTGCTACACATGCTGGCAGAGAAGTAAGAGGGTCAGAGTAACCCGTATCAGTCGATGCTCAGGAAAGACATAACCACCGTCTCTGAACACCTGCGGGGTTGTCAGAAAGCAGAGCAGGTTTGTTTTGCTTGGCCTAGAAGAGTAGAACAAGGTTCAGTGTGTGAAAAGTACAGCGAGGCTCAAAGTAAGGAAGTCCTGTTGTTTCTTCTCACTTCCTGATTTTTGTCAAGGACGGCGCCATTCCCCATTAACCAGCTTTCCTGGCCTGCCTAGGCCCCTCCCTCCCTGCTGCCAATCAATCAATTGGCTGGCCATTCTCCCCTCCGCAGCTCTCACATCCAGCTTGGTCCTTGCAGCACACAAAGCCACCACCCTAGTTTCAGGATCCTATCACTGCTTGCCTAAACCATTTTTACTTCTCCATTCTCCACACAGCTTCCCGGCTGGTATCCCTAAAACTACCCTCTGAGCATGCCACATCCCTCCTCAAGAAACTCCAGTGGTTTCCTGTTGCCTCTAAGACAAAATACAAACCAAGGGCATCTAAAGTCCTTAGCAATCGAGCTCTTGCCTAGAATTCCAAGCTTATTTCCACAAATAATTCTCCTTACTTCTGGCCATTCTTCATATATAACATTCCAACTCTAGCCTCCACACCTTTGCACAAGCTGTATCCCATGGCTGGAATACACCCCAGCTTCCTTCCTCACTCAGCTCAAACTTCATCTCCAGCATGAAGCCTCTCATCTCCCCAGCTTTTACTTCTCCCTCCTGGAGCTACTTTGTACATATTTATCTGTACTTGTCTGTGGGAATGTTGTTCTCTTCAAGTAGGATATAAGCTTCTGTTTTCAGTTTTATCTTTTTATCCTCAATACCTGACACAGAACATGGAGCACAGAAGGTGCTTCATTTATGCTCATGGATGGGCTTGTTCTGGTTAAACTTGCCCTTCTCAGTACCTGCCACTCCATCTTTCAGCTCTGGGCCTTTTCCTCATGCTGAGAATTCTCTCTGTTTCACCTCTGTCCCCTTGGAATTCCTAGATTCCTTCAGGGCTCAGCTCAGGACCCATCTCCTATGTGGAGCCTTTCTCTCTTTTCCGTCCCTCCCTCCTTCCCTCTCTCCCTTCTTTCCTTTCTTTCTGAAAAAAAAAAAAAGATTAATCATGTGCTAAAACCCTGCTCTGAAAGAACTCACATCTAATGGGGGATACAACACACTGGGGAGTTTCTAGTTGTGATTCAGCGGCAAAGGTCCCATGGCTCTTAGGTACAGTAGCAAAGCAGAAGCTAATGCCTCTACTTTAATGTCATTCAAGAAGCCCTTCCTGAACCCCTCAGTGGTTGTAAGTGACCTTCCCTTATGCCCCCAAAGAAAGCATGTCTACTTATCTGTGCACATGCTATATCTCCCTGGTGGAATATAAACTCTTTGAAGGTAGCAACTATTTCTTTCTTTCTTTTTTCAGGTGGGTGGGGTACAAATCTCCATTATGCCTTGCTAATAAAGTTTTTTTTTTACTAACAAAGTTTTCAAAAATAATTTTAAATAAACATTTTTTAAAAAAATGATTCTTATATTGCCTAAAATTTTCTCCATATCTTTTCATTCCCTTCTACCAGAAAGTCATCTCTTATAACAAATTTTTTTTTCAAAAGAGGAAAAAGTCCCCAGTAAAACCAACCAGCAGACTGAAAACATGTGCCTTTGTCAGCGATGTTCTCCATTTTCGGACCCTCACCTCTACAGAGCAGCAGGGGGAGGTGCCTTCTCATGTCTCTCTTTCAGGGCCAAGCTTGCTCTTCGTAATTTTGCAACATTGAGTTTCAAATGTTTTGTGGTCGCTCTTCTTTCCATTTTCATTGTTATATATGCAATGTATATTGTTTTGCACTTCTCTCTTTACTCCGCATGTGTAGGCTCTTTGTTCCTCCGGTTTGTGATTTCTGATGGCGCAGTAAGTGTCTCGTACCATAATTTGTTTAGCCATCTTCCAAACACTGGTATTTACTTTGTTTCCAGTTCCTTGATACCACAAAAAAATATCTACATTTCTTGGTGTGCATGGAGTCTTTATTTTTGTCAGTGAACCTCTTGGAGATATGCCAAGCAGAGAATGCTTGTTGAATTCATTGGAATCAGATCTGTCCAATGACTTCAGACCTTCCCCAAGGCTCCAACTTAGCAGCCTCATCTCCCATTCAGCACTAGGTACTCCAGCCAAAATAGGGTCCTCTCTATGTCCTGGGCTGGTCCTACTACCTTTTGTCTCTGCTTTGGCTCTGCAGCCCTCCAAATCTGAAATACAGAGCTCCCCATCCCTGCCCTCAAATGCCCAAATCTCTGCAGAAGTTCGTTCCTTCTAAGGCCACCTTACATGTCACCTCCTTTACGAAGCCTTCTCTAACACCCCCGGGGAAAGCAATATCTCCCCCCCTCCAATTTCTCACAGCACTTGGCCTATATCCCTCCTTTGTACTTATCTCACACACCTTTTAAAATGAAGATGATATAAAAGAAAATCTTAAGAACGGATAGTCTGAATGCAGATCACAGCATACTATGTTACTTGACTCTTTTTGTCTGTGTTTTCTTTCACAACACAACTAATATGGAAATGTTTTGCATGACTGCACATGTATAACCTATATCAAATTGCTTGCTGTCTCAGGGAGGGAGAGAGAGAATTTGGAACTCAAAATGTGAAAAACGAATGTACAAATTGTTTTTACATATAATTGGAAAAAATAAAATATTAGAAGAATCTCACCTTACCCTCTTGTGTTACAGTTATTTGTCCACACCTCCTTTCTCCATTAGATAGCAGGTTCCATGAAAGAAGGGACTGAATTCTAGTTGTCTCGATACTCTTAGGGCAGGGGTGGGGAACCTGTGGCCTTGAGGACACATGTGGCTCAGAGGCTGCAGGTTCCCCACCCCTGTCTTCAAGTATAGCACCATCACTTGCACATAGTAGGTGTTTAAAATGTTCATTGAACTGAACCAACAATGGAATGAGCTACCTCAGGCATAATGAATTCTTCCTCACCAGAGGTCTCTGATCACTCAACAGATATTCTGTTGGGATTTCTGTTCCAGGAAAGCTGGGTGGCCTTTGAGATCCTCTCCAATTCTAAGAAGCTATGGTTCTGAGTAATCAGCGTGAGGTGTTTTGATTTTTGAAAACTACGCTATTATTTTCTGCAAAGGTGAAAAGTGAACCCATGAAAGTATTTACCTTCCTGTAGTATAAAATCTCTCTCATTGAAAATCATATCATTTATTTCATTAGAATAAGTCAGCAGACCGAGGAATCAAAGTGTGAAGGGGTTTTCCATATGTGAATATTCTCTGGGAAGCCAGTTAGAACTGGGCGTGAGAGAGAGTTCTATGCCAGCCAGGAAAGAGGGTGATGTAGAAGCGGCTGGGTTATGGGCAGGGGAGACAATTGTAAATAACCTAGATTTTTTTTTTAGGTAAACGTTGGGATAAGAAAGCATGAGATAAATTGAAAGCATGCTGAGTTACGACAGATAAAGAAGCCTGGAGAGTCTAACTCAAGAAATCTAACTAGAGACTGAGAAGCCAGGAAAGAATCTCCTTTAGGAAAATTCTGAGAGCAGAAGCCCAAGCTTCTCAGTTTTGCATTTAGGGTCTTCCATGATCTGGTCATAAATCAATTTTCCAGCCTTATATTCTACTTAAATTCTATGCTCTTGTGAGGTTTCTCATAATTTACCCCAGCCAGAAAAAAACAAAAGACCCCATCCATCCTCTGAATCTTCCATAACATTTCTTGTGCCACCTTCGAGCCCTTACCACATCATGCCTTGGATTATAATTATGTGTGTATATGCTGTCCACCTTGACTAGGCTGCAAACCTCTTTGAGGGTTGAGATTTTTATATTTGCTATTTTTGTCTCTCCCCAGAGCTTAGCATCAGATCTTGCACGTGGCAGATGGTCAATAAATATTTGTTGAATGAATGAATGAAATGGACAGAGTCCCAGAAAATGACTGAGTGGCTTCTGAGACTAAGGTATGTGGCTGTATACTAGGCAGAAAGGGTAACCAAGGGAACTGAGAGAAAGAGAGGTTGGCCTCAGATGTAGACATGAGGTTGTACCAGGAAGTGGTAGTGGGGGCCAGGGAACAGAGGGCAACATAGTTTAGAGGAAAGAATATCAGAGTAGGAGTCAGGAGACCAGCCAAATCCTGGGCCTGATGCAGATGGGCTGTGTGAATTTGGGGGGAGGGGCTCAGTTTCATTATCTGAAAAACGAATTCCAAAAGTTTTAATATTCTGTGCTCTTCCTGCTCTGACCTTCAATGTTCTCAGGCCCCTTCTAGCTCTGATATTCTTTGTTCAGAAGCTACGTAACGCAATGGGCATTATGTGTTGGACTTGCCAGTTGGGTCTGACCCCCCTCTGACCCAGACTAGCTGCTGGATCTGAGAGATTTCTTAATTTCATAACCAATAAAATAAGGATACTACAATCTCTGGTACCACTTAAAAGGGTTATTGACTTAGTGGTTCAAAGGAGAAAAATAAATATACAGTGCTATATAATAAAATTTTAAAAATACATATACATATGTATACAATAGCAGGCATTGTTATTATGTTTTCCTTTTCAGCTCTTAGTTCCTGTTTTAAGATCCCTCCCACTCTGACACTTGATAATCCTATGATGATTCTGAACAACTGTAAAAGCCTTATCTATGTGAACCTGCCCCAAGTTCAACAGAATAATGTGAAACTGTATTCCTGTAACTCCCCTAATATGTTTCCCGTAGTACCCGCCCACTATGGTAAAATAGTTTGTGCACTTTTAACAGCTGAGTAAGTGTGCTAGGCTACAGTGGTACAGAAATAAAACAAGGAGAAAAGGGTATCATTTCAGAACAGTTTTGATGAGAGAAACTTTGATACTCTGGGGGCTAGGAATAGAGAGCCACCCAAGAAATGGCAGGAATATCCAGGAGAGTTTCTATCTGAGAACTCTTTTGGGCCCCATTTCATCATAAGAAGTGATTTTACCAGGGATTCCCTTTAACATGAGTTAAATCAATGTTTCTAGCAGAGGGCTTCTGGAGCCAGTTAATCTGGACATGTGGTGGATTATGATAACACTGATAATACCATCTTATGCTTACGGAGCACTGCTGCCTTCCTTTGCTGATCCTCATACCATCTCTGTGGGGTGGGAGATACAAGTATTATCTATATCTTATAGATATGGAGATGGGATCAGAGAGAGCAAGAGACAATGAAACACAGAATTTTAGAGCCAAAAGAAACTTCAGAGATCATATAGCCCAAACCCCCTCCTCGTGTCTCATTTCACACATGGAGAAACTGAGGCCAAGAGAGGTGAGGGGACTTGCCAAGATCCCAGAGCTGGTTAAATGGCATCACCGGAATGTGGGCCTACATAATGTCTTCCTATACCAACTCCAATACTCCTTTCATTGCCCCACCCCTGACCTACATTCTTGCCTGAGGAAGTTCACTTCAATATGGAGGGCTCTATAGGAGGAAGAAGAGAAGGGAGGGGCGTAGTTTGTGTAACAAAGATACTGTTCTAAGTTCAGAATGTGTGGTTGCCACACATTATGTGTAACTCCCTTTCATCTAAGGCTACAGGATGATATGAGATAATGAAGGCCAACAATAGGGTTCTTTTAAGACTCTAATCTCTGGGGAATAGAAAAGAAACTGAATTTATACTCCTTGCAATTTATGTCTTTCACATTTTGTTTTGGTAGCAACACTTAGAAAAGTCTTAGTTCTGTAACTGACTGGTTGTGTGACTTCATCTAGATCATCTCAACCCTCGGGGTCTAAGATTTCTCATCTGTAAAATGAAGAGGTTGGATAAATGATTTCTAATAGCCGTTCCCACTCTGTGTGCTAAGAAAGTGCCTGCTTTTGCACAAGGGTCTAACTTGGTCTCATAGACTCAAATTCCCAGGACAGTTTCCATCAGCCATCTTATCTGCTGATACCCATTCTGGGCCCGCAGGCAATGCTTGTACCGCATAACTAGGTTTGCCTCCTTTACCTGTATTTCTTGTTTGAAAGCTGATTTTGATTACCCGCTGTGTGACCTGGGCAAGTCACTTAATCCCAATTGCTGAGCAGGGTGGGAGGAGAGGAGGAGAGAGGAGACAGGATTTTGATACCAAGTCCAATTGCTTCTTGAATGAGCATAGGGTGGTGGTTGTTGTCCTTCATTCTTGAAAAGAACCAAAATGACATCACTATGCTAGTCATTTCAATGTGTCCAACTGTGGCTGATCAGACCAGTACGATCTCAGAATGCTCTACCACAGGTTAGGGCATAAATAGTCCATGAAATTTAATAATAAAGATGCTTCTGGGGCTTAACAACAAAGGATTGAAAGATGCTGACTTTGGAATCAGAGACACTGTATTCATAGTCTGGCTCTGGCACTGAAGATGTTTGGATAACTTTGGGCAAATCTTTACCTCTCCTTGTCTCAGTTTCCCCACCCATAAAATGAACGAGTTGTTCTAGGTGGCCTCCAAGTTCCTTTTCAGCTCTAAATATGTTGTCTTATAAAGTATAAGCCAGGTTGCTCAAGCTCACAACCCTGGGCCATGGCCCTGACTTGCCTGGAATACCCTTCTCTTTCATCTCTGGCTCTTGTAATCCATATCTCCCCTTCCAGGCTCCCGAGGCTCACTTCCTATCTGTTCTACGGAATCTCTACTGCCGCCCACACCTCTCCCCAGCTGTGCATGCTCTCCACAGCCCCACGGAAAGTACTTTGTAAGTACTCTGTATTTATTTATCTGGGTACATGTTATACCCTCAAGGAGAACACCAGCTCCTTTACAGCACGTGTCTTCTGTCTTCATAGCATAGAGGGGACCTAAATGCTGGGTGAACTGGGAGAAGGCTGAATATCTCCAAAGAAATACAGGAAATCCACTGTTTAGCAAGGATAACCTGTCAAAATGAAAAATAATGGACCTATTCCAATTAAAATAGGCTGAGTTCAGTTACATACAACATCAGAGCTGGAAGGATCCATGGAACTACCGTATAATATTAGAGATGAGAGGGTTCTTAGAATTTTCCTACTAGATTATAAACTTCTCGAAGGCCAGGACTATGTCTAATCTTAATCCTGTAAATTCCCCAGGCCTTAGCAAAGGGTTCGGCCTACTTCAGGCATTAAAAATAAATGCTGACTTAACAGATCACAGTTGGGCTGGACCTTAGAACACAGAATGTCAGAGCTGAAAGAAACCTTAGACAGCATTTAATCCAACTCTCTGATATTACAGATGTAAAGACTAAGACCAAAAGGTAAATGATCGTAAACTTAGAAATTAAGGTTCCTAAAACTTTGCTAAGTGATGCAGAAATTAGTTTCATTAGCTAAGAAAGCTCTTAGCTTGGATCTTGGAAAACAAGACAGGGAGAAATCCTCTAGCAGCTGGCTAAAAAATACCCAGGGGAAAGTTATGTTTTAGACTTGACAAGCCAATAACCTTTTAAAAAAAATCTGAGATACTGAAAGGAAAAAAAAAAAGCCTAATTTTCCTAAGTTCTAAAATGGCTTGTTAAAAACCATTCCTTTATTTACAAGGTCATTTAAAACTGGTTCAGAGAGGCTCTCCAGTGGACCTAGGACAGTTTGGATTCAGCCAAAGGGCTG
This sequence comes from Phalanger gymnotis, assembly GCA_028646595.1. NCBI lineage: Eukaryota > Metazoa > Chordata > Mammalia > Diprotodontia > Phalangeridae > Phalanger > Phalanger gymnotis. The sequence continues at coordinate 46,646,063 of CM053622.1, read as the reverse complement.
CCCTTGAGGACCTAGAGGGCTACATGTGGCCTGGAGGCCTCAGGTTTCCCACCCCTGACCTAGGAGAACTATGCTTTCCTAAATTCACATCAACATGGGCCATTCTGGAGAGCAATTTGGAGCTGTGCCCAAAAGGCTATAAAAATGTGCATACCCTTTGACCCAGCAATACCACTTCTAGGGCTGTATCCCAAAGAGATCACACAAGTGGGAAAGGGACCCATATGTACAAAATATTTATAGCAACTCTTTTTGTGGTGGCAAAGAATTGGAAATCAAGGGGATGCCCATCAATTGGGGAATGGCTGAACAAATTGTGGTATAAGAATGTAATGGAATACTATTGTCATACAAGAAATGAGGAGCAGACAGACTTCATTACAACCTGGAAGACTTATATGGACTGATGCTGAGTGAGGGAAGCAGAACCAGGAGATCATTATACACGATTACAGACACACAATATCTGTAAGGACTGACCTCGATAGACTTGGCTCCTCTCATCAATGTAAGGTTCAAAGACAGCTCCAAAAGATTCATGATGGAAAAAGCTACGCACATCCAGAGAAAGAATTATGGAGCCCGAATGCAGATCGGGGTAAACTATTTGCTCTGTTTTGGTTTCGTTTCTTCTTCCTCATGATTCATTCCATTGGTTATCATTCTTCTTCACAACTGGACTATTATGTAAATAAGCTCAATGTGAGGGTATATGTAGAACCTACATTGGATTACATGCTGTCTTGTGGGGGAGGGGGGAGGATAGGGAGGAAGAGAAAATTTGGAACCCCCAAAATTGTGGAACTGAGTGTTGTAAACTAAAACTAAAAAATAAATTTATAATTGAAAAAAACCAAGCAGCTGTGGGCAATTAGTTTTGTAGCAGAAGATTGGGGGGGGGGGGTAATGAAAGGGAGGGGTGACCTTGTCAGCCAAATCTTCACAATCTATTTGATGAAATTACAGGGCATGGGGTTTGTCAGAAAGGGGGGCATCTCCCAAGGAGCTCTGGCTCCTAGTTAAGGGATGGTGAAGCAGCTCCTCATTGGTCCCATCAACTGGAGGATAGTGAAAGATAGGCTCCTGGCCATCAAGGAGAACAGACTTTCACAGGGGACCTTCCCTGCTGTAAATGGCTCCTCCTACTCTTTTGGGAGCTCTTCTCTCTCTAGGACTCTTCTTCCAGAGTTTTCTCTCTCCTAAAGTTCAAGCAAGGAGGAGAGAGTATTTTTCTCCCCTCTCCTTACCATGTGCTTGCAGATGATACACACACAAGTGGTAATACGATTGCCCAAGGAAGCTTAAGTGCTGGCTACCTTCTTCGTCTTACGTGTCCTTCCCATCAAGTTGGTGGGACTAGAGGGTCTGAGGCGAATATGAAGTCTGCCCGGCCATCCCACAAATGGCTTTTTACTTTGTGGGAGAATATAATGAATGTAATGGATCTTTAACACATTTGATGTTTGTCCCTGTGTACTTATTATTAGTCTTTCCGTCTTTTTTTTTTTTTTTTGGAGGCAGTCAGAGTTAAGTGACTTGCCCAGGGTCACACAGCGAGTGAAGTGTCTGAGGCTGGGTTTGAATTCAGGTCCTCCTGATTCCAGAGCTGCTGCTCTATCCACTGAGCTATGTAGCTGTCCCAGTTTTTGATTCTTAAGCATTTTCTGGGGTGGAGGAAATAAGCAATTGTCCTAAGCCCAATATCATTCACGTCATAAGCTCAGGATCATTCACATTTTGAGGAGACTCTAGACATGTGTCATATCTAAGCCTTGTTTTAGAGAATTCCTCAGAGGCAGGAACATTCTTTTTCACTGTTATTTCAGACAAGGTGGGACTGCCATTTTAAACATGGTTTGGGAGAGGAGGGGGAGGAAAAGATCACTGCCTTTCCATATATTGGAAGGTGTGTCAGGTGGAAGAATGAGCAGACTGTCAGTTTGATGTGGCTTTGTTACAGGGCAGATCTCTAGTGAATAAAGACCAACTCCCAAACAAGCGGAGCTAACAGCGGAATGAGTCATGTTGGGGTAGGAAATTCCTCCAAGTCTCTTGAAGTGTCAGGAAAGTTGTAAGGAAGCCCAACATTTCCAATCTAAGGAGGATTCTAGAATTCTAGAAATAGCCCCAAAAGGTTAAGGAACAAGATAAAACATGAACATGCAAAGTGTCCCAAGATGGTCAAAGTCTTTGGGTTCTATCCCAAGGGCTGGGACATGAAAAATAGCCAAGTGCAAAAGCTCAGCTTGAGCTGCTAGAGGGCAGTGGGAACCATCTCAGTCAGGTGTGGCTAGATTTTAGGGCAGCTAAAATACAAGGCCCATGAGCGTGTCTGGAAGCAGCTAGCACGAATTCTTCCTTCAGGACTGCGATTGTATCAGGCCAGGAGATGAGGCTCCACCTGAGGGGAGAGGGATCTGGGGCTGCTGTTGCTGACACAGCTGCTAGGGGTAGGCCGTTACAGGAAACACAAAAACCCAAAACGGAATGGCAGCGTTTGGTTTACCAAACGCATGGGAGCGGTGAGCATGAAGGAGGCTCCCATGAGAGATTTGTGATGTCTAGCTGGGAAAATCTTTTAAGAATCTGAGAGACGAGGCAAAAAGTGAAGTACTTCAAGAACACAGATGGAAGGTCCAATTTGACAAGCATGACATATTTCCTCACAACAGTCTGGCAAGAGGGACATATATTTTCAACATACCCATTCTGCAGATGAGGAAAGAGGCTCATTTTAAATGCCTTGATCATGGTCACAGCTACTGTCAGATCTGGGATACAAAACCTAGGGCCAGTAACTCCAAAGTCTAGACTCGAGGGTTTTCTGTTAGACCCGGAGGGGGCTTGAGAATCGATCTGGCCTAACCCTTTCCCTTTACAGATCAGGAAAATGAGATCCAAAGAGGATTAATGAATGATATGCCCCAAATCACAGCTCAAGCAAAGCCAGACCTTCAGGGTTCTGGATTCTAATCTTGTATTCTTTCAACTAAATGAGTCTGCCTCCAAAAAAAGAATGCAAGGAGTAAAGAAAACTCAGTCATTTAGAAGTTCTGGTTAATTGAGGTTTTATAGTTGTTAGACCTTAATCTCTTCTTATTGTCTTGCTGCCAAGAAAGTTTCAGAATTGAAGAATGTGAGTCTAAAGAATTGTCCTTTTAAGGTACTGCAATACAGGTAGGTCAGAAAATCTGTGCCAACTTTTTTTTTGGAGGGGGGCAGTTATTGAGGGAATAGGTTGATGAGTAAGAGGGAGGAGGTTACAGACTTGTAATTTCATGGGTGAGGAGGAACTGCCAGTGAGGAAAACATCTTTACTATTACAAATCTATAATTTATAATCTTAGCAATTGCCAAGAATCCGGAGAAGTTGTGATTTGCCCACGATAACACAGGCAGCATGTGTCAGAGGCCAAACTGGAGCCCAAGTCTGCCAGATTCTGAGGTCTGCCCTCTGTCCACTGTGCCAGGCTGCTTCTCACCAATACAACTTCCATTCTAGAAAGAAAACTACCTGGGATCACCATTAAATAAAAATCAGAAATTTAAACGAACAACTCTTGCTTGTGTTCCGGACAGTCTTTGGCTCATCATCTGGCCAGGTTTGGATGGGGTAGTTTTTATTAGACTATAGATTTTTAGAATCATAGACGTCACAGTATTCTTCAAGAACAAAGGACAAACAACAGTGGTGATCCTGACCAGCTCATCTGGAAGGCAACCATCCCCCCTACACTGTCTTTGACACATGTTCTTCCTTACTCCAATGCACTTCATTCCATTTTGGACAGCTCTGTGAGAAAGTTTTTCCTAATGCTTCCAACTACCAACCCTGATTCTTGAGAGCCAAAGTCAATGTCATCTGTCAATGTCTCATAATTCTGAATCTGGATGTCAGAAGTGGAAAGACCATTGGAGAAGACGTCAAAGGACCCGGTCCAGAATTCTGGCAGTCAACCGACATGGGCAAGTCATTTTACCATTTTGGGCCTCAGTTTCCTCATTTCCTAGAGGGTTGAACTAAATGATCTCTGAGGTCATTTTTAGCTCTATTTGTCTGTTCCAGCTCTATACACTTTGCATCAGATATTTGCTCCCGGATCTGCTCCCAATGTTCTATTCAGGCACAACTTAACCCGGGGTAGGGAACCTGTGGCCTCAAGGCCACATGTATCTCCCAGGCGGGCAGCCTCACTGTCATCCTCAACTCCTATCACACCTGCCAAATCCAATCACTTGTCAAATCCTGTCATTTCTCCCTTAAGAGCTCTCCTGTAGGCCCCCCTTTCCCCTTAATAATGATATTAACAGCAGCTAAGTTATATAGTGTTTGCTATAGTCCATCCTCCACTCAGCTGTCAGAGTGACCTTCCTGAAACACAGATTTGACTCTATCATGCCCATATTCAATACGTTCCAGTAGTTCCCAGTCACTTCCAGAATCAAATGTAAAATCCTGTTTGGCTGTTAAAGCCTGTCATTAATTACCTGGACCCTTCCTACCCTCCTGATCTTCTCACTGAACTGGCCTCATTGCTGTTTCTTGCACAAGACCTCCATTTCCAGACTCTGTACCTTTGCCTTGGCTGTCTCCCATGCCTGGAATGCTCTCTCTCCTCATTTCTACTTCCTGGTTTTCCTGACTTCCTTCAAGTCTCTCAGCTAAAATCCTGCATTCTGCAAGAAACCTTTCCTGATTCCCTCTTAATTCTAGTGCCTTCCTTCTCTTGTTTGTCTCCAATTTATCCTTGTTTGTACAAAGCTTTTGTTGTGTCTCCCATAAGCCTGTGAGGTCCATGAGAGCAGGGGCTGTTTTATGCCTTTCTTTATATCCATAACACTTAGTCCAGTGCCTGGCACAAAGCAGGTGTTTAACAAATGCAAGTTGGCTGATAAAAAAAATAGTGTAAAGTAAGACATTATTAGGCATTTTTCTCTTTTGTTTTTCCAAAACACAGCAAATCTCATTGTTCCCATCTGTACTTGAATTACATAAGCCTAAACCTTCTTTGGGATTTTAACAGGACTGACACCTTGGTTCATCCAGAACTTCCAGCATGATGGGCCTGCCTCACTTAGCCTCTGGCCCAAAGAGCACAATGCTGCAGGAACAAAACTGAGAGAGGGATGATGGCTTTCCAAGGCTCATCTAGCGGGACCCATAGGCAGCCTGCCTATCAATCGTGCATATCTGAGTTATGTTAAGCATGGTTACAGACTGGCCAACCTTCTCACAAACAATCTTCCAGTCTAAATCTCAGCATTTATTTTCCAACTAAAGAACGTAATTCCATTAATGTCAAAGACCTGCATATGAGTATCAGAAGAGAGACAAAAGACAATCATTGAAAAGCTCTTTCCTGGCTTTTCACACAACAATGTAATTACTGTTCCCCAGACCTCACACCTATAGCTCTTCTCCCCAAGTCCGTGGACTCTCAAAGGCTGGAAATACATGCAATAAATGGCATAAATGTAAGACCGGCTCATCATAACCACAACAGCATTTGATAACTAAGTACAGGTCAACTAAGGAAGCCCTTCTGAACAATTAGCACTACTAAAAATTGAATGGATTGCCCTCTCAGAGAGCAGGCTTCTTGTTACTATCAGTCAATTGACCAATCAACATTTATTACCTAGTTACTGTGGCAGACACGGAACACTAAAAGATATTCGAGTAGAAGCTAGGCGACCACTTGTACAAGATATCATAATGGAAGGTTCATGCAATGGGAAAGGAGATGGACTAAATGACCATGAATGTTCCTTCCAACCCCGAGAGTCTATGTTTCTCTATGATTCTGATTTTCTTGATTCCAATTTGAAATGCTTCTGATAAATATTTACAATTGCTTCTCTCTCTAATTCTTTTATCTAATCCATCTTTTTGATTAGAGCAGGGGTGGGGAACCTGCAGCCTTGAGGCCACGTGTAGCCCTCCATGTCCTCAAGTCAAAAAGCTGCACTTGTGGACCTAGAGGGGCACATGTAGCCTTGAGGATTCAGGTTCCCCACTCCTGGATTAGACCTAAAAACTGATGAGCAAAACCATCCCATTCTAATTTCCCTTAAATTCTGTGTTGACATGGTTAATATGGACATTTTTGCATGATTTCACATGTATAACTGATATCATATTGCTTGCCTTCTCAGTGGGTGGGGGAGGGGCAGGAAGGAAGGAGAGAATTTAAAACTCAAAACGCAAAAAAAAGACCATCATAAATAAATAATAGAATAAATGATAACTGTTAAAACTCTGTGGTTCTTGTTATTTTTACACACACTATGCCCAAGTTCATTCATGTACAATGATAAGTTAATAAATCTTTCCAGAAGGAATCATAGGAATTCCTCTAAAATGATCATTATTTTTTATTTTTTTAAAAACTAAGTCATTCTTTTCATCATTTTGCTTGCAGAAGAGCTAGGCATGGATAAAAGAAAGGCACTAGGAATGTTTATACAGTGGTACAACTAGACACAATCACAACAAACCAGACACTTTCAGAGAGTCGCTTGCCCGTGGGCCAATAACCTCTGAAAATGGATGTCAGGCCAGGGGTAATGAATGTTAACACAGGTGTACTGGAATTTACACAACAGATGTGTTTCTGCAGACTTTTGGGGAAATCAAATCACATTTTCCAAATGACTTGCATTAGAATTTCAGATCTACTTTCTCTTAACTTAGAAGGAATCTACAACAAAATCACTACAGGATTTTGCTTTTTGAAAGCAGTTTTCAGTTTGATGGAAGAACTTCCTAATTATTGGGTTGTCTGAAAATGAAATGAACTTCCTCCTGAGCCAGAGAATTTCCTCTTACTGTTCATGTTCAGCTAGATCCTTGAGATTGCCTCTCTTGGAGGGAAGCGTGTGCAGGAGTCTCATCTAATACTCTAGGAGTTGTTCTGGAGAAGGGGTGGGGAACCTGCAGCCTTGAGGCCACATGTGGTCCTCTAGGTCCTCAAGTGTGGCCCTTTGACTGAATCCAAACTTCACAGAACAAATCCCCTTAATAAAAGGATTTGTTCTGTAAAACTTGGACTCTGTCAAAGGCCCACACTTGAGGACCTAGAAGGCCACATGTAGCCTTGAGGCTGCAGGTTCTCCACTCCTATTCTGGATGACTCCTGAGGATTTTCTGTCAGATTCTATGATTCTAAGTTTCTCTACCTTGCTCCTTAGTGGAAGTTGTATACAAAATAAACTTAAGCATGGAGAAGGGTGAGGGGAGATGGGAGAGGAGGAAGGAATAGAGCTTACTATTGAAAAGAAATCCTTTTGTAAAACTCAGAACCTTAGGTGTACATGTCAGAACCCATTGGGAGTAGTGTGTTCAGTTTGGGTCCGTGCCACGGCAATGAGGGTCCTAGAGACCCTGGCACACGCGACATATGAGTATCAGTTAGAGAACTGGAAATGTTTAGTCTGGAGAAGATGGTGGGGCGGGGGGAATCCCAAAATAGCTAGCTTCAAGTATTTCCAGGACTTTGATGTGGAGGAGGGGTCAGAATCAGACTCATTTTGCTTTGCTCTAGAGGGCAGAACCCAGAGCAATAAGCAGAAACTGTAGAAGTCAATTTTGGGTTTCCAAGGAAAAGCTCCTTGACCATGAGAAGTGTAGAGAGGAGGAGTGGGGGGTTCTGGGAAACAGAACGCTCTTTCCTGAGGTCTTGGAGCAGAGCCTGGAAGGCCTATAATGTCCAGTCTGAGTCTGAGAGTCTGGGCTTCTGAATTATGAATAATCTCACTTCAGTGAAACTTTCAGATGCTGAGTTTTCTTTAACTGGGTGCTGACAAACCTGTAAGATTTACCTCAGGACAAGCCCTAGCAGGCAATACAATCATGTGTTCAGTTATATGATTTATGGTGGACTGAGGTCATCAAGCAGAAACAGTGTGACCACTTGCTAGGGATGCTATACAGGGAATTCCTGTACTCACTGGGGAGAGCATTGGCCCTTTCAACTCTATGATTCTCTGGTTCTTGGTACATGCATATTTGCAACAGTTACAGTGATAACAAGGTGAGTATATAAAACAACATACACTATGTACAACTATGTAAATAAAGACAACATTAAATGACAATAGACCTCAAGTTAAATAAAATCTGGTTTTATATCCTAGCACACAGTAGGTCTTTAATAAATGTTTGTTGAATAGGAAACGTTGGTACTTCGTACTTAGAGTTAAGGCACACAATTTTAAACAAAAGCACTCTTTTGTCCAAGTTTTTTGGGGGGAGTATCCTTTTTTTTGTTTGTGTGTTTATGTTAATCTTTTCTTGTTAAAACAAAATTTATTCAAGCAAAAAGATTAGTTAATTGACTAGAGAATCTCATATGGGACTGGTGTACTGACCAACAGCCATGATTAATGACTAGCTGGTGCTTTGGGACTCAGCCCTCTGATAGTAAAGGCTTGTTCTATCGATTGGTGTCTGTAACATGTCAAGATCCACTATTCGAAATGGACTCTTAAGTGCCATTCTAGCCCCTCTCCCCAGTACGGATCCAGGTTTACTCCCTTCCTGTGTTTTTCTACCCTAAAGGCAATATTTTAAATTTGATGCGTTACTAGACTGTCCTACAAATAGAATCTGAATATTGGAAAAGAAGCTGATGTAGCCAGAAAACCATAGGTCGCTTTGGAGAATTCTCTCCAACCTCCTGAGTAGTGGAGAAAGCTTATACTTGGAGTTAAACCAAACTTGACTGAATCCCAAGACTCAGCTCTGCTCCCAACCTGCTGTGTGACCTTGGGCTAAACAGTTACCCCATCTGCAGAATGAAGGAGCTGGACTAATGTATTCTAAGGTCATTTTTTTTTAGCTCTAATATCTTACGATTTTGAAATTCCACTTTGAAAACCCCTGATTAGGCAGAGATGCCTCTTGCCTTTATACTTCTGCTGAGATCTAATTAAGAATGAATCTTGCCATTCTCTCAGCGTATTATATAAAGTGCGATTTTATTAATTCAAAATCAAAATAACATTTTACCAAACAGAGTGCACACGCACTGCTATTCAGGAGTGAAAAGGAGTCCTCTGGCCCCCAGACAACTTATTGTCTGCTCTCTTGTATACCTGACAAATATAGAAAAACGAACATGTTTGACCGATTCCCTGACCCCTCGACAATGGGCCTCTTTGTTAGCCTTTAATATCCTTATCAGGTCTGTCTAGACACCCTGACAGCAATTGTCCCTGGTAATGTCAAAGTGCCCTCTGACCCATCTACTCATCATCCGGCTCGAGTAGAAACACATCAAGAGCTTGGCCACATGATACAATTAGCTTCACAGTCCACAGGACACACCTGAGTCTACGATGAATTATACATCTTAAGGCGGCATACACATACCCACCCACCACACTGAAGAACTATCAGACCCGGTGTAAACAGGAAATTGTCTGCATGAATAATGCAGCAGCTTGGGGAGCCAAACAGAAAAGAGAAGGCCGTCACCCTGAAAACAAGAGGGTCACCCCTCAGTGCCCCAAACATCCAACAGCCAAATGTGGCCCGTGGGAAAGAGTTCGTTTTTTATGCCACGGCACAACTTACTCTGCACATTAAAACAGAGCATAAGTTGAGCGCTCAGAAAAAAACAAACACGCATTTGTGATAAAAAGAGATTTCTTCACCACAGAACAGCCTGTGTCTCAGAAGAGCAGTTTGAGGCAGACAAGTAGAAATCTTAACATTACAGGTTAAACTTGGAATCAGATCAGACCACCTGCTGTTATTAACGAACCATGATATTGTGGATAAGTTACTTATTTTCTGAGACTTTATCATCTACTAAATGCGGATTTTATTTATAACTGATCTCATAAGAGTTGTTGTGAGATGGTAAAGTGCCTTACAAATGGTAAAATGGTGTCGACTGGTACAGAATGAGCAAAGGACTGGAAGTTAGAGGTGCTGGGTTTGAGCTGTACTGAAATCTATTAGCTGTGTGACCTTGGCCATGTCACTTTATATTTGTGGATCTCAGTCCTCTCTTCTGTAAAATGGGGATGATCTGACCATGGTCTGCTTCCCAGGGCTCTCATAAAGAAAGCACTTTGTAAATACTTAACCCCCCGGTTAACAAGGGTTATTGTCACATAAACATAGGTATCACTGCCATCACAGTTGACGACATGAACCATGTTCCTCAAAGCAGGTGTAGAAGATGTCTACGGCTGCTTATCAAAGTAACTTTGCACCAACAGAAAGAAAACATGAAATATCAGGTGCAGAGTATTTTCTTGGGGAATGTATTTGATTCAAAATAAACCATTTGGTTAATGTGTAGACAGTTTGTATTTCGTAAATTTAAACACTGAGAGGAAAACTAGAAAGGCGAGGGCTTAGAGAGATGGGGGTGGGGAGAAGAATTTTATCCTCTGGTTGCAGGATAATAAAAGATGCAATAAACCAGAACTAGCTTAGCCCCAAAGCTAGCAAGGGTTTACAAAGATTGTTTAATTGATTTTTCTTCTATTAAGATGCAGATCACACCGTCTGGGATTCAGAAACTCAGACACATGTCTTTGTGTCCGCGCAGCTCCGTGAGTCCCCTGTCTGAGGCTCGCACAATGCCAGGCGTGCACGTGCTCAGAGACATGCTGTTCCTTTTTGTCTAGGACTCTTGGGACGGGAACCTAGCAAGGAAAGGCAAATCTCTTCCACGCTGTTCAAATGTTTCAGATTTTGGTGTTTGAGATGCTCCTTACCTGAGCGTCAAACTAACCTTGGAGGAAAGAAGGCCACTGAAAGACCACTACTCGAGAGAGGGTTACAAAAACCAATGTTTAGGTTGGAAATAGGATGGGCAACTTTGATTTTTTTTAATCAGTTACAGATTCTGAGATCTCTCCCATAGTCAAGACCTTTACATGGGAGGTGGAAGAATGGGAATCCCTGATGAGGTCAGGAATAATATGTTGTTTTGTTTTGTTTTGTGTGGCAAACTCAATGGATATGATTTAAACAAGCAGGAAAACATTTGCTCTCTCTCTTTTCTCTTTCTCTCTTCTCTCTCACCCAAGCTCAGTATTGTCTTCTCTCATGCCATCCCACTTAACACCACTTCTTACCCCAAAATGAGAATTGGCTGCCCAGCCTGACCTTGGGCTAAGGACAGCTGGACTAAACCCCAGCTGGGCAGGAGCCAGTCTGCAGTTGTTCTGAGCCAACTGAGCTGAGATGTGCCCTTCCACATTTCAGTGATTCCTCCTCTCTCCAAGTTGGGCTGAGCTTGGAACCTTAGAAGGGTGCCTCGGTCCCCCAAAGCTCCAAGATCAGAGGTGCAAAGTGTAACAGAGATTAGACAGAGCATGAATGTGAACAGGCTGGATCAGTCATCTTGGAGCCAGTTTTTACCATATTTCATCTGAACCTAAACCGCACAAAGTTAGGATACCTCTGCATGAAGAACTTCGGTCTGACAAAGGAGGCTGCTTTGAGGAATAGGCCCAAATTCCATTGTAAAGAACAGAAAGTTCTCCCTTAAGATTCTATTTATGAAGATAAAGACAGAACTTTGTATTTATCCAAGATAGCATAAGCCAATAGAGGAAGAGAGGATGAATAGCAGATAAACTTTCTTAATTAGTTCCCTATGTTCTAGAGAAAATGGCTATGAAAGAACTTTATTCAAAGTCAAATCTTACACAAAGGCATTATTAATAGGGGGCTAGTGAGCAGGCCTATGCTGTCATTGTAATAGGGGACTCCCAGATGAGGAAATCCCTCTCTCAATACAGGTCAACATCTTCTCTGCAATTTCTGGTCTTAAAGGGTTGCCAAGAGGAGTGGAGTCAAACTCAAACAGAAAGGGGACCACTAAATGTTGGTTCAGAAAAAGCACACATTAGCATTATCTGTGTTCTATTGCATTTTTTATATAATTTGTTAGATATTTCCCAATTATATTTTCATTTGATTTAGGCACCAATTGGACGCCCTCTAGTGAGAGCACTGAGAGATTAATAACTTCCCAAGGACATAAAGGACAAAACATGTCAGAGGCAGACTTGAACCCAGGTCTTTCAGGCCCTGAGGCTGGGCTCCCTATCCACCATCCCACGCTGCCCCCATTATTTATCATGAATGTTGTTATTATTAAGTCCACCTTTCAAGTAAGTTGATGAAAGTACAACGCTGTTTTGGGGGATAATTCTTGTGGAGGCAATGATACCAAAAAGTCTCCTGCAGAGGTGCCCACACATTGTGATTGTCCTGCAGACAATGCCCATTCCAAGGAATGAACTCTGCCCATTTCTGGCTGTGAATGTGGCAGGTCAAGAATACTAACTTCCAGAATCCACTATTTCCTGCCCTTGGTGGCATAGCTTCTTACATGATGGGCTAATTTCCAGGTGTCAAAATCTATAGCAAATGCCCATAGATACTGGTCAAGATTTAATAAGGAAAATTACAAACTGCATCTATAAGATTATAACTTATTCTAGGTTCGCTAAATAAATTCTCTAAATAAATTCCAAACTATTAAAGATTATAACTTAGTCTAGGTTCTCTAAATAAATGTCATGGCAGACACTCTTAGCCAGGGGTATCTTTCTTTCTTTACTACATAATATTTTCAGGTTGAAGGGAGCATATTTGCATAGGTACACAATATTAGAAAGTATACTATTACCTGAACAGCAATCCAGCTGGCATTAACTGTATGTTCTCCAAATGGGCCAAATCCTGCAAGCAAAGAAGGAGGGTATCATGAGAATGTTGTCATTTCCACCCAACCAGCAGACTGCAGTGTACTACATCTATGCCTGCCTTAAAGAGCTCCATGGAATACCTTAGCAGCTCAAGGATTCTTTTCTAGGACCAGGTTCAATGTGCACCTGCCCAAAAAGATGGCATGAAATAACATAACATTAGAAGATTTTGGAGAACTGAATCGCAATCAGAGTAGAATATTAAGGCAGAGGTAGTGGAATGAGCTGATGACTCAGATCAGCCACCTGGGTTCAAATCCTGCCTCCCCTTGGGTGACAACAAGCAAGTCATTGAATCTCTGATTCCTTACGATAACATTTTTATATCTTACCTTATAGGGTTGTTGTGGGGAGAGTGATTTGTAAGCCTTGAGTGCCACAGAAATGTGAGCTATCAGTTTTGCTGTAACTGCTGTACAGTTAGCTCTGTAACTAATGAACTTTTTCCTTCCTCTTTCTGAGCCTTTGCTTACACATTTATAAAACAAAGGGGTTGGACTTGATGACTGCTAAGATCCTTTCCAACTCTAATTATGATTCTATTACAATTAGCTCCCCAAAATGATTGGATTTATCCAAGTCAAAAAGCAGATGGAAAAGAACCATAGGTTTTCTAAATATACATCCTAAGAATCATGAAATAGTATTTGAACTACCTTCCTCTGTTACTGGTAGCAGGGAAGTCACCTGCTGTCATAAAAGCAAACATTTTTGTTCTTCGGAGTCCTGCTTCCTGACTCATCAGCTCAATGGGTCGGAGTCCCCACAACAAATCCACAAAATAACAACACTTAATCACGAATACAACTCTATCCCAACAACAGCGATCTGATGAATGTCATGCAAGCATTCCGATTTTACAAAGGAAGAAACTGAGTCTCGGAGAGGGGATGCCACCTGCCCAAGGTCACCTGGCTAGAGAGTTAAAACTTCTGAACTTCTTTCTGGGGCTCCTTAGTCTTTCCACAGTCTTTCCACAGAACTATGCTTCAGAGAAGTCAAGAAAGGCGCGGTGGAGGGCTCACAAGAGGGACAAGGAAACAGCAGCTCAGTCCCTGACAAACAAACTTGAAAGCATGAGGAAAAGTGGACAGGATGCTGCTGGTGGCTCTTCCAGAAGATAGAGCCATTTGGTAAATTCCTGAGCCCACATTATGTTCTTTCCTTTTGATGAATAACCAGAGAGAAGTAGCTTTCCAATATACCCATCTTTCTTGTTGATGTCAACATGAATTAAGTTACTTGGACATCTTCAAAATTTGGCAGACAAAAGAATCAAGAAGTGACTTATGAGCATAAAAATAACTATCCAGATATCCAAAAATATTCTAAGCCACAAGGAAAGTATTCAACTTATCAACATAGGACTAGGTAGAGGCCTATAGTTATAGAAAGTGATGAGTTGAGAGGCCTTAATCAATCATAGGATTTTGTTTTTAAGTTTGATTGATTTTTGAAACGCTTCTGGTCCCGTCTGCCACAGCTGGAACCTTCTCTTGTAATAAAGAAGCACATTGAAGTAAAACAAGTTGGCCCCCCAGCATCACTTCTGACATTCTGTAGCTGTTTACCTGCCTCTACTCTCACACCTCCAGAGAGAAAAGAGTGATGTCTCCTCAACAGACCTCTACAGTCAAGGCTAGTCAGTGCATTAGAGGTGACAGAATTTAGAGTGAGATAAAAAGCCAAATCTAAAGATAATCTAGTCCCCTCCCCTAGTCACACAGATGAAGAAGCTGAGACCAAAGAGGTTAAGTGACTTTCCCAAGGTTACATAGGGAGGGGCAGCTGTGACTCAAACCCAGGTCCTCTGACTCCAAACTGGGCATTTTTTCACTTCACCACTCTAATCTCCTAATTGTACAGAGGTGTAAAGTGAGGTGTAGAGAATTTGTGATTTGTCCTGGCTCACACACAGCCAGATTAAGAACCCAGCATTTCATTATCCTGCCATTACTACTGCATAAATGTGCATATGCCTGGAAAGGACCATCGTTTTCAGATTGGGGAACATTCAAAATCTGGGCTGGGTGCGTGATTTTATCAGTTTGGGGCAGGGAGCTACAGGTATGGAAATAACTGATGATACAACTTCATAAACTTTCCAACACTTCTGTAATCTAGGTTTTGTTTATTTTTTTTTAAACAGAGCTGCCTGGGGTACTGAATGGTTAAGTGACTAATCCACTGCCACACCAACTATCAAGTGCTAGATGAAGGCTTGAATCTAGGGCTTCTGGACTTATTCCTGATAGATGCTGGTCCTCTAGCCAATGCCTCTGTTAGTAAAGTGCCTTATGAAGGGATAAGGTGAACACCTGTTACCTGGGAACTCCCTTAAGACTGGTAATTACTCTACACTAATTTCACTTCATTTTAGGTAAACCAATTCATCTTTCTTTTTTTTAACTTTAGTACACAAAATACTATAAGAAAACAAACAAGAAAAAGATTAACAGTCACAAGAAGAAAAATGGTCTTGGGCCATTCCCACAAAAGTTTGTTATAAAATCCTTTCAATGAATAAACTCATTTCAGAAGAGAAAAGAAACTTTTAATTATAGGAAAGACAGACATACAGACATTCCCTTGCTGCTGAATTGGCATTTCTGTCATTGGTGGAATAGCGACATTCGCTACAGGAAGGCAACGTGGCAAGGAGAAAGAATAAACGGACTTAAAATTGAGTCAGAAGATCCAGGTTTGAGTGCTGCTTTTGACTTCCTATCTCTGAATCTGTTTACTCATTTGTAAATAATAGTTGGATTACCTACCTCAGCGCGTGGTTGTGAGGAAAAGTGGTTTGCTACAGAAATGAAGGATTGGCATTACAGATGGAGAAAGTTCATTTTTAATGTGCCAGCTTCTCAGCAGCACTAGAAAACCAGTAGGTGTGTGAGGATGGCCAAAGCCTCATCCTGGTTCATGAGTGAACTTTCAAAAACCCTCACAATTGAGCCTGCACATGGTCTTAGTCAATGCCATCAGATAAACAGCCCAGAACACCCAGAGAGCACCTTGGCATCATCTCATGGGGGAGACAAGAATGTGGCATAAAATAATTAGCAGCTTGCCAGTTGCAAAAAACCTTGAAGCCACTGCCCCCTCCCCATTGCCTTCTTTCCTACTCTCCTCCTCCAAACTTCCCCAAAACGAAATTCATGCATCTTTTTTAACGGAAAACAAAACTGCTTTTATTTTGAGAGTTGAGATAGTAAACTAGACTCAAAACTAAAAAGGAAGGAGTGCCAAATAGGTCAGCCACGACTTTTAAACCTTCTTTCCTCCCCAGCCCCACCTCCCATACACCTAGAGGCAGAAAAGTTGTGCGTGGGAAGTACCTCCGGGCAGGTACTTCACTCTCTCTCCCCAATCTGTGAGGAGACAGGACCTTTGGCACTGCTTTTCCGCGTAATGGGTAATTCAGGTATGCGCAAGAGTTCACGGTACTTGCCACTTTCTCCCCTGAGTCACCCGTCTAAAACCTAGAGCAACACGTCCTTCCCCCCTCCCCATCCTACATATCTCAAACACAAATCTCGACTTGGGCAGTGGTGAAGTGAACACTAAACAATTCCCGAGAGGGTTCATTTGTCAACGAGACGCCTTCTTCCCCACAAATCAACCTCTCCTTTTGTACTCTGGGGGACGTGGGGGTGGGGAGAGGCGACTTTCTGACAAGTCCACAGCAGCGGGGCAAGAGCCGGTCACTCCTTCCAAAGACTGGTCACCCCCTCCCCCCGTCCGCTCCATTCTGTAACTCTGCGGCCGCCCCCCGGGGGTGGTGGTCAGGTTCCTTCTGACCCTTTCCCTAGAGTCGAGTGCTAGGGGGCGATGCGGCTGGAGGGGCAAAGAGTGCGGTGCTTCTTCCCCACAACTGCTGAGAAACAGCTCTTTCCTCTCCAAAGCCAGCGAAGGCTGGAGGGGAAGGACAGAGAAGGCGCAGATTCAACTTCAAGCCCAAGGGACAGCGATCGGGAGACTGGTCAGGTGTCCCCAGGGCTGCCTCTTCGCTCAGAAAGCGCTTCCCAGGCCAGAACTGCCCCTTCCCCAACGGGACCTTCTTACCCGTCACCACCACCGCCTTCTTCGGCTGCTCCATCGCAGACACTGACTCCAGCCGCCAACTCCGCCGCCACCTCCTACACGGTCCCTGCAGCTGTCGCCGCTGCCTGTGCTCGGCTGCGGTACTGTCTTAACCCACCCGACCTGCCCCCGCCCCCGCCCTTGCCCCCGCCCCTTGTGTCCCGCCCCCTCTCCTCCCCAACCCGGAACGGACGCAGCCGTGCGCGCCCCCTAGACAGAGAACTAGGCGTGCGCGTTCTCACCACTTGCTATCCCCCCCACCACTTCCCCCGCCAACCACCTCTGAGGTACGGGTT
>CM053622.1:46595428-46628840 GCA_028646595.1 Phalanger gymnotis | reverse complement strand
TCCCTCCAATCTAGGGTTCCTTCCCCTCCCGAGGAGGATGTTCTGGAATGCTGAAGCTACAGAGGAGGAGAAAAGAGGCCGACTGCGGCCAGGGCTGGTCCCAAATCATCCGATTCTTGGCACTTGACCCACGATTTGGTTCGGTTCATTTCAACAGGTGTTTATTATTAATCAAACTTACATATGTGCCCAGACTAGGGCTTGGCTTTGGGGACTATGCTGACCAGCAAAAGTGGCCTGCCCTTAAGAAGCATCGGATTCAGATCTGGAAGGGGCTGCTCTTGACCATGTAGCTAGCCAGCCCCCTTCACTTTACAGAAATGGGAACTGGGTCAAGAAGATGAGCTCGAATCCAGGTCCTGACTTCAAATTTCGGGAATCTTTTCACTGCCTTATAGACAGTCTGGTTGGCGAGATAAAACAACATAAATAACTAAAACCTAATCTTGGAGAGGGTGTATCAGTAATTAAGGTGGGACTTTTTTGCTGTTCCTCTCTTGAGTTCCTTTAATGATTCTGGCCTCTGTTTGAATGGGGCAGGCAAAATGGGATCTTTTTGTCTTGGAATGTTTCTCAGCACTAACATAATCGGGAGTCATTGATTTGTACTTGGTGGTACTAGGGATTAACTTTCCCATACCTTAAATGAGACTTTTCATGGTTCTTTGAGTACTTCTCAGCACTGAGGTAATCAAGTGCCCCAGGGCCCTGATAGGCTTGGTGTTTGACTTTTGGGGGCTCTCCCTCACTGGAAGAGTGGCGGGTGACTGAGCAAGCCATTGTGTAACTGCCTCCCAGCTTTGTTAACCCAGATGTTGGTTTGTATTTGGTCTGTTTATAATGTATGTTTGTAATTTGTATTTGCTCTGAAGTTCAGGGTGCTGGTTTTTCCTCCTGAGCTAAGTGAATTATGTATCTATGTATGATTAAAGTGAGATTGTTAACCCCTTAAAGTCACTTTCCTTAGTAAAGCAGATCAAAAAAACCTGTGCTGGCAGCTCTCGTTGCTGGTCTTGTTGGGTCTTACACCCCACAACAGCTGCTAGCTGAATTGTTGCTATAGAGATGCTACAAAGCGCTATGTGAGATTCTGGAAGAGACGTTGCTTTACAGAACATTGCTTTTCTGTCAGGACCAACTCTTTGCAAGCCCATTTGGGGTATCCTTGGTGGAGATACAGAGGACTTGCCATGTCCTTCTCCAGCTCAATTTGCAAATGAGGAAACTGAGGCAAACGGGGTTCAGTGACTTGCCCAAGGACCCACAGCTAGTAAGTGCCTGAGGTGAGATTTGAACTCAGTAAAATGAGTCTTCCTCACTCTAAGCCCTGCACTTTATCCACTGTACCACCTAGCTGCCTCTTTCAGACCATCTCTTAACATTTTCGGTTTAACTCTAAAATATTCTTCCACAGTATTAATAATTTTCTTCAACCACAGAAAGCCTCATGGGAGGAAGCAGTTCTGAACAGTTCAACAGGATTGAAGGGAGATGGAGGAAGGGAGGTTCATTTAGAGGTCAAAGCCATGCCAGGAACAAAGGTCTGGAGACTGGGAGTCCCAGTCTTGTTTGGCAAGAGAGCAGATTTTTTGAAGGGGAATATTGGGAGATAGGGGTGGAAAGGCAGAGAGGAATTAGATTGTGTAAAGATTTGAATGCCAGACTAAGCAATTTGGACTTTATTTGGTCGGCAGTGTAAAACCAGGGCAGCTAGGTGACAGTAGATTTCAATCTAGCCTCAGACACTAGCTGTGTGACCCCGGGAAAGGGTCACTTAATGAGCTGGAGAAGGAAATGGCAAACCACTCTAAAATCTTGCCCAAGAAAATCCAAAAAGGGGTCATGAAGAATCAGACAAGACTGAAATGACTAAACAACAATGCAAAACCAGTGAAGCCATTATGAAGATAGTTCTGGCAGTATTATGAAGAAACCAGAGGCAAGTAGATATTGTCTTCTAATCAATTTTGTCCAGTTTTTAATCCAAGGGATAAGAATCTGGACCTAAGGAGGCTCAGCCACTTTCCAACGACAATACAGGCTTCATTTTCAGACTAGAGAAGGCCCTGCTTCCAGGTGGGGCCAGGAGCCACCAGGGCAGAATTGAGGAAGGGGAAGGAGAGCTGGAGCTAAGCCCAGGCATAGTGGAAAATGAAAACAGCCAGCTACAGCAAATAGAGAGCACCCCTGATTAGTGGAGCAGAACTGAGGCCTCTGGGACTGGGTCCAGGTTGAGCAAGTCAGCCTCCTTTGCTTTTGAATTTCCAGAGGAGGAGAGTGAAGGGAACTTTTCCCTTTCTCCTCCTCCAAAAGCCAGGCTTCACTGCTACCTCATCTCCATGAGACCTTCTCTACCATGCCACAGAATCCTCTTTACCTCAGAAACTCACTCCATACCTGGATTGCTTCTCATATTGAAAGTACCCTCCTGCTCCCTTGGCCTCTTCCTCTGATTGACCAGTTCCTCCCTGAACCTCCATTTTAAGAAGGAGACCTGGGCAAACTGTGTCTTCACTCCTCTCCAGGCTGCAGTTAATTCATCTCCACCAGACTCTTCTTGACCACGCCCCCTTGCCAGGTACCTTCCCCCTATTCCCCGTCCTTCAGTTTCTTTTTATATATTGTCTTCCCCCATTAGAATGTAAATGAGGGCTGAGGACTGTCTTTCTTTCTGCTTGTATTTGTATTTCCAGAGCTTAGCCTAGTGCCTGGCACATTGTAAGCATTTAAAAAATGCTAGCTGACTTGAAAGGAATAGAATTAAAAGGAAAGACCAATTCAAGAAATATTTGTGAAAGATTTCTACCGTTCTTCCTTTCCTCCATCTCATTCACCCTGAATTCTCTGGGTTTACATTGTCCCATCCCACCCACAAAGCTCAACAGAGTTGACATCAACACCTTAATAGCGCTTTATAGTTTTCAAAGAATTTTCATAGACATCTCACAAAAGAGTCACAACATTGTGAAAGAAGTCTGACAGTGGCTACCATTTTCCATTTTCCAGATGAGGAAACTGTAGCTCTGAAAGGAAAAATGACTTGCTGGAGTCATGTTGAGTTTAGTAAATGCTTGTTGGCTGAACAACTTGCCATTTCACACACACCCCTCAATTTTTTTTTATTTGGTATTTTGTGCATAATTTTTATTTTATAAATTTTTTGTACTGTTTTACTGTTTACTGATCAATGTACATGACGTTTCATCCCAATAAATAAAGGATTGAATGAGATAATCTCTGTAAAGTGCTTAGTGCAGTGCCTGGCACATAGTAGGCAGTTAATGAATGCTTATTCTCTATGGAAGCTCCTTGAGGACAGAAATGAATTTCATTTTTGTCTTAGTATTTCCCCCATCTAAAATGTGGTCAGAGCAGCTAGAGTTAAGTCTAGCCTCTATCCCATGCTAGCTGGGTAAAATGCTTAACTTCTCAGTACTCTAAGCAAACTAACTCTGAAACTGCCTATAAAGCAACAAGCACTGATTAAGCACCTAAAATGTGCCACACTGTGTGAGGCTCTGGGCATGAAAAACAAGATAATACAACACTAGATATATTCATTTTCTTTACTACATTTTGGTCCCCAAGGAGGGGGCCTCCCTATGTCTCCTTGAAAGGCAGGGCTAGGCTAGAAAAACATATAGCAAGGGTCTAGGAAGGCCAGGCTTGCAATGAAATTCTAGGGTCGTGAGTCTATGTTTTGATTTCTACTATACTTTGACAAACCTAGAAGAAATCCTAGGACCAAAGTATATTAGAGCTAGGAGGGCCTTAGATCATAGAACATGGAATGTCAGTGGAGGAAATGACCTGAGAACATGAAAGGGCAGAAATAATCCAGCTTTCTTATTTTTACAGATGAGGTCTGTAAAGCTGAAGCCCACTGGGGAAGAAGGCATTCCTTTAAGGCCATACAGGTAGTTATGCAGAAGAATCAAAAGGAGAATGCTGGTCCCTATTCCTGGTCCCATGCTCCTTCCATTATATCATGAGGCCTCTTTTTTTTTTTTATTCCTTGAGATTGGCTGGTTGGTTGTTGTCCTTCATCCTCAAAGAGGACCAAAATGATATCATTATGTTGGAGTAAGGTGCGGTGTGTTCCACTGTGACTGATCAGACCAATACAAACTCAGAAAGCTCTGCATGTTGGGCACAAATAATCCACATAAACATTTGGAGTGGAAATGTCTCTAAACTTGTGCGTCTCCCGTTTCTTTTGAGCAGCTGCAATTCTGCTTTGCTTATAGAACACTGGCTGTGACAGTATCTCCCTTGTGATACAGTTGATTCCAAAGTTTTTCAGAGAGATCTTAAGAGTGTCCTTGTATCACTTCATCTGACCTCTATGTGAGTGCTTGTCTTACAAGTTCTCCATAAGGTAATCTTTTAGGCAAATGTACGTTTAACATTCGAACAATGTGGCCAGCCCATAGGAGTTGTACTTTCTGCAGTAGTGTTTGAATGCTTGGCAGTTTAGTTCAAGAAAGGGCCTCAGTGTCTGGTTTGTCTTGCCAAGTGACCTTTAGAATCTTCCTAAGACAATTCAAATGGAAGCAATTTGGTTTCCTGGCACGGCACCGGTAGACTATCCAGGTTTCAAAGGTATACAATGAGGTCAGCACAATGGCTCTGTAGACCTTCAGTTTGGTAGGCAGCCTAATAATACCTCTTCCCTCCCAAACTTTTCTTTGGAGCTTCTCAAACGCTGAGCAAGCTCTGGCAATGCATGTATCGATCTCATCATCTATGAGTATATCCTTGGAAAGTATACTGCCAAGGTAAGTGAACTTATCCACAGCACTAAAAATTTCTCCATTTGCTGCAACCAATGGTTCCACTTATGGATGGTGTGGTGCTGACTGATGAAGAACTTGTGTTTACCTGGTATTGTTAGGCCAAATTAGTCCAAGCAACAGAGAAACTATACTTTGTTGTATCCCAGCCTCAGAAGTTGCATTGAGTGCACAATCATGTTTCTTGAAATAATTTTCTTTGGGAAGATTTAGTGAAAACTTGTAGAAACGTTTAGTTCTGTGTACACAGCTGCACATTTCTGGAGGTTCTGCCTTCACCTAAATACAAATGAACAGTGAACCACAGAAAAGAAGACTGCTATCTTCTGCTGCCTGAACTCTAGCCCCCAGTGGAAGAATCTGTGTGGCATTCTGTCTTGGTTCTGAAAAAGTCATCATAGTGATTTACTGCTTTGATAAGACTTTGGCCCAGACTCCTACTTTTCTGGGCCAACTGCCTGTCCTGCCCCTAAAGGTTTTGTTTTTGCCGTGAGAAGGGACCTAAGGTAAACACAGGGTTTGTCTCTTTATAATGAATTCTTTCCAAAGGGGGTGGGGATGGGGAGCCACGGATTCAGAAAGCCTAGATTCCTGGCTACTTCTCCAGGAGAGGCACTAACCCTGAAACTGATGTGATGACACATCATTTTGAGCACAGTTGGACTCTTGTAGTTTGTTAAATTTGTTGGCTAATTATTGGCCCACCTGACTAATAATTAGGAGTCTGGATAAGATCTAGCACAGAGTTCATTTTTATTCTGCTGAATAGTATTATTTGCTTGTACTTGATGGAGCAGAACTCTGGGTCTGGCTTGTGCAAATTCAGGAACACCGACTGGGGGATAAGTTGCTCATATCTTGCTACTCTGCATATGTTAGGAAATAGGAAAGCAGGCCTGGGCTTGGCCTTGGGAGAGCACGAAATGAACCAAAAGAAGAGATTGTTCTCTGGAAACTGCCCTTCTGCCCACATGCCTAACAGCCCATGGTGTGCTGGTTAAAGGAGATAGGAGTGGATGGGAAATATCTCTATACATGAGTATTTTCAAAACTGAAACAGTGTAATTACTCTGCTTCTCATTCTGAGAAATAAAAATAGACTAAGGGTCAAATCCTGCTGTTCTAAATGTCCAACAGAAATAGAAGTATTAGGCTATAGCATCCACTTCCCAGAAAAAGGCTGAAGTATATCCAATTTGTATTTCAGATGTTGCCGATGACCTTTTTCTTTGGATGCAAACCTGTGTTTTCATCCATGGAAATTATCATTACAGCAGAAATTGTAATAAAGTAATTCTCTTAATTCAACTTGAGTTGACTTACACAATAACACTGTGTGGTAGGAAATACAAGGATTTTATCCTCATTTTATAGGGGGGAAATGGGGGTCATGCAGCTATTGAGAACTAGAACTAAGGTCTTTCAACTTCAAATCTCTCCACTGAACCCCTTGGTTTAGCTTGTGTATATTTTACTTAGAGAAGCTGGGTGGGTGCTGAAAAAACCATCCCCTCTGAAGTCTGTTCTCAGCTGAATACTGCTCAAATTTTGTACTACAGTGCCTAGCTGAGGTGGAATTTCTGACTGCTTAGGAGGAAGTGGGGGAGATACAGAGATGTGTGCTCTTAGGCTGGTATAGAAACCACCAATTTTACATAGTGAAAGCAGGTCTCCAACAAATCTTCACTATGCAAAATCAAGACATGAAAGTAAAATCAGCCCATGTTTATAGTAAAATTGTTTAATCAAATGAATAAAATGGGAATGGAATTTTATCTAAGATTGTCATCTTTTTTAGTTTCTTTGTGGGATTTTTACTGATAGATGATCTTGGACCCTAAATGCCCATAATGTTGTAGGAGATCACAATAAAGTTTATAGTTTCATGGCATGTAGAACTGGAAGGAACCATAGAAATTATCTAGTCCAACCTCCTCATTTTATAGATGAGAAAACTAGGACATAGGATAGTGAATTGACTAGGATAATTATGCAGATAATAAGTAGCCAAGCCAGGATTCAGATCTAGGCCTCATTTTCATTGGGCAGTAGCGATTTGTTTTTTCTGCGCCTCTTTTTTTAATTAAATATTTTATTTTTTCCCAATTACATGTAAAAGCAATTTTAACATTCTTTTTTTAAATTTTAAGTTCTAAATCTCTCCCTCCCCTCTCTTCCACTGAGGCTAGCAATTTTACATAGGTTATACATGTGTAGTTACACTAAACACATTTCCATGCACATCATGTTGTGAAAGAAAACACAGACCAAAAACAAAAACCTGAAGAAAAATAAAGAAAAAATATATTTGATCTGTATTCAGGCTCTACCAGTTCTTTCTCTGGAGATGGACAGCACCTTTCATCATAAATCTTTTGGAATTGTCTTGGATCTTCGTATTGCTTAGAATAGCTAAGTCATTCACAGTAGGTCATTGTACAATATTGCTTTTACTGTGTACAATGTTTTCCTGGTTCTGCCTATTTCACTTTGCATCAATTCATGTAAGTCTTTCCAGGTTTTTCTGAGAGCATCCTGCTCATCATTTCTCATAGTGCAATAGCATTCCATCACAACCATATACAACAACTTGTTTAGCTATTCCCCAATTGATGGACATCCCCTCAATTTCCAATTCTTTGCCACCACTAAAAGAGCTGCTATATTTTTGTACACAGAAGTCTTTTTCCTTTTTTTTTTTGTCTCTTTGGGATACAGACCTAGCAGTGGTATTGCTTGGTCAGAGAATATGCATGGTTTTATAGCCCTTTGAGCATAGTTCTAAATTGCTGTCCAGAATGGTTGAATAAGTATTCAGCTTCCTCAACAGTGCATTAGGGTTCTAATTTTCCCACATCCCCTCCAGCATTTGTCATTTTCCTTTTCCGTCATATTTGCCAATCTGATAGGTATGAGGTCATACCTCAATTGTTTTAATTTGCATTTCTCTAATCAGTAGTGGTTTAGAGCATTTTTTTCATGTAGCTTTGATTATTTTGTCTGAAAACTGCTTCTTTATATCCTTTGACCATTTATCAATTGAAGAATGGCTATTTCTATAAATTTGACCCAGTTCTCTGGTTCATTCTTTAACGGGACCAAAATGACATCACTATGCTACAGTCAAGTTACAGTGTGTCCGACTGTGGCTGATCACACCGATACAAACTCAGAATGCTCTACCACAGGTTGGGCCAAATAGTCCAAGTGAACATTTGGGGTAGATTCTCTAAATTTGCACATCCTATGTTTTCTTTGAGCTGTTTCAATTCTGCTTTGCTCACAGAGCACAGCACCTCCTCTGATGTGGGCATACCATGCTGAGCGGTCCTGTGCCAGTGTTTCCCATGTCACACAATTAATTCCAAAATTCTTAAGAGAGACCTTGACAGTGTTCTTGTATCACTTCTTTTGACCACCATGTGAGCACTTGCCCTGTGTGAGCTCTCCATAAAAATCTTTTTGGCAAGTGTATGTTTTGCATTCGAAAAATGTAGCCAGCCCATCGGAGTTGAGCTCTCCGAAGCAGTTTGAATGCTTGGCTGTTTAGTTCAAGTAAACACCTCAGTGTCTGGTACCTTATCCTGCCAGGTGATTTTCAGAATCTTCCTAAGAGGTAATCAAGAGGTCTCAAACCCATTGGTGAGTTATGTTGGTATCTACCCCAAGCATCTGAAGACTTCCCCTGGTGGAATGGGCAGGTGAAAACAATTTGTTCTAATGGCCATGAAGGCAGCTGAAGCAAGCTATGTGGAGTGCTTAGAGCTTGGTTAGACATCGAAGATGCCAAGGTCGTCCACTACATCTTAAATCCAATTCTCTATATATTTGAGAAATGAGGTCTTTATCAGAGAAACTTGCTGTAAAAATTTTTTTCACAGTAATGATTACAACTATACATTTGCCTCCATCCTTACTTTCGCTGTTTATGCTACTTTGTCATTTCACACTGCCCTTTTGTCAAGCGTTTTGCTTCTGACTTTTACCGCCCCCAATCTGCCCTTCCTTCTATCAGGACCCCCTCTTACTTTCCTGTATGGCAAGATAGATTTCTACACCCAACTGAGAGTGTGTATTATTCCCTTTTTGAGCCAATTCCGATGACAGTAAGATTCACCAGTTCTTTCCTGCTCCCCACTCCCCCTGCCATCTTCCCCAAGGAAAATCTCTTTTGGACCTTTTTTATGTCAGATAATTTACCCCATTCTACCTCTCCCTTTCTTCTCTCAGTACATTCTTTTTTCTCACCCTTTAATTTTATTTTTTTAGATATTATTCCATCATATTCAACTCACACCTGTGCTTTCCATCTATGTATACTCCTTCTAACTGCCCTAACAATGAGAAAGTTCTTAGGAGTTATAAGTATCATTTTCTGATGTAGGAATGTAAACAGTTTAACATTATTGATTCCCTTATGATTTCTCTTTCCTGTTTACCTTTTTATATTTCTTTTGAGTCTTGTATTTGAAAGTTAAATTTTCTATTCAGCTTTGCTCTTTTCATTAAGAATGCTTGAAAGTCCTCTATTTCATTGAATATCTATTTTTGCCCCTGAAGTATTATACTCAGTTTTGCTGGGTAGATGATTCTCAGTGGTAATCTTGGCTCTTTTGTCCTTTGGAATATCATATTCTAAGCCCCATGATCCTTTAATGTAGAAACTACTAAATCTTGTGTGATTCTTACTGTGGTTCCATGACATACGAAATGTTTCTTTTTGACTATTTGCAATATTTTCTCCTTAACCTGGAAGCTCTGGAATTTGGCTATAGTATTCCTAGGAGTTTTCATTTTGGGGTCTCTTTCAGGAGGTCATTATGGGTTCTTCCAATTTCTATTTTACCCTCTGGTTCTAGAATATCAGGGCAATTTTCTTTGGTAATTTCTTGAAAGATGTTTAGGCTCTTTTTTTGACCATGACTTTTAGGTAGTCCAGCAATTCTTAAATTATGTCTTCTGGATCTCCTTTCTGCATCTAATTGTTTTTCTAATGAGATATTTCACATTTTCTTCTATTTTTTTCCATTCTTTTGATTTTGTTTAGTGTTTCTTGATGTCTCATAAAGTCATTAGCTTCCACTTGCCCAATTCTAATTTTTAAGGAATTATTTTCTTCAGTGAGCTTTTGAAACTCCTTTTCCATCTGGCCAATTCTACTTTTTAAGGAGTACTTCTCTTCATTGGATTTTTGTGCTTTTACCCCTTGGCCTATTCTGTTTTTTAAGGTGTATTCTTCAGTATTTTTTGGGTGCCACTTTTACTAAGCTGTTGACTCCTTTTTCATGATCTTCTTGTATCACTCTCATTTCTCTTCTCAATTATTCCTCTACCTCTATTACCTGGTTTTTAAAATCCCTTTTTGAGTTCTTCCATGGCCTAGGGCCAATTTACATTTTTCTTTGAGGCTTTGGATAAAGTTTTGACTTTGTTGCCTTCTGAATTTGTGTTTTTATCATCCCTGTCACCATAGTAACTTTCTATAGACAGGATCTTTTTCTGCTGTTTGTTCATTTTCCAGCCTATTTCTTGACTTTTAACTCTGTGCTAAAGTGGGGCTCTCCTTCTGCAGTGGTGGGGTGCAGCTGTTTTCAGAAGCAATTCTGGGGACCTGTAAGTTTTCAGTTCTTCCAAGGTGGTGTGATCTAAGGAGAGGTGTGTTTACTACTACCTTCCTTTCCACCATGGAACTGTGACCAGGGTCCCTGCTCCTCTGTGGCCGGCAAGCTATGGTGTGCTATTGCTCTTCCTTGCCCTGGGGCTGAGACCTTGGACTGTGATCCAGATCCAAGTATGAGCAATGCAACAGAGTCCTGCCCCTGGTGTCAGCAAAGGGACCCTTGTAATCTCCTTCTGACCAGTTGTCCGATCCCCTTACTGTGTATGGGCTGAGAGGTCTAGAATCCACCACTTCTGCCACTGATTCAGTCATCCCCAAGACCTGCTCCTGGTTTGCTGGGGCCCAATCTGCCAGCACTAGACTATGCTCCACTTTTACCCTGGCACAACAGACCTTTCCTGATGACTTTCTAAGTTGTCTTGGGTTAGAAAATTGTTTCATCCTGTGCTTTGGTAGGTTCTGCCACTCTAGAATTTGTTTTGAGGCATTATTTAAAGGTATTTGAAGGGGTTTGGGAGAGAGCTCAGGTGAATCCCTGCCTTTCTCTGCCATTTGGCTCAGCAGTGGTGTTTTATTGCAGAAAGTGCTTGACTGAGAACCAAAAGAACATATCTGAGTTCTGGTGCTGCCACTCACAGCTTGCGTGACCCTGAGTTACTTCACTGAGCCTTAGTTATTTTTTACTATAAAATGGAATTAATAACCCTTACTATGCCTGCCTCTTAAAAGACTGTGGTAAGGAAAGTACTTCATAAATTATTATCTTCTCTTCTTTTTCTTGATTACTTTGAATTTCATTTATTGGAATTTCTGCTTTCATTTTGTATCAGTAGTTGCCCTTTGTACAACGGGCTTTGTCAGAGCCATCCTCCTGAGCTACACACATCAGAGGGGACATTTGGTAGTACTTCTGTTGGCATTCAGCACTGAAGCCAAAGAATGTGCTCTGGTACATATCCCATGGCTTCCTCTAGTTGGATTCCCCAGAGGGTATTCTGGGAGGAGGAACAGAAGACCTCAACTAGACTACAAAGCCTCTCCCACCGTATTTCTCTGAGAGTATCATCTCCAACAATGATATTGTCTTACATGCCTGCAAGGAAAAGACAGAGCCCCTACATCTACTAGACAAAAAGTATCTTCTACCATTTTAAACATTATTTTTTCTTCTATCTGTGTTACATATAGAACTTTACCTTACTCTTCAATCTTATCCCCATTTATCATATAGTATCTTATACTTATTTGGACATTGCACAAAAAAATTGAGCACTGGAAAGGAAATTATCTAGTCACACATACTCATTTTACAGATGAGGAAAACGAAGCATACAAAATTGGATTGACTTGCCCCACAGCTATTAGAGAGCAGAGCTGGGATTCAAACTTAAGTTGCTGTTCAGTCATTTTCAGTGATGTCTGACTCTTAATGACCTCATTTGGGGTTTTCTTGGCAAAGACTCTAGAACGGTTTGCTATTTCTTTCTCCAGCTTATTTAACAGATGAGGAAAACTAAGGCAAACAGAGTTCAGTGACTTGTCCAGGGTCATAGAGCTAGAATCTGAGGCTAGATTTGAACTCAGGAAGATTAAGTCTTCCTGACACCAGTATTCTATCCATAGCTGCACTAAAAAACTTAGGTACTGATTCTAAATTTAGTGCTCTTTCTCCTTCAGTACATTTGTATTAGACCTAAGGACTATGTCTTAATTACCAGCAAGTCACTTAGCCTGAGTTTCCTCATCTTTAAAGGGATCTATAAGATCCCTTCCAACTTCAAAAACAAACTTCTCCCCCAGGGCCCAACACAATATTCTACACAGAAAAAGGTGGGATACCAGTTCAATAAAAACTGGCAATTACTAGTATTTTAAGGTTTTCAAAGCACTTCACAAAATCCTCTGTTATGAACCTCATTCAAACACAGGTTTTAAAAAATAACTCCAGAAATCCTAGACTCTCAGACCTGGAAAGATGCTCAGAGAATGAACATCCATCCAGTTTAAAGGTTCCCAAATTTATTTGGCCTACCACCCCCTTGTAAAAAATTATTCAGTGCCTGCCTGGAAATCTATTTTCTTTAACCCTTTAACAGTTTTTTTTTTAATTTGCATCATTTCAAAAAAATATAAAAATTTTTTAAATGATACATCTTAAATTTAATAATTTATTATAAATTTGTTTTCCTCCATTGGAATTTTGATGATGCAATATTATATCCTATAACTGTATAGTATCATACTGTAAACAAGTGCACATATTGCACATATTCCTGCAATGTATGTTGGACTTCCCAATAATGTGTGACATGCTTGCCTGCCAACACTTGCTTGTTAAGACCTGTTGGTAGACTTGACCACTGATCTGTCATAACTTACATTTTGTGTGTTTATTTGGAAAATAATGTAATCACTATAATTTTAACTCTGTTACGTAACAGATGAAACATGTATGAATGTTTTTTCAAAATTTTCTTGTCTTTTTTTCCTTATGCTTCTACTGCTCCTTTTATTCAATATCCCCCAATTGCACCTGGGGCTACTACCGCCGCCCACATCGTCCCAGCACCCCCCCAGGGGTGGTATCACCCACTTTGGGAACCTATGATTCTAGTTCAACCCCTACCTAAAGTAGGTATTTCCTCTCCAGCATCTCTCTTCGCACGAAGACTTCCAATGACATGCATCTCCCTAACCTTCCAGGATGTGAGGACTGCTATCATTATTGGGAACTCCTTCATGTTGAGCCCCAATCAGACCCTCTGCAACTTTCACTCATTGCTTCTAGTTTTGTCCCCAGGGGACAAGCAGGACAAGTCCAATTCATATGACAATTCTTGAAATGCTACAAGACGGCTGTCCCTTCAGCCCTGCCAAATCTTCTCTTCTCCAGATTAAAACCGTCTTCAATTGTTTCAGCTCCTCCTGGGGTCTCCAGTGCTCTCACCATCCTGGTTACCCTCCAGCTTATCCATGTCCTTTCTAGAATATGGGCCCCCAAAACTAAACACAATCTTCCAGGTGTGGCCTAAACAGGGTAGAAGGCAACAGGATCATCACCTGACTTGCTTGATACACACCATACCTCTCTCCTCTTAGTCTAGGGTTTGGGGCGCATTGGGAACCTGCAAATCCCATTTCTACAGTGCCTATAAGGTTTTTATCAGACATTTCCCTCACAAATACCCTGGGGGTTAGGGTGGGAGGCTTATGGATTCCATTCTACAGATGGGGGAATTGTGGTCCAGATTAGGTAACTTGAGGGTGAAGGGTCAAGGCTGGAAGCCGCTCTTCTGACCCAGAGCTCTGTAAGAGGGGGTGTTTGGGTCAGAAAGCAGACCGAGCTGCCCCTTCAGAAAATGTGGGGTGGAGGGTCTGTGGTCTCCTCTCTCAGGCTCTATTTATTCCACATCTCTTCCAAGTATGGAGCTCTGAAGCCTTTGTTGGTGGCCAGATGAGTAGAGAGAAAGGGATGGATGCAAGAGGTACTGTGGAAGTAGAAACAAAACTTGGCAACTAATTAGCTATGAGGGATAAGAGAGAAAGAAGAGTCAAAAATGACTTGGAAGTTAGGAGTTAACTGGAAGGATGGTGGTACTCCTGACCCAAACTGTAAAGCCTGGAGGTGGGGCAAGTTTATAGTAGCTGATAATCCTTTCTGTCTTAGATATGTTGAATTTGAGGTACTAAAATAACATTTAAGTGGTGATGTCCAAAAGGCAATATGAGAACAGAGTTAAGGAGAGACATTTAGGGTTATACATGTAGATCCAGGATCATCTGCATAGAAGTAACTGAATCCATAGGAGATAATGGGGATAATACATAACAGAGAATGTGAAGAGAAGGAACTCAAAACAGAACCTTATGGGACACACATGCATAGGAGACGAAAGGTGGATGATGATTCAGTGAAGAAGAATAAAAAGGAACAGCCAGATAAAGGACCAGATGAGGGCACTGTCAGGAAGCTAAGAGAGGAGAGGCTATGCAATGGGAGAGTGTCCAAAGTAGCAGAAAAGACAAAGAGGAAGACTGGGGAAAGGATAAAAGGTCAAATGACAGAATGTAAATAAATAATAGCTGCTATATAAATATATTGTTATTGGGCTACTCCACATAGATTTCTCCCTCCTATGAACTCCTGTAACACTATCATTTGCAACAATCAATAGTCATTTATTAAGCCTTTGGTATAAGCCAGGCATGGCACAGACAAAAGTGAAAGCATTCCAGCCCTCGAGCAGTTTATACTCAGACAGGTAAGACAACATGTATATATAGCATACACGAAATATATACAAGGTGGTTTGGGGGGGAATGCTCTAGCTGTTGTGGTGACCTAGACAAGCTTCATGTAGAAAAAGTTCTCGAAAGTTGAGTCTTGAAGAAAACCGGCAGATTGGCGCTGTTTTATATTCTATTAGTTCTTCAGGCTTGTAAATGATAGCTTCTCAAGTGGATTGTAAACTCCCTGAAGACAGAGACTGGATCTTATTCATATTTAAATATAGATTACTTAGCCTTGCACACAGTAGTCTGTTCAATGAATTAATTTGCCATTTTTCTCTATCCAAACAATGAAGGGGTAGAATTTTTGCATACAGGCTTCTATTTCACAAACATAAAGCACCTGCTAATAAAACACAGTCCTGCCTTGTGATATATGTAGTCCTAAATGCAAATAACCATGATATAACATGTTACATAAGATGCATGAGATGCGAATCAAATGTAATGCCAGATTTAAGGGGGCACAATCAAAAGATCGTGGAAGATGCATGGAGATGGCATCTGAGCTGGACTTTAAAGCATGTAAGATTTTAACAGAGATGGGGACAGATATTTTAGGCAAAGGGAACAGAATGGCGATGGGTCTTCCTTTGGAAAAAAACCAAACCAGTTTTCCTTTGAGAGAATATGAAATGAAAGTAAAGTTGAAGAATCTCTAAGAACTATGTTTACTCTATTTCTTGAACTTTTTGGAGGAAAAGTATACCTCTATTATGCAACAAACCATTCAGTAAGGAAATTCAAAAGCTTTTTAAAAAGCTGGACGCTAGAGGGCACATGTTTGTTTGTGAATGGTGTACAAGTTCTCAGTAGGGCAGCTTCAGAAATAGTGAATCGTAGAGTATCTTTTGTGGGGAACTTTATCCCTAATACAGAGAAAAAATAAGACAACCAAGGCATCTGAAGACAAGAGGTCCTACAAATAGAGGGAGAAAATGGGGCTCTAGAGAAGAGGGGGAAAGAAAGGGAGACACTGGTACTAGGTGGTGAAAGCACAGTAAGGAAGAGAGTACAGCATCACTAGGAAATTCTCTTTCTGTATGCCAGTGTTAAAATCTGCTTTTTAGAACATCTTGTCTTCTTTGATTGTTTTACTGTTTTATCTTGTTTTACTTTTGCCTGATCTTTTAATTTTTTTAAGTAACAGTTTGGTTGTTTTACTGTTTTATCTTGTTTTACTTTTGCCAGATCTTTTAATTTTTTTTTTTTAAAGTAACAGCTCTCAGTGCAATCTATCCTTTCCCTAATATCAGATTAATCTTCCACATATGGTCATGCCTGTGCTCAAAACCCTTTAATGTGACCCTACTTAGTGGATGCTGAGGTGTTTTCCCCTTCCTTTCCATTAACTGAATGACTCGTGTTCAATCACTGTTTAGTGTTGCTGATGGATCTGGATAGAAAGAGTCGTAGAGGGCAATAGTAGCCTCTGAGGGAAAAGATGTTAGCCGTTTTGTCATTTTGTATAGGGGAGATGGCACTAAGGGACCATAGAACTAGATTGTCCCCGTCCTGCCTGAGAAAATTCATGTACTGAACCGCCCTTCAGTTCTTCTTTCAACAGAAGAGCAGATGAGTACAGAACTTGGGGGTGGGCTATAGGCTACAGTGGTTCTTATGGGTAAACGATTCTGGGGATTTAATATACATTGTGAACCTTAATGGTTGCTCACTTAACGGTGTATGTTGTGTTCTTTATTAATTTTCCTCTGTGATATTGTGAATTGAATGCATGGAAGTGAGGAGTCCCTCATAGAATGCTATGGAGTTCTAGTAATATGTTTTCCCAATGAGGACAATCTGCAAGTGAATTCAGGATCTTCTTGTTCTAATTTTATGGTACAATTAAAGTTCAAACTGTTTTGAGGCCCTTCACAATTTGGTGGCACCCTGCCTTTTTAGTCTTAGCTCATACTACCCTGTTTCTGCCAAACTGAATCACTCCTGATCTGCTCCTCTCACGACCCCACATAATTTGCTCAGCATTTTTCCACCTGTGTGCTCATGTTATTCTGTTCCCTATAAGCTGAAATACCCTCCTCCCCACTGCTCCTCATACTTCCAACCAACCTTTAAAGGTCAATCCAAATGCTACATCATCCACTAAGTCACCCACAATCTCTTCAGTGGTTAAATTTCCCCCTCAGCTACCACGCAGAATTATGCACTTTCTCATGCATTTATGGTATAGTTAGTTATCTGGACACTGGAAAAAGAATTGAATATTGGAAAGGAAATTATCTAGTGGCATTTGCTCATTTTACATTTAAAGAAAATGAGGCACACAAAAACTCTAAGTGACTTGCCCCACAGCTATCAGGGGGCAGAACTGGGTTCCAAACTTAGGTACTGATTCTAAATTTAGTGCTCTTTCGTTTTCCAAACATGTGATGTAGAGACCACGTCTTAATTACGGGCAAGTCACTTAACCTCTCCCGGCTTAGTTCTCTCATCTGAAAAGGCATCTATAAGATCCCTTCCAACTGCAAAAACAAGCCTCTCCCCCATGGCCCAACAGTACTCTCTACAGAAAAAAGTGGGATGCCAGTTTAAAAAAAAAAAAACCCTGACAATTACTAGTGTTTTAAGGTTTGCAAAGCACTTCACAAAATCTTCTGGTTTGAACCTCACTCAAAAGCAGGTTTTTAAAATAACTCCAGAAATCCTAGGCTCTCAGACCCGGAAAGATGCTCAGAGGACATCTCTCTATCACAGTTCAACCCCTACCTGAAGCAAGATACTCTCTAGAGCATCTATGCATGAAGACCTCCAGCGACACGCATCTACCTCCCTAACCTTCCAAGCTGTTAAGGACTGCTACGATTCTTGGGAACTTCTTCAAGGTGAGCCCCAATCAGACCCTCTGCCACTTCCACCCATGGCTTCTAATTTTGCCCCCCAGGTGACCAGCAGGACGAGACCAATTCACATGACAGCTCTTGAAATGTTACAGGGCGGCTGTCCCCTCAGCCCGGCCTGATCTTCCCTTCTCCGAGCTCCAGTTCTTTCAGTTCATCCTGGGCATCCTCCAGCTCGTCCTAGAATGTGCCCCGCAATTAAACGCAGTCCTCCAGGTGTGGCCTGACAGGTGGAAGGCAGCAGGCTCGTCGCTTGGCACACGCTATTCTGCTCTCCACCTGGCCTAGGGTTTGGGGCTCACCTAGAACCCGCACATCCCACTTCTACAGTGCCTCTGAGGCTTCTTATCAAGCACTTCCCTCACAAAAACACCTGAGGCTTATGGATTGCACTCTGCAGATGGGGAAGCTGAGGTCCCGATTGCCTAAGTGACTTGAGGGTGGAGCGTCAAGGCTTCTGACCCGGAGCTCTTCCTCTCCCGGCCGCCCCTGTAAGGTCGGGGTGTCCAGGACGGAGAGCAAGCCGAACTACCCCCTCGGAAGACGTGGGGTGGAGGGTCTATTTTGTCCTCTCTCGGCCCTCCGCCCACAGAAGCTACCTCCCCTCTTCCTCTCCGGAAGCTGCCGCGTGCACAGCCAGCGACCGTTACCCACAATGCCGCGGGCCTCCAGCTTCTTTTCAGCACCCGACAGAGGACTGCTTTACGGCAGTTGCGCGCCTGGGGCGCGAGGTCACTCTCCACCTGTCGGAGCTCTCGGCCTCTTTTCCCCGCCCCCTACACCGCTCGGGATTGGTCAAGGCGCCGAGGGGTCGTGTAGTGACTGGCTGGCGAAGACGTCAGCCCGCCTTGTTCCGTGAGGCGCGGTCTGGAGGGAATTCTGAGTGCCTTGAGCTACGGCGGCGGCTGCGGCTGCGGCGGCGGAAGTGACCGGAGTACCCCCGGCTCTGTCCCCGCCCCTGCGCGGCCGGCACCATGGTGAGGGGAGACTGAGGGAGACTGCACGGGGCGCCAGGGACCACTCTGGGACTCAGTCCCCGTGCTGGCACGGGGAGGGGTAGGGACGGGGCTGGTCCTCAGGGAGCCCCGGAACAGGGGATGGGGGAGTGGAGGGGGGGGGGTCTCACGTGGGCTGGGGCGCGGCGAGACTCCCAGGCTTGCTCTTCCCCCTTTCCACCACCCCCTCTTTCCCCTCTTCATCCTCCTCCTCCTATCCTTCTTTCTCTTCCCCCTCGTCTTCATCCCCCTTTCCTTATCTCACTCGCATCTCATTCCTCCTTATCCCTTCCTTCATCTCTCTCCTTATCCCCCTCCTCCACCTCATTCCCCTCCTCATCATCCCCCTCTTTATTTCTCTACTCATTTTCCTCTTTCTCCTATCTCCTTGTTCTGTCGTCACTCCTCATCCTCACACTCAACTCCAGAGGCTTCCTATCACCTCCGAGATTCTATGCCTGCCATTCAAAGCCCAGCCCCCATCCATCTTTCCAGTGTTCTTATGCCTTACTCCCTACCATGGATTCTTCATTCCAATGACACTGGCCTCCTTACTGTTCTTGGCACAAGACTTCTTCTAGGTCTCAGCATTTCCTTCCATGTCCCCTGTGCCTAGAAAGCTCTCCCTCTTCATCTGTCTACTGACTTCCTTTAAGGCCCAACTAAAACCTAATCTTCTGCAGGAAGCCTTTCCCAATTCCGCTTCCTTTTAGTGCCTTCTTTCTGTTAATTATTTCCTATTTATGTTGCATATGGTACGTTTGTACATATTTATTCATTGTCTCTCCCATTAGATTGTGAGCTCCTTGACAGGCATGGACTGTCTTTTGCCTTTTTTTGTCTCCCCAGCATGCAGTACAGTGCCTGGCCTTAACTGACTGATGCCCCTCTCCTTTCTTCCTCTTCGTCTTCCCTCATATCCCTTTTCATTCTCCTCCTCTTCCCCTTCCCCTCTTCCCTTATCTTGCTTCCTCATCTCCCTTATTTTCCCTCATCCTCTATCACACCTCCTCATTGTGCTCATCCCCATCTCCCCAATCTCTGCCTTCTCATGCTATGTCATCTCTTCTCTTCATCATTCTGTTCCCTTCCTCATCATCTCACATCCTCATCTCCCCTGCCCCCTTATGTCCCCTTTCTCCTTCCCTGTCTAAATCTAAATCCCTACTCTTAACCTCAGCATCTCTTTTCTTCATCATTCCTCCTGCCCCATTTTCCTCATCCTGTCATGAACTACTTATATGACCTGGGCAAGACAGTTAACCACCTGAGCCCCAGTTTCCTTATCTCTAAAATAATGGGTTAGATTGCCTCGGATATTCCTTAGATCCTATAATCTTTCTTTCTCTTCTCCAACTATTTTTTCTACCCCATCTCCTTCCCCTGTCCTCTTACCCCTCATTCTCATACCTTCATTTTATTTTTCATCCCCTCATTTTCCTTCCTCATCCTGCCTCCATTCCTTCTTCATTTCTACTTATTGTTTCTTATTCCCCTTATTCTCCTCTCCAACTTGTCTCTTTCCTCTCCCTTCCCACTGCTACTTCATGTTTTTCTTCTTACCACCACCACTTTTATCTCTTCATTTTCCCTCTCTTTTCTCTTTTTTACTTCCCTCTCTTACCCATCCCAGTCTCTTACTCTTTCCACCTTAGGTTGGGGGAGGAAGGTAGGGTTCAGAAACTTGCGTAATCAAGCAATTCTTTGATTAAAAAAAAAGGGTAGGGCTTCTTGACTGCTTCCTGTTTGGACTTCTATAAGCTCCGTCTCCCCTTCTTTCCCAGTTCTTCCTGTGCTGGGCCTCTCTTGAGTTATATAGCCGCAAATGCGCATTTGGCCATCATAGACTCCTACAGGAAACCAACTGGGGAAGTGGACTTTGGCCCATTTTCCTGTTGAGCAGTGGCCCACGCTCACCAATGGATGATCCCTTTGGAGGGGGTTCCCTAGAACTCTTTTTCTTTAGAAAACCCTCAGATGCTTGTTCTAGTAACATACTAAAATTAGAAAGTCCATGGGCTTCCTTTTCAGACATTCCTAAGGATAGCCTTAGACCAGAGATTGTCAGAACTGAAAAGGCTTTTAGAGAATATCTTCTCCAGCCTTCTAATCTTACAGAGGAAGAAAACTGAAGCTGGGTGCCCAGGGCTGCACATCAAACAAGCTGCCAGGCCAGGACTGATGGCTCCTATTCCAGGACTGTTTACACTACTCAGTAACGTGTGAAAAACAAAATCTGTAGTACAGAGGTGTGAAATTTTGAATGTAGGAAAAAGTAACACTCCCTTGATGGCAAGGTCCATGAAGGGATTGGCTGCTTTGGGCAGGCATCCTGGGGCTCTGAGGAAGAGGAAAAAGATTCTAAGCTTTGTGGTGTCTGAGGAAAGGAAAGCAAAGTACATTTAAATTCATAGCCTCCTGAACTATGGCAATAAAGGGGCTTTATTGGCATTGGCTTCTGTGTTGAATACAAATGTAGCATTGAGAAAGTGGGAAGACTAGTGTCCAGGTAAAATCTCATTGTTTGAATCCAGAATCTTGTATCTCTATCTAATTTAAAAACCTTGTGTCACATGGAAAATGAGGGAGAGGGACTTGGCAACCTTTAAGGGTCCAAGGGTCTAACCTTTTAGGAACTGTGATCTCTGTTCTAAGAAAGACAGGCTTATGTTTTACCTGATGGAATTTTGAGTTGTCTTTTGTTTGCTTTCTTAGCTGCCCTTATCCTTATTGAAGACAGCCCAGAATCATCCCATGGTGAGTAAGCAATGTGGTGGCCACTTGATAACCTTGAATCTCAGACACCAGGAGGAGAACATGGAGTAAGAGGAATCTTAAACCCACATGGGGGAAATCTTTCTGTTTTTATTCTTAATTTTTGGTTGTCTAGGAAAATATCCATGTTTTCTTTTCCTAAAAATGTTTATCTTGAGATCTTTTGTTTTGACATCACCTTCATATGCAATTTTATCCCTTCCCCTCTCTTAGCACATATGTAGTAGGAGAATAATAAATGTTTGTGGAATTGACTTGGCTCAGGTCACTCAGGTAGTAAGATATAAAGCTGGGATTTGAACCTAGTTCCTCAGACTGTAAATGGGCTGTTCTTCCCAGGATGCCATATTTGCTTCTGTACTGGATACAAGTGAGCCTTCCTACCTCCAGTGTCTCCCTTTTCCAATCTCTCATGTGAACCAATGTTAAGTTAATCTTCCAGCCATATATCCCCAAATCTTTAGTGGTTCCTTTTCTCCTACTTGATTATAGCAAAGCTGTCTGGCTTCTAAGGCCCTTCAGAAAGGAGACTCACGCTACCTCCTTCTGACCTTATTTGACTGGTGACAAGTCCATACCTTCTACCTAGTTAGGTCAGTTTCTTCACTGTCACGGCAATTAGGTGTGTTCATTCCTATCCGTGTGCCTTATTAATATTGAGTGCCCTTAGATTGAGCTAGCCTTTGTCTCAACCCCTCGTGTTAAAATCTGAGCCATTTTCTTTTTTTTTTTTTTGTATTTTTTTGTACTTGTAGTCTGAATTTAAGAAATAAAACAAGCATCTCCATAACAAAGTAGAATAGAAAAAAGGATTGTATGTGAAACTGCAAATCTATTATGTACAACTTGCTTTTCCTTTTAAATATATAATAAAATTATTCTATAATTTTCTCATCCTCCCCTCCTTCCTCCACTCCTCCTAGAGACGGCTACCATTAGACACAAATATGCATGTATATGTAAATTCAGATACTTCTTTTTTTTAGTCGATTTTTTCTCTGGATGCAGATGGCATCTTCCTTCATAGGTCCTTTGTAGTTATTCTGGTTATTTATATAGTCAAAATGACTTGGTCACTGAAAGTTGCTTTTAAAACCATATTGCTGTTACTGTATTCAACGTTCTCTTGGTTCTTCTCGTTTTGCTCTTCGTTATTTCATGAAAGTCTTTTCATGTTTTTCTAAAATCATTGAGTTCTTCATTTCTTATAGCTCAGTAGTATTCCACCATGATCATATACCACATGCCCAGTTGATGGGCATGCTCACAATTTCCAGTTCTTTTCCACCACAAAGGGAACTGCTATAAATATTTTAGAACATATAGGTTGTTTTCCTTAATTATCTTGGGAAAGAGACCTAATCATGGTGTTGCCGGGTCAAAGGGTGTAGTCGGTTTTATAACTCTTTGGGCACATTTCTAAATTAGTCCAAAATGGTTGGCCAGTCCACAGTTCCACCAATAATGAATTAGTGTTTGGGGCAGCTAGGTGGCACAGTGAGTAGAGCACTGGCCCTGGAGTTAGGAGGACTTGAGTTCAAATTCGGCCTCACATACTTGACACATGTACTAGCTGTGTGACCTTGGGCAAGTCACTTAACCCCAATTGCCCTGCCCAAAAAAAAAAATGAATTAGTGTTCAATTTTTCCACATCCCCTCCAACATTTGTTGCTTTCCCCTTCTATCATTTTTGCCAATCTGATAGGTGTAAAATGTTACGTCAAAGTTGGTTTAATTTGCATTTCTCTGATCAACAATAATTTAGAGCATTTTTTCATATGACTATAAATTGTTTTGATTTCATCAGAAAATTACCTGTTCATATCCTTTGACCATTTAGCAATTGAGGAATGACTCGTATTTGTATAGATTTGATAAAGCTTTTTATGTTTGAGATATGACCCTTTTATCTGAGAAACCATCTATAAAAATTTTTTACCCAATTTTCTGTGTTCCTTTCTGATCTTGGCTCTACGTTGGTTTTACTTATACAAACTTTTTAATTTAATGTAATTGAAATTCTCCATTTTATATCTCACAATGCTCTGTATCTCTTGTTTATTCATAAACTGCCTGTCCTTAAGTCTTATAAGTAATATGTTCCATGTTCTTCAGATTTTTCTTGTAACATTTCTCTTTATGTTTGGTCATGTATCCATTTTGACCTTATCTTGGTAAATGGTGTAAGATTTTGGTCTAAGCCCAATTTCTGCCAGACTGCTTTCCAGCTTTCCCAATAATTTTTACCAAATAATGAGTTCTTTTCCCAAAAACTTAAGTCTTTACCTTTGTCAGACACAAGATTACTATAGTCATTTGCTTCTGCATGTTGTATGTCCACGCTATTCCAGTCATCTGCCTTTTTATTTCTTAGCCAACACCAGATAGTTTTGATACTTACTGCCTTAAAATATAGTTTAAGATCTGACACTGCTAAACGTCTTTCCTTCACATTTTTTTTCATTTGTTCATTTGATATTCTTGATCTCTTCTTCCTCCAAATGAATTTTGTGATATTTTCTAATGCAGTTAAAATAACTTTTTGGTAATTTAATAGGGATGGCATTGAATAAATAGATTAATTTAGGTAAAATTGTCATTTTTATTATATTGACTCCACCTACCCATGAACAAGTAATATTCCTCCAGTTATTTAAATTTAATTTTATTTGTATAAAAAGTTTTTTATGATTTTGTTCATATGGTTCCTGTGTTTGTTTTGGCAGGTGTGTTCCTGGGTATTTTTTTCTGTTTAGAGTTATTTTAAATGGGATATCTCTTAATGTCTCTTCTTGCAGAGTTTTGTGGGTTAATATAGGAATGCCGATGATTTATGTGGGTTTAGAGCCATTTTCTTAAAAAATGGCCCAGGTGTACATCTGCCTCTTTCATGAGTATTCCAGTTCTCATGACCCCTCCACTTTCCTTTCCTGTGAAACAGAACTTAGAACCATTAGTGCTAAATTATATGCTGTGTTATAGTTTTTCTACATAGATGCTCAATTAAATTTCTTGAAGGCAGAATTGATCTTCTTGGCATATAGCAGACAAAGTAAATACTTGGTAGTCGATTAGCTAATGTATGGCTTGAATTTTATTGTTTTTCTAGTTGGTAGAACTAAAAAATGGTGAAACCTACAATGGGCACCTTGTGAGTTGTGATAACTGGATGAACATCAATTTGAGAGAGGTCATCTGTACATCTAGGGTAAGTGCCTTTGCAGAACACATTGCCTGCTGGCCTTAGAGGTCATCTAGGCCAACCTCCTTACTTCACAAATCTGTAAACTGAGGAACAGAAATGGAAAGTCACAGAGAGAATAGTCATTTAATAAGTAGCCTAAATATGCAAGGAATTGTGCTAGAAGGTGGGATATGAAGACTGAGGTAAAGCAAGCCCTGCCCTCAAGGAGCTTATGTTCTTGAAATAGAATGCCAAGATGAGATTCAAGCCCAGGTCCTCCTTCTGCAAGGCTGGTGCTATTTCTACTAGATCATACTGTCTTTGACCCTACAAACCCAATGAACAAAAATTTATTTTCTCCCTTCAATCTTACCCCACTCCATTGAGAAGAAAAGAAAAATGAAAGCCTTTTAGCAAAAATTCACAATTTCCTCATTGGCATGTTGTAAAATGTACGTCTCATTCTGCATCTTAGAATCTCAATGCCTCTGTCAGGAATTGCTAGTGGGGTTCATCGTTGGTGCTGTTAGTAATTTCTTAAAACAAAACCGTATTCTGTTACATTCATATACCATATTTTGTTGAGCTATTCCTCACTTGATGGGTGGTCCCTTCATTTTGGGTTTTTGTCACTACAAAAAAGAGCCGCTACAAATATGTTTGTGCATGTGAGTCCTCGTCCTTTCTTTGATGTCTTGGGGCAGGTCTGGTCATGGTATCACAGGGTCAGAGGTTAGACACAATTTAGTGACTTTGGGAGAGTAGTTCCAGATTGCTTCCCAGAGTGGTTGGACCAATTCCCAGCTCTGCCAACAGGGCATTAGTGTACAATGCCAGTTTTCTTGCAACCCTCCAACGTCGATTATTTTCCTTTTATTTTGCTATCTTTGCCAGTCTGATGGTGTGAAGTGGAACCTCAGAGTTGCTTCCATTTGCACTTCTTTAATTGTGATTTGGAGCATTCTTTTCACTTGACTTCTTCCTTTGGAAACTGCCTGCTCCTATCCTTTCTCACAGTGGCTTGTTCCCTAGGAGTAACAGTTGGCACCCGTGTGTGTGTATACATACTAGGGCACTGAGCAGAATCACTTGCTTCTGTTGCTGCTGCTACTGTTGTTAATAATAAGAACTAGGATTTCTGAAATGCTTTCTGGCTTTCAAAACACTGGCTTTCTAAGCTCCTGTGAGGTTGGTAGTGAAGTGCTATCTTGATTTTGCAAAGGGGGAAACTGAGGCTTAGAAAAGTGACAGAAGTTGGCCAGGCTCATGTAGCTCGAGGTGGCAGGGCCTTGCTGTAGGCTGGGCTTTTACCTTCAAAACTGGGGTCCTTTTTACCACACATAGAGGAGACCGTTGGTTTTAAAGGACATTCCGTCTTTCTTCATCTTCCCTGCTGCCATTCCCATATTGTGACTTGTTAATATTAAGATTTTTTTCTCCCTTACTCACTGAGACTACCTCTGAGGGATCTGTCAGTTCCACTTGCTGGTGTTAGTTTCAATGAAGACAAGTTTGACTTTGGAAGGATCATGGCATAGTAGAATTGAAGGGGACAGGAAGGGAATAAGCATCTATATAGTACCTGCTGGGTGCCAGGCACTGTGCTAAACATTTTCTCATTTCATCCTCATAACAACCCTTTGAGGTAGGAGCTGTTATTACCTCCATTTTACAGTTGAGCAAACTGAGGCAGACAGGTGAAGTAGCTTGCCCAAGATCACATAACTAAGATGTGTCTGAGACCAGAGTCTTCCTGCCTCTAGGCCCTGCCTTCTATCTACACCTCGATGCTGGCACCAGCTGGCTAGAGTTTAAGTTTAGTTTTATTATTTAACTTTTGATTTTTGTAACCCAAAGTCTCTCAAAAGACCTAAATCCTAGTAGCTCTGCTAGACTCCGGTTTGATGTTTTTTGTGTCGTGTACCCCTTTGGCAATCTAGGGAAGCTCGTGGGTCCGTTCTCAGAATAATGCTTTTAAATGTATAAAAATGTATAAGATTAGAAAGAAAACCAAGTATAGCGAAGTACAGTTACCAGAAAGTTCATAGGCTGTGGATTAAGAAACCCTGGACTAGGTCATCTCCAAAGCCCTTATCAGTTCTGATGCTGTTTGTTTGGAAAATACTGGTTGGAGATGAGGGAGGGGTAACAGTTACTGAACAAAACCCAGTAATGGCCACTAGATGGTGCAGAGAACAGCATTGGAAGTCAGGCACACTTTGCTGGCACCAAGAGATTAGTTTGTTTATTCCTCAGCAGAGAACTGAAAGAAGGAAGTAAAGAGACAAGACAACCTTCCTTGTACACTAAGCTAAATGCCACCCGGGATGGTCCAAGACCAAACACTCCTTTGGTAAAGGTGTCTTAAATTTAGCAAGATTTCTGCCCGTCCTGTGTCTTTGAGAAAAGTGAGAAGCTCACTCCTAATGGCAACACCAAGGTGTAGGCATTAGTTCTATCCACCTGGCACAGGTTTATGAAGAAGGCAAACGTTTCCTCTGTAGTGCTCAAATTCTCTCTTAGATTTGTTCTGGAGTTCATTGAAATGTCTTCTACATT
Source organism: Phalanger gymnotis (assembly GCA_028646595.1). Taxonomy (NCBI): domain Eukaryota; kingdom Metazoa; phylum Chordata; class Mammalia; order Diprotodontia; family Phalangeridae; genus Phalanger; species Phalanger gymnotis. The sequence continues at coordinate 46,601,762 of CM053622.1, read as the reverse complement.
TAATGAACAGAGCTTTAAAGCTTAGAAATCATCTAGTCCCAGTCCCATCACTTTGCAGATGGGGAAATGGAAGCCCAGGAAGGGAGATGACCTTCACTTTGCAGTATAGCAAGTTAGTAACTGAAGCCAGATTAGAGTTGACACCGCTCTTTCTTCTGAACTGGGCTGTTTCCCTTTGTCTGAGCTGTAGCCAAATAGTTGGGAGATAGAGAGCTGAAAGGGCCCCAGAGCATGGACTGTCAGAGCTGGGGAGGCCCTGAGGACATGGAAGGCACGGGATACATTTGTGATGAATTGAATTTCAGATTAGAAAGGGAAAGGGGCAGAGTGCAGGGAATAGTCGTAGTGGTAATGATAATAATAAATAATGGCATTTATATAGCGTTTTAAGGTTTGCAGAGCGTTTTACAGATATCAGAACAGCTCTTTAAGGTAGGAGCTATTATTATTTTCAGTTTTACAGTTGAGGAAACTGAGCCTAAGAGGACTTAAGTGACTTTCCTAGGAACCCACAGCTGGTTAAGTGTCTGAGGCTGGATTTAAATTGATGTCTTCCTGACTAAGTCCAGAGTTCTGTCCGCTGCACCACCCTGCTCCCTCTGTAAAAGGCAGAAGAAAGCAGAAGTTAGACTTCTTTGACCAGTTTCAATAAACTCTCTAGTGAACAGTTTTCTACTTATAGTAATGAGAGACCATGGTTTGAATTCTGGCTTTGATACGTAGTGGCCGGCCACATGACCAAAGATGCTTCTCCTCTTAGTCTCCAATCGAATAATGATACCTTTAGTGCCAGTTTCATAGTTGGGAGGATCAAATGCGATAATATATATGAAATGCCTAGTAAATCTTAGAGCAATTTAGGAATGTTATTAAAATTCATAATGTCAGAGTTGGAAAAACTTTTAACCAGTGAACACACATTCTGGGTGCCAAAGGGGTAATGTCCAAGACTCTCCCTAAGATGGATAGGGTCAGAATGGAGGACCAGGACTAGGGTCAGAACCCCGATTCTTAGCCTCATACTGCTGCTTGGTCTTGTGCATATTTAATTTCCTTTGTGTTGTGTTTATTGAGTTGTTGGTTATATAACCAGCACTGTCCTAAGTACTGCAAGGAGAGGAAAGAAAGATCAGATATAATCACTACCTTCCAGGGTCTCTCTGACAAGAGAACAGTACAGGGCTGCTTGATGATGTGTTAGATTGGCTGGAACCAATTCCCAAGGAGTGGAAGGGGCTTTGGGTTAGAAGGTGGAGAGGGCTTGGAGATCATTGGGTCTAGGCTTCTCATTTTGCAGATGAGAAAACTAAAAGCCTTTACCTTCTCTGGGCCTCAGTTTCTCCACCTGTAAAATGAGAGGGTTGGGCAAGGTAATCTTCAGCCCTCCTGACATTGCTGTTTCCTGACAAAAGAGATGATTGTGGGCCGCAGCGTTTGGGTAATGCCTCCTGGAGGGGCTTTGGAGTGACCAAGTAGAAAGGAAAGGGCATTTCAGGAGGTAAAAGAGAAAAGAACAGCAGCTTGGACTCAGCTGGAAATGATCACGTTCAGGTCACAGGCCCCAGAGGGAGCTCTGCTCCCCATGGGATCTGTTCCCTAGACTTGTGCTTGTTGTTTTTGATATGAACAGTACCCCTGTCCGCCTGCCCCCCACCCCCCATAATCAGAGACCCTCCCTGAGCCTGGGGAGGAAGGAAGGATGGGGGGGAGGGAGCAGCTGCTCCATGGTAGACAGGATCTCCTCAGCTCTTGCCGCCCTCCAGCCTGAAAACATTGATATTTCCTCCCCAGGATGGTGATAAGTTCTGGCGAATGCCTGAGTGCTACATCCGAGGCAGCACCATTAAATACTTGCGGATTCCCGATGAGATTATCGACATGGTAAAAGAAGAGGTGGTGTCCAAGGGCAGGGGCCGAGGTGGTGTGCAGCAGCAGAAGCAGCAGAAGGGGCGCGGTGCAGGCGGAGCTGGCCGGGGTGAGTGCCCCAGCTGGGTCTGGGCAGGCTGGGCAGGGTGGCCAGCGTTGGCCATTTCACACTGCTCTATAAAGTTGGGCGCTTATTTAACCTTGAGCTCTGGGACCTTTAGAAAAGAGGGCGGCAGCAGTGAATGGAGTGGACCTCCACCTTCTGACTCTACATTGACATCCTTAGCTGAGGCTGTCATTGCAGTCAATAGAACCCACATACTGCCTGTTTCTGAAGGGGTCTGATATCCTGCCCAGTCCAGAAAGCCATTTGTAAGGAAGGCTGTGGCTCTGGGGAATTTGGGGTGGGGGTGCGGGAGACGACACACTTGGCTCTTCCAAAAAGCCCTCTCAGGATTTACTTCTAAATAAACTGACAACAAAAGTTACCCACTGAGGCCCAGGCTGTTGGTTGGTTAGAATGAAAATACAGAATGTCAGAACTGGGAGGGACCTTAGAACATAGAATGTCAGAGGGGGAGGAGATTTAGAATAATTTAGAATATAGAGTATCAGAGGTGGGAGGGACTATAAGATACAGAAATCCAGATGAGAGGGACTACACCTCTCTTACAATATCCCCCAAAGGGGTTGCAGGCTCTGCTTCAACACCTCCAGTATTGGGGAGCTCATTAGCTCGTGTATCAGCCCATTCCATTTTCTGACAGCTCTCTTGTTAGGACATTCTTCCTGAGATTAAACTTAAATCTGCCTCTTTGTGATGTGGTAAGGTCACGCGATAGAGCTAGGCCCGGGGTGTGCTTCCTCCTAGTCTAATATTTGCAGCTTCTTTAGCAAACTTCTATTGTTTCTCTTATTTTAATACTATGAATTAATTTAATTATTGAATTCCTTTGGACAGTTTCATGGACTGTCAGGAAGGCATCTTAAGAATCTTTACTGTTTTATAGCTAACTAAATGCCTGGGACAAAGGCTAAGATAGTTTCACCTTGCCTAGCTTATCCGGTCTGTTAGCTGGGAGGGTCTGCCCACAAGTGAACAACAAGAATCCTTTGAAACTCTTAAGTTTCTGGGGTGTTAAGCTCCAGCATTCAGTCTCCCACCAAGCCCTCCCCATCAGACAGTAATCACAGACTCGTAAACTCTCTGGGCACGTTGCTCCATTACAGGCATTTTTGAAAGAGAACTCCAATTGTTGTCATTCATTCACCAGCTATATATTAAATGCCTATTGTGCATAATGTCCCATGTTCAGTATCCCATCACCTTCAGAAAACATGACTTTATGAGTAGCTGGAGTCTTGTCAGCCCCCTTTTTCTGATCTATGAGTATGAGGGCAATAGGAAGTCCTCAGAACTTGGACCACATTGAGTTTCTAGACTCAATAGAGGTCTGGAATAGAGGTCCAGTCTGTGTGAGCTTCTTCCTCCAGCCCTTCTCAGTGCTTTTGTGATTAAACAAGCAGAATCTTCTTCCATTACTTCTCATGGGGCAGCTGAAATAACCCAGCCAAGGTGAATGTGCCTGAACAGGTCAAGACTTCACACCAGGAATGTGGGCTGAATCTGTCCGGCCACCTTTGCCTGTGGGCTTGAGTATAGCTCCATACCCAGGGGTGCTGGGTGCCTTGCATTATGAGAAAACACAGCCAGCTACAGAATGCTACACAGAGAACATGCCAGCTGCCTTTGGTTCTTAGGATCTTTGTGCTCCCACAGGTGTGTTTGGAGGTCGAGGCCGAGGAGGGATTCCTGGCAGTGGAAGAGGACAGCAGGAGAAAAAGCCAGGCCGGCAGGCTGGGAAGCAGTGAAGGAGTGACCATGGCCTTGGCCTGGCCTTGCCAGAGACTTTGATGGGAAGACCCCTTTGCTGCTGCCTTGTACTGGCCTTGTGATTTGGTGTCCTATTTCTAATTTTCAGTTAATGAATCTGTTTTTAAAAAAAGAAAGTTGGGGGTTGGGCAGGTGTTGGAGAAGAATCGCATGAATCATGTCTTTTGTAATCCTTTGAAATCCTCTTCTTTAGATAAAGTTAGAGTAGTCATTGGCTCACTTCATACGGGGGCTTTTTAGTTTTTGGACCTCCTTACTTCCTGGGGACTTGATTCCTAGGAAAAGTTCAACCCTATTTCATTTGAAAGATTCTGAACCCTTTAAGACATGGTGGTCTTTGTTCCTGTTTTAAGGGTATTTCAGGCATTTCCAGAGTGGTTTTCTTGTACTGCCGTCTGTCTCGCGATGTTTGCTTTAAAATTTGGGCATTTCTGACATGTGGCAGGTTTTTTCCTTCAAAGTTACAAGCCCTGAAACTGTCAGGGAGGTGTTTCCTTTAAATCTGTTCCCCAACCTTGCTGCTTCTTCTTTTTTTTTTTAAACTAAAAATAGAGGTTGGAACTTGTTTCAGAGAATAATTATTGGAGTTGTTTTCCCTTCTTCTGCCAGCATTTGTTTTGGGGAAACCACTTTAGTTTGTGTGACTGAAATAAAAATAATAAACCATAAGCTGAAAATTAATAATTCCTTTCTACATGCTTAACAGATAAGCATGTGATTTCTTCATTCTCAGACTGCCATGGAGCATATTCCCACTCGCTCCTCAGGAAACCCCACTCCCTAGAAAGGTGGTGGCTTTGGGTATTGTGCTATTCACTTTCTTTGTGGTACCAGAGCTGTCCCACTGGCAAACCTCTCATCTCCTGGTTCTCTGACACACGTGTCCCCTTTTAGAAGTTAAACTATTATACAGAAACACTTGTTACTTCATAGAACTTTTTAAACATCGAGATTTTGGGGGTAGAAATAGAAGATTTATGTCTTTTCTATTTCAATGGTTTGAAATTCTAACATCCTCCTGCACTTTTATTTTCTGGGGAGGTGGGGAAATTCTCACCTTCCTTTCCCCTCCTTTCCACATCTGCAGAGACATTTCATGTATTGAGATTGTAGGCAGGATTTTGCTTTGAAATGATTCTCTGAAATGTATGTGGAGAACCTTTAGAGACATCTAAAGTGTGGGCAGACTTCAGCCCTTTGGATGTACCTTTTAAAGCGTGTGGCAGGGGTTTGTACTGTTTGTATTTGCTATCCTGGGTCTCTTACAGTCACTTTCCTATCCTGGGAAAACCTCAAAACTGAAGTTGTAGAGGGATGCAGCAAGAAATACTTGAAAAAAAATTCTCATTGAGTTTTTCCACTCTCCTTTAGAAATAAGAAACCTATTTCCTTTAGAAATACAGAGATTGTATATTTTGTCTCAAAAATTTATCTTGAAAAATAGAGCCAGATTTTTGGGGGTGAGGGTAGGTGGGAGGAACGTTACAGGTAACAAGAAGGTTTTATCTGAGAGACAACTCCCTTTTTTAAAAGATGAAGATGAAAAAAACCGCATCCAGTATTGTAAGCAAGAAGAAGCATAGGTTAACGAGGTTTTATATATATGCATATTTTCTCGATGATGACTTGGTTGAATCCATCCTGAATGGTGATTGGAATAAATGCAATGTTGACCTATAGAATATTATTTGCTTCTTATATCTTCAGCCAAGCTGTGCCCACGTCCTCCTCCACAATCTTTGCACTTGGAACATTTTATGTGACAGAATAAGGGGCTTGTTCCAGATCTTAGAATCATGTTACTAAGAATTAGAAAGTGACCTTAAAGGTTAGCTAGTCCAACCTCCCACCTGTTGCCACAATTCTTCAGCATCCCTGGCAGGGGGTCATCATCAAGTCTCAAATCAGTAGCTAAAATGAACTGTTCGGAATCTTTGTCCTCTCCGGGAGAGTAATTAAGCTGCTGTAGGTGATAATCTTCTAAGTTTGTATGATGTTACAACTGGAAAACTCAATACAGAAATCTCCTCTGTAGCATTCTTGAGCGGTTTGTTGAGCCAAAATCTGCCTTTCTGTAATTTCCCTTATTGATACTGGTTCTACCCTCAGGGGCAAAGTACAGAGACTGTTCCATCTCCCCTGTGATCGCCTTTCAGATATTGGAAGACGTTGGTCTTGGAAGCCTTCTTCATCAAGCCAGCAGAGCCTCCAGTCTCCCTCTCCGCTCTCATTGCCCTCTTGTAGATTCACTCTAGTTTGCCAATGACTTGTTAAAATGTAACCAGAGCTAGACAAAGTACCAATTGGGCAGAGGATGGCGGGTCTATCACTTGTTCTGTATGCTACACAAATATTAAGTATCTTTTTCAGCTACCATGTTATTCTATAGACTCATGTTTACAACCACTAAAATCTGCGGGCCACCTACCCTAGTTCTTTTTTTTTTTAAATTTATTTTAATATGTTTAGTTTTCCGCATTGATTTTCACATGTGTTTGAATTACATATTTTCTCCCCATTTCCACCCCCCCCACTCCAAGATGGCGTACACTCTGGTTTCCCTGTTCCCCAGTC
>CM053622.1:46524826-46594928 GCA_028646595.1 Phalanger gymnotis | reverse complement strand
ATTTTATTAAAAGTCCATATTTTGCCTTGGAGCGTGATACTCAGTTTTGCTGGGTAGGTGATTCTTGGTTTTAATCCTAGCTCCATTGACCTCCGGAATATTGAATTCCAAGCCCTTCGATCTCTTAGTGTAGATGCTGCTAGATCCCTAGTTCTACTAATGTCACCCCTTTCTGCCTACATATGTTCTCCCTAGTTAACCTAAGTTTTGAATAATGGATTAACCCAAAATCAATTTGCAAAATCCAAGAATAAGAAAAGACCTTAGTCCAACTTAACTGGGTAGGAATTTTTTCTAGGGAAGCTAGGTGGATAAAGCAGTAGATAAAGTGCCAGGCCTGGAGTGAGGAAGACTCATCTGGCCTCAGACGTTAGCTGTGTGACCCTGGACAAGTCACTTAACGCTGTCTGCCTCGGTTTCCTCATCTGTGAAATGAGTCGGAGACAGAAACGGCAACCCACCCTAGTATCTTTGCCAAGAAGACCCCAAATGGGGTCATGACGACAGCGAAGGGATTCTCTATAATATCCCCAAGCCTTTGTGCTAATGATGGAGGGCTCACTACCTATGGGCAGCGTATTCCACTTTTGGAATCACTATGAAGTATTTCCTTCTAGCCTAGCTCTGCAGCTTCCCTCATTCTGGTTCTGGTCTGGGGCAGGGGACAATGTTGTTCAATGGGGGAGAACACCATGTCTGGAGTCAGAGGACCTGGGTTCACATCTCACTTCTGTCACTTATGCTTTGTGTGATCCTGGTCAAATGACAACTTCCCTGGACCTCAGTTTCCTTGGGAAAACAAGGTAGCTTCTGACATCCCATGTAGCTATAGCTAGATCCCAAGACTATTCCATACCCTCCCAACTAATAGACCTTCAAATACCGCTCTTTCCAAGCTAAAGGTTCCATTTCTTTCAATCAATCCTTATGTGGCATAGACACAAGTATATGTATGCCATCCAAGTTTTATAATCTGGATGCCTAGACCAAGCAGTCCAGATGGAGTCCAACCAGGGCAAGATAGTGGAACAGCGCCCTCCCTTGTGCACACAATGCCTCTATTAATGCTCTCTAAGATTGAGTTAGCCAAACTCTCTTCCCTTAATTTTCCCAGATCCCTCTGCTCATTCTTAGCTCAGTAACCCTACTAAGAACTCCCAAGCTTCTTGGTTGAGTAGAGATCCCAACTTTGAGTCTCACATTCTTCCCAACTGGCCTTTCTTTGGGAAATTGTTTAATTTATTCATTTGCTGAATGCCTGCTCCATTCAAGGCACTGTACAGGATCTTAAAGAATTCACCCCAAATCTTGCCCCTAAGGAACAAAATAGTACACAAAGTAACCACAATGCTAAGTAGACCATGAGAAAAACATGGGAGAGGTACAAACAATTCAGTTCAGAGGATGAAGAGGGATACTTCGAGTGGGGGAGTAGGCAAAGATCAGCCTACCTCTAAGGCTTAACTATTACTGTCCTTCACGTGCCTGACCTGGTCAAACTGGCCTTACTGTCGCCTATACATGACTATCCATCTCCCACCTGCCTTTGCACTGGCCATTCATAATGCCGGGGATGCAGATCTTAACTGCTGCCTCTTCTGCTTTCTTTTGAGGCACAGCTTAAGTATCTCTTCCTGCAGGAGGCCTTTCATGATTCTCTCAATTGTGAGGGCTCAATTACTTTGCATTTACTATTTGTGGATAGTTCTCTGATACATATAAGGGGTTTTTTTTGTTTGTTTTTTTACTAACAATGCGAACTCCTTGAGGGCAGGCAACATGTTTTGTGTATTCATCCTTCTTGCCAAATACAGTACCTGGCGTCTGATCTAAACCTTTATCTCCCTCTAGAAATGAGCATTGGGTTCTGCACACTGTACTGCTTAATAAATGTTGGTTGGATTGTAATGTTCAATCAGAGTAGGTCCAGTGCTGCAGTTACTGGTGCATGCATTGAGGGAATGGTACCTTTGTTGGGTATGGTCAGTGGAACTCCCCTGGAATCTGTGCTTCTCTCCCCCTTGCTTCCAGACTTCTGGTTTTCAAGTGGGCCCCAGTACTTGGCAGCTAACCAAGCAGCAAGTTGGAACCCATCATCTTCGCTAGTACAGACACACCCATGCAAGATACCAAAGACCTCATCTCCAAGTCTCCCCTCCAGAATTCTGAGAAACTTCACTCACAGCTCCCTAGAACAAGAAGGGAAACTGAACATAAAGGAACCGGTTCCTAATGTCAGGCTTTCAGGCCTCTCTTGCTATGTAATGATCACTTAGGACTGTGAGGCCCTTCCCTTTTGCTCAGGAGAGAGCAGTCCTAACCAGTTATTATCTGGTTGATAATAAGCTTCAAGTCCAGACGTTGTATCTTAGCTCAGCCTAATCATGGTGCTGACTATTATAGACCCGAGTCCCAGGTGAGTTACCTGTCCTGGCAGGTGGAAGGAGGACAGGGAAGTGGGGGCAGAAGAGTCCCCAGTGTCCCTTTAACTGTTGACTTTTGCTGCAGGTTAAAATACTGTAAATACCACTCCAAGCCACTATGATAGCATGACTCACTGGGGCTGGGAGTGCCCCCTGCTGCCCCTGGCATTCAGCTAGCAGGCTTGGATATGCTGTGAGAGTTCATGCAGTGCCAGGTTATTTTGAGGGTGTTTTATACAGACTCCCTATTTGGTGACAGACACTGAAATGGCAGAAGGGCCATACCTCTGATCAGTCAGAGCAGAGCATGTGGGGAACCAAATAACAAGGGGAGAAGGCTGAATGTCAGAGGAAAGTGGAGGCAAGAGAACTAGACTGGGGGTCTCTAAGGGCTGACATCCTGTGTTCTAAGGGCCCTCCCAGCCCATTCATCCTTGGTTCTCAGGGCCTGTGTAGCTTTGATATTCTAGGTTCTAAGGGACCACCTAGCCTTGACATTCTTTGTGTTCATGGCCCTCCGAGCTCTGACATTTTATGTTGTAAGGGCTCCTCATCTCTGACATTCTATGTTTTAAGGTTTTTTCCTATCCTGTGTTCTAAAGTTCTTCTCAGCTATGATACTCTATGTTCTAAAGGCCTAACTAGGTATGACAATGTGTTCTAAGATGACTTCCAGCTTTGACATCCTTTATTCTGTATTCTAAGGTTCCTTCCAGCTCCAGTAATCTATATTCTATATTCTTTGCTCTGTTGGGCCTTTCCTATCTGGTAGTCTATGTTTGAGGGTCCTTTCCAGCTCTGATATTCTATATTCTAAGGCCCTTTCTGTTCTGATATTCCATATTGGCCTTCCCAGCTCTGACATTCAGTGTTCTCAGGGCCCTCCTATCTCTAGTATTTTATTTTCTTGGAGGTCCACAGCTCTCACATTCTGTGTTATTAAGTCTCTCCCTAATCTGATATCTTATGTTCTAAGGACCTTTCTGGTTGTGACATTCAGTGTTCTAAGGGCCCTCTCAGCTCTGACATTCTGGGTTCCAAGGTCTCTCCCATCTCTGGTATTTTATTTTCTAAGGGGTCCACAACTGTCACATTCTGTTATAAAGTCTCTCCCTGCTCTGATATCCGATGTTCTAAGGATCTTCCTGGGTTTGACATTCAGTATTCTAATGTCTCAGTTCTGACATTCCATGTTCTAAGCCCTCCCAGACCTGACATTCTGGGTTCTAAGGTCCCTCCTATCTCTGGTATTTAATTTTCTAAGGGGTCCATAACTCTCACATTCTGTTATAAAGTCCCTCCCTACTCTGATACACAATGCACTAAGGACCTTCCTGGTTTTGACATTCAGTATTTTAAGAACATTTCTAAGAACTCTGACATTCTGTGTTCCAAGATCCTTCCTAATTCTGATACTCTGTTCTAAAGTCCTTTCCAGGTCTCTTCTAGGAACCTTAGAACACAGAATGTCAGAGCTGGGAGGGTCTTTTGACCATTCCTGTGTTCTAAAGGCTCCCCCAGCTACTATATCCCATCTTTTCAGGGCCCTCTCAGCTCTGATATCTGAGATTCTACACTCTTAAGGTTCCCCACTCCTAATCCTATTACTGCCCACCCTCCCACTGTCTCTGCCATTCAATCACCAGTGCTCTCAGGCCCCTTCCAGCTCTAACATTCTGTGCTCTATGTCCCAGCTTTGAAATTTAATATTCCATGTCTTTGGTTACAGTGGATAAACTTGGACCAGTAGATTTAGGAAGCCCAACTGGTAGGACAAGAGAGGGTTCTACTAGCCATGACCTGCTACTGACATGCTTCGGGAATGTGGACCAGACCTCTCTTCCTTCTGTGTGCTTCATTTTCACTGTCTATAAGAAGGGGCTGCTGGATTTATGTAACCTCTTAGGCCACTTCCAAGTGCCAGCATTAAACAATTAGGGGGAATATTATTTGCTTCTGGCCTAAGGACAGAAACATGAGTAATAAGGCCCTGTGTCATTGTCAGCTTGCTTGAGAGGAAGAATCACAGAGAATGAAATCAGCCAGCATTGTGTTTTTTGCAAATGGTAACCCAAAGAACCGTAGGATCAGAGATTTGAAGCTTAATGAGACCTTAGAGACCACCTAGTCCAAGAGTTTCTGGCCTGGGTACATGAACCTGGGGTTTTTTGTTTTTGTTGTTGTTGTGTGGGGGCACGGTAGCAATCAGGGTTAAGTGACTTGCCCAGAGTCATACAGTTAGCAAGTGTCTAAGGTCAGATTTGAACTCAGGTCATCCTGACTCCAGGGCCTGTGCTCTACCCACTATACCACCGAGCTGCCCCAACTTGGGTTTCTAAAAAAGACACTTTGATAACTGTATTTCAACATAATCGATTTCCTTTGTATTTTATTATATGTATTTAAAAACATTAATTTAAGAAGGGCTCCACAGGCTTCACCAGACTGACTGTCAGCGGGTGTCAGGACATAAGGTAAGCCCCCTCTGATCTAATTCAAGCTCCAGGACGTTCTATGACCTACCGAAGGTTGCAAAGTCATCATTAGAACCCAGCTCCTCTGACTCCAAGTCCAGCTTTTTCCCCACTGTACCCCTTCACCCCGATACGGAATCAAGTGACATTGATTCCAGGCTCATGTTTGACTGTAAAACTCAGATCTTTCGCAGTACTATGTGAGCATCCGAGGCACCACACTCAAGAATCAGAAGACTCGGGTTCTAGTCCCTCCTCACCATGACTTTTTGGTGAGACCTTGGACAGGGACCTTTCTGATCTACTTTGCTTTCTTCCTCTGTAGAACGAGCCCCTTCTATCTCCAACAGTTCCAGACACCTGTCCTCTAGTGGGGTGAATGACCTCCTTCACACACTGCTTAGCTTACTCAATCCAGGCCATCTATATTCATTCCAGCTCAGGCCTCTCCCAACTTGACTGAGCAAGCTAAGTAAGTTGCCTTCTTTCTCTTGGCCTCAGTTTTCCTCCTCTGTCAAATGGGAATACTGGTGCCACACAAACTACTTGAATCCTTCTTGTTCTAGTGGCACGGCTAGTGATGACAGCTCTGCCTGCCTTCCCTTTTCTTCTCCTGTTTGTCCTTTAACCTTGAATGGCCTAACCCTCAGCCCTCTTGAGCCTAACTTTGTATACTTGCTTAAGCAAGTATTTACCTTGGGGACCACATGATCTTTCATTTTATAAGAGCACTCATTTTGCAAAGTGTACACAGCTCTGTTGACTCGGACCAGCAATGACTCATACCTTCTGTGCTGGGAGGGAACCCAGGAATAGTTCCACAGCCAGTCCTGAAAGCCAGAGGGAGGGGCTGTAGAAATAACTCAGGCCTGTGTTCAGTGTCTAAAAATACATGGCATATCTTCCTAACCTCTCCTCCCTCCCCTCACCCCCCCATCCTTTTCTCTTTAAACCTTTTCTCCAGAAATCTCAAGCCCTTGCCTGTCTTCTTCTCCTTCTTGGGAAGGGGCCCCAGCCATGTATGTAAAATGCTTCCCCTGCCCTCTGAAAATGGAGTTTGGGGGCCTTTGGTCGGCCCAGCATCTTTGGGGTGGAGAGGGAGCTGGGCTGCTCCCTCACAGCTGCACTCCCCATCACCACGGTGACGATGGATGTTTTCATCAGGAATCCTGCTCTTTGGTGGGCTGGGTCTTTTTTCCACAAATCCCGCAGAAGATTCGGCTGTTGGGAGGGAAAGAGAGAGAGGAAGGGCAGGCACTTACTTAAGCCCAGTGACGTTGTCCCTGGAAGGTCTCCATTGAGCGAATGGTGGGATTTTTTTTCCTTTTTTTCAGGGATGTTTTTTGCATTTCGTCATTAAAAAACATTAATTTGCTTAGGCTGGCAGAGAGGCCCTGGGATCACAGCAATAAGCAGGCATCAAACCTGGAGTCTTCGTGAACTTTTGGGTTGGAGAAGGTAGAGAAGAGTTTTCTGTCTCCACCCAGCATCCTGGACAAGTGGTCTTTAGCAAGGTCACTACCAACTTCTCCTATTCTGTCTGTCATGTCCTCTCCCCACCCCTTGCCAACTTCCATACCAATGTGTGACAGCTCTGGTCACACCTTCCTGCTTATATTGATTAATCTGAACTCTATATTCTTCTAACTCTCCCATCCCCCACTACTTCTAGTTGTATCCTCTGGGGCTACACAGAACGACTCTGCTCCCTATTCCTCAGGATGGCGCTTCAGACATTAGAAGGAATGAAAATCCAACCTCTTCTTTGGCCCCCAAACTTCTCAGAATCTCAGAATTATAGTGTTTCCCAGCTGGGAGACACCTCAGAGGACACCTAGTCCGACTCATACCCCCATCTCCACAAAAATTCTTTCCAGGTAGCTGGGTGGCTCAGTGGATAAAGCGCTGGCCTCAGTAACTGTGTGATCCTGGGCAAGTCACTTAAGCTCTGTCTGCCTTAGTTTCTTCAACTGTAAAATGAAGGTGATAATTGCACCTATCCTCCCACCAGGGTGGTTGTGAGATCAAATGAGATAATATCTGCAAAGCATTTGCACAGTGTCTGGCCCACAGTAGGCACTTAATAAATGCTTGTTTCCTTCTCCCTTGGTGACACATCCCCAGCTCTACTAACCAACCCACGCATAGCATGGTTTGCAGGCTCCTTGCCATCCTGGTACCCCATTCAGGAGGCAAACTCGCCACCTTTTCAAACTCATTCCCTCTAAAAGTGGATTCAGTCCTAAAGACAGGCTTGAAACCAGAGCTGAATGCTACAGAAATATCGCTTCCTTCATTTGGGACGAATAGTAGTATCCCCATTTCACAGGTTCAAGGATCATAGATTTTGAGCTGCGATGGAACCTGGAGGCTGCAAGTGCAACTCCATTTCACAAACGAGGAAACCGAGGCTCTGGGTGGGGGCTAAGATGACTTTCCCAGGGTCACCCAGCTAGTACACGACAGGGGCAGGATTCAAGCCAGAGGCCTCTGACTCCCAAGTCCAGTGCTCTTCTCCACTGGCTCACCACTGCCTCTCTCTAATTTGCACCATCACATGTCTTGTCAGCAACTGAACAGGGTGGAGGCGGACCCACAACTCCAGTGCAGCCAGGGCTCACCCACTCCACCCCAGAGATCTCTCCCCCTCAGACTGACTCTCTCCTTGCATTGGCATGGCATCCCACTCTGGCCTAGGGTTCTCTTGTATTGAATGTGGGCGCCTTGGCCTTGGGACAAGAGGAGAGATACTCTTCCAGCATTCCATCCCCCAGATCCCCTTTAAAGGGACCTAAGTGTCCCCCACCTCCTCCCCACTAAGTTCATTCCATGGCAATCACAGAAAATTTTCCTGGCAATAAAACTGTCTGGGAGGCCCGGGCTGGAGCAGAGGTCAAAGTGCAAAACCTCTCCCCACTGTCCATGAGGGAGATGAGTGCTCTCTGCCTTCTATGGAAGAGCAAGACTGAGGCCTGCCCCAGCCACAAGCAGCACATGCTTGACCCCAGGGACCAGGCCAGCTGGCTGAGTGCCTTTCTTCCTGAGCTGGCTTGCCTTAGAATTAATTACAAAATGTTAGGGCTGGAAGCGGCCCCTCAAGATCATTTGGTTCAACTCCCTGGTTTGATAAGTGAGAACAAGAAAGCTTGGAGAAGGGGCAAGGACTTGACCAAGGTCACACAACAGAACGGGAATGAGAAAACATGTCTGCTAACTCTTTCCCATGACAGGCACCATGCCTCCTCCCCTTCCACTAACAGGTTCTTCCCCTTTTGCCTTCTTTTTTCTCCCGAGGAAAGCATGTGTGGGAAAGAGCCCTTCAACGTGGAGTCAGCCCTGCCACATATCATACATGTATACACATACATATATGTATACATACATATACATATATGTGCACACACATATGATAAAGCACTGGGCCTGGAGTCAGAAAGACCTGAGTTCAAATGTGGCCTTAGAGACAGTCATGAAGAGCCAGACACAAATGAAATGACTGAACAGCAATTTATCTATCTGTCTGTCAGTCTGTCTCTGTCTGTCAGTCTATCTACATAATAAAGTCTTTTTCCTTGGTCAAGAGGCAGGGTGGTATAATGGATGTCACACTGCACTGGCTTCAAATCCTGCCTCTGATTCTTCCATCTGTATGACCCTGGGCAGGTCATTTCACCACAACCACCCTTTCTTTCCTCCTCTGTAAAATGAAGAGGCTGGCTCTGAGGATCCCAAAGGCCCCTTTGAGCTCAGAATCTGTCACCTAAGATCTCTCTCAGCTCTGACATACCATGTTCTGTGAATACATTTTTCTGGGGAGTCCTAAGAGCTCTGGAACGACTCCGGCCCAGTCTGTCTCCAGTGATGGTCACAGTTTGGGAGCTGGGGGGTGATGTCAGAGCCCTCCTATCCCAAAGCCTCATTTTACAGAGGAAGAACGAGCCCAGGGAAGAGGGAGAACTCATCTGAGGTCAGACAGGTAGTAAAATCAGAGGGCAAGGGCAGGGTGTATGTGTGGGTGTGGGTGTGGAACTGAACTTTCCTCCACTAGAGTGACTATTTGCATCCCCAGCACTTGGCACATGCTAGCAAATAACAGCTAACATTTATATAGTGTGGCAGAGTTTGCAAAAAACCCACATTACTTCATTTCATCCTTCACAACAACCCTAGAACAACGGTGCTATCGTTATCGCCGCTTTACATATAAGGAAACAGAAGCTGAGAGGTTAAGTGACTTTTGCCCAAGGTCACACAGTTTCTAAGCTCAATTTCTAAAGTCATATTTGCACTCAGGGCTTCTTGACCACAGGCACAGCACCTATCCATGGTGCCACCTAGCAGAGCCTTTGTTGTTGAGTTGTTTTGGTTGTGTCTGACTTTTTGTGATTCCATTTGGGGTTTTCTTGGCAAAGATACTGGCATGGCTTGCATTTCCTTCTCTAGCTCATGTTGTAGATGAGGAAACTGAGGCAGGCAGGGTTAAGTGACTCACCCAGGGTCACACAACTATTAAGTATCTGAGGCCAGATTTGAACTCCCAAGGATGAGTCTTTCTGACCTCAGGCCTGGCACTCTATACACTGCACCACCTAGCTGCCCTAGTAGATCCTTACTAAATGCTTATTGAAGCATTGTAATTGAATGTAATTGAAGTAAATGGATATCCAGAGATCTAGCTAGGTCCCAGGCCCAACTCTGCTGCTCTGTGATTTTTAGCAAGTCTTTTCCTCTCTCTGTAAAATGATGGACTTGGAGTTGGCCTCAGTTTTCTTTCAGGTCTGGGAAGCTCTGAGTCTAATAGCCATAAACATAGGGAGCATGCTAAGCCTTCCACTGTATTTTCCAAGCCACAGGGCATCAGGGAGTGGTGCTTGCCATGGCCCACCAGAGTTTAAGAATTCCTCTTTGATGACTACAAGATAAATATAGCCATGCTACAGCCTTGCTAGCAGGTGGCAAAATAAGGCCCTGAATAAGAGCTTGGGAGAGCTCAGGAACCTGTTAACCTGCCTCCTATTCCAGAGGCTGCCAGGGCCAAACACAGTAAAACCAGAGCAGTCTCTCCTTCACCCCCCAATCTGATCTAATCCAGCCCCATCCCCAAAGCATACATGAAGCTGAAGGTCAGGCACTGGGTAGCTGGGAAGAGAAAGACAGAGGACAAACAATTCCTGCCCCCAAGGAGCTTCCATTCTACTGAATGAATACAACGTGCAAACAGGCCAAGAGAGCCAGCAGTAGTCATTGAATGCTTGTTCTTTGCCTCCTGGCTGTTTCCATCTCCAGACTCTGGGCATTTTCCCTGGCTCTCCCCACTACCCAGGATGCTTTCCTTCCTTACTCCGCCTTCTGGCTTCCTTCAATTTCCGGCTAAAATCCCGCTTTCTACAATAACCCTTTCCCAATATCTCCTGTTGATTGTCCCCAGTTTGTCCTATTTATGCCTTGTTTGTATGTAGCTGTTTGCATGTGGTCTCACCCATTAGACTGGGAGCCCCTTTGGAGCTTTTTTGTCTTCCGTCTTGGTATCTGGTGGGTGCTTTATAAATGCTTGTTGACTGACTGCCATGCACTATGCTGGCTGAGGAAAGAAAGACCAGAGGAAAAATAGCCCCTGCCTCCAAAGAGCTTACATTCAAAGGGGTGAGGATACCACAAGAAAACAGATCCAGCATTCGCTGAGCATCTACTTTGTACCAGGTACTGTGCTAGGCACCGAGGATTCAAGGACAGGCAGCTAGGGGGTAGAGTTAATAGAGCCTGGGATGTGCCATCCTGGAGAAGTCACTTTACTGATGTCTGCCTCAGTTTCCTCCCCTGTAAAATGGAGATGATAATACTTCCCAGGGGTTGTGCAAAGGAGTCAACATGTAAAACACTTTACAAACCTTAAAATACTAGATAAACATTCAGTTGTTCTTTTTTTTCAGTCGTGTTCAAGTCTTCATGATCCCATTTTAGGGTTTTCTTGGCAAAGATACTAGAGTGGTTTGCCGTTTCCTTCCCCAGCTCATTTTACAGATGAAGAAACTGAGGCAAACAGGGTCAAGTGACTTACCCAGGGTCACACAGCTAGTAAGTGTCTGAAACTAGATTTGAACTCATGAAGATGAGTGTCCCTGACTTCAGGCCCAGTGCTCTATCCACTGCACCACCTAGCTGCCCATATAAATTCTAGTTATTAGTAAAAACAAGAAGTAATCCTTGCCTTCAAGTAGCTATATGCAAAACACAAGTAAAACAGACAGGAAGGAATCTTGGAGAGGGAGGCACTAGCAACTAGGGAGGCCAGGAAAGGCCTCCTGCAGAAGGAGGCCCTGAAGCTGTCTTGAAGGAAAGCAGAAATTCCAAGAGGAAGGGGTGAGGAGGGAAAGCACTCCAGGCAGGAGGGGATGGCTGATGGAAAGGCAAGAAGGGGGAGATGGAGTGTCAGGGGTCATGAAGACTTATATGTCTGTATATGTATGTCCAGAATGGAACTGCTTATCTTTTCCCCAAACCCTTCCTGCCTCCTACCTTCCCTTTTACTGTAGAGTGCAACACCATCTTCTCAGTCCCCCAGGCTCACAACCTCAGAGTCGTCCTGGACTCCTCATCACCTCTCACTTCCCTGGCATCCACCTCCCCCCCCCAATCCAAGCTGTTGCCAAGGCCTGTCAATTTTACCTTTGCAACATCTTTTGAATATACCTTCTTCTTTCCTCTGGCATAGCCACCACTTTGGTGCAGGCCTCTATCATCTCACACACCTGAAATATTGCAATAGCTGCTGGTGTCTGTCTGTCTCAAGTCTCTCCCCACTCTAATCCATCTTCCATCCAGTCACTAAAGTGATTTTCCTAAAACGAATGTCTGATCATCTCTCTCTTTCTCTCTCTCTCTCTCTCTCTCTCACATACACACACACACACACACACACACACACACACACACACACACACACACACACACTCGATAAGTTCCAGGGGCTTCCTCTTACCTATAGGAGCAAGTACAAAATGCTCTGCTTGACATTCAAAGCCCTCCATAACCTAGTCCACTCTTACCTCTCCAGCCTTCTTATACCTGACTCCCTGACACATACTCTTCCATCTAGTGATTCTGGCCTCTGGCTTTTCCATCAACAAGACCCACCAGCTCAGCTCCTGGAGTTTTCTCTGGCTGTCCTCCATGCCTGGAATGCTTTTCCTCCTTCACTCTACTCCTGACTGCCTTGGCTTCCTTAAGTCCCAACTAAAATCCCACTTTCTACAATAAGCCTTCCTTAACTCCTCTTAATTCTAGTGCCATCTCTCTTTTAATTATTTCCCATTTATCCTGTCTATATCTTGCTTTGTATATCTTTATTTGCAAGTGGTCTTTCCCATTAGATGGTAAGCTCCCCGAAGGCAGGGACTGTCTTTTGCCTCTTTTTGTATCCCCAGAGCTGGAACATAGTTGGTATTTAATAAATGTTTATTGATTTATTGGAGAGAGTGGAGGGGAATGATTAATATGTAAGCAGGCTAGAAAGGCAGGATAATGGGACAAGTTTATGAAGAGGTTTAAATCTTGAAACACCCTCAAGTTTTGCTTTTTAAATGAATCTTATGTTGTTTGCTAACAGGCATTTTAAAATAATAATTTCAGAGGATTTTTACTACAAAGTTTCTGCCAACATTTTGTTTAAACTGAAGGGTTCTACCGCTGTGGAAACATTTGAGACTCTACAGGTAAGCATAGGCAGGATTATTTGGTGGAAGGGAAGGGAAGGGAAGGGAAGGCAGGGGAGGGGACGGAAGGTGCCTACTGTGCTTGGCACTTTACAAATATTAATTCATTTGTTCCTCACAAGAACTCTGGGAGGTAGGGTTGTTATTGCCCTCCATGGTATCAATGAGGAAGCTGAGACAGTGAGCTAATGAGGGGGACCAGGAAAGGCAGGCTTCCCATGAGCTGAGCCTTGAAGGAAGCCAGAGTTTCAAGGCAGTGGAGGTGAGGAGGAGCCCATTTCAGGCATGGGGAGCAGCCTGTGCAGAGGCCTCCAGGCGGGGAGCTGGCTAGCAGGCCAGTGTGATTGGCAGCTGGTATTCGTCAAGGCCTGAGAGGTACACCAAAGCAGACTGGACTACAAGTTGAGGAGCTTCTCTATTTCATCCCAGAGTCAGTATGGAAATAATGGAAGGTCCTTGAGAAAGGGAATGATTGAGAAAGGGAGCGACGCACTTGCTGCTCTCTGAGCATGTATTTGGCAGCCGTGTGGAGGATGGCCTGCAGAGAGAGCCTGGAGACAAGGGGACCAATGAGGAGGCAGCTGCAGTAGTCCAGGTGAGAGGCCTTGAACTAGGGTGGTGTCTGTGGGTGTGGAGAGAAGGGGACAGATTGGGGGAGATGTTCAGAGGGAGGTAGGCCTTGCAAAGACTTGGCACAGGATTGGATGTGGTAGCTGAGGGAGTGTCTGTATACCCTGGTAGCCTTCTCCCTGGCATCCACCTGCAGGGCATGAAGAGCCAAGTTGTAAGGTTACTACCCTCAGCTACTTCATTACTATCCTCCTCTCCCCTCTATTCACCTTTCCCCCTTAATTCTCCTTAATCCTTACACACACACACACACACACATACCCACACACACCCCTCAGCCTTCTGGTAACTCAGCCCCTCTAAGTGTCTCCTCACCTTCTAGGCTGCTTCCTGGCCCCAACTTTCTGCCCCACCTCCAGGAGGTAAAGCGTTTCTAAGCTGTGGCCCTCCGAGAGGCAGGGATGGCTCCACCAGCCCCAATGTCAAAATATCAGGTGGGGCTGACAAAGCCTTAAGAAGGTGATCTGCCCACACTATTCAAGGCCCCTGCAGCGAGGAACCACCAAAGAGCCCAAACAACCTGGACGCCAGCAGCCCAGCATTCTGCCCCATCCAAGACTGGTGCGAGAGAAGCCTGGGGACAAGCTGTGCCAGGTCAGCCTCAATTCCTGCCCACTGTTCGTTGGGGCAAGGAAAAAGCCCTTGGGAGGCTGCCAGTAGCTGAGCCAAATGTCAAGGGAGAGATGCTATAAAGAACACTGAACTGTAAGGCTGGAGGCCTAGGTTCTATCATTGTCTGGCTCCTGGACTTGGGACTTTCTGAGCCTCTCCACATGTATAAATTAAGGATAGTTGGATGACAGTCTTTAAGGTCCCTCCAGGCTCTGACAGCATGATTTTAAGTCTCCAGGGAACACAGATTTGGAGTCAGAAGACCTATTCAAATCCCAGCTCTGCCCCCAGGAAGGTATGACCTCGGCTCTCTCCAGGTCTTAGTTTACCCACCTAAAAAATGGGACAGTTTGATTAGATCAGTAGTTCTCAAATTTTTCCACAGTGGTAGAACCTTTCAGTTTAAACAAAATGTTGGCAGAACCTTTGTAGTAAAAATCTTCTGGAATTATTATTTTAAAATGCCTATTAGCAAACAACATAAGATGCATTTAAAAAGCAAAACTTGAGGGTGTTTCAAGATTCCTTGCAGCACAGCCTGAAAGACAGGGACTAGATCATTGCTTCCTGATGCAAAAACCCTGAGCCACTGGGATGTCTAAGCCTGGCTGGTGTGGGATAATTTGCAGAGGTCTCTGCCTGGGAAAATTCTCACCTACTTGGGTATGCAAGGATCTCTTATGATGTTTCTTCTAGGCAGCCACTGTCAACCTGGGTCCTGCCAAACAGGGAGATGCAACAACCCACTAGTGGCAGTCTGAGCAGAGTCAGTCATGGTGGCAGCATGTCCTCTTCTCCATGCCCCGGGGCCCTCCCCCCAAACTGAGCCCTCAGCTCCTCTGAGCTGGGCTTCTGTAATTGCCACCTAACTGGTTCCTGGCCTCTCCCACTCTCGAACCCCTGTCCAACAAAGCTGCCAAACTGTTTCCAAGCCCCAGGTCTGCCTCGGCCACTCCCCTCCTGGAGCTCCTTCAGTGGCTCCACAGAGACCTCTAGAATAAAATACAAACTTGTCCATTGGGCATTGAAAGCCGGCCAACCTGCTCAGGCTCAGTGTGTGTCATGCCCTGGGTTGCAGTCAAACCGGCCTGCTTGCTGTCCCTCCTACGTGACGTTTCTTCTCCTGCCACAGAGCTGTTCCTCAAGCTGTCTCTTATGCCTAGAATGCACCCCCTGCACACTTCCCCGTCTTAGAATCCCTGATCTCCTTCACTGTTCACCTCAAGTGCTTTCTTTGACAGGAGGCCCAGGTGCAAGAGCCTCAGCTTCCCAGGTTAGCACAGCTTCCTTCAGAGGTCACTTTAAGAGCCAGCCACCTCCTACAAGAAGCCTGTCCTGGTTGTCTTCCACTCCAAAATTATTTTCTAAATAGTTTGCATTTCATTTTCTATGTGTGGGTTGTTTACCCTCAATAGTATGGAGGCTCCCTGAGGGTAGGGACATAGCACCCAACATAGTGCCCAACACTATGTTGGAAAAAATGGAGTAAATTGGATTAAATATATTGGAATAAATGAACCAGCATTAACTGAATGATTATGAAGTGCTATGCATTATGCTAAGAGGTAGAGATACAAATATCTTTGAGAAAGAGAGGAAAGAGAGAGAAGAGAGAGAGAGAGTGAGAGAGAGGAGAGAGAGAGGATAAAGAGAGAGAGAGAGAAAGAGAGAGAGAGATGAGAGAGAGAAAGAGAGCAGAGAGAGAGATGACAGAGAGAGGAGAGAGAGAAAGAGGAGAGAGAGAGAGAGAGAGAGAGAGAGAGAGAGAGAGAGAGAGAGGAGAGAGGGAGAGAGAGAGGAGAGAAAGAGAGGAGAGAGAGACAGAGACAGAGATTCCCTGCCTTCAGAGAACTTGCATTCTAATAGAGAATAGTATCAAAGGAAGGTTCTTTTTGTGCTGTGGAGGTGGAAAGGGGTGGATCTGAGGCACACTGACTATGGCAGGCAGATGATGAGATGGCCTGGGAAAATGGCCAGATGAGATGTTGAAGCAGGGATTTGTGTCTAGGGACAACTAGCAGATGTCATGGCCTGAACATGCTAGTTTCAAAAATGGGCTGGTTAATGTGTTAAGAACTCAGTCTCCGAAAAGCATGACGAACTTTAAAGTTTAATCTGCATTTATTAAGGTTTTCTCCTTCATTATCTTAAGTTTAGACAATCAAGAAAACAATAAATCAAGCCTTGATTTATAGCTGATTTCCGAAATGGAAATGCTCAGATTGAAAATTTAAACGATTTCCTGAGCCAGCTCAAATTGACACTCCCCTGGCTAGTTTGCACTCACTCAGTCAAAAATCAGCTGGGGGGGCGGCGCCTAGGAAACAGGTCCAAAAATGAGTGGATTAACTTCCCCTAGGATTGGGGGCGGATTCTAGATTCTGGAAGAGCCAGGGTGGAGGTCCTCGTCTCAGGTCTTCTATGTGATGTGTGTGTGTGTGTGGGTGTGTGTGGGTGTGTGAGAGAGAGGGGGGGGGCGGAGAGCATGCACAAGAGGGTGGGGCAAATGGGGAAGAGCAGCAGGGCAGGTAAATGGTGGGATGGCTGGATAGGATTTGAATCTGAAATATGACCATTTCTGTATCTATCAGTTCTCAAGTTGTATCTGTCTTCTCTCTCCCACACTAGAGTATAAACTCCTTGAGAGGAGGGACTGTTGTTGGTTTTCTCTGGTTTTCTAGCATCTGGCACAGTACCTGAATGCTTAATAAATACTTACTAAATTGGATCAGGAAGTAGGCTTGTGTTCCCCTACGTTCCCCATCAATAGGTGGACTCTCCCTCTCCACCCTAGTCCCTAACCAGGATAAGACCTTGGATCTTAGTCCAGCCATCTCCTGTAACACATGAAGAAACTAAACTGGTGTCCAAGAAGGCCAAGAAGTGACTTGTCCAGTCTCCTAGGCAGTGAGGAGAAAAACAGGCATTTGGTACCATATGGCATGGAGAGGTGTCCTGGACTCGAAGTCCCTAGGTTCAAATCCCACCTGAGACACTTGTGTGAAACCTTCTGTATTTCAACTTCCTCCTGTTGAGTGGGGGAAATAACAGCACCCAGCCTGAAGCACAGTTGTGAGGGTCAAATAATAATCATTAAAATAATGACAGTGCACATTCATATAGTACTTGCAAAGTACTTTACATGTCTTAACCTATTTGTTACTCACAACAGTACTGGGAGGTAGGTGCCATAATTATTCCCATTTTTGTCAAGGAGACTGAAGCAGGCAGAGGTTAATTGCCCAGGGGCACAAAACTTGGAAGTGTCTGGGCAGGATTTGAATTCAGGTCCTAACTAGAAATCCAGCGCTCTGTTAGCCCACATTCGGCCTCCCTGAGGGGGTTCAGCAGCCAGGATGGATAAAGACCTTCCCAAAGCACTTATCTTCCATGGGTGCCTGGGTAAGCTGGGAGGAGGCCCCACGCCAGTCCTCACCAGGTGAGGCTCCCCCACAGCCCTTTGTAGTGTTCACCCCGGCCCAGGGCGCCCAGCTGAGCACAAGTGAGGCTGCTGCTCTACTCCCCCTGACCTCAGCTCCCCTCTCATGGGGCTGCTGTCCAGCCTTGGTACCTGCCTCTGTCCTGATGATGTCAGCGTTACCATGGCAGCCAGCTGCCCTGCACAGAGCTGATGCAGGCTCCACGTAGGCAAGGACGGTTTGCCGGGGACAGGGACAGCGTGGGGAGGAGTGTGGGGGAAGGAAGGGGAGGATGCTATTTATACCCTCCATTGCCCTCTCCTGAGCCCCCACCCCACCCCCATGGTTTTCAGGTCTCAATTCAAGGTTAGAGATGGCCTTGTTGGGGAGGAGAAACAGGAAGGACTGGAGGGGGTCGTTCTGGGTGGTAGGCAACAGGCAGCTGAGCTCCCTATGATGTCGTGATGTCCCCCAGCTAGTTAACAGCACAAACAACTATTTCCTGTACCTTTGGAGACAGAGCTTTTCCCTTACCTTTCTGAGAAAGAGACTCATTGAAAGTGAGGGGGACAGGGGTTGGATTGGGGCACCTTGGAACACAGGACACTGGCCTCCTGGCTGTTTCACGAACAAGATACATCTCTAGGCTCCAGGCATTCTCCTGGCTCTCCCCTGTGCCTGAATGGTACTTCCTCTCCCCTCTCTGGTCCTGATGAAATAAACAAGGCGGGTTAGATGAACTCTAAGGTACTGACCAGGTTCAAAGCTCTGAGCCCATGCTCTTCTCCCACCCAGTTCCTGGAGTCTGGCTGGTCTCTCCTGGACATTCCCACTGAAAGGATTCCTCTTCTCACAGAGAAGAAGAAGAGGAGGTCTAAGAGAATATGGGAAGGTCCTATTCCCTCAATTACCATGAGTTTAGGGGTGAGAATTCCCCCCATGTAGCCCTCCTCTGCTCTGATTCCTGACCCTCCTAGCTTCCTTTAAAGTCCCAACTAAAATTCCACCTTCCACAAGAAGCCTCCCCCAATCCTTTGTCCTCTTGGTGCGTTTCTTCTGAGAACTATTTCCTGTTCATCCTGGATCCATCCTTGCTCTGTGTATGTGTATTTGCATGTCGAATTCCCTCTTAGATTATAAGCGCCTCAAAAGCAAGGACTCTCTTTGCCTCTTATTGTATCCCCAGCACTTGGCACAATGCCTGGCACATAGTAAGTACTTAATCAGTGTTTATTGATTGATTGAACACAGAATGTTAGAGCTGGGAAGAAGGTCAGAGAATGTCAAAGCTGGAAGGGGCTTCATTTTTCCCAAGGGTGGGGAATCCTCTAGCTCCTCAAGTACAGCCCTTTGACCGAATCCAAACTTCACAGAACAAATCCCCTTAATAAAAGAATTTGTTCTGTAAATCTTGAACTCAGTCAAAATGCCGTACCCAATTCTAGTCCAACTCACTCATTTTACAGGTGGGGAAACTGAATATAAAAAGAAGGGACTTGTCCAAGGCCACATAGCAAGTATATGGCAGACAGGAATATAATCCAGACCTCCTGGTTCTCAATCCTATGAATCCAAAAATCAACCAAGAAGCATTTATTTGGCACCTATTATGTGCCCTGGAACCTGTACTAGGCAAAAGACAAAAATATAACAGTTCTTGCCCTCAAGGAGCTTACATTCTATCTGTCTCTTGCAAATTCCATTAGACTGTAGCTGAGATTTGGATCCAGATGGGCTACACGGGGGGAATTCTCACCCCTAAACTCATGGTAATTGAGGGAATAGGACCTTCCCATACTCTCTTAGACCTCCTCCTCCTCCTCCTCCTCTCTGTGAGAAGAGGAATCCTTTCAGTGGGAATGTCCAGGAGAGACCAGCCAGACTCCAGGACCTGGGTGGGAGAAGAGCATGGGCTCAGAGCTTTGAACCTGGTCAGTACCTTAGAGTTCATCTAACCCGCCTTGTTTATTTCATCAGGACCAGAGAGGGGAGAGGAAGTACCATTCAGGATCTGAACTTAGACCCACCTCCCCTCCCTACTCCTCCCCCCTTCCTCCAAGTCAGAACTCTACTGTTAGCAGCCGCAGGATCAATTGAATTAAAACAAATTCAAGACCCCAGTGTGCCAAGTACCGAGGGTACAGAGAGAAAAATTGAGAAGAGTAATACGAATGATAGTTTGCAAAGTACTTTGTAAGGATCATCTCATCACAGCAGTCCTATTATTATCACCACTTTACAGATGGAGAAGTTGAGGCAGACGTTAAGTTGGCTTGCTTTGAGTCATAGTTTCTAAGTGTCAGAGGCTGGATTTGAACTCAGGTTTTCCTGGCTCCAGGTCGAGCTCTGCCCACTGTGCCACCTACCCGCATCTAAACATTTTACGGAAGGGAAAGCAACATATAAGCAGAGAAATAAATACAAAGTAATTATTGGTGGGTATGGGTGGGATTTACTAATAATTATGAGGAATGAGAAGGGCCCGTTGAGAGGAATTTGAATGTTTTACATGATTGCACATGTATAACCTATTGATATAGGTTATTGCTTACCATTTCAGGGAGGGGAGAGGGGAAGAAAGGAGGGATAGAATTTTAACCCAAAACTTTTTTTTAATGTTAAAAAATTATTTTAACATGTAATTGGGAAAAAATAAAATATTATTTTTAAAAAGGCAAAAAAAAGGCATTTTAGCTGAAATTGGAATGGACAGACTCCCAGAGGCAGAGGTAAGGAGAGGGAATATTCCAGGCAAGGGGAGCAAAGGCTATTTCAGAGGCAGATCATGGAATGTTATGTACAAAGTAATCAGTCAGTCAGTCAACAAGCATTTTATTAATCTCTTATTATACCCCAAGTGCAGTGTAAAGGGGAGGGGCGTGGTGCAGAGACAACAGATAGGCCAGTTTGGCTGGAATGCCAAATGTACAAAGGGGAATGATCCAAAACGAGTCTGTAAAAACAGGTGTGCCTCAGGCTATGGAGGGATTTAAAAGCCCAACAGAAGAGTTTGAATTTTTACCCCCTAGAAACAGTAGGGAGCTACGAAAATTTTTGAGGCAGGGAGGACAGAGTGTGGATCTCCCTCAAGGTAGTTCATTGGGATCTAAGGAGAACACTCAAGGACCCTTCCCAACCTCCTCCTTCCATTCAGAGCTCAGCCCTAGCCATGTGCCCAGCCAGGGCTGACAAGTCTATGAGGGTTGTTAGGTCACAAGAGACAGACTTACTCAGGCTCTCAAAATAGCTGTAGGGATGGGTAAAAATAGCCTGGTGGTCACTCTTAGGGGCGTGGGGGTGGCTGGGGACACAGCAAGAGAGAGAGCAGTGCTCAAGTCTACCAATTCAAGGGCCCATCTACCTGGCCTCGTAGCCTAGGGGGGACTCCCCCAAAATGTCTCCCTTCAGAGCCTGTGGGGCCATGTGCCCAGGAGAAGGAAGAGTCACAAAATCTCTGGGTTCATTAGCTCCGTAACCTGCCAGAGGGTTAACTACAGTTGCATGTGGAGTCAGAATAGATCTGGGTTCAACTACCAGTGGAGACAGTTACTAGTCGATAGACCCTGGGACAGACAGGGAATGTATCTTGGAGTCTTAATTTCCTTACAAAGCATCCAGGACCTCATGAGGCTTGCACTGCCTCCGCCTCATGCTGTTTGTTGTGAGGAAAGCGCTTTGAAAACCTTACCAGGCTGTGACATGTGCCCTCTTCTCTCCACTCAGTCACCCTAGTATAAGCCCTCCTTATCACTGTCCTAGACAAGGCTTCCAAAACCTTGAATTGGTCTCTGTGTCTCAAGTCCCTCCCTACTCCACTTCATCTTCCACATCCTCCACTCAGCTGCCAAACTTATCTTCCTAAAGTGCAGCCCTGACTATGTCACCCTATAATCTTCAGTGGCTCCAGAATCGAGATTGAATCCTCTGTAGCAGTGATATCAAACAAATAGAAATGGGAGCTATTAAACCCTACCTAAGGATCCCTGCTGGCCACATGTTGACTTGGAAAACCATATATTTATATTGTTGTCGTTCAGTTGTGTCCGAGTCTTTATGACCCCATTTGGAGTTTTCTTGGCAAAGATACTGGAGTGGTTTGCTATTTCTTTCTCCAGCTTATTTTACAGATTAGGAAACTGAGGTAGACAGGGTTAAGTGACTTGCCCAGGGTCACACAGCTAAGTGTCTGAGTTTGGATTTGAACTCAAGAAGATGAGTCTTCCTGTTTCCCAGCCCAGTGCTCTATCCACTGTGCCACCTAGCTGCCCCTGGATATGAATATTCTCTATGTTCTATTATATTTTTATTTGTTTTGTTAAAGATTTCCCAATTTTAGTCTGCTTTAGTTGCTCTGGAGTGCTGCAGGCTCTCTGCCATCCAGCAGCAGTATGTTTGACACCTCTGTTGTGTAATATTTGGTATGTAAAGCCCTTCACAACCTGTGCCCATCTACCTTTCCAGTATTCTTAAACTTTGCTTCCTTCTAAATTCTCTATGACACAGCTATACTGGCCACCTTGCTGTTCCTCATATGAAACATTCCCCACTTCCCACCTCCGTTTCTTTGCACAGGTTGCCCCCATACCTGGCATGCTGTCTCTTATCACCTCAGTCTCTCATCTTCTCCAGCTTCCTTCGAGACACTGTCCAAATCCTGCCTTCTTCAGGAATCCTTTCCTGTTCCCTGTCTGCCATCTCCCCCCAGTGCCTTTCCTCAGAGATTGACTTCTGTTTACTTCCTCTATATCTTACATGTATCTAGTTATTTGCATACTGTCTCCCCAGCAGAATGTGAGATCCTAGAGGGCTGGAATAGTTATTTGCCTTTCTTTGTATCCCCAACTTTTAGCATAGTGCCTGGCACACAGCAAGTGCTTAATAAATGCATGTGGACTGACTGTGGAAACAGGAGCCTTTATGGGAAACTTAGTGATTAAGGAGAGAAAGCACTGGACCCAGAGTCAGGCCAACTTGGGTTCAAATGATGCCTCTGACACTTAATTAGCTGTGTGACTATAGGCAAATTTACAGGGGTGTGCTGTTAAATGTTTAATACAAACTCTCCAGAAAAAAGTAGCCATGACACCCTTTAAAATTTAATCTGCCTGATTAAATTTTTCTCTACTTTCTTAAGTCTAGATAACCAACAAAACACTAAACTAAGTCATGATGTGTCACATTTGCTCATTTCTGAGGTGTGAAGGCTCACACTGAAAATTTAACAATCAGCTCTCACTAGCCTGTAGGAGCAGGCCCCAGCACATCCCTGAAGGACTCAAGGACCATCTACCCTCTTCATTGTAAAGAAGAGAAAACCAAGAATCAGAGCTTCCTTGATTGCCAATCTAGCACCATATCATAACACCACTAAACCCCTATGGGTCTCAGTTTCTTCTTCTGTAAGATGCTGGTGATGTATTCCTATGGTGCTTACAGGGTACCACACAGTATCTACAGCCTCACAAAGCTGTAGTGAGAGGCTCAGATGAGAGAATCACCCTGTGAGGAAGCATTTATTCAGCCCTTCCTATTCACTAGGCCCTTCAATAGACACTAGGGATGCAAAGACAAAAAGAAAAAAAAAGAATAAGACACAATTCCTGTCTTTAAAGAGTTTACATTCTATCAGGGAGATAATATGTACAGAGGCAGGCATATATCAAGACACATGTGGAGGGGGTTCCCCAGTTCAGGGGACATAGTCAAAGATGAAGATGTTTTCTCTTTACAAAGAAGAAAATCCCCTTTCTCTCCTCTCTGGCTCCCTCTCTCCTTCCCCCTCCCCCTCCTCTTTTGTTGCCCCATCCCTCTCCCCCGAACCAGACCAGTTCCTTCTCAGGGGCCAGGTTCTTCCTGGATTGCTGACTCCAGCCAGAAATGCTTGAAGAACCAGCAGCGATTCAGCCTTTAAAGGTCCTCAGAAGTATGGGATTTTTCAGCCCAGCCAATGGTGTTGCCAATTCTGACTCAATTGGAGAAATACTTCATACTTTGTAAAGGGACAACAGTGTTAATACGTAGTTAACACATGACAGCTTCATCATCTAAAACCTCACCATTGGCATGAGAACCTGTGTCAACTGTGGTGAGGGGAGAGCCCTCACATATATGCAAAATAAATGGCAAGCCTTGTATACATGCCAGCTCTTATCTTTTTTAGATGAGAAAGTGAAACCTAGAGAGCAGGGATTTGCTTGGTTTCAGGGGCAGCATTTGAACCGGGCTTGCCAGATTCCCAGTCCACTGCTCCCGCTAATAGCCCACCCATCCACGAATTGAAGAAGTACCAAACAGCTCTGCTAACTTCTCTCCTTTCTCCTCATCCTGACATTTTCCACCCAGAGCTTTGGGGGAAGGATATGGGGGACGACGACAGGAGCTCAGGCCAGAAAAGTAGCTTCCGCCGAGGGTTTCCCAAGTGAATTATTGCCATTTCTCCCATTGGTAGGGGAGACTTGCAGCCCAACAGAGCCAAGAGAGACAGACATAGGTATGCTCAGAAAAACCAAGACTGAGCATGACCTCTTGGCTGAAGTATGCCCAAGTCAGGCTCCAAGGCCACCTAGTCTGTGGGCCCTAAAGCTTTATGAACTGGATGAGAAGGCCCTGAAGATTAGTCAGCTCCCCTATTACAGGCTATGACCTAGGGTTCATCTCCTCTGTCCTGGGCAGTGGGGAGGAAGCCCTGAGTCCCAGCTATTGGCTTCATCTTGGATAGGGGAGGAGAGAGTTAGCAAGAGACAGAAGGACTGATAGACAGATGGACAGGTCAGAGCTGTTTCTCCCTCCAACATCACAGCCTCCACATTTCAAAACAGGAAACCTAGTTTGGGAGGAACTAGGTGGGGGAGCAGGGGTGTGACTGAAGGGACAACTGGAGGGAGGAGGTCTGCTTGATGAAGGGGGAGACCTCAGAGCTCCCCCTGGCTCCCTCCTCATCTCTCCCCAGGCCTCTCTCTACCATACACATCTGCAGCTCCAGCCCACTCCCTTGTGAGACAGGGCAAGGGAGGAAGGAAGAGTGGTTGAGGGAGTCCAGCCTCCTTTCCCAGAAAGTAGAAAACCCCATGCCTCCTGTCGCAACTTTCCGGCCCTACCACATCCTGCGTGATTGGGGCCCCACCCCGTGGGACTATCCTCTCAAACTACGGGGGTGGGGGAAGGGATTTGTACATGGAGCAGTCCCTGGGGGAAGCTGTCATCTCCCCTCTCTGGCTCCATCATCCCCTGGCTGCCTCAACCTGACCCATCCCCCACAGGAGAGGCTGCCAAGGCTCAGGATGTGAGGTTGGGGTTCAGAAGGCACCAATAGCTGGGGAAGGCCTGAGGTCTGTGCCTCAGGAGGAAGGAGGAGAGAATGCATGGAACCTGGTTCAACTTTACCATTTGTACTGACCTAGACTTGGGGGACAAGCTGGGCAAGTCTCCCACTCTGGCTTATTAATAAAGCCTGGAGTACTTTTAGCTTTACAAAGCACTGTGCCAGGCACCTAGGAAGCCTTTTGTAAATACTTCTCTGACTAACTCAAAGATCCCACAAGGGAGGAAATGTAAGGATTCCCATTTTACCGACAGGAAAACAGCCTCAGAGAATTGTGACTGGGCCAGGCCTCAAGTAAGTGAGTGTTAGAGCTAGAGGTTTTTTATTCCTCTATCCTGGGACTCCAAATCTGGCACTCTTTTAGAGATGAGAAAACTGAGGCCTAGAGAGACGCCTACACAATCTAGGCTTTTTGGGCAACAAATGACCTAGGAAAAGAGTGGCCCACACTTGAAAGAAACCTGGTCCTAGCAGATGACTTCCCTTTCCAAGGGACCTCTTCCTATGATCCCTAAGAACCTCAGTCCCAGAAAGGAGCCCCAGCTGAGCAATATGGCCGCAGCCTCCCCAGGACCCTGGCATCTGGGCCTTGGACTGGGGACCTCTCTGTTCCCCCTCTCCCTAAGCAGTTAAGCCTCTGGGCTGTACCTCCCTCCAAGAGCCTCAGGGCCAACTGAGGCTCCTATGGCTCCTAGCCCAGACCCGCCTTCCTTCCCTTCCCCCTCCCAGGCCCCTGCATTTAATTAAAGACATAGAATTGCCTGCCAGGAACCCGCTGATTTAAGCCTGCTCCTTTTGAGGCCCTTCTCAACTTTCTTCCTAAGGTCAAGGCCATGGGAAGCAACAAGCAACCCTGGAGCCCTGGCTGCCTTCGACCAGCCCATTTGCCCATCAAGGGTCCCTAGGTGTTTGAGTCAAGGAAGGGAAACCAGGTCAAGCAGAGGGAACACAAACATGGAAAGAGAGCGCTCCTTGAGCTGCTCTGTCTCTCCCTTCCCCCACCCCTCCTCCAAAGGCAAAAAGCTTATTGGATATTTATGCTCATAAACACATAGGATCTTAATGAAAGAATATGATATTCAGAACTTGGAAGGCCTTTAGAACATAGGTCATAGCTGGGACAAATATTAAACCATAGAATGTAGGAACTGGGAAGGACTTTAGACCTGAGATTATCAGAACTGGGAGGACCCTTAGAATATAAAAATGGTGCAGGACCTTAGAACAATAGATCACAGAATGTCGGAGCTAGAAGGGACCTTAGAATGCAGAATGTTAGATCTGGGAGGGCCTTTAGCACACACAGAGCCAGAGCTGAAAGGAACTTTGAACCTGAGAATGTCAACTGGGAGGGCCCTTAGAATAAAATGCCAAGACTGTGGAGATTCTCTCATCCAAATCCCTCATTTTACAGATGAGGAAACTGAGGCTAAGGAGAGAGGCAGCCAAGCCAGATAATGATAGGACAGGCACTAGAATGAGAATACTGATTTTTCCCAAATCCCTTCCCCTCTCTGGGCCGCGGTTTCCTTCTCTGTAAGTTGAGGGTATTACCTCCTCACAGGGGAGCAGTGAGGAAAGGGTGGTCTCTGAAGGGAGGAAGAGGACTCTACAGGAAGGGGAGTGCGGCTGGAATCTGCCTTTGCCCGGGGCTGGCCAGAGGTACAAACACACAGTGTACAGACATCCAAAGACGGACACACGTACTCAAGGCACGCCCTCCTCCTCCCACTGGTCCCCCGCCTTCCCACCCCCTCTCCACTCCTAGCTCCAGACCCAGGCCTGTTATCACTTAGCTCCAGTTCCCCCTGATTAATGGCTGGGTTGCAGTCTCTGCTGGGGGTGGGGGTGGGGGGCGGGGGGCGGGAAGAAGATAGGGCCTCTTGGTCCCTCCCCTCCTTTCTTCCTCCCCACTGGGCCCCAGATAAGAATCTGAGCTAAAGTCTTCCAGCAGCCCGAGGCTCCGCCCGCAGACACCCCTCCTCTCTCCCAGCACCCCCTCCCCACAGGAGGGTAGCCCAGGGCCCAGCCCCAGCTAGAAAAGTCCCTGACCGCCGCCCCAGATTAGGGCGCCCTGCGCAGAAAGGAACGGGGAAGGGGGAGGGGCGGGGCGGGGCGGGGTTCAGGCTGGGCAGAAGTCCACGCTCTCATTTGCCCTCACGGGGCCAAACACCCAGTCTTGGGCCTGAAGAGACCGGTTCTTGACAGCCCCGGCCTCCCCTCTTCCCCCACTGTTGGGGCCTCACTCCTAGGCGGAGAAGGGGCGGGGAGTGGAGAGTCCAGGGGAGGGGAGGGACCTTCTCCAAGCTGTTGGGTCCGAGGAGCTTAGTCTGGCACCCTCGCCCAGACAACCCTCCCTGGGGGCTTTCTGGGAAGGGCGGGAGGAAACTCTGGAGAGTGGAGGGGACAGCAGAGGCCTAGAGCTTTCCTCAAGTAAAGCAAAAAGGACTAGACTGTCAAATCTGGAGTCCTGCCTTGGAATTCTGGCCCCTAGCTCTGGGCGATCGCTTCGCTTTGCTTAGTCCAATAGCCTGTAAATTCCTTGAGGGCAGAGACCAGACTTTTATGTAGTTGCATCCCCCACCTCCACCCTACCTCTTCCCTGCGCCTGGCACACAGTTGTCGCCTTAATACATGCTTGGTGGTTGGCTGCCTCAGTTTCTTACTCTGTAAAATGAGAAAGTTGGTTTCGATCATCTTTGAGGTCCTTTCTCACTGGAAATAAAAAACTTGAGGGACCTTAGAGATCATCTAGTCCAACCCCCTCATTTTCCAAGTGTGGAAACTGAGGCCTGGAGAGTTTAAGTGACTTGCCCTGTGTGATACAGGGTTGTTAATGGCAGAACTGGGATTTGAATCCTCATTCTTCAAACCCCAAAGCCAGCTCATATCATTACACAACGCTCTGGCACTGGGGCTTCTGCGTTCCAAGTCTTCTCCCGGCTTTGACGTTTTAGGCGCTAAAGTCCCGTCTAGCATTGACGTTCCACTACGTTCGTCTGTGTTAAAAGCTCTGACATTCTGGAGGGTGGGTTCTAAGATTCTAGCCAGATCTGGTGTTCTGTGTTCTCAGATCGTGTGGTCATGTATCGAGTCACGTCTGGCCGCCCAGAGCCAACGCTCCCACCTCGTCTGTTACCCATCGAGGGCCCTCCTGGGGCTACTATCAGTGACGATCTGAACTCTGGGCTTTCCTCCTTTCCCCGCCCGCCCCGCCGCCGCCGCCGCCGCCGCCACCGCCACCGCCACAGCCACAGAGCTGCGCACAGGCTCTGGCACGGACTTGACGTCAGAGGCTGACGCGGGTCCGCCCCCTCAGCCGCCCGCGGCCAGCCCGGCTTAATTCCTGCGGGGTTTAGAGTACCTGGAGCTGCTCCCCCGCCTGCGGTGGGCGGATGGAAGGGGGAAGGGAGGCCCCAGACAGAAACGGGCTGAAAATGAGGGGCTCCTTGCCTCCGTCCACTACCCTCCCTAGACTGCCCAGAACTTGAGGGACCCCAGTGAAAGGAGTTTCTCACCCCTCAACTTCCTTATCTCTCCCTAGGTAAGGACGGAGAGACCAAGGGCAGGGGGCATTTTGGTGGGCAGCAGATAATGGCCCTCACCGCCCCTCCCACACCTGGATTTATACCACCTCCAAAGGACCTTACGCCCATCTTATCCTCTGCTCCAAATTCACACCATCATCTTTGGCCCCGAGAGAAAGTGCGCAACCCCAGGAGACGGAGATACACCGCCGCCGCTCCCCCCCCGCCCCCACCAGAAGCCTGTCATTGGCAACCTGGCAGTCTTCAGAAAGTCCTTTGGAAAAGGGATACATCCACCCAGCTGGTCCCCTGGGGCAGGGCAGGGCAGATACCAGCCTGCTACCTGTCAGCCCTCTCTTCCCTCCTCCTCAACACTCCTGTACACATCTTAATTGGCCTATCTTCCTACCTATGCCCTCTCATAATTACCTCTCATTTTCCTACCCCAAGCAGGAACTAACACGGGATAACCTGGGCGCTGTTCCAGGGCACACATATACAAGGGAGGGCCGGCTTGATTGAGGCTGACTGCTCGCATTTTGCTACCAGCTTTGGGGGCTTGTGCCAGAAGGGCCACTTGAGATCTGAGGGGTGATGGGTGCAAACCCACACCAGCAGGGGCCTCTGGTTCTCCCCCACCTCAAAAAAAATTTGTCCCATCTACTAGACTTTCTGGTCATGGACCTGTTCCCAATTCTCCTCCTCCTCTCTTAGTCCTTAAACCCTTCTTTCTCATAGGGGTGGGAAGAGGGGAGAGAAGGAAGAAAGAGAAAGGGGGCAGAAGGGAGAAGATTCATTTGATTCATATAAACTCATACAACATTTGAGCTTTCTTAATCTTCTAGCTCTGAGGGCCATAGACCAAGCTCCACCCCTGTTTTACAGCTGAGGA
The DNA here is from genome assembly GCA_028646595.1 of Phalanger gymnotis. NCBI lineage: Eukaryota > Metazoa > Chordata > Mammalia > Diprotodontia > Phalangeridae > Phalanger > Phalanger gymnotis. The sequence continues at coordinate 46,565,918 of CM053622.1, read as the reverse complement.
CCGGGAGGCCCATGGAGGGGAAGGGAATAGCCCAAGGTCCCCCAGTAAGGGAACCTGCACAGGGAGCCATGCTTCTGGAATTCCAGGCCAGAGACGAGTTTTCTGGGCCATCCTAGGAAGGCAAGGAAGAAGAGCAGTCTATAAATAACGAGAAAAGATGGGGGCCGAACTTACGTAACAAGGTCCTTTTGTGGATTTTGGACACCTTCCAGTTCTCACCCTCAAACACCCCCTCCCCCATCTTCTTCTAATGGAAAAATCATTGACATTTCGAATTAGGAGATCCAGGTTCTAATTCTGCCTTTGTTACTTATAAGCTCTGTGATCCAGGGTAGGAGACAAGTGACATCACATTCAGCCTCAGTTTCTTTTTCTTTTTAAGTACATTTTATTGATACCTTTTGTTTTTTGCATCACAACTATTTCTGGATATGCCTTCCCACCTATACAAAGAAAAGCAGTCAGGCAGGACCAACAGACACAGTGTAGGCAACATTCCACACACATAGGTCCCCACCTCCCTTATGAAAAACAGAGATGCTTCCTCTTCTTTTCTCCATAAAGTCTCAATCTCTGCATTTGTAAAAAAGACTGACATGAACCACCTCATAGGCTGTTGAAAAGGAAACATTTTGCAAACCTCAAAGCTCTTTAGAAATGGGAGCATTTCACATATTATTGTGGTTGTTATCATACTACACTACCATCCTCTCCCTTCTCCCCATTCCTATTTGAGTGACGTGCCCCTTAAGCAGGACTTGAAGGGAGTCTTGGAGGGAAAATGGGAGCTGGCTGCCTGGGCTGGGCTAGCCCTGGGATATTATGAGATCCCCAGATTGGAGCAGAGCTCAGGAGAAATACATCCTGCCTAGAGCTTCACTCACTGGCTTTAGCCCCTTCCCATTAGCTTCCTGAAAGCCCTCCTGCTGAGTCAGTCCTCAGTCTAGAAGGGGTTAAACCAAGCCCTAGCAGCGGGCCCCTTCCCTCCCCTGGATCTGGTGGGAGAAGAGGAAGGGGGAAGAGGGAAGGGGGGGGAGGAAGAGGAAGAGGAGGGGGAGGAGGAGAAGGAAGGGGGAAGAGGAGAGAGGGAGGTGGGGGAGGAGGTGTGAAAGAGAAAGCAAAAGGAAGGTAGTAAGCACAAGGAAGAATGGGAGGCGGGACCTCAGAGCAGCTGTACCTCCCCTCTCTCATAACTTAGGGTGCTCTGAGGACTCTTCTCATATCCTCCTACACATAGGCTTTAGGATCATTTTGCCTGGGGAAGATGATGGGGTAGGAAGGGGGAGGGGAAGCAAACCCTCCCAGCAAGCCCCTGCCCAAGGACTGGCTAGAAGCCCTGCCCAGGGGGCAGCATCTCCAAGGACTGGGCTGTTTCTCTCTCCACACATCTTCTTCCCTGTTAGAAGATTCAGTCCCTCACAAATAAGTCTAATTCTGACCCATCCCACCCCTTCGCCTTCCTACACCCCCAAGCTCTCATTTTAAGGATCTTTTTCAGAAACTGAGGAAGTTGAGGCTTTGCTGGCGCCATAAAGTAGCCAGGGCTTCACACACACACACACACACACACACACACACACACACACACACACACACACACACACACACACACACCACACGCCTACCCACAGATCACAGCTATTATCTCCTGATAATAACAAATGTACACGTGGTGATTTACAATTTACAAGAAAGTTTTCTATCCTTTCTGTTATTAGACCACTGTGAATGAGGTCCAGTAGCAGGTATTACCATTTTTCAGATGATAAGACTGAGGTCCAGATCAAAGAATCATTGAATTTCAGAGCTAGGAGATAGGAAGAGGAACTTGGAGGGCCATTAGAAAACAGAATCATGATAATAGTCAGCATTTACATTGCACTCTGTAGAGCAGTGCCTTACAAATATTATTGCATTTGTTGGTAGAGCTGGGAGAAATCCTCAGACCAGAGAATGGCAGAGATGGGAGGGAAACATAGAATGTCAGAATTGTAAAGCATCACAGATACATTGTTATTGTCATTAGATGTAGCTGCGGTGTGTGTGTGTGTGTGTGTGTGTGTGTGTGTGTGTGTGTGTGTGTGTGTGTCTCGGGGTGGGTAGAAAAGTGGGACACACTAAACCTGGCTGCTATATGCTATTTCCCCCATCCCATGCTACCTCCTAAGTTAAGTGACTTGCCCAAGGTCACGCTGAAACCAATTGTTGAAGCATGACTAGGTGTTTTTAGCTACCCACCAATTCCATGTAAATCAACAAGACTATGATTTGGCAGCCAAAAAATAGAATTTGATTTCAGGGCTTCATTGAGAGGCCCACTGAAAGCATCCTCTGCCTTGGCCAGACCCCCTTTGGAGCTCTAGATTCAGTGATAGGAACTGCACTTTAAAGAAGATCCTTGATAAACTGGAGAGTGTCTGGAGGAAGGCGACCAGAATGTGGAAAGGTCTTGAATTCATGTCCCAGGTGGCACAGATGGAGGAACTAGGGATGTTTAGCTTAGGAAAGATTAAGGGTTGACATTAAAGCCATTTTAAGTACTTAAAGGGCTGTTATTAAAGCAATTTTTAAGTACTTAGAGGGCTATCCTGTGGGCATAGTATTAAACTGTGAGGGCAGACACAGTAGAAAGGGGTGGAGGAAGCGAAGAGAATTTTTAAATGTAAACCCACCGACTCCCACACATCCCTTCAAACCAACTTTCTAGCATAGAGTGCCATCCCGAAGTGGAATGTACTACCTAAGGAGATATGAGGTTCTGCCTCATTGGAGGCCTTCACAAAGAAGCTGGCTGACGATTTATCATTTATGTTGAAATGGAGATTCCTTGCTCAGCACCCGTTGGGTACCTTCCAATTTTAAAATTCCCTGATTTTATGACAAACTCAGGTTTCATCACTCCTCTTTGTCTCATCTCCATATCTGGAGCATAAGCTCCTGCAGGACTGGGGGTAAGGATTTCTTTCTCTCCTTCATCCCACAGGATGCTTCCAGAGGGGTCTCAAGGAACACCTGCTGGCCAGATGGGAGTGAGTATCCTGGGAGAAGTGATAGGAAGTCTGGTGTTCAAGGAAGGCCCCTGATCAGGGAGGAAAAAGTTTGGAGGGAGGAAGCCTGGGAAAAGCTGACCTTTCTTGAGTAACCTGATTCTTAAGAATGCATCCAAGCCCAGGCTGTAGCACTCCCAGTAAGCCCATCCCACACAGCTCACTCATATACTCCCCATGACTCCAGCTAGGCTCCCTCTTTCCCTACCCAGGGCTCAGGCCTTGGTCTTCCTGGCTTTTCTCAGCTCCAGTAGCTCCTGCTTAAAAACTTCAGCAAGGGTCTCTGATCTCCTCAAAGTGGTTATTTCCTCCAACAATGCAGCTTTCAATCCATCTAAACCTGCCCATCCTATGATGCCTCTTTCAACCTATAAGTCTAGTCCACTGCATGTGCTAAGATCCTCTCTTAGTTTCTTTTGCAATGAAGAAAATACTAATGAAGTCCACAGGCTGTCCAATGGTTCTCTTTTACTCTGACACATAAGCAGTCTATTTCTTTATCTATCGATTATACATATCTTTAATACCATCCTTCACACCACTCTTCCTTTATCATTCCCTCTTTGTAATGTGTTGTAGCCTATTTACACCCACCTTGTGCCTTTACATTGCCTCCTAGGTATTACTCTTTTTACGTCTTTGAAGACTGGCATCCCATGTCTCATACTTACACAACAACGACACCGCCAGCATGATACTAGTATTAATTGATAGGGTTATGTTTTAAGGAGAAACTTAAGGTCATTAAGAGATCTTTGAAATTTCTCGAAAGCAATCCAGTCCATTCTCCTATTGTTCGAGTCCTGGCCTGGGTCCACTTGCAGTGTTGGTCCAAGAATTACACACTGATGGACGAGCTCTATAGGCCGTCCATCCAACTGACTGTCATAAATTGGACAAGAGGCTTTCTTCAGCCCTTGAAACTCAGAAGAGTTTGACCTATTTCACTGCAACAGTAGAAAATACAATGGGCTGAGAATAAACAGGGAGAGCTGGGTCTAGTCCCAGCTAGACCTTTGCTTAGTTGCATGAATATGAACGAATCACTTCTTCTCTGTGGGACTTCACATTCTCCTGGGGATAATATTAATCTCTGTTGTGCCTGACTCATACAGAAGGACAGGAAAGCAGACAAGCAAGCCATAAGCATTTATTACATACAGCACTAAGTGCTGGGGATATTAATATAGGCAGAGAGACAGTCTGTGTCCTCAAGAAACTTACATTCTAATGGAGGAACACAGCGTGTAAAGAGAATCCCATTGTGGTGGGCAGGGAGTACATAGAGTACCCATAGGGAATATGGCAGTGAAAAGAGTCAGAAGCACAGCCAGGAAGGGAATGAAGCATGGCCAGCCTGGGCCAGGGCCCAAAATGGAAAATTGCAAAGGAACTCATCAACAAGAGAAGGGGGCCAGCATGGTGGATGGCTGTTCCAGAGTGGGAAGAAAATAGTAAGGAAAATGCTTTGTAAATTGTAGACTACTATAGAGGTGTTGTGGTCATTGTTTGGCCTTCATTTTTGAAGAGGACCAATGACATCATGAGGTGATGTCTTGACTGTTAAGTGAGGCAGAATTGCACAAAGTCATCGGCTTCACTCTTTCCTCCAGAATCATTGGAAGTTCAAGGGCAGGATAAAAGTCAGGATGGCTGGAGATGGCCTGAGATGCAACGGATGATCTTGGCATAGGGTCAATAGTGCCTCCTCAGTGAGGGTATTTTCACGTTAGAACGGCAGCTCCTTGAGGGCAGGAACTGGTTTGCATTCTTCTTTGTATCCCCAGTCTTTTAACACTTTTAACCTCAGCTCCTAGCTCCCTGGTCTTCTACCTTTGTCCCAGAGGCCTTCTCATAATGGAAACATTTCTAGGCTGTCAGCCTGCTCCTCCTCCTCTTCTGATTGGTGAGTTTGTTACCTTCATCTGAGGAAGCCCTCACACCAGCCATGTTTCAGCTAACCTGGCTCAGCCCCTGATCCCCAGATTAGGTAGGTTTCCACTTCTGACTTATTGGCTTTCTCACTTCCCTTTCTGTGTTGTAATTATTAGAATGTAACCTCCCTGAGGGCAGGGACTGTCTTTCTTTTTTAATTTTTATTTGCAACTCCACCTTTAGCACAGTGCTTGGAGTGTAGCAAGTACTTAATAAAATGCTTTATTTATTAGTGTAACGTAGTACCTGACACCTAGTAGGCCCTGGTTGTGCCCTTCACAATACGGTTCCCTACTCCTGGCTGCCTTCTCATGTTATTGCCCACGTCTCATCCTTTTCTTTTGGTAGATCTCCATAGAGGATCTGCCTAGTGGACTCTCTCTTTTCCTATTTTCTGGATGATAGGGCAACACTGAGGCTTCCCCCTGACCCTGACTACATAGTCAGCTTCCTTTTCAAAGGATCACAGGAGGTAGAGGTGGAAGGGCCCCAGACCAGGTTTTCTTTACCTTCTTTTGGCAGTCAGCCTAGAGAAGTCTATGGACCCATTCTCAAAACTGTGTTTTTAAATACACAAAGTAAAATATAGAATTTAACAAAGGAAACCAATTATATTGAAATATAGTTATCAGAATATACATTTTTTAAGTCTGGGGACCCCGGATTAAGAACTCCAGGTCTAATCCAACCCCTTCATTTTAAGGATGAGAAGGCTGAGGCCAAATAATAGAAGTAACTTGCTCAAGGTGACACAGAGCTTCAGAGCTAGAAGGGATTCGTGTGTCACAGTGAAAAGAGTGGGGAGCCCTGTGTTCAAATTGTGATTCCAAGGCTTGTTCCCCATGTGACACTGCAAGTCTCTTCTATTGCTTGGATCTCAATTTCCTCATCTGTAAAATGGGTGGGGTGGGGTGGGGTGGTTGGACTAGATGGCCAGCCTCAGTCCTAGGATCTTATGATCCTTTGCTTGAAGAGGGAACTTTCTGCTTCCTGTGGCAGGTCATTCCACTTTGGGGTCATGTTTGTGGTTAGAATGGCCTCTCTTTAATCCAACCTCAATCTGCTGCCTTGAGATCACCACCCACAGCTCTTAGTTCTGCCTTCTGACATCTAGGAGTCTCTCTTCCACACCATAGTCATCTTATACTTGAAAAGGGTTATCATTCCCTCTCCCAGTCCCCCAAGGCTTCTCTTCTGGAAGCTTGGTTTCAGGTCTCTTTACCATCCTGGTACCATCCTCTGGATTCTCTCCAGCACATTTTCTTAAGATGTGATGCTTAGAACTGAATACAATTCTCCAGATGTGGTCTAAGAAGAAATATAGCAGCAGGCCTGGGCCTGCCTTTCTTAATCCATTTAAGGTGACATTTTTTGGAGGGGGGCCCTTTGAGATTTGAGTTTACAGGTTGGAAGTGTAATAGCCACTCATGCCTGACCTCGATATTGATCAGCATCAAAGCTTTAACAGGCTTGATTTTTCCAACCTGAGGCTGGTTTCCCTCTCCTTTGGTCTGAAGTGCTCACCATGTTAGTGCTAGTCTTCCAGGTTAGGCTTTTGACCCCAGTAGCTCAGAACTCTCATACTCAAGAGATCCACAGTTCTCAGTCTCCCCAGCAGCAAAGACTGTGGGAGTGGGTCCCAAATCCACACAGTCCACGTCAGTTTTTCTGATAGTGGCTCCTATTGCCTATACATTCAGTCCACTTAGATCCCCAGATCTTTTTCAGATGAATGGCTATCTAGTCATGCCTCTCTGATCTTTTTTGAAAATGTATTTGTTCTTACAACATTTATTATCTTTCCTTTCCATTGCCCCCCCACCATGAGAACAATAATAAAAGAAAAAGAAAACTCTCAAAACAAATGTGCATATTGGCCACATCCAAAATATATGCTTCATTCTACCTTTTAGGTCCCTCCTCTCTCTGGAGGAGGTAGGCGGGGTGTTTCACCTTTAGCCTTCTGGCCTCCTGGTTTATCATTTCATTGATCTGAGTTCTCAAATCCTTCAAAGTTATTTTTCCCTATAAGGTTGTTGTCTTTGTTCAGACCATCCTCCTAGCTCTCCCTTCACCCTGCATCCATTCATAGATGTCCTCCTCCAGCTTCCTCTGCTCCAAAACCTTTTGTCATTTCCGATGGAGCAATCATATTCCATTACATTTATATGCCACAGCTTGTTTAGTCATTCTCTTATAGGTAGGTACCCCCTCAGTTTCCAGAGTTTTTTGGCTGCTATGCAAAAAGCTGCTATGTATGCTTTTGCACATGAATCTTTTTGTTCTTTATTTGATCTCTTAGGGGTATAGACTTAGGAGTGCTATCACAGGGTCAAAGGGTATACAGTTTGGTGACTTTTGGGGCCTGGTTCCAACTATCAGGCCTTCCTTAGTGTATGCTTATGAATTGACTTTTGAAAAAAACTTAAGTCAAAGATTTTTCATTTGTCTCTATTAAAATTCTCGAGCCCATTGAATCTTGATTCTGACATACTATCTGTAAGTTATCCCTTCTAGCTTTGCATGACCTGTACGTTTTTAATAATAATAATAACTGGCACTTAGATAGCATTTTAAATGTTTGGTTTTTTTTTTTGAGGGGAGAAGGCAGGGCAACTGGGCTTAAGTGACTTGTCCAAGGTCACACAGCTAGTAACTGTGTCAAGTGTCTGAGGCTGGATTTGAACTCAGGTCCTCCTGACTCCAGGGCTGGTGCTCTATTCACTGCACCACCTAGCTGCCCACTTATGTAGCATTTTAAGGTTTACAAAGCACTTTACAAAGACTATCTCATTTTTTCCTCACAATAACCCTTTGAGGTAGGTGCTAATAGTATTTCCATTTCGCAGATAAGGAAACTAAGACAGATGGAGGGTAAGTGGCTTGTCACACAGCTACTAAATGTCTGAGGCAGAATTTGTATTCAAGTCTTCCTGAGTTCAGTAGTCACTGCTCTAATTACTGTGCTACTGACCTGCCTCTTATAGATATTTACATAATTCAAGACCCTCCTAGGAGGGCTCTCCAAGCCTCCCATTTTAGAGATGAAGATTGGCCCGAGGTCAGAGTTAGTGAGGGCTGTAGCTGTATTTGAACCCGAATCCTCTAACTCCAAATCCAGGGCTTGTGTCATTGTTCTTCTCCTCATCTATTTCCTCCTTCTGTCCTGGTGGTCTGTGATATATTTTGATGACAATGTTGCTTCTCTTTCTGTCTCCAGTTATCTTCACCTAAATCCTCTCTACCATGCTTGTTCCTTCCAGTTCCTAGATTTTCTCTAAAGTGAGAAGTATGCTAAGTTCCTATTTCCTAACATAAGATACTCTTCCACCTTCTACCACTGTTCACATTTCTGGATCTCATCCCACCAAGTCTCAATGATTCCAAGCAAGGCAACTCCATATTTTGTGCATTTATAGAGAGGCAACTGAAGCCAAGAGTTTTGTCATAGTTTCCTTTCCTAATTTTTGAATTCTCTGAATTTCCAAGGGGTTATACTGCCATTCTTCTTCCTATATAGTAGTTATGATATATGAAAACTAGTGTGATATGTATTTATACACACATATGCACACATAAACATGTATGTATATATGCGCACACAAATATAGGTAGTATAATCCATATATAGTATATATACATATATACACACATATTTATAGCTATAGATATATTCATCTATCTTTCCATTTATCTATCATCTATCTATCTATCCATCCTATCTATCTATCTATCTATCTGTCTGTCTGTCTGTCTGTCTGTCTGTCTGTCTGTCTGTCTGTCTATCTATCTATCTATCTGTCTGTCTATGCAGCTAGGTGGCACAGTATACAGAGTGCTGGGCCTGAAGAAGACTCATCTTTGTTGAGTTCAAATCTGGCCTCAGACTCTTACTAGCTGTGTGACCCTGGGCAAGTCACTTGACCCTGTTTGCCTCAGTTTCCTCATCTATAAAATGAGCTGGAGAAGGAAATGGCAAACCGTGCCAGTACTTTTGCCAAATGGGGTCACAAAGAGTTGGACACAACTGACCAACATCAACTATATATATATGTATATGTATGTATGTATGTATGTATGTGTGTATATATATATATATACATACACATATGGACACATAGGCTATACCTATATTGTCCTTTCTTTTTAACTTAAAACCTTTTTGATTATATTTTTAAAACTCTGGGCAAATATGTTGTTATTAGCTCTAGGATAGTAAACACCCCATATCTAGCCAGGAGCCTATGATTACTTTATTTTTAATGATGGTTCAGAAATCCCTAATCCTTTTTTAGGCATTATCTTTTAAACCAGTTGATCACTATCCAAATCTGACTTTTTCTGCTGAAACACTTGTAAGTAATCATGTGTAAAATACCAGCAGCATCCCAAAGGACATCATTCCTGCTAACACTATGCTTTGGGCCCTTACAATGACCAGAAGTGAGTAATAGGTGTCCAATAAATATATAACTATTGTAGTAGCGGTGGTAATACTAGTAGCAATAGGCAACATTTATACAGTGCCTACTATGTCTCAGGCACTGTGCTAAGCCTTTTAGAAATATTATCTCATTTGATCATCACAACAACGAGGTAGGTGCTATTGTCCCCATCTTACAGATGAGGAAACTGAGGCAGACAGAGATTAAATTCCTTACCCAAGATCACACAGCTAGTAAATGTGTGAGGCTGGATTTGAACTCACGACTTCCTAACTCCAAGTCCAACACTGTATCAAATGCCCCACCTAGCTGCTAAGCAGGTAGCTTGAGCTGCTTTAAACTCCATTTTGGGAAGCTCCAAATCCAGTGCTTTTTGTCTATACCATGTTGCCTTCTCTTTACCTTGTTTTAAAAAAAGGGCATGTTTCATATCATCATCACTTGCCAATGACTCCTCCTTGCTATCCCTTCCATCCTGAAAGAAACTTCCTTTGTATCAGATAAGTACAGCTAAGTAAAGCTAGCCAGCACATTTGGCTGTGTTTAAACAACATGGGCTTCATTTTATAGCCATGGTCTACCATCTATCAACTGAGAAGACAGAGGCCCTCTTCACCTTCAGGTGTTATCCTTCAGGGACCCCAGGGAGTCCCAACTGGTCACTCTGTTGATCCAAAGTCTGCTGTTTTCAGTAATGTTTTCCTTGCATGATTGGGGTCATTACATAACTTGATTGCCTCTTTTTTTGCTTAATACCCTTTGCATCAGTTCAGACTAATCCTCTAAAGTTTCTCTGAAATTCCTCACCTTCATCATTTCTTATAGCACGACAATAACTCATTATTTTCCCATATCTCTATTTGTTTGGCCATCTTCCCATTGAAGGGTCTTCTCTTTGTTTCCTGTTCTCTTCTATTACAAAAAAAATGCAATAATAAAATGCTTCTGTAGCTCTGTGAGTTTCCCCATTGTCATTGGTTGCTTTGGAGTATGTGCTCAGGAGAAGGACCAATGAATCAGTCTAAGTGGAGGTATCCAACCTCAGTGCATGTCAGTTACTATTGAGAGCATATTTCAGGAGCTTATACTTTTTCATGCCTCCCAGGAATCTTCCCATCCCCCTTTGGGTCTCTCTAGGTAGTGATTCTTTGGAAATTGTGGTGTTCCGTAACTGATCATCATGCCATGTCATGAGGGGAACCTAAGTGTGAAAAAGAGGCTGTTAAGAAACATAAGGCATAATTAGGATTATTACTGTGATTATTAGCAGGCAGAAAGATGTGATAGAAAGAGTAGGATTTAGAGTCAGAATTTTAGCAGCTAGATAGCATAATGGATAGAGAACCAGACTTGGAATTAAGAAGATCTGAGTTCAAATTTGGCCTCATACGCTTTCTGGGTGTGTAATCTTGGACAAGTCACTTAACCTCTCTGTGCTTCAGTTTCTTCATTTGTAAAATGAGCTGGAAAAGGAAATGGCAAACCACTCTAGTATTATATTCAATTTGTACTTATTCAGAATACTTAATAATTTAATAAATTCTTATTCAATAAATACTTATCTAGTACAGATCAGTTGCAAGAGAGAGATATTTAGATACATTCCTGCTTTTATGGAGCTAACTAACAGTCTACTTGGGGGAAAAGCACAAACACAGACAACTGTAATATACAATGTTATGACACACAATGACAAGTGTGTTAGAAGGTTTTGTAGCAAGTCCTGTGGGAAGTCTGCGGGTATTCAAGCCCTTGGCTTATGGTCTAAGCCTGGATTGGAGTCTTGTCCCTGCTGTAACTTCTTCCTCTCCGAGCCTCAGTTTCTTCATCTGTACGGGTGACCTCATAAAGTCTTTGTGGGGAAGGCTCTGGAAATGTTATAGTGCTATAGAAGTGGGAGCTATTATTATATTCTTTTAGCATTTCATTTATTTTTATATTAATTTTGAGCTCCAAATTCCCTCCCTTCCTCTAGCCTCGCCCCCACTCATTGAGAAGCCGTTATTTTTACTAGAATCACCAGGCACAGTAGCCCTACCCCCTTCCCCTTTCCCCCTTCCCTCTCCACCTCCCCCCAAGAGAACAACCTTAGGAAGAGGAAAGAGGGAAAAGGGGGCCCTCGAATGTTTGGGGGGTTAGCCAGGAACGCCTGACCCTGTCTCACCCCCTGCATATCTTGCTTTCAGGATCTGGCCTTGTAGAAACAGAGCAGGACATGAGCTGATGAGGCATTCCTGCCTCCCCACTGAGAAGAGGGGGAAGCAGATGGCCTGAGCTGAGCCTGGGATCAGGTTGCACAATTACCCGGACTGAATGAGAAGGTTGATTTCACCGAGGTCGCTGCTTCATGGACAGGTCTGGAGGAGGTGTGGGGGCTCCTGAAAGTCCCCTAATATGCATGCAGCTCCCTTCTGCACTCCTTATACTTTGCAACAGGTATTCTGACTGGATCAGTGGAAGCAAGAAAGACACATTCCCACCAAACCTGAGGAATGCTCTGGGCAAAAACTCTGCCCAGGCCAGCAATTACTGGGACCTAGAGGGAGATAGAATGCCTTAGAGTGTCAGAGCTGAAAGGGCCCTTAGAATCCAGAAGGTCAGACTGGGAGGGCCCTTAGGACACAGGATGTCAGAGCTGGGAGGACCCTTGGAACACAGGATGTCAGAGCTGGGAGGACCCTTGGAACACAGGATGTCAGAGCTAGGACGGCTTTTAGGACACAGGATGTCAGAGCTGGGAGGGCTTTTAGGACACAGGATGTCAGAGCTGGGAGAGCCCTTAGGAGACAGAATGTCAGAGCTGAAAGGGCCCTTAGTCATAAAATGTTAAAGCTTAGGGGACCTTAGAATACAGAATGTCAGGGCTGAGAGGGCCCTTGCAACAGAATGTCTGAGGTGAGAGGGCTCTTAGAACACAGAATATCAGAGCTGGGAGGGCCCTTATAACAGAATATCAGAGCTGGGAGGGGCCTTAGATCATAGAATGTCAGAGCTGGGAGAGCCCTTGGAACACAGAATGTCAGAGCTTGGAGGACCTTACAATATAGGATATCAGGGCTAAGCGTGTCCTTAGAACACAAGATGTCAGAGCTGGTAGGGTCTTTAGAACACAGAATCAGAGCTGGGAGGGCCCTTAGGAGACAGAATGTCAGAGCTTGGAGGGCCCTTAGGAGGCAGAACATCAGAGCTGGGAGGGCCCTCAGAACAGAGAATGTCAGAGCTGGGAAGGCCCTTAGAACACAAAGTATCAGAGCTGGCAGGGCCCTTGGAACACAGAAGGTCAGGGCTGGGAGGGCCCTTGGAACACAGAAGGTTAGACCTGGGAGGGACTTTAGGACACAGAAGGTCAGAGCTGGGACTGAGGGTGGGGGAAGCCTTAGGACACAGAATGCCAGAGCTTGGAGGGCCCTTAGGACACAAAATGGAAGAGTTGAGGGGGATCTTAGGGCATAGCAGGTCAGAAGTGAGAGAGCCCAGAGAACGCAGAACACAAAACAGGAGTCAATTAATTAATCAATTAATCATTAAACAAATATTTGTTAAGGGCCTACTTTATGACAGGTGCTGGGGATAGAAAGCCAAAAATTATACTAAGAAAAAAAATTGAATTAAGGAGCGTGGAACCTAGTACATTGAATGTCAAGTTCCAAGGGCCTTGAATGTAGACCAGAGAAGGTCAGAGGTGGACAGGCCAAAGAGACATAAAATATACAACGTCAGAGCTGCAAGAGACTGGAGAATATAGAGCAGAATGTCAGAGCTGTGACAGACTCTAGAACATTGGACATATAATATCAGAACTGGCAAACTTTCAGACCTAGGACCCCAGTGATAGATGACAGGTAGCCTGAGAACATAGTAGAATTTCTGGTCTGGAAGGCCAGATCTTAGAGGGGGAGCTCCTTCTGGATTTGGGGGTGAGGGGGAGGGTGGAGTCTCTTGGTTGTTCAAAGGACTAGTTTTCCGTTTTCCCTGAGGGAAAGAATGTATCTTGGCTCAGTGTGGAGAATCAGGTGTATAAGAGAGAGACACAAAGAGCTCTGGGAGCAAGCTTCTTTTCCCATGCCTGCCACCTCATGTAAGATGTTGGACACGTCCCTCTTGGGGCTTGTTTTGCTGTCTGTAAATTAAAGGTGGGTTGGATGAGAAAATATCAATGATACAGTTATCTGTAAGACTAAGGGCTTTCACCAGGATAACCACGAAGCTGGGAATACTTATTTTCCATATATTTTGTACTATATTAATAGATTTTGCACATTGTCTTACAGAATATAAGCTCCTTGAGGGCAGGCATAGTTTCATTTTTGTCTTTGTTCATCTAAACTTAGCATAGTGCCTGTCACATAGTAGGACCTCAATAAACATTGATTTTTATTTCCTCCATTTTATATCTAGTACCCTCTTGGGGATGCATGATAGAAGGGTCTGCCCCCCCCTGCCCTGAGAGAAGTCACAGATATCTTGATTCCCTCCTGGTGATTTAGTAATAACAACCCAGACAGCTAGGTAGCACAGTGGCTAGAACACTGGGTCTGGAATTAGGAAGAAGAATTCAAATCCAGTCTCAGACATTTAGTAGGTGTGTATGGCCTGAGCAAGTCATTTAACTTGTTTGCCCCATATTCCTCATCTGTGAGATGGGGGTGACGATACCTCCTCCCCAAAGTTGTTGTGAGGATCTAATGAAATAATATTTGTAAAAAGTGCTTAGCTTAGTGCCTGCATATAGTAGGCACTATATGAATTAACTGACTAAGCTGTTACTCCATGGGTATACTAAAACCTGCCCTGAAAGCTTTTCTTTCTCCATGACTTTCATGTATAAGATCATCCTCTGGGTGGTCGGTGAAGGGGGTTGTAGGAGCCTGGGGAAGAGGTGCCCTTTTCCTCTTCCCTTCCCTGCCTCCCCTGGCCTCGTAGAGATGGTGCTGCCTTTTGTTCATCTTTTTTGGTGTAGGGTCTTGGGAGATTGTGAATGGCAGCTGCTGCCTTCTCCACCGCTCTCCCCCGCCTGGAGGAATAGCCAGGTACAAACGGTTATTGAATCACTTGTATCAACAACATTGGCAACAGCTGAAGCAGTGGCGGACCTGCCAAGAGGGCCAACCTCCCAATGACAAAGACAGAGGAAGGTCACTGAAAGAGCCCGTCCAGTGGTGCCAGGGCTAGAGACGAAGTCTAACACAGAGAACGAGCAGCTCCATTGCAAATGTCCCAATGAGGCTTGAATAGTAACTTCTCAATTGACTGGAATTATTTGATATACGTTTTTTGCTTCCTTTTCTACATGTGGGAATAAACCTGCCTGTTCTATACCTGCTTCACATTTGTATTCTGGTACCTTTTTAAAATTTCCCACCTACCCCCCATCCCTGCTGGGGAGGTCCCTTAGTCTAGAGCCCCAAAATGAATTGTCCCTCGGGGAAGTGGAATACTTGGGGAGCCTAGTTCTCCTATTGAAGAGATAGTGGTGCTGAAAATCCTTTTCTCTTTGGCAGAGTCCCCAGCAAGTTCAATTCAGGGTGAGGCATCAGTAAAGGGGAAGGCTGCTCTCTTGCACTCTTTTCAAAGCATGGCGTCTCAGCTGATGGGTCAGTCAAGTGATGGATAGGGTCAAGCAGGCTGGGTCAGGGATGGCTCCTTCTCGGACTCAGGTATTGGTTCTGGACAGTTTCCACTACTGATTCTGGTGGCTGGGGGAACCCCTGATGGTTCTCCCTACCTTTCGGAGCTCACAAGGTCATACATAACCTGGCCTAACACACACATGACCATATATCACACAGCTTGAGGCTGACCCTCCTATTCTTGGCAACTCTTAGCAAAAAGCCTGAAGAAAAGAGTATAAATCCTTTTGTATTTGAACTCGGTGGCCAGTCCTGATATTACATTCCTATATGCAAAAGAAATACAAGGTAATTTTTTGGGGGGGAAGCATTAGCAGCTGAAGGGATCAGGAAAGGCTTCATGCAGAAGATGGCTTTTGAACTGTGAAGGAAACTAAAGAAAGAGACAGAAATCCATCCCAAACAACTTGGACAGCCTTCCAATGGTACAGAGGTGGAGATGGAGCTGTGTGCGTTAGGAACATGGAGAAGGCCGTTGTCTGGGCATGAAGGTCACGAAGGGGAGTAATCCATAAGGTCCCTTCCAGCTGACAGTCTATGACTCTCCATCCCTTGTGTATGGGGACAAGCAAAGGAGCAAGAAGGGGAAAGGCTGGAGAAAGGGGGCTGGGTATCTACACAAGAAGCCTTAGTCTGGCTCTGGGCCCAGAACTCTCTGGGCTGGCCTGGGCCTGGGGCCAACAGCTCAGGGGAAGAGTTGATCTGCAGGTTAGTTCAGAACATAAACATCACTGGTCTGGGCAGGAACCAGCTTGTAGGATTCCCTGGCTTCCCGGCTGGTGAAATTCTTGTGAACTCAGGGCTGCTTCTCCCCAGGCCCTCCATGTGTCCCTCCCCCATGGCAAAAAGACACACAGGCAGAACCCCAGCCAGTCACACACATAACCCACCCAAACTACCAGACATCTACTCCACACACAACCATAGACTGAGGCAATGACATGGTCAATAACAACCACAATACTGATAATGGCTGACACTCTCGGAGGATACGCAATCGTAGCCTTGGAGCAGAAAGTCCAACCCTTCCCATTTTACAGATAAAGAGGCTGAGGTGAAGTGCCTTGCTTAGGTCACAAAGGATTTGAACCGGTTTTGACTCCAGATTTTACATGCTTTCCACAGTACCACTTTTAAGGATTACAAAACATTTTCTCCATCATCTCATTTGATTCACCCAATAACCCTGTTGGGTGGGTAGGCATTATAGGTATCACCATTGCTGTTTTGGCCAGGTAGGTGGCACAGTGGTTAGAGCACTAGCCCTAAGGTCAAGAGGAGCTGAGTTCAAATCTGACCTCAGATGCTTACTAGCTCTGTGACCCTGGGCAAGCCACTTAACCCTGTTTGCCTTGATTTCCGAATCTGTAAGACGAACTGGAGAAGGAAATGGCAAACCATGCCAGTATCTTTACCAAGAAATCCCCAAATGGGGTCACGGAGAGTCAGACACAACTGGAACACATTACTGTTTTATAGATGAGACCAAAGGCCTGAGAACATGGGATTTACCAATAGTCACACAGCGAGTGTATAGGCAGGAGGTAGGATTTGATCTCAGGTCCTTTCCGATTCCAGTTCCTAATACTCCAAGCTGCAAGCCCCTATCACTTTCTACCTGGGGGAATCTTAGGTAAGTCACCTGACCTCTGGGCCTTGGTTTCCTCATCTGTAAAATTGAGGGGGGTGCGCTTTATGACTTTTAAGGTCCCTTCTAACTCTAAAACCATAAGACAATCACCCAAGGCCATGCACAGACACCCACATGTGTAGGTACACACAAAAACATATGGACGCAACCAGAGATAACAGCTATCCACACAGATGCACCCAGATACAAAAACTCACAGAGACAGGCATACAACCACAAACATGGCTAGAACCAATACCTAACCATACGTCAAAACACCCACAGAGGCCCTCTGCTTCTACCAGTCCAGAGGGGGAAAACCACTCATCCCCCTGAGGTTCATTTCCAAACTAGTTAGACCTCATTTCTAAATCAAGCCTCTAATTGTGAAGCCTTAACCCCTCCCTGTCTGGTCTGATCATTCAGGCCCCAGTTGGCAGGGGAGAAGGGGTGGGTGAAGGAAGAGGAAGGGGAAAGGGTGGGGTTTGGATTCCACCGCCTGGTCTAGCTCCCAGGGCTTCATGCTGCCCCTCTGGGACTTGGAGAAGCCATCAGCCTCATGGGCACCAGTGATCAGCAGATTTAGAGCTGGGAGGGACCTGACACATCTAGTACAGCCTTCTCATTTCATACACAGGAAAACTGAGGCCAAGAGTGGGGCGGAGAGCTGGCCTAAGGTTAGTGTTTGAGATGGGAGGCAAACCCAGGTTTTCTGAACCCCAAACCTTGGCCATTTCTATCCTCATAATTTCTTTTTTCGCTGAAATTAACCTGGGAGCTTCAAGATCCTCCCTCAGGACCAAGGGCCTGCTTCAGAAATTGGGCTCTCCTCAGAGGCCTCCTAATGGTTCCTCAGAGAGAGAAGATGGAGCTGAGGGGGCATAAGGGAAAGGAAGATAGCAGTCAGACCCCAGGACCACCGATCTGTCGTCAGACTCCAGACCTCTGCCTCTTTCCCCTTAGTCCTCACCTCTACAAGACCCTACTTTGGCTTCCCAGTCCCTCCTCCCTCATTCCCTGACCCTACTGCCCCCACCCCCAATTCCCGGACCCTGAGCCTCATAACTGCAGACACCCAGGCTCCTAGACTTGCCCCTTACCCCTAGAATCTCTTACTCTCCAAATGTCAAATCCTGACCTCTCCATCCCATCCTGTTCTCTTCTGTCCTCAGCTCCCACTCCCCTGGACCATCTGTCTCTGCCACCCCACCCCCCAGCCCCCTTTATAGGGCCATGGGATTTAGAGCTGGAAGGGACCTAGCTAGTCTGCCCTTCTCAGTTTACAGATGAGGAAACTGAGACCCAGAAAGGCAAAATAACTTGCCCAAGGTTAGAGCTGGCTGAGTGTCTGAGTGTCTGAGCTGGGATTAAAACCCAGGTCTCCTGACTTCTAACTCACTGCTCTGATTACCAGCCCAAATTACTTCTCCTTTTGCTGTCCAGGGGCTCCTATCTTGTCTAGCTTCACCCATCTATGCACTTCCCTCCTACACAAGGCCCTCTACCCCCTCAATGCTCCTCCTCCACTCATAAACCTGTCTATGGGTGTGACTGTATACGTGGATTTGATTCGGTGTGAGTGAGTGTGTGGGTGACAGTGTGGATGTGGGAGTGTGTGTTTAGAGTGGTGCTTCTGAAACTGTAGAGGAAAGAGCTTTTCAAGTTCCCCAAGAGTATGTGATTTCTGCTCTTTAATTTAACGCTTTAGAGTCCAAAGGGCTCCCCACCTCCACTTCCCCCTTGAAGCCTCCCTCACCTCCCCCAGAGCAGGGAAATTTCCAGACCTTTCTCCACCACCAGAGGGTGGGGAGGCCTGGCAGACTGAAGCCCCATGCAGTGGGGGGAGAGAAGGACACCAGCTCCCCACCCCCTTGAGTTCACAGTGTCCCAGCCTGGTGCCAGCTGCCAGGATCCAGATGGGCTTGGCCCTCAGGGCTGGGGCTGGGGCCAAGACAGGGGGTGGAGTGGGGGCTGAGGCCCTATGGAGCCAGGAGAGGCAGCCAGCAGCCCCTCTATGGAGACATCTCTGCTGGTACCCCCTTTCCCAGCCCCACCTCTTATTGGTATCAGCCAACCTCTCTGCCCCACGGCCCCTAACAGGGGGACCTGACTTACCCAGAGCAACCAGCTCTTTGGTGCTGTGGCAGTAGGGGGCTGGGCAGTGTCTGCTTTCCATGCCAGGCCCTGGGCTCCACCTGGCTAGCCTGAGGGCCCCTCTTAGCTCCCACTGAGCATGGCTTTCTCCGTACCTCCCACAGGGCTAGTTTCTATGGTTTCAGTTCCTCTGCCTGATATAAGCTACCGGGAGGAGGACCCCCTGGGCCAAGGGTTAAAGCCACTCTCCCAGTACCCCAACCACCACCCTCCTTTTCCCCTCCGGGTGTGGGGTGGCTCCTTTCACCTCCCACTGGCTGCAACCATAATAATGATGATAATAATACTAACAGCATAATAATAACCAGCTGCCACGATGTTGACTGCTTTCATGCTGTCAGCCCAGAGTGTTAGGGGCAGTTCTAACAGCTCCCCATCACTGGGCTCTGAGGAGGTTCTCCCCCCAACTCCCCAAAAGAGTAACTCGAGGGAAGGGGTGCCTGTCCAGATATGCCAGAGATATTTAACTTTTTTGTCATAAGCCCCTTTGATAGTTTGTGTGTTCCGTGAACCCCTTCTCAGAATGTTTGTCGCCCATTTTCTTAATGGAAAGTAACGCTAAATTTCAGAGATTAATGCAAATAAAAATCTAATTCTTTCGCAGTCCAGGGACCCTTTTAGGGTCTGGACCCCAGGTTAAGAACGTCTGAGCTAAGGGACTGAGGGTACCACTTCACAGTCCCCTGTCCCAGAGATGATGGGGAGGGGGGTAACGCTCCGGGTGCTAGGGCCAACAAGGGGCTCAGCCTTGGGGAAGGCTGGATGGGAGCCCAGAAGGTGTGTATGTTATGTGTGCGTGGGGAGGGGGGGGCCCAGACTTGGCTGGCCCAGGATAATCTTGAGAGTTGCCAGGGGACATCACGGCATTGCGGGTGGGGTGCACCAAGGGTGACGTTTTGTGGGTGGTGGTGGGGGCGGTCCCAGAGCCAGCCCGAGGAGGGGCTCTGGGGTCCGGCTCCGAGCAACTCCCTTTGTGCCTATAAATAGGGCCTGACGTGCTCTGGGGCCGAGGCCAGTGCCGCTCCAGAAAATATCACGTGACCGTACCCCCTTCTTTTCCTCCCTCCCTCCCCGGGGGGCCCCGCCCCCATGACATCAACCCACAAGGCTGCGCGCTGTTGTGCAGTTTACAGAGCGTCTCCCGGACAACCGGAGCTGGGGGGGAGGATGGGGAGGGTGGGCCGTAGAGGTTGGAGAGGGAGGCCACGGAGGGGGGTGGGGGTGGGGGGGTGGCCAGCAGCCCTGCCCCCTATGTAAATGAGAGAGGGCCTGGGGGAGACGTCATCTGCATCCAATGGGGAGCGGGCGAAGTGAGCTCATCGTAGCTGGCCGAGGGTATAAGATGCTGGAGCTGGGGGCTGCGCGGCAACGGCCTCCCGAACCCGGGCACCCGAGAAGGCGGGGGGTAGGCGTAGGCGGGGACAGAGATAAAGATAAGGCTCTCGCGCGCGCGCGCGCACGCGCGTGTACCGTGGCGAGGGTCGTCCGCAACTACCCCCACCGAGCAGCCAGTCCAATTTCGGGGAGGGGTTGCTGCGACCAGAGCGCAGCCGCTTCGAGGGAGCGTGTCCCGGGGGTGGGGGAGCTGTTGGAGCGATTCCTCACCCAGACCCCCTCCCCATCGGGGGGAAGCAGCTGCCTGTCCCCCTCCCCCGCCCGCTCCCTCCTCCCTCCTCGCTTCCTCCGCCCCCGTCCCTCCCCCCCGGGGCCGCTCCTCCTCCCCTCCCGGCCCGCCCCTTCCCCCCTCCTCTCCCTCCTCCCCGGGGCCGCTGCGGGGGAGGAGGTGGAGAATGGAAACACCCTTCTACCATGATGATGTGTTAAGCAGCTTGAGCGGCGGCAGCAGCACCAGCACTAGCGGCGGCGGCGGCGGCGGCGGCGGTGGCGGCGGCGGCGGCGGCTTCGCCTCCTCCGGCCGCCTCTTCCCCCCGGCCGCGTCTCCCTTCGCCGGCGGCGGCGGCGGCAGCATGATGAAGAAGGACGGCCTCACCCTGAACCTCAGCGATCAGGTGGTGGCCACCCTGAAGGCCGCCCCGCCGCCGCCCCACGGCGCCCACCACCTGCGCGGGGACGGCGGCGGCGGCAGCGGCGGAGCGGGCGGCGGAGCGAGCGGCGGGGCCGGAGCTTCGGCGGCCACGGAGGGGCTGCTCACGTCGCCGGACCTGGGCCTGCTCAAGCTGGCGTCCCCGGAGCTGGAGCGCCTGATCATCCAGTCCAACGGGCTGGTGACCACGACCCCCACCACCACCCAGTTCCTGTACCCCAAGGTGGCGGCCAGCGAGGAGCAGGAGTTCGCCGAGGGCTTCGTCAAGGCCCTGGAGGACCTGCACAAACAGAACCAGCTGAGCGGCGCTGGCGGTGGCGGCGGCGGGGGCGGTGCGGGGCCGGCCGGGGCCGGAGGGCCGACGGGGGCAGCGGGCGGCTGTGCGCCCACGCCAGGCGGGGCGGGCGTGGAGCTGAGCTCGGGGCCCGCGGCCGCCGCGTCCCTGGCGCAGCCCGAACCTCCAGTCTACGCCAACCTGAGTAGCTACACGGGCTCGGCGAGCGCGCTGGGCGGCACCACGGTCAACTACAGCACAGAGACGGTGCCTTACCCGCCACCCCCTGCCGGCCTGGGACCCGGGCCCGGCCCCGGCCCTCCTCAGCCGCACCCCCGGCTGCAGGCGCTCAAGGACGAGCCGCAAATTGTGCCCGATGTGCCCAGCTTCGGCGAGAGCCCGCCGCTGTCACCCATCGACATGGACACCCAGGAGCGCATCAAGGCGGAGCGCAAGAGGCTGCGGAACCGCATCGCAGCCTCCAAGTGCCGCAAACGGAAGCTGGAGCGGATCTCGCGGCTCGAGGAGAAGGTGAAGAGCCTCAAGAGCCAGAACACGGAGCTGGCGTCCACGGCCAACCTTCTCCGTGAACAGGTGGCGCAGCTCAAGCAGAAGGTGCTCAGTCACGTCAACAGCGGCTGCCAGCTCCTGCCCCAGCACCAGGTGCCCGCGTACTGAGGGGGGCCGAGAGCCTAAGCTTCCCCGAGGCCCAGGGTCCCGTACTGGGGTCCCAGGGCCACCCACTCATTGACTGACGGAGTTCAAGAGCCCGGCTCGGGACTGCTTCTCCCTCAGGGCGCATGCTCGGCTGCTTCTCTTCCCCCTAACTCTCGGGGGCCGAGACCCAGGCTCTCGGACAGAGCTCAGGTGTCTCCCTCGGGACTGCTCCTTAGGGCGCATGCCTGGCCCGGCAGATCCCCTCTTTTTTGACCATCCTCTCACCTCCTGGGGCCAGAACCCTTCGACTGACCCTGGGCGCCTGGCTCGGGGCAAGAACTAATCCTTATGGCTCACGCCTTACTGGAGGCCCCACTCTTCTGGCAGCCCGCGAGCACACAGTCCCGGGCCCCGGCTGCTCCGACCACCAGCGCTTCAGGGTCTTTACTTGCCCGATCCAGAGTGGCCTCCGGGCGAACTGCAGTGGACTCGGGCCGGCGCTACTGGACCTTGCAAGGAAACGGGATGGGGGGGGGGCAAACTTAGGGAGCCTAGACTTGGGGTTGGGGGCTGTAGCTGAGAGAGGCCGTGGCGAGCACCATTGCGAGACAAGCTCCCAGCCCGGGAGGCCTGAGCGCTGAAGACCGACCCCCCTGTCCCCGGGCTCTCGCTGCTGGGGGGCTCCCCTCCCTCTGTTTACAAGCCCTGTGAGTTGCTTGGGCCGCTACCGTCTAGTCCGTCCGTCCCTTTTTCTACGCCCCCTCTCCTTCACCCCTATCGTGTGTCTGGTTTGCACAAACCTGAGTCTCCTGCCCCCTTTGTACAAAGTGTAAATGTGACACTTAAAGAATTTCAAGCTATTTTTTTTGTTTGAAGTGTTCGAATTGCCCTATTTATGTTTATACTGGGAACAACGTGGTGGGTGGGTTGGTTTTTTTTTTTTTAAGAAAAAACCTCCACCCCCATCCATCCCCCTCCCCCCTTTTGCTATTACTCCACATTCCAGTATGTAATACTGTACTCTGACCTTCTGTTCAGTAAAGTATTGTTACCACGAGCTCAGGCTCCGCCTGCTTCTTCTCTTGGGGGAGGGGCCTGGAGCACCTCCCCACCATCTCCCCTCCCCTCTTGTCCTGGGGCCACAGCCCCTACCGTTCTCCCCTCCCTCCTCCGGCCCAGGGACTCGGAGAGGTCAGGCTGGTGCTGGACCAACTCTAATTCTCTCCGGCAAGTCTGAGCCCTGGGATTCTTGGAGCTCAGGATTTGTTCAGAGGGCCCCGGGACGGAGAGCCGTGCTGGAGCTGGGACATCTGGCTGCAGGCAGGGCGGGGAAAGTACACCCCACTGACGTAAAGCACTGGGGGCTGAGGCTCTTAGTAGACTACCCCCACCTCCTGCCCCTATGGTGGGGGGTGGGGTGGGGAACAGAGGCCCAGGCATGCCGGCCGGCCTGCGGGGCCCCTAGCAGGCAGCTTGCTGATTGGCAGAGCCCTGCACGCAATTAGAGAACCCGGAAACTTGGGGCCAGGGCACCCAGCCCTCCTGGAGTGTGGGTTTCCTGGGGGGGCCCTGTAACTCAGAGTTGGGGGTGGGCTGCAGAGTCGGGTTTCTTCCTTGCTCAAAGGCTGTAGACTCGTGTTCCTGAGCAGAGTCTTAGAAAGGAAGCGAAATTCCACCAACGCATGGCTATGGTGACTGTTACTTGACCATCAAATTGTGCTTTGCTGTCACCTAGTAGAGAGCATCTTCAACCCCCGTCCCTCAACTAGCTGCTCCAAGATGATAATAGTTTACATGTGTATCTCACTTGGGCTTCAAGCGAGAGGACCTGACAGTCTTGGAAAAGAGCAAAGGATTTAGAGCTGGATCTTAGAGATAATCTACTTAAGGCCTCTCATTTATGTATGGGGAAACTGAGGACCAGAGAAAGGGATCTGCCCAAGGTCACAGCATTGAGACTTAGCCTAACAACTCATTGAAGAAAATACGGGGAAGGTTTCCTTCACACTAACCCTATAAGTTAGGAAGTATAGATGATCCTTTAGGGGATTCTGCTCTCATCAGCATAGGTAGGGTCTCCAGATTGGATCCATCCACACTTCATTCCGCACATTAGTTCTCCAAAGAAAAAATTTCCCTGGGTTTTAGAGATGTTCTTTCAAGCTGGTTAATCTTCTGTGAACACCGGTGCTATCAAGTGTTACCTCCCATGGTTGTTGTGAGGTTGTTGTTTCACTTAACACAATGCTTGGCACATAGTAGGCACTATATAAGTGCTGTATATCTAACAAATATATGGCATGTTATGTGTATATTTGTGCACACACATAAAGGATATGCGGAATATTTGCAAAGCAAATACAAGGTAGCTTTGGAGACAGCACTTAAAGCTGAGAGAAAGACTTTATGGAGAAGATGGTACTTGGAAAAAAAAATCAGACCTCCCAAGAGGCAGAAGGGAAAGGAAAAACCATTTCCAGCTTGGGAGGGCCATCAGGACAACGGTATTCAAGGCACTCTTATGACGTGCATCTGTCATGAGAGATGGATAGACAGTGGAAAGATTAGCCTCATCTTATTAGGAAAATGTTTCAGAGAGGCTGAGTGGACCTGCCTAGGGTCACACAGCTACTAAGTGTGGGAGTCAGGAATAGAAGTCAGGACTGCTAACTTCCTAGTCTTCACTGATTGCTGTCCAGGGGCCCAGATCCCTAGGGAGTGACTGGCTTGGTTAATGCTAAATCTAATGCCCTAAAAGTGTTAAGTGTTCATTCAGTAATACTCCTGAGTTTGTTTATTCAGCAAACACTGAATGCTTTACATCTATTGTGTGCTGGAACACACTGAAGACTCTTTAAAAATGGGTACTATATGGCCTGTCCTAGTTTACCTTACCGTCTAGAATGACAATAACACTGGCTAACACTGACATGGCTTTTTAAGATCTGCAATATTCTTAGTATTGCCTCATTTCATCCTGCTATTATTAATCCCAATTTTCTGATGAGGGAATGGAAGATGAGAGAGGTGAATTGTCCAGTGTCATATAATAAATGTCAGAGGCAGGCTTGGAATTCAGGTGTTCCTGACTCTGAGTCCAGAACTCTTTCTAGTATGCCATTTCAATCAGTCAGCAAGCATACATCAAGCTCCTACTATGTGCCAGGCTCTGGTGATACAAAGACAGAAATGAGCTTGAGTATAGAACCTAGTCATACTGTCACAAGAATGTCCCATTTGGAAGGATTATGCCTTGGGTTACATAGCTAGGAGCCGGGAGGGTTTCGTAGTAGTGGGGCCAAGACTTGAACCCAGTTCTGCTGACTCTTATTCCTGTATCTTTTCTACTACACAAGACTGCCCCAGTCTCTCTAGTCTGATTAGTCCATTCTGTTGGGAAGAGATTGAGGTGGGCAAATGCCAGCTGGAGGACTGAAGCTGTCCTAGGAGTCACTGAAAACAGACTGTAGGAAAGAAACATGGTAGTGGATAGAAAACTGGGACTTGGGGCCAGAAAGAATACTCAGTCTATTCTGACTCTAGAAATTTACTAGCTGTATGAACCTGGGTAAGTTACTTAAGCCTGCCTCAGGCATCCGCAAATGGGCCTAATAATAGCTTCTACCTCATAGGGTTGTTGTGACGGTCCAATGAGAATGCATGGGAAATGCTTTGTAAACCTTGAATGACTCTGAATGTGAAAAGAATGCAAGCTATGATTCTTTCTTCATTAGCATCCTTGGTCAAGTGATTTGAAGGTTATAGGAAAGGCTCCCCTTTTCCTCACACCCAAGTCCAGTCTCCACCAGCTAAGCCCTGCAATGTCATCTGGGGCTTTTCCAGTGATGTGCTGGCTTGGGGTGGGGGGGAAGAGAGGGAGGAAGTGTATTCGAGGCCACCTTTAAGTTTAATCTGCATCATTCACATTTTCTCCCTCACTTTCTTATGTCTAGACAATCAACAAAAAAAAACCCCCGAATCAAACCTTGATTTATATATAGTGCGTTCTCATTTTAGATGTATAAATGCTAACACTAAAAATGTAACAATGGATTTGGCTGGTTCAAGCTGGCTGCAAACACATCCCTGTCTTTTTCCCACATTCAGATCAGGCTAAAGATTTCATCCCAAGATGTCAGTTACCAAAAAAAAAAAAGTCAGTTACTGGTAAAACAGCAGCATCTAATATAGCCAAGGCCGCTAGGTGTGGTGATGGATAGAAGATGTGCATTTCAGTCCCGTTACGGACATTGACTAACTGTGATACTGGGCAACTCTCTCATTTAACTCTCTCAGCCTTTTTCCTCATCTGTAAAATGAGTTGGACCCCCTCTCTAAGGTTCCTTCCTGCTATAAATCTATGATCCTGCAAAGATTCAGAAGAGTTTGCAAAGCACTTGATGGTTTATGGGGTGTTGCTTACCAGAAGGAAACTTAGAGATTCAACTCATTCATTTAAGAGCAGAGAAAACTCAAGCCCAGATAGAGAGAGTCGTTTGCCCAAGGTTGTATATGGAATCAATGGCAGAGCCACAGCAAAACCTTGGGCTCCAGCCAGAAGACAATGTCCGGTGGGCATTACCTGACCCTGGGCTGATAGTACAAATCCAATCCCCACTCTGTCTCTGTGACTCTCCCCATCATGGGGGTAGTGATGCTGGAGGTGGTGGCCAAACTGCTTGCTGGTGGTTCTAGGCAGGAATGCACCCATCATTGGAAAGGTCCACAGGAACAAAAGTATCTCCAGGGTGAGAGGGGGGCTGTTGGCTAGAAGGTGGCAAAGGTCTGATGAATCAGGAACAGAGCCGAAAGAAAAGGCACTCCGCACAACATTGTGAGATAAATAGTTTAAGGATTATTATCCCCATTTTGCAGGTCAGGAAACTGAGGCTCAGAGGTGAAGTGACCTGCCCATCTCACAGGTGACTTCCACCTCCTTCCAAGTTAGCACTGGCTCATGAATTAACATTGGAGCTCCCCCTCTTGGCAGAGGGGAGGCATGAGGAGTAGAAAAGAGACCTGACTTAGGAAGTAAGGGAGAAAGGAAATCTCAGCAGCTCTAGAGTTCTTAGGGTAGACCTTAAGACCATCCCCGGGGTGGGGAACCTTTGGCCTTGAGACCACATGTGGCCCTCTAGGTCCTCAAGTGCGGCCCAAACTTCACAGAATAAATCCCCAAAAGGATATGATCCTGACATAGTCCAACCTCCCTCATTTTACATGTAGGAAGACTGAGGCCTCGGGAGCAGAAGGAACTTGCCCAGGAAAACACAGGCAAATGACTAGCAGAGCCTGCGTCTGAACTCAAGTCGTCTCCAAATGCTAAATTGTGTGATGTGGGCTGTGTCTTTTCCTATCCTGGCTTCAGTTTTCCCATCTGTAAAGTGAAGTGGTGGGACCAAATCTTCTCCAAGTTCCATTGCACCTTTAGCCTGTGATTCTCTGGTTTCTGAGTTGGCTTTGGCAGTGCCCTTGGCCCACCTGAAGTAGAAAATACTAAAGCTCTAGGCAGTACTGAAGAGCAGGCAGGTCCTCCCCTGCTCTAGTCACAGTGGGAATTGGCGTGACATTACCTCTCATTTGTCCAAAGCCACAAAGAAAACTGGAAGATGGGGGGAGGGAGGTGTGGAGAGCAGCTTCTGTGCCAGGACTAGTGTAATTGGTGCTCGGGGCCAGGGAAGTGACTCAGAGTTGGACCTCTGCCATCTCCACCCAACCCCAGCTCCCACCGGTCGCTGGGCTCAACTTTGGTGTGGTGGGGAGACAGAAGAGGCCTAGAGAGGCCCAAGCAGAGAGGGCTCCAATTCTCCACCCTTGCAGATGGCTGATCTCACAGGGAACTGGCTCTGCAGAGCCCAGCTCAGCCCAGCCCTAAGGTCTCTGACATACACTGGTTGTATAACCAGGGACAAGTTCACAAAAGCAAAGAATTTTGGAGCTAGAGGGAAACTCAGAGGCCATAATCAGACCCTTTCTTGAACAAGAATCCCCTGAATCACAGTCTCAACAAACATTCATCCAACGTTTGCTCGAAGACTTCTAGGGAGCAGAGCTCATTATCTCCCAAGGTGGTCTGATTTCCTTTTGGACAAGGCAGTTTTTCCTGACAGCAAGCCTAAATCTAGCTCTCAGTAACTTCCACCAAGTGATGCTGGTTCTGGCCTCTGGGGCCATGAAGAACAAGACTAATCCCTCATCAGGTGGAAGCTAGTGATCAGGCCTCCCCTAAGACTTCTCTTCTGAAGCCTAAACAGTCCCTTTAACCAATCATTCAGCCTCCCCCTCCCTGACCCTCAGTTTTGTATCTCACAGGGAGGGTGCTCTAAGGGAGGGTCTTTCTATACCTTAAAGCATTGTAGAGTTGAGTAATGATAAGCTGTGTGATACTCTGCAAGCCACTTCACCTATATTGACCCTCATTTTCCTGAATGAGGATAATAATCCTTAAACTAGCACATAATGTTATGTGGAGTGTTTTATCAATCAATAAACATTTATTAAGCACCTACTATGTGCTAAGCACTGGGGATACAAAAAGAGGCAAAAGACAGTCCCTGCCCTCAAGGAGCTTACAATCTAATAGGGGAGACAACATGTAAACAAATTACATAGAGGATAAAAAAGAAGATAATTAATGGAAGGAAGGGGTTATTAAGAAATTAAGAAGAGTTAAGGAAGGCTTCCTCTAGAGTATGGAATTTTAGTTTGGACTTAAAGGAAGACTGGAGATGGAGATGAGGAGGGAGAACATTCTAGGAATGGAGGACCACCAAAGAAAATGCCTAGAGCCAAAAGATGGAGTCTTGTCTGTGGAACAGCCATGAATCCAGTGTCACTGGATTGAAGACTATGTATTAGGAGTAAGGTGCAAGAAGACTGGAAAGTGGGAAGGAGTTAGGTTATAAAGGACAAGGAAGAAATAGGAGGGTATAAGGAGAGGGGAGAGGGATGGGCGATGGAGTAATCATAAGCAAAAAAAAAAAAAGCCCAAACAACCAAACTCCAGGAGAAATTAAAAGGAAGGAAGAAAGAAGGAAGGAAGGAAGGAGACAAAGAAAAAAGAAAGAGAAACTATTTGCAAAAATAGGAAAACAAGAGACCCTTCCAAATGCTTTCAATCATATAAATATTGTCTTGCTACCTAAACCAGAGAGAGATAAAACAAATAAAGAAAATTACAGACCAATAACCCTAATGAACATCACCATAAAAGTAATATGTATAAT
Source organism: Phalanger gymnotis (assembly GCA_028646595.1). Classification (NCBI taxonomy): domain Eukaryota; kingdom Metazoa; phylum Chordata; class Mammalia; order Diprotodontia; family Phalangeridae; genus Phalanger; species Phalanger gymnotis. Next base: position 46,536,876 of record CM053622.1, on the reverse strand, counting down.
ATTTGCAAATAGTCTACAACTGTATATATATACATATACTATATATATATATATTTTTTTTTTCAGAGGGGAAAGCAGGGCAATTGGGGTTAAGTGACTTGCCCAAGATCACAGGGCTAGTAAATGTATCAAGTATCTGAGGTCAAATTTGAACTCAGGTCCTCCTGACTCCAGGGCTGGTGCTCTACTCACTGCGCCACCTAGCTGCCCCTACAACAATTTTTTAATAGTTTTATTTTTTAAATATTTTTAATAGTTTATACACCATGACTAGCTTGTATTTCTACCAGTAATTCAGGTTTGACTCAATATAAGAGAAACTATGAACATAATAGACCATATTAATACCAACCAATAAAAACCACATGATTACATCAATACTTGCTGACATGGGTTTTAACAAAATCCAATACCCATTTCTGTTTTAAAAAAATTAGAAAGCAGGAATAAACTAACTTTTCCCTAACATGCTAGATAGTATCTTTCTAAAACCAAGAACAAACATTTTATGTAATAGCAAAAGTTTGGAAGTCTTTCAAAGACAATTAAAGGTAAAACAAGGGAGCCCATTATTACTAGAAATGCTAGTCAAAGCAATAAGACAAGAAAAAGAAATAGAGGGACTAAAGACAGGCAAAGAGGAAACAAAACTAAAGCATGTTGTTTTGATTTCAAGGTCTGTTTGTAGGACCCTGAAGAATCAACTAAAAATTAGTTGAAATAGTTCATAAAATTAGCAAAGTTGCAAGATATAAAATGAATCATTGACATTTGTGCATATCATTAACACAACTCCCCAGGAAGAAATAGAAAGAAAATTATGTTCAAAATAATTACAGAATATATAAAATACTTGGAAGTCAATCTACCAAGACATTCAAAGGAATTATATGACTACAAATACAAAATGGAAATAAAGAGAGACCAAAATAATTGGAGAAACATTAATTGCTAATGGGTAGCCCATGCCGTTTAGGCCATTTTATTGTAATAAAAATTGCAATACTGCTTAAATTAATATATTGATTCAGGGCCATATACCAGTAAAAATACCAAAGGATTATTGTATAGAGCCAAAAAAAATAATGATGAAATTCATCTGGAGGAACAAAAAGTCAAGAATCTGAAGGGAAATAATGAAAGAAAAAAAGGAAAACAAGGAGGTCTATTAGTAATAGATCTCAAACTATACTACAAAGAAATAATCATTAAAATGATTTGGTACTGGTTTAAACATAGGGAGGTCAATCAGTGGAACAGATTAGTTACACAGTATGCAGCAGCACATGAAGTAGCTTAGTGTTTTATAAACCCAAAGATTCCAACTATCGGGACAAGAGCTCTCTATTTGACAAAAACTGCTAGGAAAATCGGAAAGCAGACGGGTGCAAATTAGGCATAGGTTAACATCTCACAACATATACCAAGATAATCACCAAATGACTTATACATAAGATATGAAGTAATAAATTAGAGGAGCACAGAAGAAATTACTTTTCAGATCTATGATTAGAGGAAGAGTTTGTGACCCAAAAAAAGGATAGAAAGGAAATTTTTGATTATATAATTTTTTCCATAAACAAAATCAATGCAGCTAAAATTAGAAGAAAAGTAGATAATGATTTGGGGGGGGGGAAATCATTTCAACAAGTTTTTCTTATAAGAATTTTGTTTCCAAGATATATGAAGAACTGATTTAAATTTATAAGAATAAGTCATTCTATGATTGATAAATGGTCAATGGTTATGAACAGGCAGTTTTCAAGTGAAGAAACCTAAACTATCAATAGCCATTAAGAAAAAAAATAGTCCAGACCACTAACACATAGAGAAACACAAATTAAAGCAACTCTGAGATTCCACCTCATACCCATTAGATGGAAGGGCTGCAGGAAAATAGGCCAGGCACACCAATGCACAGTTGATGGATCTGTGAATTGGTCCAGCCATTCTGGAAAGCAATTTGGAACTATTCCCACAAAGTCACTAAACTGTGCATACCCTTTCACCCAGAAATACCACTCGCTACTAGGCCTGTGTCCCAGAGAGGTCAAAGAAAAAGGAAAAAAAAATCTCATGTATACCAAAAATATTTATAGCGGCTCTTTTTTCTAGTGACAAAGACCTAGAAACTGAAGAGGTATCCATCAAATTGGGGCTGTGATAGAATATTATTGTGCACTAGGAAATGATAAAGGGGCAGTTTCAGAGAAATCTGGAAAGACTTGTATGAACTAATGCAGAGTGAAGTGAACAGAATCAGGACAATTTGTATCATAAAACAATATTGTAACAACAAACAATTTAGAAAGACTTAAGAACTTTGGCCTGGATACTGGGGCAAAAGTCAATGCATTAATCATCTGCAAGTCCAGAGAATTGATGATGAAGCATTCTGACAACTGACAATTGAAGCAATTGACCTTAAGTGCAGAACAACATATATAATTTTTGGACAGTTCCCATGAGGGAATTGGTTTTGTTTGACTATACATATTTGTTACAAGGATTTTGTTTTTCTTTTCTTTTTCTTAATGAGAGGAAGAGAAAATATTTTTGTTCATAGACAAAAATATAATTAAAATTTTTAAATTGCTTTAGGTTTTATGTAAACAAAACCTATACAGTTAAAATTAGAAGGGAAGGGGCAGCTAAGTGCCGAAGTGAGTAGAGCACTGGCCCTGGAGTCAGGAGGACCTGAGTTCAAATCGGGCCTCAGACACTTGACACATTTACTAGCTGTGTGACTTTGGGCAAGTCACTTGATCCCAATTGCCCTGCCTTCTCCCTTCCAAAAAAAAATTAGAAGGGAAACATTTAACTGTGGAAAATCTTTCCAGTAAGTTTTTCTGATAAATATCTCATATCAAAGATATGTAATGAATTGATTCAAATTTAAGAACAAGGACCATTCTTAAGTGATCAAAGGATGTGAACCGTTTTTAAAGGAAGATATCTGAGCTCTCAATAGCTATATGTAAGTGCTCCAGAGTAAAATACAACAAAACCGATGCAGTTAAAACTTGTATACATTTACTAGCTGTGTGACTCTGGGCAAGTCAATTAAACTCTTCCGGCCTATTTCCTCATCTGCAAAATGGGGATAATTGTAGCACCTACCCCACAGAGTTGTTGTGAATATCAAATGAAATAATAGATGTTGTAGTGGATACATTGCTGGACCTAGAATCAAGAAGATCTGAATTCAAATCTTGCCTCACATACTTGCTATCAGTGAGAACCTGGTTGAGTCATTTAACCTCTCTGCCTCAGTTTCCTCATCTGCAAACAGGGATTAATAATAGTACTTACCTCCCGGGGCTTTTTGAGGATCAAATAACAATATATGTGCTTTGCAAGCCTTAAAGTGTTATGTAAATGCTAATCATTATTATAATGACAAATGTTGGGGGGACTGTCGTCAATCAGGCACAATAGGGCACTGTAGGTGAAAAGGCGAATTGGTTCTGCCATCTGGGGAAGCAATTTGGAACCACGTACCCAAAGTTAGTAAACTGTGACAAGCTATACTACTTTGACCCAGAAATGTGACAACTGGCCCTATTCCCCAAGGAAAACAAAGAAGGAGGAGAAGGACTCATATACATGGGAGTATTTATAGCAGCTCTTTTTGTAGTAACAATAAACTGAAGGGCTGCCAATCTATTGGGGAATGCCTAAAAAAATTATGGCATATAAAAGTAATGCAATATTATTGTGCTGTAGGAAATGACAAAGTGGATTTCAGAGAAACCTGGGAAGACCTGCATGATGTAATGCAGAGCGAAGTGGGAAGAACCAGGAAGGCAATTTATAAGATAACAACATTATAAAGAAAAACAGCTTTGAAAGACTCAAGAAACTCTGATCAACGCAATGACCAACCATGACTCCAGAGAACTGATAGCGAGGTAGGCTGCCAGCTCCTGATAAGAAAGTAAAAGTAATAGTAATAAAAGTAATGCAGAAAGTAATAGTAGAGGGTCAATGGGGAAATTTGCTTAGGTATATTTGGTGCAAAGTCTTCTGTTTTCTTTTTCCTTTTCTGCCCTGAGGGGTTAGTGGGAGGGTTATGGAGGGGAGGAGATAGGGTACAGGGGTGGGGCCTCAAGTGTGGCCCTTAGACTGAATCCAAACTTCACAGAACAAATTCCCTTAATAAAAGGACAAATTCCCTTAATAAAAGGATTTGTTCCGTAAAATTTGGACTCAATCAAAAGGTTGCACCTAAAGACCTAGAAAGCCAGATGTGGGCCTCGAGGCTGAAGGTTCCCCACTCCTGGGCATATTGAAAGACAGAAGGAGGGGGGAATGGAAAGAGTGGGGGAAAGGGAGAGAGAGACAGACAGAGAGACAGGCAGAAAGACAGAGAGAGAAACAGGAGAGACAGAGAGACACAGAGAGAGAGACAGAGAGACACACACACACACACAGAGAAAGACAGAGAGCGAAACAGAGATGGAGATAGACAGGGAGAGGAGAGAGGGAGGGAGAAAGAGGGAGAGAGGGAAGGAGAGAGAGGAGGGAAGAGGGAGGGAGGAAAGAAAGGAAGAAAGGAGAGTAATTGAGGCATCATTTTTTTTAATGTAGAGAATATGAGGAACCAGAAAGAAACAAAGAGAAGCAAGACGGCTTTGAAAACTCCAGGTTGAACGTAAATACTGAAATACAATTTTTTTGAAGGAATTCCCTGTTCCTGGAGGTTTTTAGGCAGAGACTGGTTGATTCCTTTTGAGCGAGGTTGCAGAGAAGAGTCCCGTTCAGGTTCTGGGTGGACTAGAGATGACCTTTGAGGTCCCATTCAACTGTGAGATCTGGTGATCTGTGACACTTCCTCCCCTCACCCCCGCTCCAATCCAATCAGGATTCCAATTATAATCTTTCTCAGCTGTCCTCTCAACCCAGGGGTCTCAACTGTCATCTCTTCCCTTGCTTGGAGGTGTGGGTGGGGAGCCTGTTGCCTCTGCCATCACTCAGCAGTCCTCAATAACCATCTTATTACTCAGGGCTCACTAACTCACTTTTTCCTTCACTCAGGGTTCCTCAACTCTCTTCTCCCACCTCCCAGCTCCATTCTCTACCAATCAGACATCTTAACTACCCTCCCTATTACCAAGTCTCCCTCCCTTTCTCACCCTGTTTCTGATCCTCTTGGTCAAGAGCAGAACTCAAGGCTTGGCCCTAGTAGGTGCTAATTCCCTTCTCTCCTTTCTCTCCCCCAAACCTCTCTGGTTTCAGTGGGATGGGAGGGCAGGTTGGCAGGACTTGGGATTGGCTAGAACCTGCAGCAGGTCATAATGCTCCCACCATTTCCTGAGTTCCATGTGAGGTGCATCGTTCTGGTTGCTGGGTCCAAGGCAGTAACAGGTGAGCCCAGGGTCTATGCCCCATGCAGGCGGACAAGGTTGCTAGGTGCTAGTGCACCTTTCCGCTTACCCTGACGTCTCTAGGGAAACCTTGATGGTCTGTTCTATAAAATGGGTTTCTACTCCTTTGTCCCAATACTGGAAATATGTGTGTGTGTTAGTTGTCTTGGGATGCCAGTCTCACAGATGTTACCTGCTCGAGATAACCTCACTCTCCATTTTCTTCTGCTTGGCCCTCCCAAGACTTTGTGAGTCCTTTCTGTAAAATGGATCCCTTCTTTCTTCTTGGCTCTTGGAAGTAGAAAGGATGCTTCAGAATTTCCTTCCCCTCCCCCATCTGTTCTCATTCTCTTTCCTTTTCCAGTGTGTCTAGACATCTTTCTAGGTGAGTCCACGTTGATGAATGTCAGGCTGTTATATTGCCATCAAGGTTAGACTGGAGGCACAAGCGCCTTCTTGAAGGAGCAATCAATCCTTCCTGCCATCTGCCAGCCCTCATCCCTCGGGTCTTGAGCATCTGTCCTCAGGACAAAGCAGGCTGCCTCGGGGGCCAGACTTTCTTTCAGAAATAGGGAGCCCTGGAGTTGAAGAGGTCCCAGGTCTAAGCAGCTGGCTTCAGAGAGCCCCTAGGTCTCAGACTCCAACTTCTTCCCAGCCAGTTTCCATCGCTCCCGGATAATCTAAAGGCATTGTGGGAAGAGCACTGCTCTTGGAATCAGGAGACATTTGGGTGATTGTGGGCAAATCTGTGACTCAGTTGTCTCACCTACCAAATGGGGGTATTAGGCAATATTTGTAGATTGCAGTCAATTTAAAAAAGGTTCTCAAGGATTACATAAATAAAAATGTAAATACTCTAAAGAAATAAACATTCAAATGGATACGTGATCGTGATTCATTTCTTCCAGTGATGCATATTGGAATCCTTCCTGTGTGACTTTCATCCATGTTCTCCTCTCAAGTTTGCCCCAGAGGGTCTACCCAGTATGTTGAAGACCTTCCTCAATTTCTCTCAATGCCATGAGGGGAAGAGTGGAGTACCCTAGCTAACAACCTGTCATCCATTGTGCTTTTCACGGGACCAGCCCATCTTCATTCTCTATTATGTAGTTCTCTTCTATCTCTGTCGATGAGTGTGAACAAGTTGCTCATTAGTCTTTCTTGTCTTTGGAGATGATTCTTGATTATATGCTGCAGCTGGCTCACACCCACAATGCTTCTTTCCATTACCAGCTTCAGTTCATCAGAGTGAGTGGGGTTCCAGGTCCCACTGCCAGAGGATAACACCAATAAATTGCTTTTATCAAAACCATAACTTTGCTGTTAGAGGAGCTCAGAATTAATCAAAGTGCTTTACGATTTCCTGAAAGCAATCCAGCCCCGCCCCCCCATTCTCCTTCCTTCCAGCTCTGGGCCCTCAGCTTATCATCTGTCTCTATTGCTTGTCCCAGACAAACGTACTATTGGACAAGTTGTATAAGGGTGTATAGTGAAGTACATGCTGAAGTCTGAGCAATAGATCTCTTTCATCCTTTCGGTCTTTTCTGCATGGTTGGACAAGAAAAACCCCTTTGAATGATCACTGATATTTTCCAGGAGTATCTACAATGTCCAGGCACATGATGCAATCAACATAATGTCATCCACAAACAGGAGTATCTGAGGGACCTCACCATATTGAGGGAATCTCTCCTCGACTTGCCCTCTGTGCTGGATTTTTTCTATGTGACTGGCATATAGTAAGCATGTAACCAGTGCTTGTGGCTTGCTTGCCATCATGGTGATAAATGAGCATACCTTTCATAGTTGTATGCCTATATACAGGGGGAGGGGAAATGAGACCATAAACTGAGAGATCTCTCTTCTCTTCTTCTCATCTGTCATCACTCAGATGCCTTCCCCAACTCTCTCCCTATCTCATGTGAAGAATGGCCCTTCTGAGAGAGAGAGAGAGCGAGAGAGAGAGAGAGAGTGAGTTTTATTGATAGAATAGAGTTCTGGGTCAAAATCAGCAAGATGTGAGATCAAATCTGGCCTTAGACCCTTACTAGCTATGTGACCCAGGGCAAGTCACTTAAACTTTGTCTCAAGAAATATTTGTAAAGTGCTTAGCCTGGCACATGTTAGGTGCTTAATAAATGCTTGTTTCCTTCCCCCTTCTCAGATTTCTCAACTATAAAAACAGGGATAATAATAACAGCTACCAAGGTTGTTGTGAGGCTCAAACGAGATAATAGTTTTGAAGAGCTTGGCACATAGTAGGTACTTAATGTTTGTTCCAGTCCCCTTTCTCCTTAGTTTCGTCAACTATAAGATGGAGATACTAACAGCATCTACCTGCTAAAATTATTGTGAGGATCAAATAATATTTGTTTTATATGATATTATATAACATGTTACTATGCTGTAATATCAAGATAATATTTGTAAAGCACTCGGCACATAGTAGGTGTTTGATAAATGCTTGTTCCCTTCTTTTTGTTTTTATATCACCATCATTTAGGGGTGTATTGAAACCATTCACTCACTAATCTCTCCTTTGTAATCTGTTCCCCTCCAAAAAAAATAGTTAAGCAAAGCCTACTGACAAGTCGCCTTGTCTGACCATGTATGAACATTTTATACCTATATTCCCCCTCCCTACTAAGAGGAAGTAAGTGCATTTCCTCTTCTTTTTTCCAGAGTCAAGATTCATTAAAACAGTTACTTAAAGTCTAGCTTGGTCTTAGTGTACTTTTCATTTTCCATTAATATAGTCATTGTGTCTATTCTTTTTCTGGTTTCTACATACTTTTAGTCTGTATCAGTTCATAGAAAGCTTTCCACATTTCTCTGAATTTCTTATGTCTGTTGTTACTCTTAGTACAATAATATTTTATTACATCCGCATACTACATGTTCAGCTATTCCCTCAATTGATAAATACCCATTTTGTTTCCAGTTTTTATTTGCCCCCAAATATTGTTATGAATGAATATATGGTAGATATGGGACTTTTTCACTGTCTTTAATATCAATGGGGTATATATCTAATACTGTCTAGTACTGTTGACTAGCACTTCTTAAAGAGAGTGAACCAATTAATGATTTCTGATATAATTATAAATTGTTTTCTAAAATATATTAACTAATACCAACAGCCTTTCCAACGCTGACTATTTTCAACATTTATCATCTTTGCCAATTTGCTGGGTATGAGGCAAAACCTGAATTTTTTATTTGCATTTATTTTATTATTATTAGTGATTTGGAGCAGCCTTTCAAGTGATTGTTGATAGGTTGCAATTCTTTGTACAACTATTTGTTTACATCCTTTGACCATTTACCTATTGGAAAATGTCTCTTGGCCTTAAAATATTTGGGTCAGTACTAGTTAATCTCAAGTATTAGACTTTTATCCTCTGATATTTGATGTTAAGATTTTACCCAGTTGACTGTTTCCTTTCTTATCCTAGCTAGATTGATTTCGTTTGTGCAAAAGCTTTTAAATTTTATTTGAAATTATCTAATTACTCTTTTATGTTCATCACTTCCATCCCTTGTTTTGTTAAGAATTCTTTCCATAAAACAACACTGATGTTTTACCTTGAAACCTGAAAATTGTCAAAAATGACAGAAAATGGCAATGGTCATTTTGGAGGGGGTTTTGGAATGATAGATGTACTAATACATTGTTGGTGGAACTATGAAGTGGCACAACTATTTTGGAAAGCAATTTGGAATTATGCAAATAAAACGACTAATACATTTATGCCTTTTGAACCAGAGACTCCACTACTAGGGTTATATCCCAAGGAAGCCATAGGTCAGAAGAAAGTCTCCACATATACCAAAATATTTATAGCAGCCCTTTTTCTGATAGCAAAGAATTAGAAACAAAGTAGATACTCAGCATTTGGCAAATGGTTAAACAAATTGTGGTACATGAATGGAATGATATACTACCATGCTGTAAAAAATAATGTATGTGATGAATTCAAGAAAACATGGAAAGATCTATGTGAACTGATATAGAATGAAGTAAGCATAGTCCAGAAAACATATACAAGATAACTACAACAATGTAAATGGAAAGAAAAGCTGCACTTCAAAAAAATCAAAAGTGAATGTAACAAAATTATAAAGATCAAGCAGGACTCAAATGAAGGGATGTGTATAGTCCACAAATGTAATACATTACTCATGTTTTCAGACTTTCTTAGTGTATTGATCAGTTGTACTGATTTTTCCTCTTTAAAAAATACTACTTGATACATGGGATGGATCTCTGGGAGGGGGAGGGGGAGAGAAAATTGGGAGAACTATGATGATGTAAGAAACAAGACATCGATAAACACTTATTAAAAAAAAATCCCCACTCATTCACACCCTCATTCTCACCCTCATTCATAGTTGGAAAAGGGGACTTCTTCCATTCTCTATTTTTAAAAAATGATGCTACACTTTTTTTAGGTCAAATGTTTGTTTTGAACTTACCATGGTATACAGTAGAGCATACTGGTCTAAACCTATTTTCTGCCAACCGGCTTTTCATTTTTTTTTTCCAGTTCTTGATAAACAGGGAGAATGTTCCTAAGTAGTTTATGTTTTTAAATTTATCAAACACGGGGCTACTGTGTCTAACTTTTAAAATTCTTTCTTGTTTTAGTTTGTTCCTTTGATCTACTTGTTCTCCTTTAAACTGTCAAAAGTTTTGATGATTGTTGCTTTATAGTTTGAGATCTAGAAGCACTAGACCTTTCCATTACCACTTATTTTCATCAGTTCCCTTCGGATACTAAACCTTTTCATTCCTCCAAATAAATTTTAAAAGATATTTTGTTTAGTTCTATAAAGTTTAATTGGTGTGTGTTGTGGGACAGACTTGACTCAGGTTCAGAATCAGAATAAAATATGACCTTTATAGACTATTTGATGGTTAACAAAAATAGGTTTACTTAGGTATACTATGAAAAGGATATCCAGCAAGAGTACAGTTTTTATTGTAGGCCATACTTCATCTGCATTAGGAGATAGTATCAGACCTGGGAGAAGAGCTCCAAACTCTTCATAAATTGATTTTTCTACTTAGGCCACCAGGAACCTACATCGATGGCCTGAGCCTTAGTCCCCTGGGCCAATTCAAGGATAATCTCACCACTTCATTAGAGAAAAACTAGTTTAGCCTACATGGCAGACTTCTACCATAATATGACACTAAATCTGTAAACTAATTAGATAGCACTGTCATTTTATTATATTGGTTCATCCTGGTCTGGAACAACGAACATCTCTACAATGACTTAATTCTTCCTTTTTTCAAAAGTAACAAAATACATTAAGTATTCTCAATGAGGTATCCGTAGGCATGTCCCAATTCTTCATAAGGAGATGCTTTCAAAAGCATTTTTGTGTGTTTTTTTTAATTGTTATTTTGTTTTCCTCTCATTTTTGGACCAAGTTAACTTAAGGTTTATTGATATTTTTAGCCTTTTAAAAATATTTTAGTTTTATCATTTCTAGAGTATTTTTGTTTTCTATTTTATCTACTCCAATTTTTAACATTTTTTCTAATATTCATCTTGGGTTTGTTATTTTGTTGATTCTCTAGTTTTTAAAAAAAAGTGTGTACAATTCACTAAATCTGTTTTTTCTACTTGTTAATTTTTTTCTTCCAGAAATAGAGTTTTTCTTCTGAAGACTGACTTCACTAGATCCCCAATATGTGGGTATGTTGTCATATTGTTATCATTGTCTTTCACATTGTTTCTATGACTTGTTCTTTGATCACTTAGTATTCAAGATATTGTTATTTAGTCTCCCTTTAGATATATCTTTTTAATTGGATTCTTATTTTAATTGCTATTTTCATTGCATTATAGAATATAAAGAAGTTTAATACATCTGCCTTTTACACTTTTGTAAATATACTTTCTGTATGTTGCTAAGAAATATATATTCATGTGCATTCTATAATGTTCTCATTCTGAAGACTTCTCAAATCTTTCAAATATAATGTTTTCAATAATCTGTTCAGTTCTACATTTTGCTTGTTTATCTTTCTGTTAGATGTATCCAGCTTTGGTAAAGGAACATTAACATCTCCTACAATTATTGTTACTATTTATTTTCTTTTTTCAATTTGGTTAGCTTTTCCTTTGTGAATTTGTCATTTGGCATAAATAAATTTAATGATACTATTTCATTGCTAGGATGAATTTAAGTATAAAGTCATTTCCTTTTTTTTTTGTCCTTTAAAATTTTTATTTTGCTACTATTTTATAATATACACAATAATTAATACAGTAGTGTATACACACATACATACATACATACATACATATGTGTGTGTGTGTATATATATACACACACACACACACACACACAATTTTTCACATGCGTTTGAATTACAGATTTTCTCCCTATTTCCACCCCCCCCACTCCAAGATGGCGTACACTCTGGTTGCCCTGTTCCCCAGTTTGCCCTGTTCCCCAGTTTGCCCTCCCCTCTGTCCCCCTATTCCCCTCCCATCCCCCTTTCCCTTACTTTCTTGTAGGGCACGGTAGATCTCTATGCCCCATTGCCTGTGCATCTTATTTTCTAGTTGCATGAGAGAAAAAAAACTTTTTTACTTTTGAACATCTGTTTTACTAAAACCTTGAGTTCCAAATTCTCTCCCCTCTTCCCTTCCCCTCCACCCTCCC
>CM053622.1:46474130-46524048 GCA_028646595.1 Phalanger gymnotis | reverse complement strand
CATGAGTGTTGTGGAAGGGTTATACATAATGATACACATGTGGCCCATGTTGAATTGCTTGACTCCATAGGGAGGGTGGGTGGGAAGGGAAGAGGGGAGAGAATTTAGAACTCAAAGTTTTAAAAAATAGATGTTCAAAAACAAAAACAAAAAAATTTTTGCATGCAACTAGAAAATAAGATGCATAGCAATGGGGCATAGAAATTTATCTTGCCCTACAAGAAAGAAAGGGAAAAGGGGATGTGGAGGGGAGTGGGGTGACAGAAGGGAGGGCTGACTAGGGAACAGGACAACCAGAATATACGCCATCTTGGAGTGGGGGGGGTAGAAATGGGGAGAAAATTTGTAATTTGTAATTCAAACTCCTGTGAAAATCAACGCTGAAAACTAAATATATTAAAAAATAAAAAATTAAAATAAAAATGTACAGAATATACAGAAAAAGGACAAACAACAAAAAAATTGTCTTTATGTGTAATTGAGAAAAAAATAAAATACTATTTTTAAAAAGTTTGGAGACTGTTCACCCAAATCAGTGCTAGTCCCCCCCCCAAAAAAAAAATTCCCCTGTATTTATTTTATGTATATTTTCTGTATTTTTAGAATTTTTTTACTGGCATGATTATATATACACCAACTAATAAAAGGACATTTTCACTGTCTGCATTTCTTGTCTGGCTATTATGCATATTCTCGTCATTTCATGGTTATTTCTGAAAATAATTTTATGAGGTTTTGTGTCCCTGTGTGCAAAATAATTTGCAAGGTTTTGTGTTATCTCCCTCAACTCCCATGACCATCTAGAATTTCCTTGAATACCTCCAGCGAAGGTGAACTCACTATCTTCCCAGGCAGCCTGTTTTGGGGATGGCTCTCTTTGTTACAGTGTTTCTTTCCTCAGGCATCATTCTGCCTCTTTGCTACTTCTAACCATTCCTCTGAGTCCTGTCCCTGGAGACGGGTGGAACTCTTTCATGTGATAGCCCAGTAAATATCCAAAGATAACTGAAATGTCTCCTTTAAATTTTCTGGTTTTCTGCCAAAACGTCCTGGGGACACAAAACCTCGTAAAATTATTTTCAGAAATAATCATGAGAACATCCTGGGTTCCTTCATCTGATCCTCCTGTGACATGATACAGGTGGTGCCATAGTGCCATAGTGTGTGGAGCATTGGGCCTGAAGTCAGGAAGACCTGAGTTCAAATGTGACCTCAGAAACCTACTCCCTGTGTGATCCTGGGCAAGTCACTTAACCTCTATCTGCCTGGATTTCTTCAACTGTAAAATGGGGCTAATAATAGTACCTACCTCCCAAGGATGTTGTGGCGATCAAATGAAATAATAATTGTAAAGCTCTTAGCACAGTGCCTGGCACAGCATTTAAACAGCTTACTCTGTGCCAGGCACTTTGCTAAATGCTGAGAGTTCAAATCCAAGCAAAAAGAAAGACAGTTCCCTGCCCTCAAAGAGCTTATGTTCTAATGGAGAGAACAACACATACAAGGAAAGTTGAGAAAGGAGAGGGGTTTTGGAGGGTACGACAGGGAGGGAAGGAAACTTGTTTGGGTGTGTGGAGGGATGGGGAGAAGAGACATGATGGAGAAGTTCAGAGAATTTCAGCCTGCTAGGAAATGTCTGGCCTGGGCTCTCTCCTATTTAAATGGAGGTTCCAAGAGAAGCCCTCTACCGTCCAATCAGAGGGAAGGGCCCCAGGGGCAGAGGATACTAATGAGGTGTAAGGGAAGGGGCTCCTGGAGCATGACGGAGTGGACACTTAAAAAATGAGGTAGGCACTTAGAAAATGCTCACTCCCTTCCCTCTTATCTCCCCTGGAACAAACTCGATACTTTCTTGCTTCTCAATGTCCTTTTGAAAACACGATACCAAGAAATAAAAGCATTGCTCCATTTAGGTCCGACCAAGCATAGAGAGACCAATGGGAAGCAGCCCCCTGTGGGGGAAGGAGCATTGGCCTCAGAGTCAGAAGGTCCAGATTCAAATCCTGCTTCTGATGTCCACTACTGGTATTTTCTTGGGCAAGGCTCTCTACAACTATAGCTTTCAGTTTCCTTATCTGTAACATCTGGGAATTGGATTAATTGGCCTTCAAGTTTCCTTTCTGCCCTAAAACTTAGATTCTTGTTTCTGGACACTATGCCTCTCCTTAACAAAGACTAATATTGCATTGGCCGCCATCTTGGCCTCAATATTATACTGATAACCACATCTCTCCAGTCAGATTGGCTAACGTGACAAAACAGGAAAATGATAAATGTTGGAGAGGATGTAGGAAAATTGGAACACTGTTACATTATTGGTGGAGTTGTGAACTGATCCAGCCATTCTGGAGAGCAATTTGGAACTATGCCCAGAGGGCTATAAAAATGTGCATACCCTTTGACCCAGCAATACCTCTTCTAGGGCTGTATCTCAAAGAGATCACACAAGTGGGAAAGGGACCCATATGTACAAAAATATTTATAGCGGCAGTTTTTGTGGTAGCAAAGAATTGGAAATCAACGGGATGCCCATCGATTGGGGAACGGCTAAACAAGTTGTGGCATATGAAGGTAATGGAATACGACTGTGCTATAAGAAATGGGGATGATATGGACTTCATAATAACCTAGAAAAACCTATAAGATATAATACTGAGTGAGCGGAGCAGAACCAGGAGAACATTGTACACAACCACAGATATGTTGATTCTGTGATGACTAACCTTGATGGACTTGGCTCTTCTCAGCTATACAAAGTTCAAAGACAACTCCAAAGGACTCATGATGGAGAGAGCTATCTACATCCAGAGAAAGAACTATGGAGTCTGAATGAAGATTGAGGCAAACTATTTGCTCTTTTTTTTTCTCTTTTGTTTTTTGGTTTTGTTTCTTCTTTCTCATGATTCATTCCATTGGTCATAATTCTTCTTTACAACTTGACTATTGTGTAAATCAGTTTAATGCAAAGGTATATATAAAAAATATATCGGATTCCATACCGTCTTGGGGAGGAGAGGGGGGAGGGAAAGAAAATCTGGAACTCAAAATCATGCAGAAATGAGTGTTGTAAATGAAAAATAAAAAATCTCAATTAAAAAAAAAAGGAAAATATCATACTAGTAACTTCAGTTGGGCTTGGAGTCCATTAAAGTCTGCAGATCTTTTTCTGACAAACTGCCATCTAGACTTGTTTCCTCTTGTCTTATATAAGAGAAATTGAGTTTTTGAACCCAAGAGTACAACTTTTCATTTATTCCCATTCAAATTTGATCTTACTAGATTTAGGCCAGTGTTCTAGCTGTCATCTAACCTCCAAGCTATCCCTCCTGGTTTTTCCATATCTGCAATTTGATGAGCATATTGTCTCAAAGTCACTGATAAAAAAATATTAAAAATCCTGGGGTAAATAGATCCCTGAGACATTCCCCTGGAGTTCATCAATGAATACTCTTTGACTTTGGCCATTCAATCAGTTTTGAATTTAATCAAACTATTGCTAGGCCACATCTTTCCATCTTGTTCACAAGAATCGCATGAGAGAATTTGTGTGTGAGTCTCTGATTTAAGAGACTAATCTTTCTTTTTTTATTTAATTTTTTTTAGTTTTCAGCATTGATTTCCACAAGATTGAGTTACAAATTTTCTCCCCATTTCTACCCTCCCCCCACTCCAAGATGGCACATATTCTGATTGCCCCATTCCCCAGTCAGCCTTCCTTTCTGTCACTCCCTTTCCCCTCCCCCTCCCACTCCTTTTCATCCCTTTTCCCCTTACTTTCTTGTAGGGCAAGATAGATTTTTATGTCCCATTGCCTGTATATCTTATTTCCCAGTTGCATGCAAAAGCAACTTTTTTTGAGCATCTGCTTTTAAAACTTTCGATTCCAAATTCTTTCCCCTCTTCCCTCCCCACTCACTCTCCCTAAGAAGGCAAGCAATTCAACATAGGCCACACATGCATCATTATGCAAAACACTCCCATAAATAGTCATGTTGTGAAAGACTAACTATATTTCCCTCCATCCTATCCTGTCCCCCTTTATTCAATTTTCTCCCTTGACCCTATCCCTTTTCAAAAGTGTTTTTGATTGCTTCTTCCCCCCTGTCTGCCCTCTGTTCTCTCATCCCCACTTCCTTATCCCCTTCCCACTACTTTCATGTGGGGTAAGATACCCCAATTGAGTGTGTATGTTATTCCTTCCTCAAGTAAAATCCAATGAGAGCAAGATCCACTCATTCCCCCTCACCTGCCCCCTCTTTCCTTCCAATGAACTGCTTTTTCTTGCCACTTTTTTGTGAGATAATTTACCCCATTCTATCTCTCCCTTTCTCCCTCTCTCAATATATTCCTCTCTCATCCCTTAATTTGATTTTATTTTTTTAGATATCATCCCTTCATTTTGAACTCACCCTGTGACCTCTGTCTTTATATATGTATATTCCCTTCAACTACCCTAATACTGAGAAAGATCTCATAAATTACTCACATCATCTTTCCATGTAGGAATGTAAGCAAAATAGTTTCACTTTTGTAATTCCCTTATGGTGCCTCTTTCTTGTTTGCCTTTTCATGCTTCTCTTGATTCTTGTGTTTGAAAGTCAAATTTTCTATTCAGCTCTGGTCTTTTCACTGAGAAAGCTTGAAAGTCTACTATTTTATTGAAAATCCGTATTTTGCCTTGGAGCATGATACTCAGTTTTGCTGGGCAGGTGATTCTTGGTTTTAATCCTAACTCCTTTGACCTCCGGAATATGATATTCCAAGCCCTTCCATCCCTTAATGTGGAAGCTACTAGATCTTGTGTTATCCTGATTGTGTTTCCACAATACTCAAATTGTTTCTTTCTGGCTGCTTGCAGTATTTTCTCCTTGACCTGGGAGCTCTGGAATTTGGCTACGGTATTCCTAGGAGTTTTCTTTTTGGCATCTTTTTCAAGAGGTGGTTGGTGGATTCTTTCAATTTCTATTTTACTCTCTGGTTCTAGAATATCAGGGCAGTTCTCCTGAATAATTTCTTGAAAGATGATGTCTAGACTCTTCTTTTTGATCATGGCTTTCAGGTAGTCCAATAACTTTTAAATGATCTTTTTTCCAGGTTTTTCCAATGAGATATTTCCCATTGTCTTCCATTTTTTCATTCCTTATGTTCTGCTTTGTAATATCTTGATTTCTCATAAACTCACTAGCTTCCACTTGCTCCAATCTAATTTTTAAGGGAGTATTTTCTTCAGTGGCTTTTTGGGCCTCCTTTTCCATTTGGCTAATTCTGCCTTTCAAGGTATTCTCCTCATTGGCTTTTTGGATCTCTTCTGCCACTTGAGTTAGTCTATTTTTTAAGTTGCTATTTTCTTCAGTATTTTTGGGGGTCTCCTTTAGCAAGTCATTGATTTGTTTTTCATGGTTTTCTCGCATAACTCTCATTTCTCTTCCCAATTTTTCCTCTACTTCTCTTACTTGCTTTTCCAAATCCTTTTTGAGCTCTTCCATGGCCTGAGACCAATTCATATTTTTCTGAGAGGCTTTTCATGTAGGCTCTTTGACTTTGTCGACTTCTTCTGGCTGTATGTTTTGATCTTTGTCACCAAAGAAAGATTACAAAGTCTGAGTCTGAATTTTAGTCCGTTTTCACTGCCTGTTCATGTTTCCAGGCAACTACTTGACTTTTGAGTTTTTTGTCAGGGTATGACTGCTTGTAGAGTAGAATACTTTGTCCCAAGTTTAAGGGGCTGTGCTGCTGTTTTCAGAGCTACTTCTACATAGCAAACTCTGCCACAGCAGCACTTCTCCTCCCCCAAGAACTGCCAACCCAGATTGAGACCCAGATCCAAGCAGGCTCTGCACTCCTGCTCTGATCCGCCACTTAATTCCTCCCACAGGGTGGGCCTTGGGCAGGAAGCAACCGTAGCTGGAGCTCTGGAAGCAGCCCCAGAGCTGCACCACTTCTGTGCCCCCAGGGCTAGGACTCACGGTGCACTCCTTTCACTCTAGCAGTTTTTCCACTAATCTTCTCTGTTGTCTTTGGCGTTTGCGGGTTGAGAAGTCTGGCAACTGCCACAGCTCAATGATTCAGGGCCCTACCGCCTGTTCCACCTGGCTCCTGGTCTGGTTGGTCCTGGAGCAGCCCATGCTGGGCTGTGCTCCACTCTGTTCCCAGCTCCATGTGATAGATCCTTCCCAGTGACCATCCAGGCTTTCCTGGGCTGGAGCCCTGCTTCCCTCTGCTATTTTGTGAGTTCTGCAGCTCTAGAATTTGTTCAGAGCCATTTTTACAGGTGTTTGGAGGGACCTGGGGGAGAGCTTAAGCAAGTCCCTGCTTCCCAGCAGCCATCTTGTGTTCCTGAACCAAAGTAGAAGGGGGAACAGGAGTCTTTATTGAATACAGATGGCACTGCATGTTAAACTCTTACCCCTGGGGCCATGTTCCTCTCTTAGGACATCTTCTGTGGGGCATCAGT
Source organism: Phalanger gymnotis (assembly GCA_028646595.1). Taxonomy (NCBI): domain Eukaryota; kingdom Metazoa; phylum Chordata; class Mammalia; order Diprotodontia; family Phalangeridae; genus Phalanger; species Phalanger gymnotis. Next base: position 46,517,594 of record CM053622.1, on the reverse strand, counting down.
AGAATTAAAGGGGGAATTAGATTATTCTAGGGATGATATACTATTATACCTCTAAAGGTAATGAGTTTGTATCTAATTGTGAATGAGTAGAGAGAATGGTTTTTTTCCCCCTTCCTTGTTCTTCATGTTGCTTCATGACTTAATTAAATGCTTTCTTACTATGAGATTTATATGTGCTTTGTAAGGTCTGGTAATGGAGTGTGGTAGATAGGGGCTTGAACTTAGAATTGTACAGTTGGTCACCCAAAAGAGCCATGCTGACCCTAAGGATAAGCAAGGAGTTCCAGAATTACATAGGAGTCCTGGTCCCCATGCCATATCTCTTTGACTTTTACTGGTGAACTCTCACTTTATAGTGATTTTGGAGACACATCATCCTACGTTGGAGGACAAGCAGCTGATTCAACATCCTTGAATGGTAAACTGGGACTTGAAGCTAGAGTGCTATCACTGGACCTGTCTTTCTGGTACAGAGGGCAGGCACCACCCACAGGTAAGGGACTGATGATATTGCTACAGCCAATTTTCCTATTTTATGATGCACCTGTCTTTTACATGGGCAGTGGAGGAGGAAAAGACAAGTGGGTGAGCCTCATTCATTGCCCATGTAACTCCCAAAGAGGCGAAGAATGACTCAGTGCAATCTCAGCATAGGTCACCAGGGGGCACCCTGAGCTCAGGCTACCAACTCTAAGCCTTTCATCCCTACATGTATAAATTTAGGTTTCCAGTTTGCGTGTATTCCTTCTCCCGTTACTTGCTTGGGTTCTATTCAAATTGGCCAGTCAGAAAGTGGAAAGCCAGTTAGAGCCCTCTCTGGGCTATCCCACGCCCAGCTCCTGACTCACATTTTCGTGTTGGGTCCCTTAGGTGACAACCACCCAGGTGCAAAGTCCTCTGTGGTTCTGCAATCCTAAATCTAGCGCTAATGAGTTTACTACCTCCAACAGTCAGAGCACAAATACAATTAGCCCAAAGCAAAATCGTTTACTGAAATGGCAAACTGAGAACAGTAGCAAAAAAACAGTGCTCTCATAAACTTCTCCCCAAAAGATCAAAATATTTTCTGGTAGAGAGGCATGGCCATAGGTGATACATGTGGCCAAGGCAATTCCTACCTCTGATCATACAAGATCTTAATATCTTCAGGCTGCTTCCGAGCCCCCCACTCCCAACTGTACAGCATTTATGTTGGGCAAATCTCTCTGTCGGTTTCCCTAGGCTTCTCTCTCTGCAACAGTCCTCTCCTGGGTACAGTGCCTCCTTTGCGAAGATGTACTGGGAATTGGTTAACAACCAACTCTCTAGGGGGAAATGTAAGCACAGCACACTGTTAAGCTTAATTTACATTATTAACATTTTCTCTGTTGCTTTCTTAAGTCTAGACCAGGGTCTGCAAACCATGGCCAGGAGCCCAAAGCAGTTGGCCACCTGCAAGCTAAGCATGGTTTTAAAGAATAGTATATGGTCTAGACTATCACTCCTTAAACTGTGGGTCATGACCCCATATGGAGTCAAGAAAAATTTGGCAACAGTAAAAAGGTTTCTGACCACACGATGACCAAAAATTAAATCAAAATCAAAAGAGTAATGAATCCAAGGTTATTTCTGACAGCTCTTGCCTGTGTTGTATCGGACAACTTCATTGCAGCCTTGGTTCTGAACACAAAGCACATGCACTTCTCACTGCACATGCCGTCATGCCCACGAAGCGCCAACAAATGCTGCTGGAACACAAAAAGGGGTCATGAGTGGAAAAAAGTTTAAGAAGCCCTAGTCTAGACCAGTGTTATCAAACTCGAATAGGAATGGGGAAAGGGGAGAAGAACTAAATGGTCCATGAGGATTCCTGCCACAGGTTATTGACTTAGTTTTGAAATGTAAAATTACCCATGTTTTATTGTAATTTTTTAAAAAAATTAATTATTTTTTTTTAGTTTACAACACTCAGTTCCACAGGTTTTGAGTTTCCAATTTTCTCCCCTTCCCTTTCCTTCCCCCTCCCCTCCCCAAGATGGAATGTAATCCAATGTAGGTTCTACATATAACTTCACATTGAACTCATTTACACAGTAGTCAAGTTGTAAAGAATTATGATCAATGGAATGAATCATGAGAAAGAAGAAACAAAACCAAAAAAGAAGGAAAAAAAAAGAGAGCAAATAGTTTGCCTCAGCCTGCATTCAAACGCCATAATTCTTTCTCTCGATGAGGATAGCTTTTTTCTGTCATGAGTCTTTTGGCGCCGTCCTTGAACCTTGTATTGCTGAGAAGAGGCAAGTCTATCAAAGTTAGTCATCACAGATGACTCTCCCACCTAGCCCAACCCCAATAGCACAGACAGATTAGATCAAGGCATTGGAAGGCTTTATTAGGTCATCTCAAGAAAGACTCATCCTCTACAGCCACCTAACCCCCATCCCACCCCCACCTGCAGGGTCCCAGTGGCTTAACCCTCTAGCTTGGGGCCAAAGTAGGGCCCAGGAGCATGACTTTCTCCATGAGATTTCTGCGGGTGACTCGGCCCCTCCAGAAAGCTTGCAATCGTGTTGCAGCTGCCCACTGCTTGTTCAGGGCTTTCCGAACCTGGTAGCCCCTCCAGAGGGCCTGGATCAACATAGCCGCCTTCTGCAGACTGAGTGGCTGGCGAGACTCCCGGATGGAAGATGAGCTCACCTTCTGCCCAGGCAGGCCCTCATTGCCCTGGCCTAGACCAAGGAGCAGCCTTGTTTGGAACATGCGCTGGCAGACATGGCAGGTCCTAGTGTTGGGCTGTGTGAGCAATGACAGGCAGGTGGCACCATTCTCAACTTTCCTCTGTAGGCTCTGACAAAGGACACAGGACCCTGGCTGGCAAGACTGGAAGCAGTGGTGGGGCAGGATCTGCTGGTGAGGGCTTCCCAGCTCTGGCAGTGGGTCCATTGTGAACCCCTGATTCATCAGCTTTTGCCGCGTGTGGAAGCTTCTCCAGACTGCTTGGATCTTGGTAGCTGCTTTTATGTGGTGAGCCAGAGACTTCCGATTCTGGAAGCCCCTCCACCTGGCCTGGATGAAGGAGGCTGCTTTATGCTGCCCTTTCAGATTGCTACGGGCTTTGTGGCCCCTGAAGGCGGCTTGGATCACAGAGGCTGCGCGTTGTTGTGCCGCCTCTGATATTTCTGGTCTACGGCCTTTTGGTAGTGGACTGGGGACTTCTTTCTCTATACCTGAACTCATTTTAGCTTTGCTACCCCCAGACCCCTGTTGCACAGCACATGGATTTACCTTTTGGGTCATGAGTCCCCAAAGCCCGTTTGAGACAACCCTACTGGCGCCAGATCCTTTATTAACGATTGGCACCACTCCACTGGTCATAAATGCTTGTTGTATGCTTGGTGCCCCTGGGCTAGCTATGGATTGCAAAGTCATGTGTGGGGTCACTTCGCTGATGAAGGAGCTCCCATGGGGCAGGGCCATTCTACTGGCAGGAGATCCCTGGCACACACTTGGGGGCATTCCACTAGCCATGGATCCCTGGGGCACCCCATTTTCTGGGAACCCCTGATAGATACTTGGTGTTACCCCACTGGCCACATATTCTTGACTTGGGGTTACTTTTGTTAGTCCACTGGCCACACTTTCAGCCATGCCACTGGCCATGGATCCCTGATGCAGCCTTGGGATTCCTCTACTGGCTATATGTCCTCGAGTCATACTTGGGGCTACTGTACTGGCTGTGGGTCTGTGATGCATGAATGGGACCATGCTACCACCTGCAGATCCCTGATGTATAGTAGGGACTATGCCCTTGGTCACAGATCTCCGATTTGTTGTAGCCGGGGCCAGCCCAGTGCTCAAGGATCCCTGATGTGCATTTGGGACTGCCTTACTGGCCATGGGTTCTTGATGCACACTTGAGGCTAGCTTACTGCCCTCTGATTCCCAGTTCACATTTGGGGCCACTGCATTGGTCATAGATTCCTGATGTCCACTTACGATAACTTCACTGGCCACAGATTGCTGACCTATGCTTGGGGTTAACTTACTGGTCATAGGTCCCAAATTTACACTTGGAACTACCCCATTGGTTACAGAACCCCAACTCCCAGTTTGGACTGGCCCACTTGACATGGATCCCTGATGTGCATTTGGAGCTACCTTATAGGTTACAGATCTCAGATTTGATCTGCTCATGGGTCCTTGATGTACACTTGGGGTTGCTCCAATGGACACAGAACCCCAATTTACATTCTGAGGTGCAGCATTGGCTTTGGATTCTTGAGGTACATTTAGAGTCACCCTAGTAGTCCCAGATTCTTGATGGACACTTGGGGCCACTCCACTAACTTTGGAATCTTTACATACATTTGAGGCCACACTTGGAACTACCCCACTGACCATAGCCACCCCACTTACCATAGGTCCTTGGTGTACATTAGGGGGTACTACACTGACAACAGATTTCCCATCCTTATTCTGTGTCGCCCTACTGGATACAGCTGTCCAGTGTACATTTGGAACCATTCCATTGACCATGGCTGATTGATGGATGCTTGAGGCCACGCCCTGATTTACATGGGAAGCTATCTCTGTGGCCTCAGACTCTTGGACCACATTGGGGTCCTCTCTGCTGGGCATAAATTTATAGAATAGGCTTGGTACCAACTGGTTGGCTGCTAATCTCCAATGCACTTCTGGGGACTCTGGTTTGGGTAGAGGTCCCTGATTTACATTTAGGGTCACCTCATCAAACAGAAAACCTTGTTTCATACTTGGAGTCACTCCACTGGCCACAGATCCCTGATTCATTCTGGGGTCCTCCTCACTGGGAACAAATTTCTGGAACAGACTTGGAACCAACTGTCTGGCTGTGAATCTCCAATACACTTGTGTGGACACTGGTTTGGGCATAGGTCTTTGACACACAACTGGGGCCACTCCACCAGTGAGATATTCTTGACTCCCATTTGGAATGGCTTTACTGACCACAGATTCTTGGGGCAAATTTGAAGCTACCCCACTGACCCTAGATACCTGAAGCACCCTGCCAACCATGGATTCTTTATGCATGGTTGGGATCACTCCATTGACCACAGTCACATGAGGCACATTTGGGATCCCCTTACTGACTATAGACTCTTGTTGAACGCTGGGGGCTACCTCACTGACCACAGATCCCCAGGGCACATTTAGGGCTACTTCATTGAACTTTGGTCCCTGAGGCATATTTGGGGCTATTTCAATGGCTCTAGCTGCCCTATGCCCATTTGGGGCTAGCTGACTGATCTCAGATCCTAAGTGCACCTTGGGTACCGCCTCATTGACTTCAGATTGCCAGTGTACACTTGGAGTTAGTGCACTGACCCCAGATCCCTGACTTAGAGTCCCCTCCCTAACCACTGGTCTCCTGTGTGAACTTGGAATTACCTCCTGGGACAGATTCGAGCCCACCCTGTAGCTCGTGAACTTCCAGGCTGCATGAGGTTCTACCTTTGTGGCCACAGAGCTCTGGTGCAAACTTAGTTCTTCCCGACCAGCTCTAACTTCCTGGGCATCATTTTGCCCCTCACCACAGATTGAAGAGCCCACAGGTAGGCTTAGCATCATACCTCTAGCCATGTATTCCTTGTGTAGATTCTTTAGAGGCTGTTTGGAACTACTTGAGGTACTCTCAGTAGTCATAGACTTCTGATACATATTTGGGGGCACCTTGATGACCACAGAATCCCAGGGTATGTCTGAATCCACCCTGGAATTCATGGATCCCTGATATAGATTGTGGGGTACCCCACTGACCAGAGACTCCTGGTGTAGACTGGGGATAACCTGAGTGGCCATAGGACCTTGGTGTAGACTCAGAGTTATCCCATTGGCCGAAGAATGCTGATATAGACTTGGGGCCTCTGCACTGACTCCAGACTCCTGGTGGACACTCTGGGCCATGCCCCTTGTAGTGGACGCATGGTGTATATTAAGCTCTGACTTGTCCCTTAACACTTGTTGTAACCTTGAGGTTAATCCACTAGCCATGGACCCCTGGCATAAACTAGGGGGCAACTTACTGGTCATAGACATGGGGTGTAGATTTTGCTCCATTCTACTGGCTGCAGACACTTGGTGTATACATGGGGTCACCTCATTGGCCACAGATGTCTCATATAGATCTGAACCTACCCCACTGGGCATAGATGTCTCAGGTAGTCTCTGATTTACCCCACTGGGCATAGATATCTGGTGTAGATTAGGGGCTACTCCAAAACTCAGAGATGTGGGCCCCTGCTGTAGGCTCTCAGTGTCTATACTGCTTCCCAACTGTTCACTTAGGTTTGTATTGGCCAAACTGTGTGGCTCCCAGTGCATGCTTAGGGATGGAGCATTGGGTCCCAAAGTGTGTTGCAACATTGAGCCAGTGATTTGGGACACCTGGTGGAAGTCTGGGGCTGGTATCTTAGGGATAGGTGCCTGGGAGAGACTGAGGAGTGCCCCACTGGCCAACTTTGAATGTACCTCATTGGTTGTGGAGCTCCAGGACAGACTTCTGGTTAATCTATCAGAAGTTAAGTTTTGTTGTGAACTCAGAATCCCAATTCCCATAGGTGGCCGGAATGCACTCTGGCCTGAAGTATTGGCTACAGCTTCCTGGTTCGAAGCCACATCACGGATTGTGGAAGGCTGGTATAGGTCTGCGGACATGCCACTGATTACCGAGGCTGGATATAGGCCTGGAACCAGTCCACTAGCCACAGACCCTTGTTGCAGAGTTGGGGTCATCCCATGAGCCACAGATGTCTGGTGTAGCCTTGGCGTTATACCATTCTCCAAAGACTCCTGGGATAGACTCGGGGCCACCCCATTGGCCCCAAACATCTGGTATGTATTTGGAGATATAGCAGTGGTCATAGATCTGTTATAAAGACTTGAGGGTACTCCAGTGATTATAGACACCTTGGAGAGATTTGGGGTAACTCCACTGGCTACCAAGGCCTGATTTAGACTTGGAATCACCCTTTTTTCCATAGATCTCTGGGAGATACTCTGGACCAACACACTGGCCTCAGGCCCTCGTTGTAGAGCTGAGATCTCACTGGCTACAGATGCCAGGTATAAACTTGAGTCTGTCTCACTGTCTCCAGGATCCTGAAATAGACTTGGTATCACACCACTGGCTCCTGAGATTGGACATAAGCTTTGAGCCACTCCTTGGACAACGGGTGGCTGGTGCAAACTTGGAGTCACTTCACTGACCACAGGTGGCTGATGCAAACTTAGAAGCACCCCATTGGCCATGGGTCCCTGCTGTAGACTTGGTGTTACCTTGCTGGTCACGGATGGTTGTTGTAATCTTGGGGTCACCTCATTGGCCACAGATGTCTGGTGTATGCCTGGCTTGACACCAGTGGTCCCATTCTCCTGGGACAAATTTGGTATCTCCCCACTGGCCACAGGTGGCTTGTCCAGAGTAGAGACTACCTCATAACCCAGAGGGCCCTGCAATAGACTTTGGACAAGCCCACTGGCCACAGTTCCCTGAGGAAGATTTGAGGCCATTCCACTGACCATGGACCCCCAGGGCAGAATTGAGCCCAATCTATTGGGCATGAATACTTGGTGGAGACTTGGTCCAGCTCCTGTGTTGGCCTCAGAATCCTGATGAAGGCTGGGGGCCACCTCCCCAATCACATTGGTCTCCAAAGGTAACAATGTCTCTTCGTGTGAGATTTTCTGCCAAGTGCTGTCCCTTGGGATGACAACTTTTGATGGGCTGGGGTTTACTGAGAACATGGTACTCTTTGCCTCTCCAACATCTACCTGACTTGTAGCTTGTGTGACCCCATCTCCCACTTCCTTTAGGGATGTGTTTGAAACAGCTCCCACATCAAAAGGTCTTGCCATGGCTGCCAACACACCCTGGGATAAAATCTGGCTGAGGACAGTTCTCAGCTCCCCCTGCGAGAGGGCCTGGTTGAGGGCAGCCCTCTCATCTTTGGTCAGAGCCTTGTCTAGGGCTTCCCCAAGCTTTCCTTGGGACATGGCTTTGGCTACCTCTGCCCACAGCTCCCCCCGGGACAGGGCTCTTGAAACACTTGTTCCCAGAGCCCCACGAGACAGGGCCTTAATCAACACTGGGCCCAGCATCCCTTGAGGCAAAGTCCTGGCCATGCTAGGGCCCAACACTTCTTGAGACAAAGCATTGGTTAAAGCTGCTCTCACCTCTCCCTGACAGAGAGCCTTGGACAGCACAGCACCCAGCTGTTCCTGAGAGGACTTAGTCTTTGCCACCTGGGACTCTCCAACCTTATTCTCTTCATTTGCCATCTCTGGAGCTGCCATTATCCCTCCCTGGTCTTGGAGGGCCTGAGCTTTGGTCATATCCATGTCTTTCCAGGATACAGATTTGGATATGAGCGGTCCTGTCTGTGCCTGCAATGGTGTCTCTGTCCCTGTAGTCCCTCGTTGGACTTGAGATGGGATTTGAGTCTCCAGATATGACTGAGGTGGACCCTGGATTGTCTTGACCTTCACATCACTCTGAGATGGGAATTGGGTTGCCTTAGCCTCCAAGTATTCGTGGGATGGGACCTGGGTTGCCTTGACCTCCAGATGTGCCCGAAATGGTATCTTGAGCACTCCAGCTGTGGAACGTGTCTGAGAAGATGACTCGTTCGCTCTCATTGTGAGTGATGTTAAGGATGGTGTCTTGGTCGCTCCAGCTGTGGAATGTATCTGGAAAGAGGATTTACTCACCCTAGGAGTGGAATATACCTGAGAAGGAGCCTTGGTCACCCCAGCTGTCAGATGTGACTGGAATAGGGCCTTGTTTGTTTCAGGTGACAGATGTTCCTCACATGAAACTTTGGCTGCTCTAGCTGTGGATTGTGCCTGGGGTGGTGCCTTGGTCCCTCCAGCTGCCAGATGTAACTGGGATAAGGCTTTGTTTGCTCTAACTATGGGGTGTTCTTGGGTTGGGGCCTTGGCCACTCCTTTTGCCAGATTTTCCTTGTATGAGACTTTGGTCACTCCAGCTGTGGGTTGTGCCTGGTGTAGGATCTTGTTCACTACAGCTGCCAGATATGATTGAGACGAGGCCTTGGCTGTTTCAGATGTGCGTTGTGCCTGGTGTGGGGCCTTGTTCTCTACAGCTGCCAGATGTGACTGAGATGAGGCCTTGGTTGTTCCAGCTGTGGGTTGTACCTGGTGTAAGATCTTATTCACTATGGCCGCCAGATGGGACTGGGACAAGGCCTTGGTTGTTCCAGTTGCCGGACGTTCCTTGGATGAAACTTTGGTTGATCCAGCTGTGGGGTATGCCTGGGGTGGGACCTTGGTCCCTTTAGCTGCCAGATTTATGTGGGATAGGACCTTGGTCACTCCAGCTGTGGAGTGTGCTTGGATTGGGGCCTTGGTCCCTTTAGCTACCAGATGTTCTTTGGATGAGACCTTGGTTGATCCAGCTGTGGAGTGTGCCTGGGGTGGGGCCGTGGTCCTTTTAGCTGCCAGATTTGCTTGGGATAGGACCTTGGTCATGCTAGTTGAGAACTGTGTCTGAGATGAGGTCTTGGCTATTTCAGCTACCAGATTTGCCTGAGATGGGACCTTGGTCCCTCCAGCTGTGTGTTCTCGCAGAAGGCTCTTGGGAAATTTAGCTGCGGGTTGTGCCTGGAACAGGGCCTTGGCCTCTCCAGGTGTGGGATATATCTGAGAAGAGGTCTTGACCACTGTATCTGTAGGATATGTTTGGGGTGGGACTTTGATCTCTCTGTCATTGAAATGTCTGCGAGATTTGGAGGGCTCAGATTTAGCCCCTTGCTGATTCTGGGACTGCATCCAGTATGCTTTGGTCTCTAGGTATGACTGGGAAAGTTTCCGAGTGGTTGAAACGTCCTGTTGCTCCTGGGAGACTTGTGTCCATCTGTCCACTGCGCTTTTGGTGAGATGGAGCCCAGTAGTAGAGATCCCTAATTTCGGCTGATGGAAACGTACCGATGGTCTCCAAAGCTGCTTCTGGTCCTTACTGGCTTCAGTCGCTGTCTCAGAAGTGAGGATATTCTGTGAACGAGAAGTCCCTCTGAAGACGCGGACCCGCTTCTGCGCCACGTGCCCCAGATCCCGAGCAGACTGCAGACGCTGGTGGACGCCGAACCGATGCCAGGCACTCCGAAGGTCTTCAGCTGCCTTGCTTGCCTCTGACTCCATGGACATCTTCTGTCGAAGATGGTGGCCTCGCCAAGCTGACTGGATGACTGTGGCTGCTTTGGTCAGCATCATATCCATCTCATCTACCAGCACGTTACTGAAAGGCCGGGTTCTGCAGTTATACCTGAGCATATAAGGCTGGAGATAGTAGGTGGGGATCTGATGGAAAATATTATCGTGCTGTAGCTGAACCTGGATAACTTGAGCCTTTTGGTTCAACGGGGGCTTAGGAGGGCAAGATTCCTGAGTGCAGCTTGGCCTTTGCCCCTTGGATTGTCTTGGCTCCTTTATATTCTTGGTAAACTGGGAAGTCAGTCTTGCCTAGAAGAATGTGTAATAATAATCATATTAATGTCAGACATTGACATCATGTCTTAGGCTTACAGAACATTTTATACGCATCATCTCATTTCATCCTGAAAATCTCACGAGGTTAGTTCTATAGGAATTGCATCCATTTTATGGATGAGCAAATTGAGTCTGAGAGAAACTAAGTGAATTAATTAACCTATTCTCACACAGCTATTAAATACCAAAGATGAGATTTGAACCTACATTTCTCCTAACTCCGGGTCCAAGACTCCACTGCACCATTTTCTCAACTCTTATTTTTCTCTGCCTTTCTGCAGCCTTTGACACTATTGATCGCTCTCCTGTCAAACAGAGGAGTTTATAATTGATTCTACGAGTGAGAGCCATTGGAGTTTACTAAGTGAGGGAGTGGCGCAGTTAGACTTTTACTTTAGGAAGATCACTTTGGCAGTGAAGAAGAAGGTGGCTCTGAGTGGAGAGAGACCTGAGGCATGGAGACCCCCCAGCTAGAGAGGTTGAGAGTCTGCATCCGAGTGGTGGCAAGGTCAGAGGAAAGAAAGTGTTCTGAAGGCAGAAATGATGAGTTGACAACAGATCAGGCACGTGATGGGAGTTTGAAGATTTTAGAATTATACTGAGGTTTTGAGCCTGGGTGACTGCAAGGATGGGGGTACCCTAGACAGTAATAGGGAAAAGGGAAGTGTGGGTAGGCGGAGAGAATGAATTCAGTTTTGGATGTGTTGAGTTTGAGATACCTATGGGACATCTAGTTTGAGATATCTTAAAGGTGATTTGAAAGATATTAGCACTGGATATGTATGTATGTGTATACATAACATGTATGTGTAGATAGATACATATATACCTACACACATATATCATCTACACAGATACATATATATGTATATATCTTATGTGCTTCCCAAATCATATCCATTCCTACTTTTAATGCTAACATCTCTCATAAATATAATTTTATCTAATATATACCATATATGTAAATAATATATAATTTTATATTGTATAGAACATATTTGAAAGATCTTAAATATGTGTGTGTATGTACATACACGCATATATACGTATACACATATACACGTATATAAATACATATACAAGTATATATGTATATATGACTTGGTGAGGGAGCACATAACATGTAGCATCTGGGGCACTCCACTTTCATCAGAAGGGCCCCCCAGAAAAACTACCCCAAGTTCAAGGACCTCTGTGTAGGTCTGCATCTACTCAAAATCATAGCTCATACTGGTCAGCCAGAGAACCCAATTAGTTCCAAACAGAGTCAAATCATGAACTAGCATGGAAAGAAAAGTGGCAATAGGATATTTCTTTCATAAACCTGGGATACCTTCTCCCATGCATATCTTCAGTGAGAAGAATATAAATACCTAAGACATACATGTGGAGGGACACACACACACACACACACACACACACAGGGAATATATGTCAGAACAACTCAGTTTTTGGGTGATGTCATGTCACTTCTTTCTCTCTAGGACTGCTGCCCTGTGAATGCTGGTCTCTCTTGGGCCTATAACTGGGCATTACATCATCTCTTTGCTGCTCTCCACTAGGTATCGCATCGCCAATGCTCTCCATCTCTCTTACTATCCTGGACCCTTCTACTCTCTTCTAGGCTGATTTTGAGGTCATGATTCCCTATTACTGTCTTCTGGACCTAATCTCCTTAGGCGATCTACTCCAGTGTGCTGAGTGGAGTAATTCAAAAATGTCTTCTGATAAAAGCAGGCTGATAGCTCTTTAGCCATACTTAAAGGATATAAGCCACCATACCAAACTAACAAAAGGCAGACAGAGTTCCAGTGGCTAAGTTTTTTCTTTTAGCCTCTTTGTCTGACACTAAGCTCATAGTTCTTTGTCACATCATAGGTCAGGGGTGGAGAACTAGATCCTTGGATATGGCCTTTTGACCGAGTCCAAGTTTTACAGAACAAATCCTTTCTTTAAGGAGATTTATTCTGTGAAGTTTGGATTCAGTCAAAGGGCCAAACTTGAGGACCTAGAGGGCCACATGTGGCTTCAAGACTGCAGGTTCCCCACCCCTGCCATAAGTACTTAATAAATGCTTTTCAAATTGAATTGCATTTGTCCCAGACAACTATCTGACTTAACGTCAGAACCTTCCAAAAATATCCTCTGGTTTAGTGTGCATACGAATTTGGCCCAGAACAAAATGTATATGAAAAAGGCAAGGCCATTGTTCTCTACCCACTGGATCCTAATAGTCTTTCAATTATTATGTATCTGTTGGGGAAAAAACAAAAAACCCAAACCCAAAAGCCCATCCTCCAGCTTTGGTATGTATTTTGGCCGATAGACAATCTCAGATTCCCCACAGATACTGCCTCCTAGCTAAGTCAGTACAAAGGTTTCCTGGGTACTGGTGCCTCACACTGTTCTGCCATGATTTGCCCTGGTTCTTGTGCTTCTCCTAGTTTCTGTATGCCCGTCTGTACTCATGACCATACTACCTTAACGATGATCTTCCACCTGCCTAGATGCCCAGTATTTCATATTCCTAGTTCTCCCGGGCAGATTCCTTCTGTATTCCATGCTACTGCTCAAGGTCCCAATATTAACATGTTTTAATACAGCTTTCGTCATGTTAGCTAAACTACACCAAAGTCTACAATGGCTTCCCATTTCTCAAAAGATCACAGAATTATAGAACAGAAAATGTTCTGTAGGTTAAACCTCAGAACACTGAAAAGCATACCAAGGTCCTTGGAACATAGAATGTCAGAGCTAGGCGGGGCCTTAGAACATGGAATGTCAGAGTTGGGGTGGAGGTGACCTTAGAACACAGTATGTCAGAGTTAGGGGGTCCCTTAGAACACAGAATTTCAGAGCTGAGAGGAACCTTAGAACATAATATCAGAGCTGGTAGGACAGAAAATATTAGAGCTAGAAAGGCTCTTGGAAAACAGGATGCCAGAGCTGGAAAGGACCTCAGAGATTTTTTTTTTTAATAATCATCTCTTTTTAAAAAATAAATCATTGTAGGGGATCAGTTTCAAACCTAGAGAAGTTTATGCCAGCCACTTATACACAATAGACAAGAATTTGAAACAAAGAAGATAGATGACAGCATCTTAAAACAGTTCTTCTACCTAGGGGATTTTATTCCTGTGCCTTCCCCTCCCTTTCTCTTGTATGAGAAACAAAAATAATTTTCAGGTTGAAAAAACTAGGAAGCCTTAGGCCCAGTCAGCTCTTAACAAGTCATTGGGGTGGGGCAAGCCTTCAAACGATCTTTAATGGTACATTTTGACAATTGGACATTAAAAGGGCATTACAGGGACTTTCTGTTCCTGAATCAGATAGAGTCTCAATTAAAAAATTAGACTTCATACCTGGGGGTATGAAGCTGGCTTCATATTTAGCTGGCTGGCTATTCTGTGTTCCAAATGACTTGAGTCTTAGAGTAAAGACTCTTTTTGGAGAGGAAAGCTTTTCACAGACAAGGTTCTGGAAACTAACAGAATCTTCTAAGGAAGAAAAAAAAAACAGATAAGGGCTTATCCTTATTCCGATTGTTGGGTAGGAGAGGATGTTGCTTATCTAAAAGATCTCTAGCTTAATCTTCCAGGCTAAAAGCTAAAACAGATGTATTGAAAGCCATTCTTCCTTTATGGGACAAGAGGTAGCACCAAAATTAAGGATGACAGTTAAAGGCAGAAACTGGATGTAGAAGGCTGCTTGACAACCTGGTGCCTCCTGAAGCTGTGTCTGGAAAGGAGTAGTCATGACCGCATTGTCCCAGAAAGCATCCGGCAGTCATCTCATGAAACCTCAGGTATAGCAACACCCTCTAGAGATGGTAGGCCCTGGTCATATGCCCGGTAAATCCTATACACTGAGAAAACAGAGGGACTTGGGGGGATTAGGAGTGAACCACACCGACTCCCTCTTGTGACTCAATTCTGGAGCTAGCTCAGTTCCATTTTTATTCAACTATGTGTCTAGTCCAACTTCTGACTTGTGAAAAAACTTTACTCAGTTGTGGGAACTGGGAGAAAACTTTATTGCATTGTTTGAACCTAGTCCTGCATGGCTGTAAAGCTGGATTACATGTACCTGCTCCTTAGAGACCCTTAACTAAGAACCTAAGTTATGCTGACCAGAAACCTGGTCAGATCCAAAGGTTGTTGCAAGGAGTTTTCTCACAATTGTACATCTCAAGCAACCCACGTGTCTTATCTGAAAACTGACCTCAACTGATCAATCAGTTATTGCTTCCGTGTTCCTTTGATTGTCTACAGATACCTGGAGAAGTGAGACATCTCTTTTTCCGAATTCAGGGAATTGTACCTGTCCACCTCCTGATCTGGAAAGTCTCTAATCTTTCATCCAGTTAGAAAAGAGATAACCTAATATTGTATTGTTTTCTTTTAGTTAATTGGCTTTATTTTATGAATTGTTTTTTCATGTATAAAAGTCTGTCTCCCCCTGTGTTTGGGGTCCAGCCTTAAGCCTGGTCTTGATTTGTTGGTCGATTGGCATGCATTAATAAATCCATGTGCTAGGAAGATCAAACCTTTGTTTTCTCAGTTAATTCATCTTTCACCTGCCACAGTTTTTGGTGAGCCGTACTAAGTTGAGTCAGGACTCAGACCCCAGATGACAGCCTTCCAGAAAAACACTCTAGAAAGCTCTAGGAATACTGTCTTTGGAGGTTGGATTACTGCTCTTGAACCCATTTTCTTTTGAGCTCTGGTAAGTCTTAGAGTATTTTTATTTTTTTTTCTTTAAAGCTCAGAAGTTGCTCCAAGGATCGGAAAAGTTTTTGGATTTCCAGAAGTAGTGACAAAAGATGGGTTCCAGCAGTAATATGATAGCTAACCCCCCTGGATAGATTTTTGACAGCATGGGGCCAGGGAATGCTCCTGACAGTTATGAGAATGACTAAACAACATGCAATTGAGCTATGCGACATCTGGTATAAAACTATAATAGACTCAGCTGATAATTTGTTTTAACTAATTTGGCTTTTATCATCATTGCAAGTTAAAGAAATTAAGACTAGTCATTAAAAATCTTATTCTGATCAGATGAACTTTTGTTTTTTCTGGGCAGCTTTTAGCAATGGTTTCTGCCCACCTCTGTCTAAAAGTGGGAAAAACCCCTGCAAGATTCTGTTTTCCTGTCATTTCAGTTTTAGCCAGACCAGAATTACAGAAATAAAGTCAGATAATCAAAGTCTGTAGAACTGCTAGGAACATCTTAGTGGATTTTGGAGGTTTGGAGATGAAGGAGCTTGGAAATTAATCATTTTAAGATTGCAGGGGAGAACTCCGGGGACTTTGGGTAATTCCAGGAATTTACTCCCTTCTGAAATATTGTACTGAGTGTTGGGGTACCACTCTGTAGAACTTTAGGAAAAATAAGAATTAAATTCAGTAAAGTTTTAGGGATAAATAGAATTTAGATCCTAGAGTGAAGAAAAATAAAGTATGCAGTTTACATTTTAAAATTTACCTGAAACTTGAATATCTGCCTTTGTTAACCTTTCCTTTATCATGAAAAGAGAAAAGATTGTTTAAATCAGAGACCACCTCCCATCTCAGTTCGGAGGCTCCCTATGACTCCCCCAGCTTAGAGACCTTCCCCCTCTGACACTATTAACCCCTCTCATCTCAGATCAGGCTCCCAAATAAAGGGTGTTGGAAAAAATGCTAGAAAAATGCAGGGAAACCTGAGTTACATTCCAGTCTTGGGAAATTTATTAGTTGTGTGATCTTAAGCGACTCTTGTCTTTGCCTCAGTTTCCTGATCTCTAGAGAGGAAAATAATAATGGTACCCACCTTCCAGGGTTGTTGCGAGGATCAAAATGATATGATTGTAAAATGCTTAACAGAGTGACCGGCATATGGTAAGCCCTACATAAATATTGACTATTGTTATTATTATTATTATTTCTTTAATTGGATGTAATTGTTCTATGCTTGATAACTCTATATGTAATTAAAGTGGGACTTTTTTACGGTTTTCTCTTTTGGAGCACTTAGGTAATCAAGTGCCTTTAATGAGTCTGGTCTTTGTTTCTTTGATTGAATCAGGAGTCTTTGATGACCTGCTTGCCTAGTTTACATGGGTTTGAGTCACATGTTTGTGACTCAAACCCATGTGACCTAAAAGCTTCTTCAGGGTCAAAGGGCATCACAACATGCAACTCAAACCCATGTGACCTAAAAACTACTTCTGGGTCAAAGGGCGTCACAGCATGCAACTCAAACCCATGTAAACTAGGCAAGCAGGTCATCAAAGACTCCTGATTCAATCAAAGAAACAAAGGCCAGACTCAGCAAAGGCACTTGATTATCTAAGTGCTCCAAAAGAGAAAACAGTAAAAAAGTCCCACCTTAATTACCCATACGCTATACCAGGTTTTGGATGTGCTTAGTGTAAAATGCCAAAAGTAAAAGGTTAATGATTTTCTATGTATGATAATTTGGAAATGCATTCAGCTGAATTAACATCATCTAACTGGTAATAAGCTTTGTTTCATGTTTTAAATACATGCTATTATGTATGTTCTTACTGTATTTCTAAATTCTCTTGTAAAAATTTTCTTTTTAAAAATTTAATGGCATTTGATTTTTTCTAGTTACACGTAAAGGTAGTTTTCGACAATTCATTTTTTCAAAGATTTTGAGTTCCAAATTTTCTCCTTCCCTCCCCTCTCCCCTTCCCAAGATGGCAAGCAATCTTATATAGGTTATATATGTGCAATCATGTAAAACATATTTCTACATTAGTCATGTGAAAGAAGAAACAGAAAAAAGAGAAAAAACACAACCCCTCCCCCCCCCAAACTGAAAATAATATGCTTTGATCTGCATTCAGATTCCATTAGTTTCTTCTCTGGGTGTGGATAGAAATTTCTATCATGAGTCTTTTGGAATTGTCTTGGATCATTGTACTGCTGAGAAGACCTATGTCAATCGTAGTTAATCATCGCACAATGTTCTCTTACTGTGTACAATGTTCTCCTGGTTCTACTTTACTTTGCATCAGTGCATGTAAGTCTTTCCAGGTTTTTCTGAAATCAGTTTGCTTGTCATTTCTTATAGCACAATAGTATTCCATTACATTCATACACTACACCTTCTTCAGCCATTCCCCAATTGATGGACATCCCTTCAATTTCCAATTCTTGGTTACCACGAAAAGAGTGGCTATAAATATTTTTGTACATGTAAGCCCTTTTCCTTTTTTATGACCTAGTGGTGCTATTGCTGGATCAAAGGATATGCAGTTTGATTGGCCTTTGGGTATAGTTCCAAATTGCTCTCCAAAATGATTGAAGCTCTAACAATCCATTACTATCCCAATTTTCCTGTATCTTCTCCAACATTTATTATTTTCTTTTTCTGTCACATTAGTCAATTTGATAAGTATAAGTGGTACCTCAGAGTTGTTTTAATTTGCATTTCTCTAATCAATAGTGAATTAGAACATTTTTTCATATGATTATAGATAGCTTTGATTTCTTCATCTAAAAACTGCCTGTTCATATCCTTCAACCATTTATCAACTGGGAAATGACTTGTATTCTTATAAATTTGACTCAGTGCTCTATATATATGAGAAATGAGACCTCTATCAGAGCCACTTGCTGTGAAAACTTGTTTCCCAGCTTTCTGCTTTCCTTCTAATCTTGGTTGCATTTATTTTGTTTGTGGAAAACCTTTACAGTTTACTATATTATATTGTAAAATTTGAGGGATCATTGTATCAGAAATGCTATCAGAAAAACAACTTTTTTAAAAAATCTGGATGCTGTTAGATTATGAATTAAGCTTTTAAAAGATTGTGATAAAAATAGTTATTTAAAAACATATTTAATTGGGTATATTTTAATTTAAAATAGGTAATAATGATAATAACATATTACTATAATAAAGAATAAGCTTTCATTTGAAAATTTTTGGTTGCCACTTATAAGAATTATGAAAATGTATAAGGTGATTTAAAGATGTAACTTCAGTACATTAACATGAGTCAACTATCAGGAATCTGCCATATGTCTGAAATGCCAGAATGTGGTTAGTTTTAATTTATAAATAAAGGATAAATGAAATGTTAACTATTAAAGAAACATAAGTAAAGATATTCAAGCTCTAGGTTGTGGTCAGTGAAATTTTGCTGTTTGAAGTAAAACGTCGTGGGATTATAATTTTCTATTGTTTTGAGTTTTGATTACAGGGATCGTTGTCTGAATTGTCATGAAAACAGTAGTAGAAAAGGGCATGTACTGCAGTCCAAAAAATGCTAAAGGTGGATGTCTGTGCCTAGGAAAAGTTTTGGGGATGACCTTGGCATGGCCTAAGGTAAGAGCCCCTTGATTCAGTTTCCCCATTGTGCTATTATCCTTTCTGAACAGGAAATTTCCCCATCTGGTTAATCCCAAGCCTTGTTTTTGATCCCTGAGTAGATGATTGGCTGTCAGATATGACTCATGCCTGGAATCAAACAGAACTAAAAGAGTTTTTTCCCTGTTATAGTATATTTCAGGTCAGTATGTACCCTTGAAGGGACAAGTCTTGACATTGGTATAATTATGTCCCTCCTTTTCCTTTCATGGTAAATTTCCGTGATAAGGGCAGGTAAGCTATAGAAGTTTTGTAAGTACAATAATAAATCTATTAATTTGTAGATTGATGCTGGAACATCTCTGAGTTACTATAATAAGATGCAAGTATGAAGAAACTTATAATTTTAATCTGTATCTGTGGTCAAATTATGATATAGGGACGATATCCTCCAAACTGGAGAATTAGACCAAGAAATAAGACACAAATATAATGTAAAAGTTTAAATGGAATAACAAATTTTGAGAAAGCAACAAGATTGGATTTTTTTTCTCTAAGAACTATACACATATGTATATGATTGGCTTCCAAATGTATCTAGTATAAAAATTCAGGCTTTGAGTACGTTTTAGGTTCTCAAAATTAGATTAAAGATTTTACATGTAAAATTGTATTAATAATTAATTGTAAAGAATGTGAAATTATTTTCCCATTTTTAAAGTATCTGTCTGCTCATTTTAAAAGACAAAAGAGTTTGTTTTATAATTAGACCTTTACGAATTTTCATATCAGCTACAGGATTTAGGTAAAGATAGAAACAGCTGGTGGTATGCAAAAAACTGAAATTCTCAGGATAGGAGAACTAAATTTAAGAGTTGTACTAAATTGTATTAAGTCTTATTACTGGCAGACTTTGGCAGAATTATCTAGGAACCTTTAAAAGTAATTTGGAACCAGAGAAGTAGAGCTCCTTCAGAGCTGTCCTGAGAATGAAGTCTATTCCAGAAAGTGCAATTTCCAGGAGCAAAATGACTACATGAGACATCTGAGACTCAAAAGGTGCTGATTAAATGGATGCTGGGAGTGGGTTACTAAGATAAGGAGACTTGATGTTAATTGGTATTGATAGTTATTATTTTCTTGCTTTGCCCTTTTGTTTCACAGTGTTTATGTTTATATTTAAGTTTTCCTGGTTCCCTTGGTGACATATAACTTTTCCCTTCTCAAAATTAGTCCATTGTGAACCCTCTAAGTAGTTTGATATGTAACCTGACATGCAATTCTGATTACAAATATATGAAAAACCTTATAGATTTGGCTTATAGATAAGTGATCTGCCCACTCCCCCATAAATACAAATGTGGAAAATTGAGAGAATTGAGGGGATTAGGACAACAAGTGGTTAATTGTGGAAACTGAGTGAACCACACTGACTCCATTTTGTGACTCAATTCTGGAGATTGCACAGTTCCATTTCTGCCCAATTATGGGTCCGGTCCAACTTCTGTCTTGTGAGAAAACTTTATTCAATTATGGGAATTGGGAGAAAACTTTATTGCATTGTTTGAATTTAGTCCTGCATGGCTGGGAAGCTGGAGCACACGTACTTGTTGACTGGAGGTCCTCAACTAAAGGTCTTAGTCCTTCATCTTTCCTCCAGTTAGAAATCATATTACCTAATGTATTGTTTCCTTTAAATTAATTGGGCTTATCTGATTGTTTTTTAATGTATAAAAGTCTGTCTCCCTTGTATTGGGGGTCTAACCATAAGTTAAGAAAGCAGTCTGGTCCCAATTTGTCAGGCAAATGTCATGCATTGCTTAATAAATTGGTATGCTTGGAAGAGCAATCCTCTGTTTCCTCAGTCATTTCATCTTTCACCTTCCACAACACCTAGAAGAAACTGCATGCCACACAAGATCATCTGGGAGCAGGCCCATGGGGAGCAGCCTAGTGACATCATCAGAAGACATCTTTAGCCCTGCTGAATCAGGGTTATGAATCGATACTCCACACGTTAGTTCAGATCGTGTATTCTCTTCAGGTATGCTGGCAGCACATATTCCCTATATGTGGGCCCTTCGTGAATACTCTTTAGATATATCCATTCTTATTTATGTTTATTTGTGGAACTGTGTACCCCAGGTTTATGGGATAAATGTTCTATTGCTCTTTTATTTCTATGCTATTTCATGAAATATCTTTGGTTTGAACTAATTATGTCCTCAACAAACTTAAAAAAGTAAACACATTTTTGGGAGGCTCATGAGCTATGGTTTTGAGAGGATTCAGGCATGGGATAATGAGTCTTGGGAAGGGATGGCTTCATGTGCACGTTGGGGTCTGCCTTGAGGTGCTGTACCATCGTATCATCTGCAAATAGAACTACAGACCATCCTTCTGGTTGTTCTCCCTACCTCAATTTTCTTCCCACTCCAGTCCATCTTCCTAAAGCATACATTTGACCGAGTCATCCCTTTACTCAATAAGCTACAGTGGATCAAAAATAAAATCTGCTTAGATTTTAAAACTCTTCATTTCCAATTGTTTTTACCTCTTACTCTCCTCTACACACTCTATGATACAGTGACTATGGTCTTCTTTCTGTTTCTCAAACATAATGTTCCATCTCCCAGTTCTATTCCTTTTTACCTATTGTCACCCACGCATTTGACGTCAAAGTATAGAACGAGGAATAACGGATTAAGTTGAGAAGAGTCAGATTTTGGTACAATGAAGGGAAAAACTATTTTTTAAAAAATTGACCCCAGGGTCTCCTGTGCTAATCTATTGAAATAGAGTTTTCAAAAAAAATTGTTTGGAACAAAAGAAGTTCAAAGATTCCAGGTTAAGAACCTCTAATCAAATGAGTTAACATATGTAAAGCATTTTGCAAACCTTAAAGTGCTATATAAATGTTAGCTATTATTATTATTAATAATCTAGGGGTACGGAAAAAGAAAAGAGAATATTCTTCTGAAATATTAAAATTATGGAAATTGTTATATAGTTCTAGCCCCCATTCTCACTTGTCGGAGGATTTCCTTCTCTCTGTTGACCAACCACAGTATTATTATCTTTTTAGTCTAATTTTTTAAATTTAAATTTAATTTTTTTTAAAATTCTGAACTTAAACACTAAAGAAAATGGGCATTTGTACATACAGAGTAGAACAGAGAGAAATGATAGAACTGGACACTGTGGATCTCTATCATGGACATCTGGCTTTTCTTTTTAAATATATAAATAAATTCAATGTGACTTTTAAAGCTATCCTACTTGTCTGTGCTTCTTTGTGGCTTTCTGTTCTCTTCCATGCATTTTGCAAAAAGATGCCACTGACTCACTTTTCTTTTTGTTATCTTCTCTCTCTCTCCCCTCTCTCCTTCCCATCCATCTTCATTAAAAAGAAAAGAACAATCCTCCTAACAAATATGTATAGTCAAGCAAAATAAATTCCCATATTGCTTGTGTCTGAATATGGATGTCTTATTTTGAATCTTGAGTTCATCCCCCCTCTGTCAGGAGATGGATAGCATGCTTCCTCATCCATCCTGTGGAATCCTGTTAGTGATTGTACTGATTGGAGTTCTTAAGTCTTTCAAAGTTGTTTGTCTTTACAAGGGTTATAGGTGTTATCATAGAAATTCTTCTCTGCTTCTCACTTTACTTTGTATCAGTTCTTATATATGTCTTATATGTATCAGGTCTTATATGTCTTCGCAGGTTTTTCTTAAAACTTTCTTCATTTCTTAATTGGGAAAGAATTTTTACAGCCAGATTCTCTGATAAAGACCTCATTTCTAAAATACAGAGAGAACTGAGTCAAGTTTATAAGAATAGAAGTCATTCCCCAATTGATAAATGGTCAAAGGATATGAACAGGCAGTTTTCAGAGGAAGAAATGAAAGCTATCTATAGTCATATGAAAAAAAATGTTCTAAATCACTATTGATTATAGAAATACAAATCAAAACAATTCTTAGGTAGTACCACATCACACCTATCAGATTGGATAACATGACAAAACAGGAAAATTATAAATGCTGGAAAAGATGGAGGAAAATTAGAACACTAATTCATTGTTGGTATAGTTGTGAACTGACCCAGCCATTCTAGAGAGCAATTTGGAATTATGCACAAATAAAAAGGTGCATACCTTTTGTCCAAATAATACCACTTCTAGGGCTGTATCCCAAAGAGATCATAAAAATGGGAAAAGGGACCCACATGTACAAAAATACTTATAGTAGCTGTTTCTGTGGTGGCCAAGAACTAGAAATTGAGGTGATGCCCATTAATTGGCGAATAGCTGAACAAGTTGTGGTATATGAATGTAATGGAGTACTACTGTGCTGTAATAAATGATGAGCAGGCAGACTTCAGAAAAACCTGGAAAGACTTATATGAACTGATGCTGAGTGAAGTGAGCAGAACCAGGAGAACATTGTACACAGTAACAGCCACATTGTGCAATGACCGAATTTGACAGACTTAGCTCTTCTCACTAATGCAAGGATCTAAGACAACTCCAAAAGACTCATGATGGAAAATGCCATCCACATTCAGGGAAAGAAATATGGAATCTGAATGCAGATTGAATAACACTGTTTACTCTCTTTGTTTTTGTTCTGTCTTTTTCTTTTTCATGGTTCCTCCCATTTGTTCTAATTCTTCTATACAACATGACTAATGTGAAAATATGTTTAATAAAAATGTATATGTAGAGTCTATATCAGATTGCATGCCATCTTGGGGAAGGGAGAAGGGAGGGAGATGGAGAAAATTTAAAACTTATGGAAGTGAATGTTGAAAACTAAAAATAAATTAATATGTTCAAAAAGCTTTCTTCATTTCTTACAGCACAATAATATTCCTTTAAATCTATGTACCACAATTTGTTCAGCCATTCCCCAACTGATGGGCATCCCCTCAATTTCCAATTCTTTGCCACCACAAGAACAGCTACTAGTAGGATCAGCCTCTTTCCTAAACCTCACACGATTGCCTTTTCAGTAGCCACAGGGTTTATTAAAACACAGCAAAAAAAAATAAGGTAAAGGAATTGCTGAATCCAGCCATTTCTTCCAAGCTTCCTCTCAGTCAGTAGATTATAGGAAAGAATGAGGAAAAGAGTGGTCTGTTTGGAACCCACCAAGATTGACCACAAACAATTGGAAAAATAGTGGGGAGGCACATTGGGGGTGGGGGTGGTCTTTCAGAGGATGAGAAGAGATTTAATGCCGAGATTCACAAACAAAATTTCCTTTCATGGAAGCTGACAAGTCCACTCCTGCTCTATCTTTGCCTCTGGTTGATGGCCCACTAGTCTGACTTAATACTCTAAAGCTATGATCCTGTTTTTGCCCCAGGGTCTCCAACTCAGCCAGCACAGCTCCCAAGGATCTGTCTTACCCCTGAGGACAAAGCATTTTGGTGTTAAAGGGGTGCATTTGGCAACAACACATTGCCACCCAGCACCTTGACAGCTCTTAGTCTCCACTCACATGGAAGAGATATAATGGTGAACTGCGAATCTTCATCCAGGAGCATCATTCAAATATTCTTTCTTTTGTATTTAAAGGTATTTCTCCAGATGACTAACAGAGCTGATTGTTTCTCAATTGAATTATTAAATTTAATCACTACTCTGTCTAGGAATTTACAACCTTGGTTTGTTTTTTTTTTCCCCAAAGGTAACCTATGAATTCTTTCAATTGGAATTTCATTTTCTATGTTCAGAAGTTCTGGGAAGTTTTATTGTGGTGTTAAGGTTTTTTGTCTTGTTCTGTCCTTCTGGAACACCTATTATGCTTAGGTTGTCTCTATGCATCCTGTCTTTGAGATCTGTATGTTTTCCTAGCATTATAGTATATATATATATATATATAGTATATATTGTATATATGTATATGTATATATTGCATATACATATATATATATATACAATATTTTCCTTTAATGTTCTTTCTTTTCTTTTGCTTCTCTTCTTCTAGATTGGCCTTCACTTCTGTGTATTTGCATTCCCAATTTATTGTTCTCTCTTATTTCTTTGGTGAGGCTTGCCATTGCAGATAAGAGTTTTCATATTCTGTTCATTATTTTTGCTGCGCAGGACATAAGTTCTGCTCTCACAATTCTCATGTCCTGTTTAAACCACTCAGGAATAATGTGTTGTAGTTCCATATTCTCCTCAGATTCCACTGGATTCTCTTTCTTAAGTGTTGGATCATTTCCCCTTCATTTTGCAGTTTTTATTCATAGATGCTTGCACTCATTTACCAGATCTAGAGGCCATATTTCCTTTTGTTGTTAGTGTTTTTCCTACTGATTTATCTGCTTATGTTCAAGGTCTTTGAAAGTTTTCCTGGAATCTCTGGTACTTTTCCTCCCTTATTTTCCTTGTCAGTCACTTTTGAATCCCTCTGCTTTGATTGTGGTTTCTGTGGGGGCTAGATCTCACACTAGGCTATTCATGGTTCACTAGCCTGGTTCTCTACCCCAAGTGACTTTTGGGTGGTCAGAAATGGTCCCTGCTGGATGCCGTGCTCTTCTTTCAGTCTTGGTAGAATGCTGTGCAGCTCCTCACATGCACAGTGTCCTGTCCTGGTGACCTGTACCACTCCCTCTGTTCCTAAGTTCTCTGGCTCAGGACCAGCAATTCAGAGCCTGCCTTTCCTGGCACCAGCAGAGACTGCTCTTGGCAGAGTCTGTTTTTCCCTGGCATTTTCCCTGAAACTTGCTTCCAAGTTTCAGCCCCTAGCAGAAAGCAGCCCCTTTAGCTCTTGAAGGGCTGTGGTCAAGCTGGCTGCAGAGACCCAAAGAAGGTTCCAGCCTGGAGTCAGGGCTCTAGGCAGGACCAGAGTGCAGGAGGAATTATTGATGTAAGCCCATGTCATGTTCTTGGGCCTTCTAGTGCAGCCTCACTGCATGGGAGGTAAGGAAAGAGTGCTGAATAAGCTCAGGGTCAGTGAACATCAGTTCTTGGGTCTAGGTTTTTTTTACCTTCTTTTGGATTCTTGGTGTCCCAGAGACAATGGAAACAACTGAAGATGCTTTATCTTTGGTGCATCATTTCTGTTTTAGAGACGTTTAAGAGGTGGTAGGGATTGGAGAAAATGTTAGTCCGTCATCTCGCTTAGTAATAGCCTCCTGACTGATCTCTCCTGCCTTCAGTCTTTCCATGATCTGTCATTTGCTATCTGTGTGAACTTGGTCCAGTCACTTTGGGCCTCAGTTTCCTCATCTGTAAAATGAGGGGGTTAGGCTAAGGTCCCTTCCAACTGTAAATCCTATGCTTCAGTGATCTCTCTCCAATCCACCTTTCACACAACTGGAAAAGCAATCTTCTGAATGCAAAGCTCTGACCATGTCATTTCCATGCTCAGAGATTTTCAGAGGTTCCTCATTGACTCCTGAGTAAAACTCCCATCTGAAGATGCTTCAGCCTGTGGCTATGGTTTCCTTCTTATGTCTCTGTGTCTTTGGGCACCAAAAAAGACACAGAAGGCAAAGTTATTAGAGTGATAACTAGTAGGAGAGCAAAGCTTTCCTCTCAATAACTTTCAGTGCAGGTTTAGGTCCCCTCAGTGAGTGACCTCATCCTAACTTATGGTGATCTACCAGTATATTTCCTAAATCTTTGCCTCTGTAGGTTAGGCCACAATCAGGCAATGGTTGTTTGCCCAGCAATCATGAAAGAGTTCTGGGGTTCAGGGTTTCAAAGTTTTTTTTAACTCCAAGTTTCTCCTGATGATCTATACCAATTATGGCTGGGGAAAAGATAGAGGAAACCATGTTCTGGGAGCAAGTTCATTGTCTCTGCAAATTATGTAGATGTGCAAATGATCTACTCAAAACCTCCCAACCTTTATCAGGTGGAGAAAGACTCAATCAAACCTGAAAGGACCTCATCCTTATATCTCAAATTCTCTGTTCTTACTTATTCCTTATGACCTCCAATTTTGCTGCAGTCTAAATGGAGCCGTTTTATTATTTAGTCATTTTAAGTCATGTCTGACTCTTTGTGACCCCTTTCAGGGTTTTCTTGGCAGAAATACTGGAGTGGTTTGCCATTTCCTCCTCCAGCTCATTTTACAGTTGAGGAATTGAGTCAAACAGGATTAAGTGACTTGTCCAGGGTCATTCAGTTAGTAAGTGTCTGAGGCCAGATTTGAACTCACAAAGATGAGTCTTCTTGACTCCAGGCCTGGCACTCTGTTCACTTCACCAAATGTGTCCCAAATGGGGCACATCCTTATATAAATTATGAAAATATATAGGGTGTCCTGGAAGTCAGGCTCAGTGCACTTTTAAGCTATGAAAGCTTAAACTATACTAAGACTTCTGGGACACTCTGTACTTATTTCTAGACTTTAAACATGGAAAATAGGGGAAAAAAACAAAGAGGAAAATGCTGGAGTGATATGGTAATTTTATCCTTCTTGCCCATATACAGTGGAAATGAATTGATGAAGCTTGAGCTTAGATCACCACCTGGTGGCTTATATAGATATAGCACTGCCCATAGCCACTCGTGAATTGTGAAGACAGCAGTACTTTAAGAATGTGAAAGCCTTACTACTAATTATCATAATGTGTGGAGAAATACTCCTGATATCAGGACATAAACAGTCAACCCTGCAAGATATATCTCAAAGAAACTGGTCTGACTTGTATAGGAAACACTTTTTTAAAACTGCCTATTTACAGAAGAAGAAAAAATAAAATTTCTCCAGAAGTCTGTGGTTCAAATCCAGATGAAACCCTCACAGTATAGCATAGAAATTGATTCTGACCCACATTCTCATTTATAGTTTGAGTTCCACAGAAAGTGGCTGCCTTGGGTTCTACTGTCAATGGCTAGTTCTAAAACTAGGTCACAAGGCGCCACTGGTATGTTTCCTATTAACAGTCAGCCAATAGATTCAGATCCTTTCTAGGAAGGGTATTTACCAAGATGCCATAGAGCTGGAGTGCAATGTCCCATTAATATATGTAGCATCCATAGAAAGAGCGAGCACAAATTTAGAGTACAATGATAGTAGGATGCGCGGATAGGAAACGCATGTGGACAAAGCAAATTACAACTCCAGAAGGGCCAGGCCTCAGAATCTTTTCTTTCCTGTGGAATCCTCACAAAGGTCTCTCCTGGGCTCAGCATCTCTGCTACAACTCATTGGTTGGATTCCAGGTTCTACTTTTCTCTGTGACTTGACTGTCAATTTCTAGGACTAGCTCTTTCTTGATTCCACAGTTGACTCTCTTCTTTGCTGCCAAGAGTCCCACTCTTTGAAGGTGTTTTTGGATTCCAGTAATAGTTTTTTCTGTATCCTTGTCTGACTGGAGAGTATTTCTCTCTAGTTGCTGGATGAGATGTTTCCACATGGGCAAGTAGTTCCACTGCAAGAAACTATGGTCAATGAGGGGAAAGGAAAGAAAAATCTCTTCCTTCTCCCCCAAAAGATGAAGAGCTTGGTTCTTGCCTGACTGCTTGCTCTTAATTGCTCCAAACTTTTTTTTTTCATAAATAAATTTTTATTCATGTCTTCTGTTTCTTCCATCATCATAGCCATCTCCAGTATCCTTTACCCTCCTCTTCCCAGAGAGCTATCCCATATAACAGTGTTTTTTTAAAGAGGGAAAAAAATCAGTAAAACTGATCAACACATTGAAAAAAATCCAAGAATATGTGTACTGTTTAACATCTGTTGACCTTCCATCTCCATGGAGGAAGTTGTGCCATAAACTTTCAAACTACACCAACTATCTTCAGGGCTTAACTATCTGAAGCTCTGATGGGGAATGGACGATTTTAAGGCCAGTCAATCATGTCAACCTTTTAAACTCAGAAAGAATTGGTCATACTTTGAGGATTAATACCTCATTACCATGCCAACACCTTCCATCATCTGTGATGATTTGGACCCCTTAGAGTAGGAAAGGTCAGAACTGGGAGGACCCTTAGAACACAGAATGTCAGAGCTGGAAGGGCTCTTAGAACATAGGATGTCAGAGCAGGGAGGGACCTTTGCAATCATTTAGTCTAATAGTTGGACTAAAGGTTAGACTTTAACCTCATTTTACTGAGGCCCAGCAAAAGGAAAGGCCTTATGAGAATCACAGTTAGAAAGCACTCCAAGAAGCACCAGATCCTGCCTTCTCCTAAGCAGAAATCTCCTCTATACCATTCCCAACAAGTGGTTATCCAGCTTTTGTTTGAAGACTTCTGGTATTGGAGAACCTGCACTTTGGTAGCTCTGATTTTTAGGAAGATTTGTGTTTTTGAGCATCAAAACCAAATCTTCCTCTTCAAATTATCCTTCCATTCATTCCCCCTAATTCTGCCTTCTGGAGCCCAGGAAAACAAGGCTGCTGCATTTTTGTTTTAAAATATCCTTTTTTTTCTCTTTTAGTATGAACCTAATAATTATAACAAAGAAACATTACGATATGCAAAGAACAAATTGGGCTTCGATATAAGATCAACTTTTGTTTCATAGTTTGTTTTTTAAAAGTTCATGTTAAATTTACCAAAGTAGTAATAAAATTGCCTTGTTCATGTCCCTTTCTGTACTTCTTTTGTGTACTATATATTTTTGTTTTACTTATTCTCTTTTCTTTTAAACACACACACATCCATCTATCTAATCTATCTATCTGTCTGTCTATCTGCCTGTCTGTCTATCTGCCTTTCTGTCTATCTATCTATATCACTTCCCACTAACACATTTCTACCACCACCCCTACCACCTCCCCCATATATATACACAGCTCATAGAAGCTTTCCTTTGTAACCACAGATATACTGGAGTCCCTTGAACTGACTCTGGAGAATGGTTATTAAATATTTGGGGTGAGCATTTACACCTCAAAAAGTGGAAAATGCTACAAATCAAGGCTTGGTTTATTGCTTTATTGATTGTCTAAGCTTTGGAAAGCAAAGGAAGACATGTTAAAATGCAGATTAAACATAAATGTGTATTATCCCTACATTTTTTTCCCCGAAGAGCCAGTTTTTAAATTAGCAGAATGCCTCTGCTTATAAAAAAAATCTAGTCAAGCAAAACAATTCAACACAGTGGACATGTCTGAAAATGTACATGTCATTCTGTACCTCTATTTCAACACCTCTCTGCTGAGAGAGGAGGAATATTTCCTCCTCAGTCTTCTGAAGTCATGCGGATCACATTAGAGTTTTGATTTCTTTTTTATTATTGTGCTCATTCTGTAAATTGTTCCATACTTCTGGCATCTCGAGCTCAAAATGCTCAAAACAGAACTCATTACCTTTCCTCTGAAACTCTCCCCTCTTCTAATTTCCCTATTATTGAGGGTACTGTCCCCCCCAAGTAACCCAGGCTCGACACCTAGTTGTCGTTCTCTCATTCACCCACCCCACCCCGATCCAATCTGTATTTCTCTCTCTTTGTCTTCACTCATTCAGCTGCCACCCTGGTGCAGGTCCTCATCACCTCCCTCCTGGACTATTGCAATAGCCTTCTGGTTGGCCTCCCTGCTTCAAGCGTCCAGCCCATCCTCCACTCAGCTACCAAAGTGATCGTCCTACCGACCATGGGATTCCCTTACTCAGTAAACTCCAGTGATTCCCTCAAATATATGAAGTTCTCTTTGCCATTTAAAGCCCTTCATTACCTGTCCTCGTCCTATCTTTCTAGTCTTCTTACATTCTACTACCCCTCCCCCCACATACTTTATGGTACAGCTACACTGACCTCCTTTTTCCTTGACCACAAAAATCCATCCAAACCTTTGCATTGACTGTCCCTGCAGTTCTTGGAATGTTTTTCCTCCTCATCTCCACCTTCTGGCTTCCCAAGCGTCCTTCAAGAATCAGCTCAAATCCCACCTTCCACAGAAAGTCTTTCTGGGTCACTCCTCACTGCTAACTCCCTCCCTCTGAGATTACTCTCCATTTACACTGTGTCTGTCTTCCAGGCACATAATTATCTGCATGCTGTCTACCCAGTAGAACGAGAAGTCATTGAAGGCAGAGACGGTGGTTTTGTCCTCTTTTTTTGGATCCCCAGGACTTAGCACAGTCCCTGGCACACAGTAGGCACTTCAAAATATGCTTGTTGATTGAACAGTTCATCTCACTCTACACCAGTTCATTTAGGTCTTCTCAAGGTGCTCTGAATTCTTCATATTCATCATTTCTTATGGCACAATAATATCCCATCAAATTCGTATACCATGATTCAGTCATTTCACAATTGATGGACACTCATTTTCCTTCCAGTTCTTTACTATAATTAGAAGTCTGCTAAAATTCTTTGTGTACATATGGGTCCTTTTCCCTGTCTCCTTGTTCTTCTTCTTTCGTTTTGAAAAGGAGCAATGACGTCATGGGTGATATTTTGACTTGTGCATGAATTGGATTTAAGTGAGGGAAAGTTGCACAAAGTCCTTGCCTCCCTCTCTCTTCCAGAGTCGTCAAAGTCCAGTGGCAGGACAAGTCAGGATGACTGGCAATGGCCTGGAATGCAGTGGATGACCTTGGCATTCTCCATGTCTCACCAAGCTCTAATTCATCCACTGTGCCTGTTTCAGCCTCCTTCATGGCCATTGGAACAAATTGTTCTCATCCCCACTTCTGCCAGGGCAAATCTTCACACGCTTGGGGTGGATATCCCCCTAACTCACCAAAAGTTTTGAATTACTTTTGTTACCCTCAACGCAGTTTAGCCCATCTGCTGAGATGGCTCACTAGGGTGTGGTCACTGCACATGCCACAGCTCCTTGGAGTCACAGGTGAAAGTTGAATAAAAGGTAGATACCAAAGATGGACACCAAAGCTTTTTCAGCAGGTGCTAGTTCTCCTGAACACCTCCCCCACCTCAGCAGAGAGGTGCTTAATAAATTCTTATCAACTGACCAGCTGACTTACCCAGAGTCACTAAGCTAGTAAGTGTCTGAGCCTGGCTTTGAACTCAGGTCTTCCTGACTCTGGGGATAGCTAGGTGGCACAGTGGATAGAGTGCCAGGCCTTGAGTCAGGAGGACCTGAATTCAAATCTGACCTCAGACACTTACTGGCTATGTGACCCTGTGCAAGTTACTTAACCCTGTTTGCCTCAGTTTCCTCATCTGTAAAATGAACTGGAGAAGAAAATGGCAAACCACTCCCGTATCTCTGCCAAGAAAACCCCAAATGGTGGCACAAAGAGTCAGACATAACTGAAATGACTGAACAACAATTTCCTAACTCCAGGCCATATGCCATCTAGCTCACTCTAGGAGTGGTGACCAGGGGTGATAGTTATATGTGTGTGTATGTGTGTATATATACACATGCATATATATGTATGTGTGTGTATACACACACACACACACACACACACACACACACAGAATTTATTAAGCCCTTACTGTGTGTCTGGCACTATGAAAATAGGGATATAGCTGGTAAGGAGATGGGCCAGTTAGGAGAGTGAATTGAATTGGGAAGGAAGTTAGCATGGCTGCAATGGGGATCCTTGTTTGGAGTCACCCATCAGGTGCAAGCCCCAGGGAAAAGGCATCTCAAGGTAAGGAGGCTACTGGAAGTCAGTTACAAGGGTGACTGAAATGATCAAGTAATTGATTGAGATATTGAGAAATCAACAGGAACGTTGATTTGAGTGCTGTTCTGAGAAGGCTATGATAGAAACCAGGGAAGAGGGGTGAGGACATTATGGCAAACTAACCAATCAGAGCTTAGAGTCATAGGAATGGGCTTATCAGTTGCAGACAGGGGTAAAAGCAGGTAACACAGCATGTAGGTGGCCAAGAAGAACATGTATATAGATTAGTCCTTTTTTAAGTATAACTCCAAATTGTTTGTCAAAATGGTCAGATTTTATTTGTTAATTTTGAAACAATATCCATCAATATTATGAGTATCATTCTTTGCTTTATAGCTCCCTGGTTTAAATAGCTGGGCTGTATTTATTTTATAAAAGGAGAACGGTACTCTGCTTTCTCAATTTATGGAAATAATTTGTTTAGTATAAGTATTAATTGTTCTTTTAAAGTTTGATAGAATTCTCCTATAAATCCATCTGGGCAGGGGGTTATTTGTTTGTTTTTCTGTCAATTAGTTCAATTTCCTTTTTTGAGATTGGATTATTTAACATCTCTATTTGGTGTTCTATTAATTTGAGTATTTTATGCTTTTGTAGGTTGTTTCTTTTCAGTTCTGAGTTTTGTTAGCATATATTTGTGTATGGGAGGCTATGATCATCCTTTTTAGTTCTAAAAGGTTTATTGTGATGTCATCTTGTCTATTTTTTTGTTCATTTGATTTGCCAACCTCATTGGTTAAAGGCCTATCGATTTTATTTTTAGCTTTGTTCATTAGTTTTTTTAAAATCTTTTTTGTTTCCAATTCATCTATTTCTCCTCTAATTTTCAAAATTTTCTTCATCATGTTTAATTTTATTTTATTTGTTGGCTTTCTAACTTTAAAAAAATACATATTGAGTTCATTATTCTTCTCTTTTTTCTATTTTAATACATGTTTTTAATTCCAAAATGGTTAGACCATTTGTC
Organism: Phalanger gymnotis; assembly: GCA_028646595.1. Classification (NCBI taxonomy): domain Eukaryota; kingdom Metazoa; phylum Chordata; class Mammalia; order Diprotodontia; family Phalangeridae; genus Phalanger; species Phalanger gymnotis. The sequence continues at coordinate 46,484,196 of CM053622.1, read as the reverse complement.
AGTTCTACCACTATTGCATTCATGTGTCTGTCCTCTCACTGACTTTCCAAAATTTACCATGTTCATCTTTTCTAATGTGGTGCGTGTATGGAAGTGAAACATTAGAGCTGTTTTAATTTGTAATTCTCTTATTACTATATTTTTGGAGTGGGGAAGGCAGGGCAATTGGGGTTAAGTGACTTGCCCAAGGTCACACAGCTAGTAAGTGTGTCAAGTGTCTGAGGTCAGATTTGAACTCAGGTCCTCCTGCCTCCAGGGCCAGTACTCTACTCACTTTGCCACCTCGCTGCCCCTAATCCTCTTATTATCAATGATTTTGAGTAGTCTTTCTTATGGTAGATGAAAGTTTGCATTTCTTCTTTTGAAAATTTCTTCATATCCTTTTGCCATATAACTATTAATAAGAGTTTTTCTCTTGTTCTTATAGATTTGTATCCCTATATAACTTGAATATCAGTCCTTTACAGAGATATTTGCAAGAATGCTTTTTTCCCAGTTACCTGCTTCTCTTCTTATTCTAGCTGCATTGATTTTACTTTAGCAAAAGCTTTTTAATTTTCTGTAATCCAAATCTGATCACTTTATCTTCTGCAATAGTCTCCTGTAGCCATTGTTATGAAAGCTATCACCTTCCTGTTTCTATTTTCTTTGTGGTTTGACCATTTAGGCGATGTGTCCATTTGGAGATTATTATGGTATGCTGTATAATATAGTCTTCTGCACCTAATTTCTGCTAGGTTGCCTTCCAGTTTTCCCAGGAGTTTTTGCTGAATTGGGGCATCCTTACCCCATTATTACTATATTTGGATTTATCAAACACTATCTAATCCATTTTCTACATGACAGTCTTTCAAATACTCAAAGACAGCAATCATATCCCTCCAATCATATCCCTTTCAGCTAAACAGGATCACTTTAGTTAGTAACAGAGTTAAGATAAGAACTCAGATTCTCTATCAGCCTGGTGATGTTTTTAGCACATCACACTAACAGTCTAGAAAGGAAGGTGAGATAAATAGACAAAATAGCTACAATACAGGTTAGGAAAGAATAAGCGTATTACTGTTCTCCTTTTTTTGGAAGAGGACCAGTGGCATCACGGGGTCATGTCTTGACCCCTGTGTGAACTGGATTTAAGTAAGGCAGAGTTGCACAAAGTCATCAGCCTTGCTCCCTCTTCCAGATTCATCAAAGTCCAGTGTCAGGACAAAAGTCAGGGCAACTGGTGATGGCCCAGGATGCATTGGATGTCTTTGGTGTCTTCAATGTCTGCTGAAGCTTTAGCTGCCTTAATGGACATTGGAACAGATTGCTCTTGTCTGCCCATTCCATCGGGGAAATCTTCACATGCTTGGGGTAGACACCTCCACTACCCCCCAATTCGCCAACAAGTTTGAGGTTCGTCAGTTACCTTCAACCTGGTTTAGCCAGTCTGTCAAGACAGTTTGTTGGGGTGTGGCCACTGCACATGCTATAGCTTCTTGGAGCCGCAGGTGAGAATTGAGTGCCAGGTAGATGAATGAGCAAAGGTGAATGAGCAGCCCTGAAAAGAGCTCAGCAAACATATGGCAGAAATCCAGATAGGAAGGTATTAAAAAAAATCATTTATGACCTTAGGGGATCTGGGAAGGCTTCAACAAAGACATGGCATCTAGTCTGGGCCTTAGTGGATATGAAAGATTTCAAAAGGTGGACACTGGGGACAGAAAGATGGGGTAGGAAAACTATTGTCATCAAGGGATAGAGTGAATGGCAGTGAAAATCTCTGAAATAAGTCTACAAATATAAGTTGGAGTCAGATTACAGGGGATTTTCAATGCCTGAATCAGGAGTTACAGTTCATGGTTGTTTCCTAAGAAGATTCTTCCAGTTCAAACGATTTTTGGCATTTTCTCTAAGGCTATGATTAAAGGGATGGATTGGTCATTGGTCATCTACTTTAAACAGAGTGTTGTTTCAGTCGCATCTGACTCTTCATGACTCCATTTGGGGTTTTCTTAGCAGAGATACTGGAGTAGTTTAACATTTCCTTCTCCATCTCATTTTACAGATGAGGAAATGGAGGCAAACAGGGTGAAGTGACTTGCCCGGGATCACATAGCTAGTAAATATATGAGGCCGGATTTGAACTCAGAAAGATGAGTCTTCCTGACTTCAGGCCCTGCAGTTTATCCACTTCACCATCCGTTTGCCCAATTCATGTAGATAATAAGCACTTAATAAATGTTTGTTGACTTGACTTTGTGGAAACATTTTAAAATTTCCCTTTTTGTTTCCTGAGAAACATTATTTTTCTCTAAAGCTCTTCCCAGAAGGGAGGGGAAGGGGAGAGGAGGTCCTTAGAAAGGTAGATGAGATAGATCAAGACCAAAAGGAAAAAGAATCTTGCATTAGGGGAATAGATCAAGGGTGACAGACAAAAAGTCAACAAAGACTACTTTTCAGTCTAGACAAAAATATCACCTTTCTCTAGATCTGAGCCAGACCAGGATATTGCTATATCTAGGGATAGTCACCTTCCCCTATCCCCGCCCCCAAAATCAGACTAAGCTCCACCCCATGGAAGGACCTTCTTTCATTCAACAAGAAGTACTTTATCTGCCTCCTACTGAATCTGGATTCTCAATGTAGATCTTTGGGAGGAACCACATTAATTCCAGAAGGAGGAGGGTAAGAGATAGAGTTGCTGAGTTCTTGAATGTTAACCCTGGCTATATTTTAAAACATCTTTCCCTTGTTCAATACTCCTATAAATGTTACCTGAAGTTGTCTTGGAGCAGAGAGTCATGTCATGAGACATGGGGGATTATGGCCATTTGGACATCTCTCTCTTTAGACTAGAAACAACTTGGATATAGAGCAGTGTTATATCAAATAAATGTTTCTCGCAAAATTAATGTTAATATTTTTTCTTTATCATTTTCTTCTTGTTGATTTATATAAGTATAGATAAACATATACGTATAAATATATAAGCACATACACATATACTTATAAATATATACATATATTTGTATGTTTATATACATATATAAAACATCTATGTATCGTATACATAGATATATGTATATAAAACACATGTGCACATACATAGATATATTTGTGTGTATATGCATGTATATATATATATACATATATATATAGAGAGTGTTTTTATTTGCCTAGCAAGGCTTATCCCTTCATGCACAGTTCTTGACTTTGAAGTGACCTATCTTATTTTTCATCCCTATGTTTCATTGGTTCATTTTTTTCCTTCCAGCTCTTCTTCAAAATTCCTTACTTGTTACATGTGGCAGCCAATCCATACCTACCAGGTGCCTCTTTGTCGCCCTTAGAGTAATACTCGTTTCTAGTTCCTTGGGGACAATACTGCTCCATGACATATCTATTTGATAACACAGGTAGGCTATTGGTGGTTTTTTTTTTTAAATAGCCTTTGTTTTTCAGAGAAGCCTGGGGTCATTAAAAGAGCTTTGCAATTTTCTCAAGGTAATCTAGCTGCCTCTTCCTTCCCTTGTTTGATTCTGGGCCTACTTGACTAGTTGTTTATTTGTATTGTCTGTCCCTAGAGATATAGACTGATGGACAAGCTCTCTAGGCTGTCCATCTAACTACATACCGTAATCTAGACAATAGACATTCTTTGTCCATTTAGTTTTCCTGACCTTGATGGTTTGGCCAAAGTCTTTCTAGTGGTTACAGGTCTCTTCCAAGAAGCTCCTTGATGTTTCCATGCTTAATGCAGGTGCCATAATGTTATTCACAAACAGGAGAATCTGAAGGCTCTTCCATGCAGCTAACCAACATGATCCATCCATGTATGATAGCATGGATAGGCTTTGTCTCAGTCAAACTGAGACCTGTTAAAGAGCTTAGCTCAAAAAGGCCAAGGTTACCCAGTGTATCCTGGGCCATCTCCAGTTGTTCTGATCTATATCTGGCCACTGGACCTAGATGGCTCCAGAGGAGAAAGTGAGGCTGGTGGCTTTGCACAGCCCTGCCTCACTTAAATCCCATTCACTTGCATGTCATGGCATCACTTTCCTGATGTCATGGTCCCTTTTGAGAACAAAGGACAAACAGCAGCAGATAATAATATACACACTTGAAAGAGGTCTTCTACCTCCGCAAAGAAGGGAAGAGGGTTTATTTTCTCATTTCTTTTGGGGGCCAAAATTTGTCATAAGACCGCAGCACAGTTTCATTTTTGCTGTTACCATTCCTTCTATTTACGTTGTGGGTGGTAGCCTTGTTTTCCTGGTTCTTCTAACTTTGCTTTGCATCAGTCCATACAAGTTTAACAAAGGCTCTCCTGCTATCCTTATGAGTGTAATGTTAATGGAATGGGAAGATCTTCCCCACCCATTAATAGGTCTCATGTGAATCCCATTAAGAGAAGTTTGCTTAGGAGAGATTTACATGTAGGAAGGCTCACACCTTTTGCTAATTTCTAATTAGGCAGTGGGTCAGGAGGGTTGTGATGCCCTCTGGCTTTGAGAACTGTGTATATACTCCAACATGAGGTTTTGCTTTGGGGGCTAGCTTATGAGAAGGACTTTATGATTCCCTGGTTGAGACTCTGAGTGACCGTATGTTCAGAGCTCCCAGACTCCTCAGAGGTAAAGGCTCTCTTGATTCAGTGATGGATGTAAAGCTTTGATTCAGGCAGTAGAGCCCTATCTGTTGGTCTTTATTTTTCTGCTTGTATTTTCTCTGAAGTTCAGGGTGTTGACTTCCCCTGAACTAAGTGAATGATATATATATATATATACATATATATATATGTATGTATGTATACATAATGTGTGTGTATGTGTTTAATTAAAGTAAGATTGTTGACCCCTTAAAGCAGATCTAAGAACCTGTGCTAGCAGCCATCCTGGGTGTGCCTGTATAGTTGCTGTTACAGTGAGCAAGAAGGAAAAACATGGGCCAGAGGAGAAGAGTGAAGTGAATTTGGAATTGGTTGAATCATTAGACTTAAAGAATAGCCATTAATGTCAATTCCTTCTTGTTGTTATTCAGTTGTGTTCGACTTTTTATGACTCTGTGGACTATAGCACACCAATATTGTCCATAGTGTTTTCTTGGCAAAGAGACTGGAGTGGTTTGCCATTTCCTTCTCCAGTGGATTAAGACAAATAGAAGTTAAGTGACTTGCCCAGGGTCACACAGCTAGTAAGTGTCTGAGGCTGGATTTGAACTCAAGTCTTCCTGACTTTCAGGCCCAGAACTCTATCCACTGAACCACCTAGCTCAATCTATGTCAACTTAATCTATGTCAACTCAGAGAGAGGCCTCTAATGGAATGTTTCAGGGATCTGTACTTGGTCCTGAGCTGTTCAATACTTTCTTGAATGACTTAGGTGAAGATATCAATGAAGCGATTAAAAAAACAAATAACTTTCAGATGACACAAAGCTGAGAGGGATAGCCAACATGTTGGACAATAGAGTCAAGACCCAAAAGATCTCCACAGGTTAGAATATTGAGACAAATCCAATAAGATGATAATTATTAGGGATAAATACAAAGTCTTCTACATGGGTATTATTGTTGTTCAGTTGTGTCCAACTCTTTGTGACCGGTCGGGGTTTTCTTGGCAAAGATACTGGAGTAGTCTCCCATTTCTTCTCTAGCTCATTTTTTTACAGATGAAGAAACTGAGACAAACAGGGTTAAGTGACTTGCCCATGGTCACACAGCAGTTCCTGAGGCCAGATTTGAACTCAGGAAGATGAGTATTTCTGATTTCATGCCCAGTGTTCTCTCCACTGTGCCACCTAGCTGCCCTTGGATACAAGGAATAAAATGCACAAAGGTGTGCTAGGGGAAGGTGTGGCTAGACAAGAGCTCATGTGAAAAAAATTGAGTGGAGGGAAGATACAGATTATCAGCAAGATGGTGTATACATACTCCCTCATCCCAAAACCTCAGAATGACAAGAAATGTACCAAATCTATAGAAACTAAATCTTCTTCTAGGAAGAAGAAAAGATAGGGATGTTTATACACAATGTAAATATTTCTGAAATACCAGGGGATGTTTGAATTACCTGAAGTTCCACTAAAGCTAACTACCTACATGCTGACCTGCATGCAGTATGAACAACCCGATAAACTTGTGTCTGTAGTTCCAGATGAAGTGACCCTTACTCTTTCTCTCCACTCCATATGAATGCCCATACTCCAAAAACTGATAGAAAACATGGATCCTACCCAGCCACAAGGGGACACAACAATGATAGGGAAGACCTGGAAGTATAAAGCCAGCAAGAAGGGATGGAGATTCCATTTTTGAGGGAAAAGGGCTATAAATCTGGCTACAGCAATCTCCCCACGAACTTTATACATGATACAGACCCAGACAAACCCCAATATCTCCTAATTTGAGGCTGAGGCCTCTCAGCCATGGGGGTCGTGAGAGGATAAAATGAGTATGTCACTAAAGTGGAAAGGAAAACAGCGCAGAGGGAAGCCTGATGCAAACTGCCAAGTATAGAAGAAAAAAGGCTGAAAAACAAAATAGCCAAGAGAGAAAGGCTGGGAATGAGCCCAGCTCCCAAATAGATAAACCAACAGTATGACTCATAAAGAAAGAAGGAAAAATGAGCAAGCATCCTATAAAAGGCCACAATACTGTGAATAAGTATTATTCTTTAAAGGAAGATTTAAAAAGAGATCAAGATAAATAATTTTTCTAAATCCCCAGAAATAATGAGATAACAAAAACAAACTCTGCAATGATTCAAAGGTGAAATAAAACTCTTAAAAGTCAACATTAGGACGGAAATTGGGCCAGAAATGAGAGGTCTTAAAGACAAATAAGGCAAAATTTACAAAAATAAGAGCCATTCCCCAGTTGATAAATGGTCAAAGAACGGGCAGTTCTCAGGAAAAAAAAAAAAAAGATCAAAGCTATCTATAGTCACATGAAAAAATGCTTAAATCACTATTGATTAGAGAAATGCAAATTAGAACAACTCTAAGATACCACTTCACACCTATCAGATTGGTTAATATAACAGAAAAGGAAAATGACAAAAGTTGGAGGGGATGTGGGAAAATTGGGACACTAATATACTGTTGGTGAAGTTGTGAAATGATATAACCTTTCTGGAGAACAATTTGGAATTGTGCCCAAAGGGCTATAAAATCGTGCATACTTTTTGACCCTACTGGGTCAAAACTAGGTCCTAATACTAGGTCCGTATCCCAAAGAAATCAAAGAAAAGGGAAAAGGACTTCTTTGTACAAAAATATTTATAGCAGCTCTTTTTGTAGTAGCAAAGAATTAGAAATTGAGGAGATATCCATCAACTGGGATGTGGCTGAACAAGTTGTGGTATAGGATTGTGATGGAATACTATTGTACTATAAGAAATGATGATCAGGATGATTTCAGAAAAACCTGGGAAGACTTACATGAACTGATGCAAAGTGAAGTGAGCAGAACCAGGAGAACATTGTACACAGTAACAGCAATATTGTATGATGATCAACTGTGAATGACTTAGTATTCTTAGAAATGTAATGATCCAAGAAAATTCTGAAGAGCTTATGATGGAAAAATGCTATTCTCCTCCAGAGAAAGAACTGATGAACTTTGAATGCAAACAGAGGCATACATTTTTAAACTTTATTTTTATTGTCTTATTTTGTTCATGTTTTCTTTCGCAACATGGCTAACATTGAAACATGTTTCGCATGACTTCATATATATATTTACATATATATGTATATATATATAATTGATATCAAATTGCTTGCTTTCTGAAGGAGGGGGGAAGGGTAGAAAGGAGGGAAAGAATATGGAGCTCAAAATTTTAAAAAATGATTGTTGTATTTTTTACATGTAATCGGGAAATGTTTAATAACATAAATAAAAATAATTTTAAAAGAAGACAAGAACAAAAGGCAAAGTAGTCAACTTAGAACACACAAGAACATTTACATTTGTCTTTCCAAAATAGTAGAGACTCTGAAAAAAAAATGACATATTTGGAACTCGGAAATACAGATGTAAAGGAAAAATTGGCAGAACAGAAGCAAAATACAACTTTGAAAGAATACATGAATTCTATACAATTCTAAGAAACCGGTCTTGAATATAGAATGGACAGAAATAATCTCCCAGAAAAAAAAGACTGATCTAGAAACCTAACTATGACTCTACAGGAAATAGTTCAAGAGAATTGTCCAGAAATTTTGAAGGCAGATAACAAAGTACTACTCAATTAAATCCATAGATTACTCACATACAGTCATTTCAAGCTTAAAACTCCATGGCATGCGATGATTAATTTTAGAATTTCAATGCCAAGCAATAAATGTTGTAAGCAGCCGAGAGAAAGGACTTTAGCTATGATGGGAAGGATAACTAGGTGACACAGTGGATAGAGTGCTGGATCTGAAGTCAAGAAGAACTGAGTTCAAATCTGGCCTCAGACGTTCACTTGCTGAGGAAGTCACTTAACCCTGTTTTCTAAGGGTTTTAAACCCTAGTTTACTCATCTGAAAAATGAGCTGGAGAAGGAAACAGCAAACCAGTCCAGTATCTTTGCCAAGAAAACCCCGAATGGGGTCATGAAGAGTTAGATATTACTGAAAATGACTTAAAAAGTATTACAGAACTGGGATGGGGGTGCTATTTGGTACCAAGTGTTCTACTTTGGTAAATACCCCTTTCTAAAAGCTACTTATGACTGGCCTACTAAAATTATTCTCAACTAATAATCTTGAGGGAAAGCACATGGATGGGGGCTTGGTTTGATGGTACTGGAGAATTGCCCTCAACTCCTCACAGTGAGGGGGGATTCAGCTTTGCTCCGGGCTCCAGAATGAGTGTGAGATAATAATCCTCAAAATTTATCTAGGCTACATATAGGGCAATATTCTGGAATAAATATTGGGCCCTTTACCATTTCACAGGAGAGATCACAAGGGTCTAGATTCAGAGAAGGAGCAAGGTTATACAGAACTGAGCTGGAAAAACACAGCAGCCTAGGTTAGCCAACGAAAGTAGATAAAGAAGGTAGGACTGAGATGTTGCAGAGAAGAAAGATAGTGAGAAGGGCCATTGGCCCTAGAGGCACCTAGAAGTGAAAGACTTGGGCTGGAAGATGGCAGAGCAAAGGCAGGGACTTGCCCGAGTTCTCCCAAACTCCCTGTTTCAACAATTCAGCTAGCAGCTGCTGTGGGGGTAAAAGACCAACACAAGCCCAACAACAAGCATGCTGCCAGCATAGGTTCTTTTGATCTGCTTTACTAAGGAAGCAACGTTAAGTGGTTAACAATCTTATTTCAATCCAACATACAAATATCATTCACTTAGTTCAGGGGAAAAAGCCAGCACGCTGAACTTCAGAGAAAATACAAACAAATTACAAAGATACATTATAAACAGACCAAATACAATTCATAGTTACCAAGAAACCATCAACATCTGGGTTCACAAGCTGGAGGGCTCATAACTACAGCTACCCAGAGTCTCCACATCAATACTCCTCCAAGAGTGAGAGCCCCAAGCAAATAGCTCTGTTCTCTCTTTTTATATACTCTTTAGCCATCATCAAACATCATCTGGGCGACCAGAGCTTAGGCTCCTACTGTTGGCTCTGGTCTTAGCAACTCCCCTAAGGACCCTCAGGGCTTCACACCTACATAGGCTTAGCACCTAGTAATCAGGGGTTTGGCCTTGGGGTTTAGAACCTAGTAAGACTCAATCAGGGAAAGCAGTGACTGGCGTGAGCTCCCCACCAAGTTCCTCCAAAAACCTATAAAACAATGGCTCTGAACCAATTTTAGAGCTGCAGAACCCACAAAGTGGCAGAGGGAAGCAGGGCTCCATCGCAGGACAGCCTGGATGGTCCCTGGGTAAGGTCGGTCCCACACGGACCTCCCAGCCGCCAGCCGAGGGGAGCGTAGCTGAGCGCAGCGCGCACAGCGCGAACAGACCAGACGCGGACCTACCAGACCAGGAGACGAGCGGAAAGTGCCCTGGCATCCCGAAATATCGAGCTGTGGCATGTACCAGACCTCTCAACCCACAAAGAGCAAAGACAGCA
>CM053622.1:46452377-46473630 GCA_028646595.1 Phalanger gymnotis | reverse complement strand
AATGAGATATTTCACATTAACTTCCATTTTTTCATTCTTTTGGTTCTGTTTGATTATATCTTGATTTCTCATCAAATCACTAGCTTCCACTTGCTCCAATCTAATTTTTAAGCTAGTGTTTTCTTCAGTGGTCTTTTGGACCTCCTTTTCCATTTGTCTAATTCTGCCTTTCAAGGCATTCTTCTCCTCATTGGCTTTTTGGAGCTCTTTTGCCATTTGAGTTAGTCTATTTTTTAAGGTGCTGTTTTCTTCAGTATATTTTTCAGTATATTTTTGGGTCTCCTTTAGCAAGTCATTGACTTGTTTTTCATGGTCTTCTCCCACCCTTCTCATTTCTCTTCCCAATTTTTCCTCTGCTTCTCTAACTTGCTTTTCCAAATCCTTTTTGAGCTCTTCCATGGCCTGAGACCAGTTCATGTTTTTCTTGGAGGCTTTTCATGTAGGCTCTGTGACTTTGTTGACTTCTTCTGGCTATGTTTTGGTCTTCTTTGTCACCAAAAAAGGATTCCAGAGTCTGAGACTGAATCGGGGTGCGCCCTCGCTGCCTGGCCATGTTCCCAGCCAACTCACTTGACCCTTGAGTTTTTTGTCAGGGTATGACTGCTTGTAGACTAAAGAGTTCTATGTTCCAAGCCTGGGAGGATGCGCCAGCTCTACCACGCCAGCACTCCTCCTTCCCCAAGAACCCCCAACCAGGACTGGACTTAGATCTTCAGCAGGCTCTTCACTCTTGCTCTGATCTGCCAGTTAATTCCTCCCACCAGGTAGGCCTGGGGCCAGAAGCAACTGCAGCTGTAGTTCTAAAGCTGCTCTACCTCCGCTGCCCCTGGGGCAGTGGCCAAAGGGCAAACTCTATCCCAGTCCCCAGGAGCTCCTCCCACTAACCTATTCTGTTGTCCTTGGTGTTTGTGGGTTGAGAAGTCTGGTAACTGCTGCAGCTCACTGATTCAGGGTGCTAGGGCACGCTCTGTCCGGCTCCCGGTTTGATTGGTCCATGCCCACCCATGCTGGGCTCCACTCCCAGCTCCGTGTGAGATAGACCTTACCCAGAGACCATCCAGGCTGTCCTGGGCTAGAGCTCTGCTTCCCTATGCTATTTTGTGGGTTCTGCAGTTCTAGAATTGGTTCAGAGCCATTTTTTATAGGTTTTTGGAGGGACTTGGTGGGGAGCTCACGCAAGTCCCTGCTTTCCAGCCGCCATCTTGGCTCCACCCCCGTAAAGACAATTTTTAACATTATTTTAAAAATTTTTAGCTCCAGATTTTCTCCATCCCTCCTTTAGTTCCCCCCTCCATAAGACAGTAAGAAATATGATATAGGTTATATATGTGAAATCATGTAAAACATACTTCCATATTAGTCATGTCTCTAAATTTTTTTGACATCCTATCAGTAAAAAGTTTTTGAGTATATGCACCTAATATGTACATATTTATTTAAAAGATATATAGATCCACTTCTTGCTGTTGTTCAGTCCTGTCTGACTCTTTGTGACCCCATTGGGGGTTTCCTTGGGAAAGATACTGGAGTGGTTTGCTATTTCCTTCTCCAGCTCATTTTTCAGTTGAGGAAGCTGAGACAAACAGGATTAAGTGACTGGCCCAGGGTCACATTGCCACATTTGAACTCAGGTCCTCCTGACTCCAAATGCTCTGTTTACTTTGCCACTTAGCTGTCCTACAGATGCACTACTATATAATAATTATGGACATTGTATGCAAAAATGGAAAACAAAAAGGATGGGGCAAAAGATGAAATTATATTTGATTGTAGAGGTAATAGGGAGCCATTAGAGTTTATTGAGTGTGTGAGTGACATGGCCAGACCTATACTTTAGGAGAATCATTTTGGCTGCTGTGTGGAGAATGGATTAGGGTGAGGAGAAACGAGGCGGGGGGCCTAACTAAGAGGCTATTGCAATAATCCAGATGAGAAATTCACACTCCACCAAGGTGGTGGCTGTATGAATAGGACACACCTAATTTTACTGTGCTTTTTTTTTTTTTTAAACAAATTAAAGGTTTGTAGCAACCCTGTGGTAAGGAAGTCTACGGGTGCCATTTTCCAAACAGTATTTGTTCACTTTATGTCTCTGCGTCACATTTTGATCATTCTCACGCTATTTCGAACTTTCTATTACATCTGTTATGGTGATCTGTGATCAGTGATCTTTGATGTTGCTACCATAATTGTTTTGGGGTGCCATGAACTATGCCCCTACTAATAAATGCGTGTGTGTTCTGACTGTTCCACCGACCTGCTGATTCCCACTTCTTTCCCTCTTCTCAGGTCTCCCTATTCCCTGAGACAGCAATATCGAAGAATATTATGTAAATAATATTGCATAAAATTATTAATAATGTATAATTATATATTATTATGCATAATACATATTACATTAAAAATTACAAAACAGGGACAGGGTTTGAGACAATTGACTCCAATTTTGAAAGTCAAATGTGGGTAAAATGCCCTCAAACAGCATCATCTGCTACAGAGAAATCTTTCAGGAAAGGAAGACTCAACAGATGCAACAAACTTCATTGTTGTCTTTTTTAAAGAAATTGCCACCCCAACCTTTAGTAATCACCACTCCACTCAGCCAGCGGCAAGCAGCACCCAGGCAAGACCCCCTTCCAGCCGAAATTTACAACGTGCTGAAGGTTCCAATGATGATTAGCATTTTTAGCTATTTTTTAAATTTTTAATTAAGTTAATCTAATTAAATTAATTTATTTTTAATTAAATTAATCTTTAATTAAAGTGTGTGCATTGGTCTTTTTTAGACATAATACTATTGCTCACTTAATAGACTACATACAGAGTAAACATAAATTTTATATGCACTGGGAACCAAAAAACTTTGTCTAACACTTTATTGTGATATTCGTTTTATTTTGGTGGCCAGGAACTGAACCCACGACATCTCTGAGGTTTGCCTGTATGGAGAAGGTAACAGATGAAAGAAGGGCTTTGTAGGTAAAAACGACACATTTTGATGATTGATTGGCTGTGTGGGGTGAGTGAGAATGATCAAGGATGATATGAGGTTGTGTGAACCTGGCAGACTGAAGGGATAGTGGTGACTTTGACTGAAATAAGGGTCAGAAAAGGGGTGGGTTTGGGGGAAAAGATCATGGAATGGCATCTGCAATGCAGATCACAACCCAACTGCTGCCTTAGAGCCGCCCACTGAGGGGTGCCTACCACAACCCCATTTTGATTTGGGAGGCAGGGGGTGGGGTGGGAGAGTTGATTCACAATGGGCAAAGGGGGACGGTAGAGTTAGGTTGGAGACAAGCCTGTTACTGGATGTTCTGGGCGGGGGCAGGATGCTACAACCCATCTTTCTACTTTCTAATTGGTTGATTGCCCCCTCCTTGTGGTCATGGTACTATGGTATCAGGGCTCCCTTGGAATCCTATCCTGCCAAGTGATCTCAATGATTCCTAAAGTCCTTTCTAGTCCTGTCAAGCCATGTTTCCATAATAGACTGGAAAAGTATTTTAGGACCAGGCCTTTGATTTCTTTCTAAATCTTGTGAGAAGACTCCCTTCCTCACTGCAAAACATCCTGCAACCTGGAGAGATGCCAAGTGTTATTATCCCCATTTTATGTAAGGGAAAACTGAGGCTGAGAGAGTCAAGTCACTTGGCTGGACTCTGTTCATACAGCTGTCAACTGCTAAAGCATCCATTCAAACTTGGGTCTCTCCTGACTTCATTTCCGTTTTACTTTGATGCTCTGTGTTCTAAGGCCTCCCCTAGCTCTGACATTCTATATTTTGTATGCTAGGGACCTGCCCAGTTTTGAGATTCGATGCTCTAAGGTTCCATCTGACTGAAAAATGAATCACTATCTAATGATAGATGTGGGTGGATGACAGAGCAAGCACTCTTATGTTATCAGCCCCTCCTGTGGCCATTCCCTCCAAGGATATCCCTACCAAGATGAAGGGCCTGGGCTATCTTTAGGGAGGGTGTGCTGCTTTGGATACCCTGGGGGGCCCAGAGAATTCTCAGGGGCTTAGGGTATCTCTGGGGAGTGTAACAGGCCTGACATGGCTATATGGGCTAAGAGACACTGAGGTTGTCTTTAGTGAGTGGGAGGGGTCTGGAACATCCTTCTGGGTGTAAGTGTAATGGGCCTGACATGGCTATACGAGCTAAGAGACACTGAGGTTATCTTTAGTGAGTGGGAGGGGTCTGGACCATCCTTCTGGGTGGGTAGAAGGGACCCACAGCTATACGTAGAGGACATGGGCAATCTGAACCATTGCAAAGGGAAAAGGAGAAGGCCAGGGCTGATCTTAGATACATGTGAGGGTCCTAGTGCCCTAGGACTAGCTCCTAAGGAACGTGAAGGGCCAGCATGATTCTTAGGGACTAGTGTGTCCTTAAGGCAGTTAAGGTCACAGAACTTTCCCGAGGCGTTTGAATTAAGCCCAAGCCCATAGCAGAAAGTGGGAGGTGCCCAGATTTTGCCAAGGAGGTTTGGAGGGCAAAGGACATCCCTAGAAGGTTCCTACAGGCCATCCCTAGGGAACAGCAAAGGCCCTTGCATCCCTTGGAGTTGTGAGAGGCCCTGAGCAGCATGAGGTACTGGGAGAATTCTAATTATGATAACAATAATGTTATCAGCATTTATACTGAGCTCGAGCTTTGCAAAACACTTTACATATGTGATCTCATAGACCCTTATGTACATGTAGGTGCTATTATGGGCATTTTATAGGTAAGGAAACTGAAATAGAGAGAAGTTAAGTGATTTACCCAGTGTCACACAGTCAGTAAGTGTCTGCAGCAGGATTTGAACTCAGCTCTTCTTGACTTTGAGGCCAGGAGGCCAGTGCTCTACCCACTATGAAAATTGGCTCCAGGGGCCTAGAGCTCCTTCGAATGTGCAAAGGAAAGCCAGGATAACCCTTAGATGTCTGACCCTACAAAGGATATAGGGCCCTAAAGATGTCTCATTGAGGTGAGGACAACATAGGGCTTTCCTTAGGGGCATGAGAATACGAGGGCTATCTGGAGGTTTGGGGAGGTCCAGCGCCTCCCCAGAGTACAGTGAATAACCTAAGAGTATAAGGGGCCTGAGCCATCTCTAAGGGACCTAATGGAGCTAGGGCAATCCCCAGGAACTGTAACCACCCTTAGGGTTTGTGAGGACAACAGGATATCCTAGGGGTTGTGAGGGGCCCTAGAGCATGCGAGGGGCCTGATGCATCCTCAGGAGTTATAAGGGAAAGGGAGGAAGGGAATAAGTACTTATACAGTGCCAGGCATTGTGTTGAACCAGGGGTGGGGAGCCTTTGGCCTGGAGGCTGCATATGACCCTCTAGGTCCTCAAGTGCAGCCCTTTGACTGGATCCAGACTTCGCAGAACAAATCGGAGGCCGGAGGTGCCCCACCCCCGTCAGCCAAACCCTTTTTACAAATATTTTCTCATTTGATCTTCTCAACAACCCTGAGAGGCAGATGCTATTTTATTCTCATTTTACATTTGAAGAAACTGAGGCAGACGGAGGTTAAGTGACTTGCTCAGAGTCACACAGCTGGTATCTAATGCCAGATTTGAACTCATCTTCCTGATTCCAGATCCCCCACTCTGTCCACTTCAGAGCAGCCGCCCCTTTTAAGAGGCCTGAGAGTCCTTAGGACCCATGGAGCTCCTGAGGATGTCCCCGGGGAGGAGAGACTTGGGATTGGTGGAGGCATACAGAAGTCTTCCCTAGTGGACAGTGAGGCTCCCAGAGCTGGCTCCAGGGGCGTAAGGGCATTCCTCTCAGGGCATCTCTAGGGAAGGGTGAGGTACCCTAGGGAGTTAGAGGAACTAAGGCAGGAAGAGGAGAGAAACTGTGGTTGGAACCAAGAGACTCAATGTGACATGGTGGAAAAAAATTACTGGCGTTGGAGCCCAGAGGCCCTGGGTTCATATTCAGACTCTGCCATTATCATTTCCCTTTGGTAAAATGAGAAGGGAAGCTAAGTGGAGCAGTGGATAGAGTGCCCTGTCTGGAGTCTTCTTGAGTTCAAATCTGACCTCAGATACTTCCTAGCTGTGTGACCGTGGGCAAGTCACTTCACCCTGTTTGCCCCAGTTTCCTCACCTGTAAAATGAGCTGGAGAAGGAAATGGCAAACCGCTCCAGTAACTTTGCCAAGAAAATCCCAAATGGGGTCACGAAGTGTCGGAGGCGACTTCACAACAACAAAATGAGTGGATCTGGGTAAATGAACTGAGGTCCCTTTCAATTCAGTCTTTATGATCCCAGGCCATTCCTGAAAGATGCGATGCCTAAAAATCACCGCTAGTGGCTGACTGAAGGGCCTGCACCTTCTCATATAGCTCTCCCCGTGTGGGACCTTGCGAAGAAAGGTCCTTTGTAACTCTTAAAGCCCGATGTGAGCTGCTGGCATTACTACAGCTGTGCTGGTCCCGCCCTTCCTTCTCAGGAGGCTAGGCTGAGCTCCCACGCACCTCCAAGGAAGGGTTGGGTCGGTCTGAGCTTCTGGCTCCGCCCTTTCCCCAGGTGGGCCTTTCCCTATGCCCGCCCTACTTCCCCGCCCTCTGGACAACCCCACCGCCACCGCCGCCTCTCCGGGCCAGCATCCTACTCCAAACCACCAGGTGTCCCGGCGCCCGAGGGCAGCGCCTGCCCGCAGGTGTGCAGGTGGGGAGGCGGGACTGCGCAGCAGCCCACCTGCTGGAGCCCCGGGCCAAGTGGCGCTCACCTTAGAGGAACTTGCCGCAGGCAAGCAGGCGGCCCGAAACTGGGAGCTCGGAGCCCTTCCTCAGCTGGGACCCCTGCCGGAATCCTTCTCCTAGTCATGACCCGCTGGCCTCTTCTCTTCGCCCTGCTGCTGTCCTGGAAGTTGGATATAGCTGGAGGTAGGGCTTGGGAGCCGGGGGCGCCCTCTCTTCGCTAAATCCTTGGGCGGTTTGGAAGAGTTAGGAGTTGGGCGAGAGTAGGGATCTGGCCTGGCCTGCTACAGATGCCTCCCATCGTGCCATACACCCCCCAAATTGTAGATGATGTAGAAGAAATGCCGACTTCATCCCGTCCTTCTTCCGTTCCCCAGGCAGACTTTCTTAAAATGTCTGCAGCTTCGCTTGCTACTCCTAGATACTCTCCAGGAAGTGAGTTGCTTGGTGTCAACTGGCTGTTGCGATTTAAATCCTTTTCTTTCTCACATCCTAAATGGCACGAAACAGGTGGCCATTCCCCAAGACTTGGTCAACCTAGATTCACAGACTAATAGAGCTGGGAACCTAACCTACCCCTCCCACCCCATCTCCCCCTTTCCTAGTGGTGCAGATTTTCTCCCTTTTATTTCTACTTACTGTGATGTCCTGGACCTTCCCCTAGTTCTAGCCTTAACTGTTCACATTCTCCAGGATTAGGTGAGCACCAACCTGCTTTTTTCCTTCTGGTTCAGCAAATATTTCTTTCTGTTTTGGTTTTTCATTTTTATTGGTATCTTTTAAAAAAAATCACCTTCCTTTCTGAATATTAGAGGCAACTAGGCATCACAATGAATAGAACCTTGGACTTGGAGTTGGGTTTGACTAAACCCGAGTTCATATACAGCCTCAGGCACTTACTACCTGTGTGACTGTAAGCGAGTCACTTAGCCTCTGTTTGCTTCAGTTTGCTTATCTGTAAAATGGAGATTATGATAGCACATACCTTCCAGGGTTGTTGTGAGGATTAAATGAAATAATATTTGTAACAGCACTTTGCAAATTGTAAACCTTAAATGCTAACTATTATTAGCTTTGTTACAAGGGATTGGATTGGATAGTGGGTGACAGCATCATCACCACCACCACCACCATCATCATCATCGCTATTAACATCATTACCACCCTCATCATCATCATCTCCCACTGCCCAACCAGCCATCCCTTGTACCAAATAATTACAGAGAGAAAAAAAAGCAGGTCGGGAAAACTAACCAACATCTTGACTGAGTTTGACTGTACACAGAATAGTCCGCATCCATAGCTCTTCCCATACCTTTACACCCACACCCCAAATGTGGAAGATCTCTTCTTTTCTCCGGGTCAAAGCTTGATCAATCCACTTACCCATTGGTCAGCTTCTTGTCAAACATAATTCAAGTGACTTCTTCGTGCACGGTCCTAGGCTGAGCTCTGGTTACAAAGGTGTCCATAAATAACCTAAAATGTGCAGAAAGGGCAAAGGGGGAAGTTGGAAACTGTGCTGTAGGCATGGGGTAAATGGAAGAACTCCTTTGGCTGGAGGCTGGGAGGCTGCAGTGGGGTGTCGGTGGAGAGGGGTCAGGAATGACTTTATAGAGTAATGGAGTCACCTGAGCTGGCGGGGGTGGACTTCAGCAGGTGAAGAGGAGGCTTGTGTTCCAGGTGGGGGGGCTGTCTGTATGAAGGCAGAGTCCCAAGTCACTGGGGTGTAGATTTCATGAAGGAAAGTAGCATGAGATTAAAGCAGGACAGATAGGTAGGTGCTGGATCATGAGATTAAAGCAGGACAGATAGGTAGTTATTAGATCATGAGATTAAAGGAGGACAGATAGGTAGGTGCTAGATCATATAGAGCCTTGAATGCCAGGCTAAGGAATTTCTGTTTTGGTCTGTAGGTAATAGGGAAGGAACCCCAGAAAGCTTTAGAATTGCCTTGTACCTTCACTGGTTTCTTGGCAGGTCCTCCAGTGTCTCCTCCTTATGTCCATTAGTAGTTTCTCCACCAGGAGGCAGCATGGTCAGGTGGAAAAAGCATTGACCATGGAGTCAGAGGACCTGGGTATGAGTTACATCTCTGATGCTCACTGCCTGTGTGACCTTCGGCAAGTCACTTAATAGCTGTCAGCCTCAGTTTCCTCTTCTGTATAATTAGCACCTACCTCTCAGGATTGTGAGGATCAAGTGATAATATTTGTAAAAAGTGCTTAGTACAGTGCTTGACACATAGTAGGTATATATAGGCTAGCTGTTATTTATTATTATTATTAAATGTCAGCAGTCATTAAAAAACCAATTTAGATATTCATAGATTACAGATATATTTCTAATCACTTAGGAGAGTTAGGTGAAGCTGGGGGTGATACCACATGGTCCAATGGAGAGAGCCCTAAATTTGGAGGGTCAGGAGGCCTGGATTCTAGTCCCAGCTTAGCTATTTGCTCAAATAGCTCATCGTGTGACCTTGTACAAGTCACTTACCCTCTTTGGCTTCCGTTTACTCCTTTCTAAAACAAATCCATGCTTCAGGACTTCAGTTGTTCCTGAGAGAGCCATATGAATCCAGAGGTCTGTTTCCCCCCTGCCTGGCAAGGGGAGGTAGAGTAGTTGGGGAGCAAAGGGAGAGAGAAGATTGATGGGGAGGAGAAGCAGAGTCCCTGTGCTAATGAGAAAGAACCATGCAGAGTCTCAGCCAGATCCTTGAACCTTAGCCAGCTAGGTGTTGCAGTGAGTACAGCTCTGGGCTTGGATTCTGGAAGACCCGATTTTAAATCCTGTCTGAAGACACTTTCTATATGTACGAGCCTGGGCAAGTCCATTAGTCTCTGCCTGCCTCACTTTGCCCTTAAATGAAAAAAAAAAGAAATAGCACCCACCTCCCTGGGCTGTTGTGGGGATCAGATGAGATTGTGTTTTTCATAAGTTCTTTGTAAACCTTTGTAAACTGTGCTAAGTGCCATATAGAGACTAGCTCATTTATTAGCCATTAGAAGACACACCTGGCCAGGCTGGGCATCTAAAGGTCTGTAAGCAAAGTGGTATCTGGGGAGCCCTGCCAGGGCTAGAGAGAGGAAATAGCTGGATTTAATTAGATAAGGAAATATTTACTCACCCACACCCTGGGGCAGGTCCACCTGTGGAGTTCCCTGACAGGGTGGAGCGAGATGGAAGGAGAGAAGACCAGCCAACCACAAAATAGCAAAGTTGGCCAAGACTGCTGTCCCTTCACTTCTGACTGCTCAGGGATTCCCTTTCTGGTGGAATAGGAAAAGCCCTACCCTGTGACTCAAGTAAATTTAAGGCTTTTTCCATCATTGATGCTGTTCTAAGGGCCCTCCCAGCTCTAGTATCCTAGATTCTAAGGACCTTCCCGGATCTTACATCCTTAGTTCTAAGGGCCCTCCCAGATCTGACATCCTGGGTTCTAAGAGCCCTCCCAGCTCTCACACCCTGAGTTCTAAAGGCCCTCCCAGCTCTGACATCCTGAATTCTGAGGGCCCTCCCAGCTCTAGCATCCTGGGTTCTAAGGGCCCTCCCAGCTCTGAACATCCTGGGTTCTAAGGACCCTCCCAGCTCTGACATCCTGGGTTCTAAGGGCCCTCCCAGCTCTGAACATCCTGTGTTCTAAGGGCCCTCCCAGCTCTTAACATCTCGAGTTCTGAGGGAGCCCTCCCAGCTCTGAACATTCTGGCTTCTAAAGGGCTTTCCCAGCTCTGATATTCTGGGTTCTAAGGGCCCTCTCAGCTATGACATTCTATGGTTTTATGATTCCTGGGACCACAGGACTTGTTAGGCCACCCTGACAGGCCAGAGGTCAAGGCCCTTGGTGGGGGGCGGGGAGGCAGGGGGGTGGTGTTTGAAGGAAACCTTTTATTGCCCCTCAGCTATGGTACCAACTTTGCCTTCTGTAGGGTGAATCTTGACCAAGGATCCAAAAGGCTAAGCTGTCTCCTAGGACAGGAATTCCTCCCTCTATTTTAAAGGGTTAATAGATAGGAAGAAAGAGCCAAGCCTGGAACTCTCAGTTCCTTGCAGGGGCTGGAGAACAGAAAGGGATAATCCTAATCTATGAGGATTTAATATTCTTATATGAAAAACCAACCAGATCTTCTCCATTCTTTCTTTAGCGAATGCTTCCAGTGCTATCATGAACACCCACTCTACCAGCTTCCCCATCTCCTCCCACAGTGACTCCCCCTCTACCACCACCACCACCTCCCACAGTGACTCCCCCTCCACCACCACCTCCCACAGTGAATCCCCCTCCACCATCTCCTCCTACAGTGACCCCCCCTCCACCACCTCCTACAGTGACTCCCCCTCCACCACCACCTCCCACAGTGGCTCTACCTCCCACACCAGCTGGCCCTTCTCCACAACTACCCTTGAGGTCTCCTCTCCAGACTCCAGCACCTTCTCTGGAGCTCCATCAGCTGCTACAAGCATGACAACCCCAGAAGAGGGGTTCACCAAACTGGGGATCAGTGCTAGTTCAGGTGAGGGCCCAACCCTGAGGGGCTAACCTTGGGGTCAGGCTAAGACCTGACAAGCTGATCATTATCTGGAAGGGCACCAGACGGCGCTGTTGCCTCATGGGAGCTCACACAGGTGTCAGGGAATCAGGGGTAGAAGTGAGCTTTGCTGGGAAGGTTGTCGATCAAAGGAGAGATGAAGATGTGGGTTAGACTCCAGAGTGCCCTGCTGTGCTTGGGCATCCTTCCCTTCATTCCCTACCCCTTTACCTTACTCAAGGGGCCCTGCAAGGGCAGCAGCAGTGGGGGGAGGGGGAATGGATGACATTGATGGGGGAGCGAAAGAGCCTAACTGGGAATCTCCCTCCCCATGCCCCTAGGAGCGACGCAGCGTAATCCTGCAGTGGTGATCGTGGTCTGCCTGTTCGTGTCTATTCTGGTCCTGGGCTCTGCCATGGTGGCTGTGAAATGCTGCCGGAAGAATACGAGAGGCTTTGAGAAGATGGATGAGATGCCCATGGTCTGTGCCTCTGAGGAAAGATCACCCTGATTCCTCTCTGATGAACCCTCCCTTCCTTCCCCTCTTTCTCTCCCTCCCCTTTTCTCTCCCTCCTCCTTTTTCTCCCTCTTTTGTCTTCCTACCACTTCCTCTGCCCCCTTCCTTTCTCTCCCCTCTTTCCCCTCCCGTTCTCTCTCTTCCTCTCCCCTTCTTTCTCTCCTTTCCCCCTTTTGTTCCTGCCCTCAGTCCTCCCCCATATTTTGCCCTACCCCACTGTTACCAACTCACCCTGGGAAAATTGCCAGAGGAGTGGGTTGAGACTGGCTGGCCTGAGGCATTGGTGGCTCCAAGGAACCCCCTAACCTGGTCCTCCCTGCCTTCTCACCCCAAGGGGGTAGCTCCCACCTGAATGCCTCCTGGTTTGTTTTTTCAGGAAACTGTTTGAGAGGAGGCACCCTTTGCAAGATTTCCCCCTCAGTGACCACAGACAGCAGTGGGAGGTGGCTTCTGCGGGGCTATTGGGACAGCTCCCATGTCCTGTCCCCCCTCCCATAAGGATACTGGTGTCTGTCACTGAATAAAATGAAGACTGAAATGAGACAGTGGCTCGCCCTGGATCCTCTAACTGGTATCAGCCTCCTCCACGCACACCTCTGCTACTAAAGTTGGGACATTCACCTTTGACTTTTGATTAAATGAGAACATCTAGTTTGTAAACCTGAAAGCACCATCTAAACACTATTATTATTATCTTACCGGAGCACCCCCATACCAAGGAAGGGGGCCAGTCCATACTGAGGTGGGTCACTCTCCCCTCTGGAGGGCAGGGCTTTGGGGTCAGGAAGCTGTGCTAGTGTAGAGCTGTGTCCTTCGTGCCCCTTCTTATTCCCAGGAAAATCATCGTCTTACTCTTGGCCCTAGAGAGGAAGGGGGAACTTAGCATCAGATTTGTGATCAGGAAAACCTGGATTTGAATTTTTGCTCTGCCCCTGACCAGCTATGCGACATTGGGAAAGGCCCTTCCATTTTTTGCAATAAGAAGAAGGAGGAGGAGGAGGAGGATAATGACAATTAGTATTTATTTGACACGTTTAGTTGTGCAAAGCACATTACATTTGTTATTTTATTGAATTTTCGCAATGACTCTCTGAGGTAGATACTATCGTTCTCATTTTACAGGTATACTCATGTGTAAAATGACTTCCTGGGAAATTCAGCTTCCAATTTAAGCCTCCATCCTTTGGGCTCCATTTTCAAGACCAACTGGCTCTCTTGCCCTTCATTTAACTGGCCAGGAAATAGTAGGAAATGACTTACCCAGAGTCACACAGCTAGTCATGGGGTAGAGCCAGGATTCAGCTCCTCAAACTTATTCCCACAGGGAAAGGAAATCAGTTCTGGAGCCTAGAATCAGCCCCCTATAGTGGTGTTCAGGATACTGGCAAGGGGTCTAAGAAGTGAGAAGGGACAGCCTCTTTTGGCTGTTCTTGCTTCTGAACCTGACCTTCTGCTCCTGGCTAAGGACTCTTGTTCCTGGGGCACTCACAGCCCCAGGAGTCCACCAAGGATGGAGGGCATGGACTGATTTTAGACTGCAGTGGAAATAGGGCCTGAGAGCTTTGGGGAGGGAGGTGATGTCCCCATTGGTTCCTTACCTACCTGGGATCTCTTCCTTGGGCCTTTGACTGACACAGTATGCAGAGGCTGAGGTTAGGGCCAGCTGAGGTTACCCTCGGTCATCAGGTGGGTGGGGGGAGGGGGCAGACAGCTTGGAAGGAGCCTGGAGGGACTGACGCAGGTAAAATATTAACCAACAGCTTTGGGAGAGGCAGGGGCCAGAAAGGCCTGAGAACCTCCCCCTCCAGCCTGTCCCTTTCTCCTTGGCACTGGGTCAGGTGCCTCCCTTACCACCTCCTCTGTCAAAGGAGTTGACTGACCCCAGAGGGGCCCCAGGCATCAGGTATGATTCTTTGTCTCCCCTCCATCCCCAGCCCCCATACCAGGGAGAAGCCAGACTTCCTGAAGACGCTTCCCTTGCCCTTTCAGGGATGGAGGCCAGTGACATTCGCTTTGAGAATAGCCTGTCCCCTCTTCCCTCCCTCCACTGCCTTAAAGGGTCAGAGTCCAGGCAGGCAAGCAGAGCCTGGTTCCCGTAATTGAGGGCACTCCATCAGTTCTACCCATAAGCTCTGGGCGCTGAGGTGACTGAGGTCTTGCCTTCCAGGATGGAGAGAAAAGCAAAGGGCAGAGAGGCAGGTGCAATGGGTTTGGAATTGGTCTCTGAGGATCTGGTTTTAAATCCTGCCTCCACTTCCTCACCTCTGCAGCGAGGTTGGAATATAGAAAATCTCTTCTGGCTTGAAAATTGCCATTGCAGGATAGGGGGAGAATAAATATTTATATAGAGCCTCCAAGGTGCCAAGTCCTGTGCTAATAATCACTTTTATAAATATTGTCTCCTTTGATCCTTACAACATGATGTGCTATTAATTAACCCTATTTTATAGTTGAGGAAACTGAGGCAAACAGCATCAGTGACTTGCCCAGGATCACACAGCTAGTAACTGTCTGAGGTCAAATTTGAACTTGGGTCTTCCTGATTCCAGGCCCAGCATCCTATCTACTGTACCACTTAGCTGCCATATACTGGGAGACACGTTGGGAGGAAGAGAGTCAGGAACTGACCCACAAATTCCAAGTGCTTGTTGACTTGGCACAGAAGACAGTGTAGGTCAGTGGAAAGAGCATTTACTTAGAATCAGGGGATTTGGATTTAAAAGTCCTGCCATTTACTCCCTATGTGGCCTTGGGCAGGTAATTTAGTGTATCTGGACCTCAGTTTCCTAGCCTGTAAAAGGAGGACTAGATGGCTTCTGAAAGTCCTTCCAGCTCTAAATCCAGACCCCCATAAACAATCTGTCATCACTTCCTTCTTGCATACCCAAAGTCCTAGTCCCCCACTCCAGAATGTCACATTTTTTTCTCCCCTGCCCCCCCTCTATTCCCACTCTCCTTCCCTTGCTGGGGCACACACACACACAGAGTCACGCTCTGGGTCTCTGGCCTCTGCCAGCTCACTGGCCCAAATCATCCAGAGTACCCAGAGGGAGGTGGAGGCTGAGGCCTAAGCTCCCCTGCCAGGTCCTAGGGCCTCAGCACACAGCAAGTTAAGGGGCAGTGTTGGGGGTGGGGGGTGGGGGGAGCCTGGCTGGCCAGAGCTCATTCTTCCTGACCTCCTTCTCTCAGAGGATTCCTGCCTGAGTCTGGTGCCCACAGCATAGCTTCTGATCTTAACCCACCCCACCTAGCCACCTTTTTCCTACCTCACCACACCTGAGTTAGGAGGACCCCTGGGGGGATGTCTCCCATCTGGAGGACCCAGGGCAACTCCAGCAGAGCCAGACCTTAGCTGTGTAAGTTCTGGGGAGTTGGGGGTGGGGGAGGGAAAAAGTAATTGCCAAGAACTAAGCTCCCTTGACCCCACCGTGAGGAACGGGACTGGGCTTTGGCCCCTTGCTGAGCTCCTCCTGGCCAGTGCCTCACATTCTCTTCAATCCGTGTTTAACTCCAATCTAAACTTGGCCCCTGGTTATATACACAAAGAAGATTCCTGGCCCTGGACGGGAGCAGGGCACAGAAGAGCAAGGTCCCCTGACTGCCTGCCTCTGGGGAGGAAAGGAGAGGCTTGAAGGGCATCTGTCTAAACAGGTAAGGGTTCCATCCCTCTCTACTGGACCGAGGTGGATCCTACCCAGGGCTAGCAGGGGCATCTCTGGAAATGGGAGTGAGAGGAGAGAGTGATGCTCCCCTGGGGACCACTTTGTCCATTCAGGATCCTGCTGGGCTGACCTGGGTCCCTGGGGACAGGACTAGGGAGAGCAGACACTGGTGATGCTGCCCATGGTGGCCAGGCCCTCTCACTCACATTCATTTCTGGTCCTCTCTCATGAGCCCCTCCCTGTGGGAAGGGAAGGGGCTCTGGCCTCTTAGGGGGGCTCCCTAGCTCAGCTCTGCTGGTGATGGAAAGCAGCTGTTATGGGGGGTTGGGGTAGGGAGTTGTGCCTCCTGTTTCACGAGGTTGGTATGGGCCTGTGTGTGTGTGTGCGTGCGCTTCGGATTTGTGGGAAGCTTTCCAAATGCCCCACCTCTGTTTCTACATTTTGTGATGGGCCCCAAAGTGTATGTTATGTGTGTCTATGACTCGTGTCGTATGTCTCGAGTACATGTTGTGTGTAACTGTGATGTGTGTCCATGGGTACACCTGCTTTGTCTGTTACAGGTGTTAGGTGTTTTAAGGACTCACACTGTTCATAATGTGTGTGTTGGGACAGGGGCAGTTTAGAATGCGTACAATGTTTGCGGGTTAGGGGCACACTGTGTGCGTCTATAAGATGTACTTGTTTTTGGTGCTTATACTCTATTTATAAGGAGCATATGTGTGGTTCAAGCTATAACATATACCTAGAGAGATAAAGCATGATAAATGCTCCTGGGTGCCAGGCACTGTGCTAAAGGATGCCTAAATCGTGGTCTTGTGAAAGTGTCCTCTGGGCGTGTCCATATAATCGTACAGTGTCTTGTGTGTAAGTGTGTATACTGACTGGCCCCTGTGGCTAGCCCCTCAGCCGGCACAGCGGGTGAGGGGAGGGTCTCACCAGCCCCTTCTTTCCCTAGGCGAGGCCGGGAGGCCCCGAGACCCAGCCATGAGGCGGAGCCGGACCGCGGCGTCCTTCCTGCCTAATGAGGTGAGAGAGCCGAACTCTCGGTGGGACACAGCCCCCACTGCGGGCCACAAGGCGCTGAGCCCTGCCTGGCCCGAGAGGCGGGGCTGGAGTGGGGTGGGGGGGTCGGCAGGAGGAGGAGGCCATTTGTGGATAGCAACAGGTTTTCAGCCAGCACCCTGGTGGCAGCAGGGTCAGTGACTGGACAGCGGAGGGGGCGGGGTGAGGGGCAGTACCTTGGCCTCTGCCTGAAGCTAAACAAGTGCTGGACTGCCAGAGGAAGAAGCGAGGGGTGGGGGGCCAAGCCCAACAACTGGCCCTCCTCCCCGCTCGTCTTCCTCTCCCTCTTCCCCTCCCTCGTTCTCCTTCTCCCGAGCTCCCCCTCCTTTCTCTGTGCCTTCCCCACTTCCCTCTGTCCTTCCTCCTTCTTTGTCTTTCTCCCCTTCTCTCTGTACTCTCTCTTCTCCCCATCCTTTCAATCCACTTTCTCCCTCCTGTCATCCCTTCTCACCCTTCTCTTTTTATTTTTTCTCTCTCCATTCTCCCTCTTCTTTTTATTCTTTTAACCCCTCTTTCTCCTTCCTTCCCCCCTCTCTCCCCTTCTCCTTTTCCTCCTATCCTCTCTCTTCTCCTTTCTGGACCTCTCTTTCCTTCTTCTCTTCCCCCTCTCTCTTTCCTCTCCCTACCCTTCCCCTACTTCCCTTCTCTTTCCTCCCCTTCCTTCCCCTCCCTCCCTCCCCTTCCTTTCTCTCTCTCCTTCCCCTCCTTATCCTCTCTCCTTCCCCTCCTTATCCTCTCTCCTTCCCCTCATTCCCCATCTCTCCCTCACTCCTCTTCCCTCCTTCCCTCTCCTCTTTTCTTTCCCTCCCTTCTCCCTCCTTCCCCTCTCTCGCTCCTCCTCTCTTTGATTTCTCTCTCCCATTCCCCTCCCTTCCCATTCCTTCCCTCCTTTACTTTCCCTCTCCTTTCCTTCTCTCCCTCCCCCCTCCTTCACCTCCCCCTTCCCTCTCCCTCATTGTCTCTCTTTCCCCTCTCTTCCTCCCCTCCCTCTCTCTATCCTTACCCTCCTTCTCCTCTCTCTCTCATTACCATCCTTCCCCGTTTCTCCCTCTCCCTTCTTCCCCTCCTTCCCTCCCCCTCTTTCCTTTCTCTCCCTTCTCTCTCCTCCCCCTCTCTCCCTCCTCTTCTCTCTCATTCCTCTTTCTTATTCTCCTCTCTCCCATTCCCCTCCTTCATCCCCCTTCCTTCCCTCCTTCACTTTCCCTCTCCTTCTCTTCTCTCACTCCCCCATCTCCCCTTCTTGTCTCTCCTTCTCTCCTCTCCCTCCATCTTCTGTACTTACTGCCTCCTCCTTCCCTCCTTTACTTCCCTCTCCTCTCTTCTTTCCTCTTCTCTCCCTCCCCCTTCCATCCTCTTCCCTCTTTCTCCTGCTCTTCCTCTTTCTGTTCTAATTCCCCTCTTTCTCTCCCTCCTCTTTCTTTCTCCCTCCCTCACTTCTCCTTCTTCCCTCCTTCTCTCTCTCTCACTCCTTCTACTACCTGCTGATTGGGAGTAGGGTGAAGGAGAAGATGCAAAAGTCTGAAAAGGATGAAGCAGGGAGAGTAGAGCCAAAACAAATCCAGAGTAGGGGCTTGTAGCAACAATTCAGTTAGCAGCTACTGTGGTTGTGTAAAACCAACAACAACCAGCACACAGAAGGCCACTAACACGGGTTCTTTGATCTGCTTTACTTAAGGAAAGCAATGTTAGGGGTTAGCAATCTCACTTTAATCATACATATAAATATTGTTCATTTAGTTCAGAAGGAAAAGTCAGCAACCTGAACTTCAGAGCAAATACAAATTAAAAATTACAAACATCAACAGACAGACCTTGTCTGATTCAAATCACAATTCATAGTTACCAGGAAAGCATCAACATCTGAGTTTACAAGCCAGGGGGCTCTTAACAGCTGCCCAGAGTCTCTTCAGGTCACACACCATTCTTCCAGTGAGTGATAGCCCCAAAGGAAGGTGCCAAGCCCTTGAGTTTATATATTCTCTTCAGGGTCAAAGGGTATCACAATGTGTGACTCACACACGTGACCTAAAATCGTCACAAACGTGCACCTTAAACTCACGTGGCCTAGTCTTTCCCTTGAGGCAAGGAGGTCATCAAAGACTCCTGATTTAATCAAAGAAACAAAGGCCAGACCCTTCAAGGACACTTGAGAAAAGAACAGCAAAAAGCACCACCTTGATTACTGTTACAGGGCCTTTACTAAACATATACATAGCACTTACTAAGTGCTGGGCACTGTGCTAAGCACATGAGGCATATACTGTTATTATTTTCATTTTACATTGAGGAAACTGAGATTAGGCAATTTGCCCAAGGGCACACAGCTAATACATGTCTGAAACAAGATTTGAACCCAGGTTTTCCCGAATCCAAGACCAGGCCATCCATCCAATCCTCCATGGCACCACCTGATGCCTTTGGCTACTGGTCCAGGCAGGGCAGGGAAAAGAGCCATCCTTGGAGGCTGGAATCTGTGTGTAGAGATCCCTTGAGGCCCTAGGCACAACTTCTGCTTGGAAGATGAAATTCAGAAGCTCTGATCTTTTCCAAGACTGGTAGGTGGTCCTATCTAGGGCTGTAGAGTGGTAAGAATTCTCTTATTAGTCATCACTGAAGACTTGACATCTGGAAAAGGAGGGAAGCAGCACTTTAGCTTAAGGACAGGACCCAGAGAACCTTCTTGTGGAGAATGGGCGTGAGATATTCCATGATAAATACCCTCCCTCTGCCCCAGCCTTCCTTTTCCTCTCTGCCTCCTGCCCACTTTCCTATCATCCTCCACCAACTTCCAAAACTGTCAAACTGACCTTAGGCTCTGTATGGAACTGAAGTGGGAAAGGTCTCCTATGAATACTTCTTGGGTTTTCTGCCACGTTGAAAAATTGACTCCTCCTACCTGGGCTTCAGTTTCTTCCATGTGAAATGAAGGAGTTGAAAATCCTTTCTAGCTCTGACATTCTTTATTCTATAAAGGCTCTCCCGGCTTTGACATTTTATGCTCTAAAGTTCCTCCCAGCTCTAATATTCTTTTTTGTTAAAGGTGTCCCCAGATCTGACATTCTCTGTTCTAAAGACTCTCTCAGCTCTGATAGGCTATGTTCTAAGCATCCATCCGGATTTGCCATTCTATATTCTAACTACCTTTCTAGATCTGAGCTTCTAGCCTATTTTCAAAGAACTGGAAAGCTATGGGATCTACGGAGGAGGAGGCAGATTTCATTTGTCTCAGGGAGTCGTGAGTAGGGATCGGAGGGTCCAAGCTGTCTTGGCAGATGGAAGGGCTCTCTCCATTTGCTCCTCTTTTACACCTTTGGGCTTTTCACCACTTCCTTAGCAGTAGTGAGCAGGTCGAACAGGTTTGGAGAAAGCCAGTAGGGCAAAAGAGGTTACAGAGTTCAGTGTCAGAAGATATTTAGGCGTGGCAACATTTATCCATGCATGATAGAATGAAATCTCATAGGGTGAGCATGAGGTTATACACCTGAGGCACAAAAATTGATTTCTAAAGTACAGGATGGGAGAGGCATGACTAAGTAATTTGTCTAGAAACAAAACAAAAAAACAAAAAAAGAGGGTTCAGCTGGGTGGACCGAAAGCTTATTATGAGCCAACAGAGTGTTGTGGCTACAAGCTAATGAGATCTTGGGCTACATTCAGAGAAACAACGTCCAGAGGGAGGCAAGTACTCGTCCTTCTGTGTCCTGCCCTGGTCAGCTCATACCCCGAGTACTGTCTCTTATTCTGGGTGCCACATTTTAAGTACGTTGCTAAGCTGAAGAGCAACCAGATGAAGATGGTGGAAATGGTGACGAACTTCAAGATCAGCTGAAAGAACTGGGCATATGAATAGAATCTGGGCACTGGGAAATGGGCATTCCTTTGGTGGTGGCCGGGACTAAAGAAGGAAACCAAGACAGCGCCTGTTATACCCACCCTCAGGAATGGGAGAAGAGCTAAGTCCTTCCCCAACCCCAGGGTCAGGAACTAAATAAAGCCTCCTAGATGCTAGGTGACAGAGATGAAAAAGAGTTTAGAACAAAGAACCTAGAATTTTAGATTAGCGACCTTTGGAACAATGAATATCAGAACTGGAGGGGTCTTCAGAGATCACCTAATCCCAATCCTGAATTTTACAGTTAAAATCAAGGATAGAGAGGGGGAAGGCATTTGTTCAGAACTGGAAAAGATCCCGTAGAGTCTAAAACCTCATAGCCGGGAGGACTTTTAGAATATAGAACACAGGTGGGTATGACCTTGGAATATATGTATATATACATACATATATACAGAATAATAAAGATAGCCTTTAATTAATAGTTCATTATATTGAAGAAAAAGGCTATTCCCCGCCCCCCCACTGCCGCCAAAGTCTGTCTCCTGGCCCCTCTTCTCTCCATATACTTTATCAATTAGCGATTTCATCAGCTCCCATGGTTTCAACTATCTTTATACAGATGACTCTCAAAGCAATATATCCAGCATTAATTTCTTTCCTAACATCCCAACACAGAGCATCGTCTACCTGCTAAATATTCCTTAGGCATCCTATCATCATTTACAGCAACACTTAGATATTCCATAGGCATCCCAAACTCGACATGTCCTCCACCAAATTATGGTGGCTGTATTATACTGTAGTAGGAAGGCAGAATTTATGATCTCAAAAAGGATCATATAAATATCTGAATGGTTCGAAATCGTTGGGTATACAGAATTCTCCAAGCAGAAGGCATCAAAAAATTTATTCAGGGCCCAGAGCAACAAATTAGCGAACCAAAC
>CM053622.1:46381835-46451877 GCA_028646595.1 Phalanger gymnotis | reverse complement strand
GAGCCCTGCTTCCCTCTGCCACTTTGTGGGTTCTACAGCTCTAGAATTGGTTCAGAGCCATTTTTTATAGGTTTTTGGAGGGACTTGGTGGGGAGCTCACGCCAGTCACTGCTTCCCAGCCGCCATCTTGGCTCCACCCCCGCTATGAAGTATTCTTAGGATTTGAAGAGGCCAAGGTGGGAAGGAAGTATATTTCAGGCTTGAGGGGTGGCCTAGGCAAAGACACAGGTGGGAAATCATTTAAGACTGGAAATTATTAATTCCCTGAAAAGGGAAGTTTGGAAATGGGCTGTGAAGGACTTTTGACAATAAACAAAAGACTCCGTATTTGATCCCAGAGATAATAGGGAGCCACGGGAGTTCATTGAGTAAGGGAGTAACATGGTCAATCCCGTGCCTTGAGAATGTCAGTCTGGCAGATGTACTGGAGAGGCGAGAGATATGAGGCTAGGAAACCAGTTAAGATTCTAGTGCAATAGTCTTGGCAAAAAATCAAGAGAGAAGACCAGAGCTAGGGTGGAGCCATGTGAGCAGGAAGAAGGGAATCCATGTCAGAGGTCATAGAATCATAGATCACAGGGCTATCAGAATCTTTAAAGATCACCTAGTCCAACGTCTTCACTGGAGGAAGGAGGAGGAAGCTGAAACCCAGAGAAGGGAAGAGATTTGTCCAAGGACACGGAAGGTCAGAGACTCAAAACTCCAGTCTCCCAGGTACCTGCCTAGGGTTCTTTCTAGTAGGTCACACTGAGAGTTCTCAGGTCTACACCAACAGGGCTACCCTAAAGTGTCTGCATTATTGTGTGTTGGTGTGACTGTGTGTGTGTGCCTGCTCGTATTCATTCAGTTCAATCAAATGAACATTTATTAAATAATGTGTATATGCCTGCTCATATCTACATCCACTCAGTTCAATCAAATGAACATTTATTAAATACTATGTGTTGGGTACTGTGCTACAGAGTAGATTTCCATGACCAAGAACCTTGAAATTTCTCTATACAACAGCTATCTCCTGTCTTCCATCTCTTCCCAAGCTTCATTTCTCTTCCATCCTCACCATGACCTCCAGCTCCTTATTCCCTCAGGGCAACCTCAGGCCAACACCCCTACGTTGGCATTACCTTCCTCCCTTCCAACTCTTGACCTCGTAGTCAACCAATTTAAATATATGCTGCAGTCTACTCTCGATTCCCTTACTGCCCATATACAGCTGGATGGAGCTAGAGGGAACCGTAGAACTTGTGCTGATCAGTACTAACACAGTGTCTAATCTCAATGACCTTCACTGCCACTAGATAATCCCTCACTGAAAACTCTTCCCAAATTGACTATCTCATACCACACAAGCCGCTCTAAACCTCTTTTCTCTTCACGTCTTCTTTCCACACTATCCCCTCCCAAATTCCTCTCAGCAGAGGGCTTCCTGTCACACTTGACCGAGAAAACAATGAACATTCTCCAGCAAGCTGCTCTTTTTCCCCACTTCACATCTCAAAATTCCTTGACATTATCCCCTATTCTCTCTTCTTTGGCTCCAGCTTCTGATGAAGAAATAATCCTTCTCATTGCCAAGGTCAATTCCCCTTCTTATTCCATTAATCCCATTCCCTCCTTTCTCCTCTGGCAGATCAGAGATCAGTCATCTCCTCTCTCTCTCTCTCTCTCTCTCTCTCTCTCTCTCTCTCTCTCTCTCTCTCTCTCTCTCTCTCTCTTTCTCCTTCTCTCTCTCCCTCCCCCTCTCTCCCTCCTACTTCCTTCTCTACTGCCTACAAACAAGCTCCATCCTTAAACAAAACCCAAACCTTCCCTCAGCACTACCTTCTTCTCCTAAGGCTATCATCCTATACCTCTCCTCCCTTTCACAGCCAAATTCCTAGAAAAACCTCTACTCTTCTTCTCACACTTTCTGCAGCCTCTTGCAAATATGGCTGTGAACCCCAACATTGAACTGAAACTGCTCTCTCCAAGGTTACTAACGATCTTTTGATTGCCAAATCTAATCACCTGTTCTCAGTCCTAACCCTTCTGGACATCTTAGCAGCATCTGACACTAATTAACATCCCATTCTCCTGGATACTCTCCTTTCCTTAGATTTTCCTGACATCCTTATCTCTACCTGCCTGGCTTGCTTCTTCTCTATCTCCTTTGAGATTGCCTTGACCCACCTCTAACTGAGGATGTTCTCTACATCTCGTCCTCAGCCCTATTATCTGCTGCAGCTAAGGGCACAGGAAATAGAGTCTGGAAGACCAAAGATCAAATGTGGCCTCAAACACAGACTAGCTATGTGACCCTGAGCAAGTCAGGGTCTCAGCCTCAGTTTCCTCATCTGTAAAATGGGGATAATAAAAGGGCTATTATGAAGATCAAATGTATTTCATTCACATGTTACGGTGCTTCGCAAACCTTAAAATGCCATATCATGCTAGCTATTATTGGTATTCTCTTTTTGTACTCCCTCCCTTAAGGGTCTCATAGGTTTTCTTAGGTTCAGTTATTATCTCAACGAAGATGACTCCTAGAAATCTGTATTTACCTCTAGTCTCTTTCCTGGGCTCAGATCCTATTAGATATTTCCAGCTGGATATCCCATGAACATCTTTACCTCAATGTGTCCAAAAGAGGACTTACTGTATTGACTTACTGTATTGTCCCTAACCCGCTCCTCTCATAACTGCCTCATTTCTGTTGGCAGCACCACCATCATTTCAGCCAACTGTGCTCACAGCCTTAGAGCCATCCCTGAAGCTTCCTTTTCTCTGAAGCCTCTTAATCAATCAATTGCCAAGTCTTGTCAATTCCGCCTCCATGACATCTCTTGCATCTGCTCTCTCCTTTCTCCAATCACACTGCCTCAACCCTATTTTGGGGTCTTCACCTCTTGCCTAGACTTTGGCAACAACCCGCTGATTTGTCTCCCTGCCTTCATTCTCTCTTCTCTTCAATCCATCCCCCACATAGCTGCCAAGCTGAGATTGCTAAAGCACAAATCTAACCCTATTGCTCCCCTACTCAAGGAATTCCTGTTGCCTCTGGGGCTCAATACAGACTCCCTAGCTTTGCATTTGAAGCCCCAAATAATCTGGTTCTGTTGTACCTTTCCAGGCTTCTAACATATCGCTCCCTTTCGTGCATTCTAGTCAAATTGGCCTAGTGCTCCCTGTTCGTGCAAATCTATCTCCCACCTCTGCACCTTTGCCTACAATGTCCCCCATACCCAAAATGTGTTTCCTGCTGCCTGCCTCTGGGAATTCCTAGCTTCTTTCAAGGCTCAGATGCCACCATCTACAGAAGACCTTTTGTAATCTTCTCTGTTGATAGGGTCCTTCCCCCTAAAATTACATTATCTTTACCTTGTATATACTTTATATGTACTTCTCAGTCAATAAGCATTTATTAAGCACCTACTGTGTACCAGGCACTGTGCTACTCTGTGGACCTCTTGTATCCAGGAGAATATAAGTTCTTTGAAAACTGGAACTATCTTGTCTTTGTCTAGCAAATAATAGGAGCTTGATAAATGCTTAGTGAATGAATACAAAGAGAAAAATTAAGCAGCTCTTGCTCTGAAAGAGCTTATATTCTACCGGGGATGGGGGGTGGGGAGTTGAACATATACGAAGACAAGGAAATATAAGCAACGTACAAAATAAATACCAATATTAAGAGAAAGAGCCCTAATAAGAAGGGGAGTCATAAAAGCCTCAGGTGGCATTTGAGCTGAACCTTGGAGCTAGGGATTCCTAGAGGCAGAAAAGTGAGGAGGAAAGGCAATCCAGGCATGGGGAACAGCCTGAGCAAAGGCAAGGGGGTAGGACATGGAACACCATTTGTGAGCAAGTAGCCTAGTTTGACAAAATGCATGAGGTGGGGTTGTGTGGGATAAGCCTGTAAAGACAGGCTGGTGTCAGATGGTGAAATGCCAGGCGGAGGAGTTTGTATTTTATCTTAGAATCTATACAGAGGTCTTAAAGTTTCTAAGAATGTATCTGTTTATCTGGCTTCCCCTTCCTCCTCCCCTAAGGAGGCCCAGTAGCCATAAGAGAAGAAAGTTAGACTTTGAACTAAGGAATATTCCTTTGTCTCTGATACCTCATCTCTAAAATGCAATAATTGGATCATATGAGGCCAAAAGTTTCCTTCTGTTTCTTTTTTTAAAAAAGAAATTTTTATTGCTGTCTTTTGTTTTATATCACTTACATGACCCAAGATATCACTTTCCTCTATCTCTCCCAGAGAGCCATCCCTTATAAGAAAGAATAAAAAGAGGAGGATAAATAGTTTGGTACCACTAGGAAGGAAGAAAAGAAGCATTTATTAAGCACCTACTACATGCCAGGCACTGGGCTAAGCCCTTTACAAATATTATCTCATTTGATCCTCATATCAACCCTGGGAGTTTGGAGCTATTATTATCCCTGTTTTATAGTTGAAGAAACTGAGGTAGACAGAGTTAACCTCTGTCTTGCCCAGGGTCAAATAGTAAGTATCTGAATTTTATGAATTTGAACTCAGGTCTTCTTCCAGGCTCTGTGCTCTATCTACTGAGCCACCTCAAAGTAGATCAAGAAGTGTGGGATTGTCTGTAGTATCCATATGCAAAATAGAGAAGGAAGTATTTTTTCATCTTTCTTCTTTGGGGTCAGCTGTGGCTCTTATATTTTCCCAAGATGCAGTTTTTATTGTTTCATGGTGATTCTTTCCATTTACACTGTTGCAGTCATCGTGTGTATTGTTTTCCTGGTTCTGCTTACCTCAGTTTGCATCAGTTCATGTAAATCTTCCCATGCTTCTCTGTAGTCATATTCATCATTGCTTACAACACAGTAATGTGGACCACCATCATACCATGTGCCAGAACTTTTTTAGCAATTCCCCAAAGGATGGACATCTGCTTTTGTTTCTAGCGCTTTGCTACTACAAAATTGATGTTACAAATATGTAAGGGAGAGGCAGAAATTGATTCCTATATATATACACCCCTCAGTGTTGTATCCTCTCTAGGTTACCTTCCCAGGGAGCAGCTACTACTTCTGTGGGTTTTAGATTACCCTGTGGCTATGGGTTCCTTCCACTATAACTCAAAAGTCTCCACAGGTATCGCCAGTAGGCACAATTTGCTCTTAGTAGAGGCATTTACTCAGCGTCTGTGGGAGGAGTGGGTACAAACCCACTAGACTAGAATAGCATAGTAGTGAGGTACCCAAATAAGGAACCCATGGGGCTAAGGCAATTCACAGCTGTGGAACTACAGGGACCCAAGATTCTTTTTCTCTAGTAGAGTCCTCATAAAAACTCCTCTGGAGAACAGTCTGCCCCTCTCCAAAGCTCAATTATAAATTGCCAGGAATAGCTCTCTCTTGAGTCCATTACTAGCTTTTTTCTTTGCTGCCAGAGGTTCCGTTCCTTGAAGCTGCTTCTGGCCCTGGCCTCAACTGTCACTCTGGATCTGGATATGTCCAGAGTGTATGTCTTTGCTCCCTCAAATTCTCTGAAACTAATTGTCTGATTGCTAAGGGCCTCTTCTTGAGTCAATAACTTCGCAACTAGAGGAAAGAGAAGGAAAGAGAGGGAGTAAAGGAAATTCTCTCCTCCTCTCCCACCACATGCCTACTCTACCTAGGAGATGAAGAGGTGGGTTCTTCTGAAACTGCTGAGCTCCAAGGCTTAGCATACAAGATAGCTAGGTAGCAGAGTATTTGCAAAGTCAGGAAGATCTGAATTCAAATTCAGCTTTGGTTACTTACTATGTGACCCTGGGGCAAGTCATTTAACCTTGGTCTGTCTCAGTTTCTTCAGCTGTAAAATGGGGATCATAATAGCTCCTAACTCCCAGGACTGATAAGAAGATCAAGTGAAATAATATTTATAAAGTACCTGGTACATAGGAGATGCTTATATAAATATTTATTCCCTTCCCTTTATTCCGCCTTATCCTTGCAAAAGTACTACCAATTTTTGCTAATCTAATGAATATTCTCTCTTCTGACTCAATCAGAGAGAGGAGTTCCTACTCTGTAAAGGTATAATAGAAGGCAACAACTTGTTAACATATTAAAACCTTGTCATCTGTGATTATATCTGGTGGCACCATCAGTTAGCAGAGAGGAGAATCAGGTTCCCCTCCTTTGATATATCCAGGTTTATTATTTTTTATTGATCTCCTTGGCATAATCTTTAGGTCAAAGGCTATGGACATTTTAATCACTTTCTTCAAATTATTCCAGATTGCTTTCCAGAATGGCTGGAGCAGTTCACAGTGCCACCAAGAGCACATTTGTGTGTCCATCTCTTCACAAGCCCTCCAATGTTAACTGTTCTCACCTTTCATCTTCTTTGCCAGTTTGTTGTGTTAAGTTCCTTGATTCTCTGCCTCAAGTCTAATTGTCATCAACCTTAAAAGTGAAAGTCTGTCCTGGGGTTGTTGCTCCCCCTTCATTTGTCCCTGTAAACCCCTTATTCCAATTGGGGAAGAGGACACCTGGGGTCGCCAGTAACACCCTGGAGTTCCCCATGACATCCCACTGGTTCCTTTTCTTCACTGCTGCCATCAGGGACTCAGGGTGTGCTTCTGTCTCTCCTGCTCTGGCACTCAGTTCTCTTCTCTGCTTCATGTCTGGTGGAAAGAGACCAGAGCTGGGAGGCCCAAGCCTTGAGCTCTTAACTCTGCCTGGGGGACACTGGGCAAATCCCTCTCTCTCTGGGCTTCTTCTGGAAAATGAAGGAGGTAGACAAAATCTTCCCTCATGTTCCTTCCAGCTCTGATATTCTGTAGCCTACAGTAAAAGGGTCTTCCCAATGCTGAATTCTGTGTTCTAAGGGGCCCCTCAGCTCTGACATCCTGTGTTCTAAGGTCCCTCCCAATCCCTCTGATACCCTGTGTTCTAAGGTCCCTCCCAGCTCTGATATTGTATACTCTAAGGGCCTTCCCAGCTCTGACATTCTGTGTTCTAAGTGTCCTCCCAGCGCTTACATCCTGTGTTCTAAGGGGCCTCTCAGCTCTGACATTGTATACTCTAACGGCCCTCCCAGCTCTGACATTCTGGGTTCTAAGGGTCCTCCCAGCTCTGACATTGTATATTCTAAGGTCCCTCCCAGCGCTTATATCCTGCGTTGTAAGGGGCCTCTCAGCTCTGACATTGTATACTCTAAGGGCCTTCCCAGCTCTGACATTCTATGTTCTAAGTGTTCTCCCAGCTCTGACATCTTGTGTTCTAAGGGGCCTCCCAGCTCAGACATTCTGGGTTCTAAGGGCCCTCCCAGCTCTGACATTGTATATTCTAAGGGCCATCCCAGCACTTATATCCTGCGTTCTAAGGGGCCTTCCCAGCTCTGACATTCTATGTTCTAAGTGTTCTCCCAGCTCTGACATCTTGTGTTCTAAGGGGCCTCCCAGCTCTGACATTCTGGGTTCTAAGGGCCCTCCCAGCTCTGACATTGTATATTCTAAGGGCCATCCCAGCTCTGACATCCTGAATTCTGAGGGCCCTCCCAGCTCTGACACCCTGTGTTCTAAGGGCCCTCCCAGCTCTGACACTTGAGTTCTAAGGGCATCCTAGCTCTAGAGTTCTCTCTTCTAAGGTAACTTTCTTATCTAACATTCCGTGTTCTATGCTATAAGAACTTGGCCCGATTTGACTGTGAGGTTCTAAATCTATGGGGAGGAGATC
This sequence comes from Phalanger gymnotis, assembly GCA_028646595.1. Lineage (NCBI taxonomy): Eukaryota > Metazoa > Chordata > Mammalia > Diprotodontia > Phalangeridae > Phalanger > Phalanger gymnotis. The sequence continues at coordinate 46,444,203 of CM053622.1, read as the reverse complement.
TCCACGTTTGCCAGAGAACAAAAGGGCTTGCTGGGGGTTGGGGGTTGGAGGGTCTCTGTAGGAGACAGCTGCCATCTCTTCAAAGCTCAGTTAATTAATAGTCATTTGTCTTTAAGACCATTCATTAAGACCTTAATAACAATAGTAATCTATCTCTTTAAGGATTCTGAAGTGCTTTCCTTGTTAGCTTATCACATCGCTGTGACGTCGGTAATTTAGAGATTCTCATCCGCATTTTATTGAAGGTCAGACAGGTTATGCCCAGGGTCACTGGACTCCACGGCAGAGGTCCAAATGGCAGGAATCCGAGTGAGAATCCCCTCTAAGCGCTGGGTTCCTTCCTGCCACTGGAGAGCGAATCCCATTTCTGTGGTCTTAATGTTTGCAAAGCACATTCCTCAAACTACCGCGGGAAAGAGAGGAGGGGTAGATATTGCACCCGGACCCTGGTCTTAAAGCCTTCGGTGCTACAGAGACTGCACATGGAGCCTTTTGTGAAGACAGAGCTATCTCGGGAACTTGTTGAGCCTGGTCCCACTCAGCTCCTCCCCAACACCCCTCCCCTCTTCCGTCCTCCCCCACCCCGCGCGTAACTCACCTCCTCCACCTAGCGGCCGGAGTGCGAAAGTGCCAATCTCTGCCTGTCGGCCTTGGGCAAGCCCATGGACCTCCACCAGCCGGCAGGGTTCGCCCAAACTAGGGAGAGAGGCAAGGGCTGGTGCCTTTTAAATGCCATCCTTTCCGTCCCCTTATTAAGTGAGTTAATTGGGGCTGCTGACTAGCATTTGATCATCTAAATTCACATCGCAGGAATTCCAGCTGAAAGTGACCTAAGAGATCATCAGTCAGTCAACAAGCATTTATTAATCGCCCACTGTGCCAGGCACTGTGCTAAGCACTACGGATACAATCTAGCCCAACCCCCTCTTTTAATAGATGAGAAACCTGAGGCCCAGAGAGAGAAGGAAACAGCTTCGGATGATAAATCTGGAGCTAGAAGGGAACCTAGAAGCTAGGTCAACCCCCTCATTTTAGAGAAGATGACTGAGGCCCAGAGGAATCAAGTGACTTGACCCAGGTCACACAGCTAGTACATATCAAAGGTGAGAACCCAGGTCTTCCTCATTCCAGGTCCAGCACATATCCACTAATGCTGCTTCTCAGGCTTGTCCAATGTCCCACAAGGAGTCAGTGGGAGAGAGAGAAGACAGACAGACATAGTGGGAGAGAGATACATACAGAGACAGACAGACAGAGGAGAGAGAGAGAGAGAGAGAGAGAGAGAGAGAGAAGAGAGACAGATATGGGAGAGAGGGGGGAAGAGAGAGACAGAGAGAAGAGAGACAGAGCGGGAGAGAGAGACAGAGAGACACAGAGGAGAGAGAGAGAGGTGCAGAGGCCAAGAGAAAATGGAGTACTGTTTGTCAGTGGTCAGTTTTAAAGAACCCCATGGGCATAAATGAAAGAACCCTAGAGCAGAAGTCAGGAGATCTGTACTCTAGTCTCACCTCAGTCACAAAGAAGCCAACTTTAGCCAAATCACTTCCCCTTTCAAGTCCTCAGCTTCCTCATCTGTAAAATGGGTAATTTGGACTACATAGGCCCCCTAGGCCCTCAGGGGCCTTACTAGCCTTGGGATCCTCCTAAAGGTAAATTTCTGAAACAAAATGTACAGGTGGGAATGAAAATTAATGTTGTACCTTTCCCCAATTGAAAAAAGAAATGCAGAGCCAGTACCCTAATGGCCCTGGGATCTGAAACGTCTCCTGAAATGGGAGGAGCCAATCGTGGGAGAACCCCACCTGGGATGCAAAAAGCCTGCTCTCTGGGAAGAGTGAGACTTGCACTAGGTCTGGCATCCTGTGATTCTTGGCACAGTGGACAAAGTTCTTAATGCTCATGCCTTCCCTCTCATCATCACCCCCAGTGTATCTTGTCAGTTGTTTGCATGTTGTCTCCTCCATTACACTGAGAGCCCCCTTGGACATGGACTGTCTTTTACCTTTCTTTGTATCCCCAGCACTTAGCACAGTGCCTGGTACAGGGTAGGTGCTTAATAAATGCTTATTGATTGACTGGATTTGGAGGCAGAGAACCTGAGCTTCAGTCCTGGCCCAGCCTTACTTTCTCAACCTTGGGCAAATCACTTTCCCTCAGTTTCCCTGTCTGTAATGAAGCAGTTGGATTAAATGGCCTCTGAGAGCCCCTCTAGCATTGCATCTATGATCCAAGGATTCTTCATTCCTAAAAGCCCCCGATTGTCTCCATCCCTACTTGGAGAGCTCTCTCAGTCTCTTCCTCCCCTCTGGCTCCTTCCCTCCCCAAGTTCCTTCTACCTCCTGTTCAGCCTTAAGCCTGACAAGCGTAGCCAGAGAAATAAGAGGTTGAAGGCTGGGAATGAAGAATGGCAGGGGGTTTCAATGCTTTAGCGCAGTAGGGACAGTGATCCAAGATGCCGTGGAAGCCTTCAGATGGGCCAAAGCACCTTCTCCCCACCCCACAAACACACAGACATGCTCCAAAGGGCAGGGCTCAGAGCCCTGGCATCTCCCAGGGGAAGGGTAGGAGCTAAAATTAGTCCAGGGCCAGCTATGGGATTATTTTTACCCACTCAGAGCCAGCAGGGCATTTTCCCACCAGGTGTTTGGTTGCAGAGATAGGGAGGGGGGTAAGACCATACTGGTCACCTCTAGGAGGCTCCTTGGTACGGAGCTCCTGAGGCTGGACTTAACTAGGCCCCCTGGCCCAGGTGATACTTACTGAAAATGGAAATTAGTTGCTAGGGAGAATGAGAATGTGGACCCTCAAACCCAGACCTACACACACCCATAGAAACACTGAGACACCCCCCCCCCATATACACAAGCCACAGAAACATCAAAACATTGACTTCCAGGCAGAGACACACAGAAACAGACGTGTCCCCATTCAGAATTACAAAAATCTCATAATCAATGAGACATACTTCCAAACCTAGACACACACACATGTAGAGACCCACAGAAAAATCTAGACCTCAAAAATCCAACCCTCAGAAACAGAGACAGCCACAGTCAGACCCAGAAATACCCACTAATACAATGAAATCCTCACACATTGAAATATACAGACCCACAGAAATACCCAGATACCCACAGCCAGACCCAGACTCTACTCCAGTGAAACCAACACACGTTGAAACATACAGAAACAGTCAGACCAAGAGACACACACTAATTCAGTGAAATCAACATACACTGAAACATATACCTAGACACCTACAGGGTGACTCAGAAACACACTAACCAACAAAACTGAAAACATACACACCTACAGAAACACCAGGATTACTATACTTTGATCCAGAAATACACCTTCAACTCCTAGACCTGCTGAAATACCAAGACAAACATTTCTATACGCTTCACACTTTCTTATCCAGACTTAGAAATCCACACAAACCCAGACACAGGAGACTCGAAGGAATACCAAAACATACTTCTGGGTCTGGACCCAGTCCCTTCTCACCACACAAACTGAAACACCAAGGCCTCCAGTACCATCCTCAGACTTAGAAACACCCTCCCAGGTCTAGGCAGGCAAACATACAGTTCCAGAGAAACCCTGAGATATAAAACCCAGACCCAGAAACATATCCAAACCAGAGAAACACCTTGACACCCTCTTATACCCAGAAACATATAGATATTTAAACAAAGATCCAGAAACAAACGGAGATCCATAGACACACACACACACACACACACACACACACACACACACAGAGGCACAAACCGAAATACACCCAGACACAGGAACATTGTGAACCCCACCCATATCCCCCTGCCACAAACATAAATGGAAAAAAATCCAAATATTAATGAAGACCTTGATGCTTTCAGGACCTTAATCATGCTAGGTATACTACAAATATTTTTTAAAGGTCCAAAAATTTGTCTTGCTCCTTGAGCAAGAGAGATGTGACATCTTACAGAAATAGCTACAGTACAATAAAGAATATGATTGAGGGAATGCATAAAGTTCCAGATATAAGACTGGCCTTGGAATCAGCAGGACCTGGATTCAAATTCTGCCTCTGACATCTTGGATCTTTGCCTCGGGGAAGTTCTCTAAGACTTCATTGAAGAATTACAAGTTTTAGTTGGTACAAAGATTTCCCTGTAAACAAGGAAACCTTGCCTTCTTCACCAACTCTACCCCAGCCAAAAAAATAAAAATATCTGAGTTTACACCAACCTAGACCTTTGGGCATGATCACACTCAGACACAGACATAGACACACACACACACAGAGCCTAAACTCACAGATGTGTACTCAGATGCACACACCCACCAAGCAGAGCCCTTTGGGGTTCCAGATGGCTTCTTTGAGGTCTAGCGCTATTGGCCTTATCTCTAGCTCCCTACCACCACCACCCCCTCTGTGGAGGCTGGAGCAGCTGCTCTGAGGGAGGGATAGTTGGAAGGAGAAGGAGGGGTAATGTTTTTAAGCTTCTAAGAGTTTTCATTGAAAGAGACTTTAGAGATGATCTAGCATTTTACAGGGGTTTAGATGATTTGTCTATAGTCATAGTGGAACTCAAACACAGGTCATCTGATTCCAAATCTAGCGTTTTCTGGAGAAAAGGACACCCCCTCACCGACTGAAGTGGGGCATGAGGTTGGCCCCAGGAGTGAGGGAGGCATAGATTTCGGGACGAACTGGGCAGTGTGTGCCGATGACAGCCGGGCCTGCTCTGTGTCTCCCCCTGTCTCCCTCTCCAGTTCGGTCCGGAGGCCCTGGAGGGAATGGTGGAGGGGGGTGTCGGGAGGCGTCGGGAGGCGGTGGGAAGAAGAGACGGCCGGATGTTTGGCCGATCGGAGCTCGGGACCGAGAAAGAAAGATGAGTGTTAGAGAGGGGAGCAGGGTCTGGACTGTGTCACGGGCTGCTCAGGGGGCCGGGAGCCTGGGTCCCAGAGAGTGATCATCTCCCCCGCCCACTCCTTTCTCCCCCCCCTTCCCCGCCCTTTCCCGAGTCTCAGCTCTAGTACTGAGCTGACAGGGATAGGGACCCCGGGGAGGTCGGGTTCCGGCTCTGGCGCCCGGCAGGGTCTGTTGTGGGGAGGGGGAGAGTAAGAAGGGGGAGGGAAAGAATGGGGACAGCCTTGGCCCCGGCGGCCCCGCCCCCCTCCCACCTAAAGCACTCTAACACTTTATGAGCCCAGCTGAGTTCAAGTCAGGCCGGCTGCAGAAGAGACACAGACAGACAGAGACCGGGACAGAGTGAGGTAGAAACAGAGAGGCTGGGTTGCTGGTGATGAGCCCACAGACAAGACTCAGAAAGAGAGATTGTGTTATTGAGACAAGGTCTGAGACTGAGAAACAGGGAAAGAGAGATGGAGAAAGCGACAAGACGAGAAACTGAGAAGCCGAGAGAGCAAGCTTGGGATACAGAGAGGAAGAGGCAAAAGCGGAGAAACTGAGTCAGAGTTGAAGAGCAATAGAGAGAGGAGGAGGAGGAGGGGGCGGGGGGGAGTGACCGGCAGTGACTGAGACTGAGTCAGGGTTGAAGCGGGACCCTGAGAAACAGAGCGAGCCTAAGAGCAAAGTGGGGCGGGGCGGACCCCCTGCTCCTGGGCCCGAGCCAGGCCTCCAGCTGCGGACCGGGGCGGGGAGAAGAAACTTTTGGGGAGTGAGATTCGAGGTGGGGGGCCGAGGGCGCTGTACTCTGTGTTTCTGTTCTTCCGGCTGCCCCAGCAGCCGGCCTGACCCCCCGCTCCTAGTCCCGGGACCCCCCCGGAAGCCCCGCCCCGGCGACGGGCGGAGAAAAAGACCCGACGTGGAGAAAGGGACACAGATACACCGAGTGACACATTGAGAGGGGTGGGGGGCGGGGGGAGAGAGAGATAGAGACGGAGAGAGATACTCGCAGCCAGAGACACCCCGAGACAGAGATCTACACTCAGACAGAGAAACCCACAGACACCCAGAGAGAGCCAGAGAAAGTCCAGAGGCAGCAGTCTGGGAACCTTCGGGGGGCCAGCCAGTCATGCAGGGTGGGCAGCGCAGCCCCCCGGGCCCTGGCCCAGGCGCCCCCTCCTCACCAGTCGGGTCTCCCCGGGCTTCCCCGCGCAGTTCCCCCGGGCTCTTCAGGAAACTGCTGGTAAATCAGAGCATCCGGCTGCAGCGTCGCTTCACCGTGGCCCACCCTCTCTGGTGAGCGTAGCTCCCCACCTTGGGGACTACCCCAGGGATGGAGGGGGGTGGCCCCGGGAGGGAGGGATCTTTGGGACCTGCCAAGGAGACAAGTACCTAGACCCACATAGTAAGCCTGAGGGAGGGGTAAAAAGACCGACAGAGGGACGCGGGCAGGTGTAGAGCGGGCAGAGACAGGGAGAGGCAGAGCCAGATGGTAAACTTGAGACCAAGGCCACGATACACATCCCTGGGACTCCAAAGATAGAGACGCAGAGATTAAAACTGAGAGCAGGAGACCTAGGCCTCCAGGCGGGGCAGAAAGAAACAGAAATAGACAGAGGCCAGTGGAAAGAGATGGAGACCCAGAAAGAGGCTGAAATCGGGTGCCAGAAATAGAGACTCAGAAAGAAACTAATAAAGAAAAAAGTGATGGGGATAGAGAGAGAGAAGGAAGCAAGTGACTGGATTCCGACACTGGGAGACTGGGATGCCGCTGGTGTCAGAGACAGAGGCAGGGGAGAGAGAGCAAAGGGGCAGAGAGAGGAACAGAAAGCTAGGCCAAGACAGGATGGGGGTGGAGGAGCGACTTCTGGCACAGGAGGTGGGGGTGTGGGTACTGTGTCCTTGTCTTCTCTCCTTTGGCTCAGTGGGACACTTGGCCCCACCCCATCCTTGGCTCCGGGACAGCTACTGAGAGCGCCCGGGTCCTCGTGGCACAGGCCCAGCCTAAATGTCGGGCTAGGCTCTGACCCTGGGTATGGGAATGGTAGGGAAATTCTCCTGCAGACAGAGTAGTGCAGGGCCTGGGGGAGGCCCCCGAAGACCCCAGACATGAAATGTGTTTAGAACCAGGGAGGGATAGGCTCCCTCACTATGGGAGGACTTATGGCCCAAACTCACATGGCCCTCTGCACCTGATATCACAACTCTGCTATTGGACCAACAGAGTCAAGACTTATCCCAAACCTCCCAATCTCTCCTTTGTTTACCCCTTTCCTGGCTGCCTCCCTCAGGGAGGACCAGTCATCCTCCTTATTAGACTCTATTTCTGAGTCTCAGGTGGAAGGGTCAAAAGCTTTGAATTCAGAGTCAGAGCATCTAGGTTCAAAACCCAGTTCTGCTCCCGTGTGTTCTTTGGAAAGTCATTGAACTTCCTAGGGGCTCTGATTACACCTCTGGAAAATGAGGGGCTTGAGCCGGGTCATCTAAGGGCCTTCCCAGCTTTAATCTTAGGATATCCAACAAGAAATCTATTCCAGACCAATTACTCAATGGGAAACTGGCTCTATTTCCTCCCTAGGGCCAGGGAGTTTGGGGACAGGCACCTGGAGTTTACAGATGCCCATTGTGGACTCACTTGCTGCTCCTCAGTTCCCAGGCCCTATAGGCCCTATTTTAATGCTCCAGACGAGTTGGTCCTGAATGGTTTCTCTCACCCCAGAACCAAGAGGGGACTGTCTCTTTCCCAGGCCTCCATCTGGTAGGAATTTCATAACAGTTCCCTTCCTTCTGCCTTAGTCCTCTTTCTAATCTCTACGCGCATACCCCTCCCCTCCCCACCACACACACACATACACCTCTGCTCATTTGCTCCTGCCTCTAAGCTGTCAAATCAGACTGGGAAGAAAAAATAAATGGGGCTAGAGTTTCAGTTTGGGACTGGGGAAGGAAGGATAGAAAGAATCAAAAATCGAATGCAGTCTCGGGTTCCATTAAAGGAAGCCTGGTGTCCAGAATGAGGAAGGTGTTAGGAAGGACATCCATAAACTACAGATGGTACAGAGATAACCAGGCTAGGGAAGGGCGATGCAAAGCCTGAAGAAAAGACTTGGGGTAGAGAGAGGGGAAGGGTTTGATGTAGGGGAGAATAATCACTGTCTTCAGGCATCTGAAGGGTTGTCATGTAGAAGAACAATTAGCCTTCCTCTGTTTGTCTCCAGAGGGCAGATCTGGGAGAAATGGGGAGGTGGGGGTAGTTTCAGGCAGGCAGATTTTGGCTCCATGTAAGGAAAAACTTATTATTTGAACTAGCCAAAAGTGGCCTGGCCTGCCTTGGGAGGTAGTGAGTTCCCCATCATTACAATCCTTCAACAAAGGCTGCTTCCGGGGGACATTGTTGAGTGAATTCTTGGGCAGATGCGGGCCAGACAGGATGGTCTCTGAAGTCCCAGCTCCCATCATCATTGGGAAAGGAATGAAGCTCAGCTATAGAGTGGGAAGGGACTTTAGTTCAGCCAATCCAACTTCCTTCGTCCTGTGAATTTTACAGGGAAACTGAGGCCCAGAGAAGTTACTGACTTGTACACAGTTGTAATGATCATAGGGGGCAGATCCCCCAACTTCAGCGTATGAAGCTGTAGTCATTGTGCTTCATTATAGTAAGGGGAAAAAAATGCTGCTTTTAGTCAGAGGCCTTGGGCTCAAAGCCTGCCTCTGCTATGGGTTGCCTGTGTGATCTAGAAGTCACTTTGGTTCTCTGAGCCTCAGTTTCTTCATCTGCAAAATGAGGCTTTGGATTAGATGTCCTCTGAGCTCCCTTCCATCTCTAATGATCTATGATCCATGTAGGATCCTGTGGCTTTGGACTCCTTCTGTCTCTACCTTGGGTGCTGGCCTCTGATGCTTGCTATTGGTTCTCAGGGTATGTCCTAAGAAACTTCACTAGGACCAGACTTTAAAAAATGTAGAAGAGAATCTTAGAGGAGTCTGCTATATCTTCCTTTCTGATTCTACTGGCCCTGGGTGGAAGTGGAGATGGAGGAGACATTAGGAAGAACTGCATAGATATATAGGGACAGGGAGGCTACCATTTCTGTGCTTCAGGGGTTAGAAGCAAAGGGTCAGGGTCAGGCTTCTCTCCCAGGCCCTCTGAGCTCCAAGCCAGGGGTGAGCATATGTGTAGCTCCTGAGGAGGCAGGCAGGGGGCCAACCGGCACAGTCTCAACTCCTCCCCAGCCCTGTAAGCACCTGCCTAAACAAGCAGGGAAGGCTCAACTGTTTGGCGTAGCTAGGGCCAGGGAAGTTCCTGGGGCCTGGAAGCTTCAGTCCTCAGACAGCCGAGATTTCCAGTGGTTGCAGGAATCTGAAGGGCAGGGCTTGGCCTGGCCCAGAAACCCCAGCTTTGGGAGAAAACAAAGAGGCTGGAACCCTGTCTGTAGGGTGGCACCCCACCCCCGGATCCGGAATGGGCAGGCAGCCAGGCAGAGGGCCAGAGGCTGGCCGCCAGGCTCTGACTCTGGCTTCAGCTGCTACAGCTCCACACTGGCCCCTTTGTGCCTGGGCTGGAGCCTCAGTGTGATAATATCAGTTGAAGCTCTAGGGCACCCCTAGGCCCAGGGTGCTCTGGGCGGGACCGGAACAGGGGGAGGGTGCTCAGGTGGGCCCGTGATAGATTGACTGAACATGTGGCACCTGTGCTTGAGTGAGTGTGTGTGTGTGTATTTCTGTGGTTATGTCTACATCTCTGTATATGAGTGGTTGAGGGAGTATGCATAGCATAGTCTGTGAAGGTGTATATTCCTGTGAGAGTGGCAAGTGCCTAAGTGTCTATCTCTGAGATTTTGAGGGAGGGATATGGAGACAGAGAAACAGAGATAAGAAGTTGAGGAAGGGGAAGAGAGAGAGAGACAGAGACAGAAAGAGGAGAGGAGAGACAGACAGAGAGAGAGATAGGAAAGAGAGGAGAGACAAGAGAGAGCAAAGAAAGAAATAGGAGGGAAGACAGAGAGAGCAGAGACAGAGGAGAGGGAAGAGAAAGAGGAGAGACACAGAGAGAAGAGAGAAAACAGACAGACAGAGAGAATGTGTCTCTTCGAGCTGGTGCTCAGGTTTGAGAGTGATGTGTGCATGGGAGGAGCCATCCAGCAGGCTTGCTGAGATGGTATAGCAGGTATTTGTTCTGGTTGGGATTGGTTTAAATGGCTGCAGAGGGCCCTCCATCTCTGAGCCTCTGGGTGTGTAGTCATTAATTAGAAAGCATTTGTAGAGTCCCTTCTCTCTGCTAGACATTGTGCTAGGTGAGGAAGATAGGAAGGCATCAAAATCCAGTGTTGATGGCACAGTAGAGAGAATGGTGAACTGGAATTTATTGTTGGTGGTGGTCCTTCTTTCTCGGGGAACACCATGACTTCAGGAAGGAGATATCCTGACTTGCATGTGAATTGGATTTAAGTGAGGCAGGGCTGTGCAAACTCACCAGCCTCACGATCTCCTCCAGAGCCATCTGGGTCCAGTGGCCGGATATAGATCAGGATGACTGGAGATGGCCAGGCCTAGAGTTTAGCCTGAGTTCAAACTCTGCCTCAGATAGCTGTGTGAAGATGGGCAAGTCACTTAATTTCTCTCATCCTCAATGTCTTTATCTTTAATACCTCACAAGATCATGGTAGGGACCAAATGCTATATAAATGTAAGTGTCTGCTCTCAGGGAGATGATGCTCTATGAGGAAACTAGGGATGTGCCTAAGTAAATACAAACTATGTACAGTAAATATAAGGTGATTTCAGGGGGAACCACTGAATCAGTCAATTAACAAGAATCTATTAATCGCCTACTGCATGCCAGGCATTGAAATAAGTCTCCACTCAGCTGCTAAAGTGATCTTCCTAAAGCCCAGGTCTGGCCATGCTACCCCCACTCTCCATACACAATCAACTAGGATCAAATATAGAATCTTCTGTTTGGCTTTAAAAGTCCTTCAGCACCTCTCCCAGGGGCAGCTAGGTGGCTCGGTGGTTAGGGAACTGACCCTGGAGTCAGGAGAACCTGAGTTCAAACTGATTTGATACTTACTAGCTGTGTGACCCTGGGCAAGTCATTTAACCCCAACTGCCTCCAAACAAATAAACAAAACCTGTCCCCCTCCTTGATGCTCCTCACACAAGTCACTCTGTCTCTGGACTCCAAGCATTTTCCGTGGTTGCCCACCCTCCTCCATGCTTCATATGCTCTTCCTCCTCCTCTCTACCTCCTGACTTCCCCAGCTTCCTTCCCGTCTCAGATTAAATATGACCCTCTCTTTGAAACTTTTTGCATTTCTCTGTAATCTCAGTTTTGGTCAGGGGGTGTCCTCTGAGCTTCTCTCCAATTTATCCTGTGTGGACCTTGCACATATAAAGCTTTGTCCATGTGTGTCTGCCTCCCCCATTAAACTGTGATCTCCTTGAGGACAGGGATCATATCTTTGCCTTTCTCTGTATTCCAAGATGCTTGGCACACAGAAAACACTTAATAGATGTCTGTTGACTCATTGGGTGCCAGGAATACAATTTACAATGGAAAATGACTCTGACTTCGCAGAGTTTATCAGTTTGGAATGAGTGACCTCAATGGAGATGAAAGAATAAGTGTTATATATAATGGAGATGCACGGGCTGCCCAGGGTCTCATTGTAGGGTCTAAAATCCTCCATGGAAGCAGCTTCATTCTTCAGTTGAAAGGGCACTCAATTTGGAGACCCAGGAACTGAGTTCAAATCCTGACTTTCCTACTTACTTGCATGACCTTGGGCAATCCACTCTCGGCCTTAGTCTCCTCATTTGTAAAATGAGGGTACAGGGCTGTATGGCCTCTGAAGTCCCTTTCACCTATGATCCTATTCCCTCCCCAGGGGAAGATAGCAACCCCTCCATCCTTTCTCATCCTTATCCTTCCCGTGTTCCTATTCTGCCTCAGATTCCCCACTGAGGCCTTCTTACATTTCACGGGTACCAGTGCCTGCCTCAGCTATTCACGCACATATCTTCTCTTGCTTTCGATACATGGCCAGCCCCATCTTCTTTTATGATCATTTATTTCCTCAATGATTTTCCTTCCAGCTTCTTAACCTTTTTTGTTTTGTGGGCCCCTTTGGCAGTCTGGAGAAGTCTAAGGACCACTTTCTCAAAATATTGTAATTAAATGCATAAAATAAAAGACATAGGACTACAAAGGAAATTGATCATATTGAAATATGGTAATAGAAATATATATTTTAAAAAAGCTCACAGACCTCTTCTTCCCTTAGGAAAAGCCTACCATAGTAGAGAGTGTTAGGCCTGATGTCAGGGACCTGGGTTCCTAGCCTGTCTCTCGACTCTATTAGCTGTGTAAATCTAGGCAACTAACTTGCTTAATTTCTATAGGTCCCAAGCAACTCCCTATAGGTTCTCTATTAAGTCATAGAGGGATTGTAATATGTATTGGTGGTGGCACTTTTCCATGCCTGTGATAAAATCATGGATTCTTGCAAATATTGAGGTCAGCAATTATTATTGCTATTTTCCTTCCTGTGTTCCACCCAATGTCCAAAATCCAGACCTCTTTACCTACAGTATTACCTCGAGAGGCAACCTATTGGAGTGGGGAGTCCTGGGCTGGCTGTCAGAAGACCTGGGTACAAGTCTGTCACTGACTGATAGAGAGACTTTCCATACCTGGAATTTCCCCATGATGATACAATCACACATCCTTCATTTTTTTTTCATATTCTTTATGCCACTTCTTATACATACGCATCACTGGTGGTATTGTGGTATAGCAGAGGGAATTCTGGACTTGAAGTCAGAAAGACCTGTGTTCATAATTCTACCTTTAACGCTAGCTGTTCAAAGTTAGAATGAAGGGGAAGGGAGAAAGGAATGAGCATTTATTAATCTCCTACAATGTACCAAGCACTGTGCTAAGTGTTTTATAAATATTATCTCATTTGATCTTCACAAGAACCCTTAGAAACAGATGCCATCTTCCTCATTTTACTGTTGAGGAAAGGCAGAGATTAAGTTAATGTGTCTTGCCTGGGGTCACACACCTAGTAAATGAGTGAGGCTAGATTTGAACTTAGATTTTCCTGAGGCCAAGTTCAATCCACTGGGCCACTTTTACAGGGATGTGTTTTTTCACTTGTGGGTTGGTCTATAAAATGGACACTGAGATCCCTTTCAACTGAGGTTCTGTGATTCTACTGATTATCATTAGAAATATACTGTGTGCTACTTGCACACAGCGGGGTTCTCTCTGCTATCCTCTAGGTCACGATGATTACTCAGACCGTGATGTTCCAGGAGGTGTCAGGACAGGACCTGATTTTATGAGTGGCAGGGTTTGGGATACGCTGTGCCTTGATCTTCTGAATGAATATTAAGATTAGGGTTAGAGGCCACCTGGGCAGGGGGGGAGCAAGGAAACACCAAGAATGCTGGCTCTGTTGGACTGTATGAAGAGAAGAAATGTGACGTATGCCTGGAAAAGTAGGCTGGAGACAATTTGGGAAAGGTTTTAAATGCCAAATGAAAGCGTGTGTAATTGAGCAGGAGACTGACATGGTTAGACCTCAGCTCAGCTGCTGAGGACATAAGTATGAAAAATGATAGTCTCTCACCTCAGAGAGCTTATAATTAAAATGTTAATCCTGACTTGCTAATCCCAGAGGCAGTATGGTACCATGGAAAGACCTCTGGAGTCAGAGCATTTGGATCATCTAAATTCCAGCTGGACTAGTCACTGTCTATGTGTGACCCCAAGCAAGTCATTCAACCTCTGTGGGCCTCAGTTTCCTCCTCTGTAAAATAGCACAGAGGTTGGGTCAGATGATTTTGGAAGTTTCTCCTAGCTCTGTCCATGATGTGATCTGATGGCTTGGCCTGTAGGGCACTGCTCTGGGGTGAGTATGATCCCAAGAGAGAAGCCTTTGCCCCCAGGGCAAGGGTCAGGCTGAAACAGGGCAAGCCAAGATCCTCAAAGGTCCAGGGACTAAAAGCTGCTAAGAGGGAGGTCCTTCCAACCCATATTGAATTCTGGGAGAAGAAAAAACCGTGGTCCTCATTAACTTTCCAGGTTGCTTCCTTCCCTGCCCAACTTTTCCAATAGGAAGGATTGGAAGCTGACCCTAGGCCACTGGAGGATGTTATTAGAGATTCCTTTCCTGTGTGGAATAGTCTAGAAGACCGAAGAAATCCCATCCAACCCTCAAATTGTGATTTTAGGCAAGTGAGTAGGGGAAAACAAGAAATCTCCGGGCTATGGATTGGGGGAAGGAAAAGGTCCCTGGGTTAGAGGAAGGAGCAAAGTGGGTGAGTCCTCTTCGGACATTCAGCCCTGGGTCCGCAGCAGTGGCGCCTCATCCCGCCAGGGGGCACACAGCCCTTGTTCTTCCCTCCCCAAAATCCCTTGGGTTTTTTGGAGGGGTAGGGGGGCGCTGGAGCTGGAAGACACGGCCGGGGGAGGAGGGTCGGGGGAGCAGGGCCGCCCCATCGGGACTTGCAGAGGGCCAATGACTGTGCTCAGAACCAGGCGCTGTGGGCCTCCAGCTTTGCGACCCAGTCCGTCCCCCACCCCCAACCCCCCGGCCGCCCCGCGGATCCTCCTGCGTCATGGAAAGCTGCCTCTGACCCTCAGGGCCCCCAGCGGCCCGGGCTGGGATGGGCCGGCATGGGCGGGGCGCGACGTCTGAGCTCCGGCTTTCTAGCTGGAAGTCCCAGTACTCCATCCCTCTCTCTGCCCAGGCTGGGAGAACTTCATTAACCCTTCCTGCTCCCTGCAGGGTCTTTCTGCGAGTCTTCTCAGAGGGGGAAACTGAGTCAGAAGGCTAGGGGACTGGGGCTACCCCAGGTGGCTGGAGAACTAGCATTCTAACAGCGGGCGTTGCCTTCCTGCGGCCACTGAGTTCTAGGGTCTTCCAATTCTCCTTCCGAGGCTCTCCATTCTCTGGAAAAGACCCTCTCTCCACCTTCAGTAGGTGCCCAAGCTCCCTGTCGGGGGTCTAAGCATTCCCAGGCCCTCTCAGCGAGGACCAATCAGTGACTGAGCTTGCCACGGCCCCGCCCCTGGGGCAGGGTTCCTGCCCATCTCCCCACCCCCAGCCCCGACTGGGAGGCTGAGGTCTGCCCTTCATAGGATTTCCACTCCCCACGTCTCCGGCCTGGCGCCAGTAGTCCGCGCCCCCCAGACCCCACGCCGCTGGTGCGGTCCCCTACTTCCCTGCCCCCCCCACACCCATCCCTCGCCCAGCCCATCTCTGGGAGGCCCAGCAGGCTTCTTCTGGACCTTGGGAGGTGTCGGCCTCCCCAGCGTGAGCCTCTATGTCTATTTCGAATAGTAGTAACTCCTATTGGGGTTGCGCTGTTTTCGTGTCCCTTTGATCTTCTACGCACCTCTGGGAGATAGGGAGTGCAGGCATTATTTTGCCCGTGTTCAGGCTGAGGCATAATAAAGAAGGAAATCCGTGACCTGGGTCTCCTGACTACAAGGCTAGGATTCTTTCCTGGGCATCACGGCATGGGCATGAATCTGAATGTACCAGTTTGTATCAGTCAATCGGCAAGCATAGATTAAGTGCCTACTATGTGCCAAGTTCTGGGCTAGAATCCAGGGACTGGCCCCGTGATGTCATTGCTATGGGAAATCTCTCTCTGCCAGTCTTGGTCGGCATCTTCTCTACAAATTATATAGTCTTAGAAAGCACACTCGGAGATAAAAGAAAAATGAAACAATCCTTTCCCTTAAGCAGCTAACTTTCATTCTATCGGGTGGAATGATACGTACACAAATAAGCATTTACAAAATTTATACAGTACAGTAAATACAAGGCAACGGGGAAAGCTGGAAACTGGGGGATCATGAAAGGCCTCAGGAAGGAGGTAGCCTTTGAGCTGGGCTTGGATTCCATGAGGGAGAGGTGAGGAGAGAGTGCGTTTCAGTCGTGGGGGACAGCGTTTGCAAAGGCAGGAGGCAGGAGATCGTATGTCATGAGTTGTAAATGTATGAGGAACAGCAAGAAAACGAGTTTTGAGTAAAGGGGAACAATGTGCAAAAAGGCTGAAAAGATGGGCTCAAGTCAAACTGTGAAGTCTAAATGCCGAGCTTCAGCGTTTGGCGGCATCGGTGTGTGTACACCCGTATGTGGTCGGTGTGCACCACTATGTGGTCAGTGTGAGGGTGTCCGGCTGGGTGCGCGTGTGCGCGGACACGTCCCCGGACTGACCTTCCCCTGAGCCCCCGGGCTTCCCCGGCTTCAGACTCTCCTCCCCCTCTCCCGCCCCCGGGCCGCCCAGCCTGGCTTTTTAACTCTTCCCTCGCTTCTGGCATCGAGCTCGGCTGCGTTCTGGGTCCGGGGTCTCTGGGCAGCGCAGAGTTAAGAACGGAAAGGGTGACGTCACGGCGGGGGCTGGCCGGAGCGCGCGGCCGGAGGGAGGGAGGGACCGGGAGAGGGGGGCGCGTGGCCGAGCTCGGCTACCCCGGAGCGCGGCGCGCGCCCCCCGCCCCACCCCCCTCCCCTGCCGGGCCGGGGATCCTCGCTCTGCTAGGCGCTGCCCAGCCCGGAGCGCCAGACGGGAGGGGGCCGTGGGAGGCGGAGGGGAGGAGTCCCGAGCATGCGCCCCCAGCCCGGAGCCCCCAGCCCTGAGCGCAGCGCAGCGCGGCGGCCCGCGGCTCCTCCAGCCCGAGCCGCGAGCCATGTCCCCGCCGCGCTCCGGGGCCCCCAGCAGCTGCTGCGAGCGCCGCTACCTCCCGGGGAGGAGGAGGCGGAGGGGGCGGAGGCGAAGGCGCAGAAGGCGTGAGTCCCGCGCTCCGGCCCCGGCGCCACTATGAACCTGCCGCCGGGCGGCGGGGGCGGCCCCCAGACCCCGCTGCGCCTCGGCGGCGGCGGCGCCCACCTACTTGGCTCGCCCTGCGCGGTCAACCGGCCCATTGACATCGTGGGGAAGCGCCGACGGTAACGCCCTGGGGGCGGGCTGGGAGCCCCGATCGGACCCGGAGGGAGGTTGCGGGAGCGGGGCTTCCAGTCTTGCCTCACGTCCTGGGTTCTGCGTGGAAGGGCCTCTCCAGCTCGATCGTTTCGTGTTCCTCGTTCTGAGGTCCTTTCCAGCTCGGGCGATCTAAGTTGAAAGGTCCATTCCAATTCTAAGGACCATCCCTTCCCACCTCTGCTATTGGGATCTAAGGTCCCTTTCAGTTCTGACGTTCTCTGTTCTAAGGACCCTCCCTCCTAGCTCTGCTATTAGGAGCTAAGATCCCTTTCAGCTCTGACGTTCTCCATTCTAAGGACTCTCTCAGCTCTGGCAGTCTAAGTTCTAAGATCCCTTACACTTCTGACATTCTTTGTCCTTTGACACATAGATATACAACTCTGACATTCTGGGATCAATGATCCAAGGACCCTCCTAGATCTGACATTCAGTGTTCTAAGGTCTAGTGCCTTCTACATCAGACATTCAGGGTTTATTTCAACGTCCCTTTCAGAGCTCAAATTCTGCATTACAGGGGTCCTCCCAGCTCTGATAGTCTATATTCTAAGGACTGTTCTGCTCAATTGGGAATCGGGATAAGCACCTTGGGTTCTGGGATTCTGGAATGGGAACTTGTGTCATCTTGGGCAAGCCTATTTCCCCCAGACTTTATTTCCCCAGTTCTGACGCCCCTTTATGTTCAGAATCTCTGTGGAAGCTATGGGTACCACGTGGGTAGGGAGAAGCAGGGGCTGCAGCTGTCTTTTGACCTAAGATTAGGCCCAGGGGGAGGGGGGAAGGAGAGGGAACAAGAGACTGAGAAAGGGGAATCTGATTGGCTTTAGAAAAATGAGGGGCCAGTTAGAGATAAGTACCCCCTGAAAAGGAAGGACCTTCTCTGGCTTTCCTGATTGGGAAGACATGAATGGTTAGGGGCACACTGGGGTGATATGACTGCTCCAACCTGGGGTAGCCTGGGCCCGTGGTGGCCCTGGAAGGACAGAAGTCCAGGCCAACCCTGGTCCTGGGAGTTTTGCCAGCCCCAGGGGACTGCGAAGGGGCAAGGTCAGTACCCTGGGGGCAGGGAGGAAGAGGAGAGAGGTTGAATTAACAGGACCACTGGGCCCCAGAACTCACATACAGACCTGGCTCCTCCTTACTCCCCAAGGCTTCCCTTGGCTTGCTTCCTCAGAGATCATGATGTGGTGGAAAGAACACTACTCAACCCCTTCCAGGGGTAGGCCTCAGGTGGGAAGGTTGGATTGGGAAAAGGAGATACCTACACCACAGACACACAGTGCAGACAGATAAAACATATGGCATATATACAGACATGCATTTAGGTATGAGGGCACACATGAAGCCAGAGACAAAAGAATGTATGGATCTCCATGCCCACAAACACATGGCCACACAGACACAGGCACAGGGTGTGTGTGTGTGTGTGTGTGTGTATGTGTTAGAATGGAAGCCCTTTGAGGGCAGGAATTGTTTCACATTTGTCTTTGCATCTCCAGAGCCTTATACCTTGTAAGTCCTTAATAAATGCCTATTGATTAATTTTCTTCCAGACAACTCAGCTACACCTACACAGAGACCCATTAGGGTGCTGCTCTCATACCATATATGTGTGTGCGAGCCCCCCAAGGATACTACTGGTACGTGTTCTGGCCCATGCCCTGGCATGTGTACTACCATAGGCCTTGGCACGCATACTGGTACCTGCTGTGGTGTACACAGACACTGGGCTGGCATACCCGCTAGCATATCCATTTCAGCATTGCACATTTTGCTACAAACCCTGGCAAACACTGGTGTACTCCCTGGCACACATATTGGTACATGCACTAATACACGCTGACCCATGCCCTAGGGTACACAAACACTGTCACATGCTCTGGAGCACGCGCACGCACACACACACACACACACACACACACACACACACACACCAGCAGTGCTCCCTGCAGCCTCTGCTCCTCAGAGATGGTCTCACCACAGGTTTTCAGGGTGGATGTGGTTTCCAGAGACGTAGCATAGCCCCTCCCCCACCCACTCACCCTGAACTCCAGGCTGGGGGTAGGGAGCAGGATAGGAAGAGCAGTTCTTTGGAACCTCAAGTCCCCAAAAGGATTCAGTGTTCCTGGGGAGAACTGTGGGGGCCACAGTCTTCATGCACCCCAGACACAGCTGCACAGGCCTAAGCTCCAAGGACTCAGGGAATGTGGCCCTGGACTTCTGTGGAGAAATGGAAGGGAGAGAGAAAGATGCAGGGATGGGACCCTGGGGCACCACCCTTAGCTCTTCTGCCCTGGATTGGAGAAGGAAGGAACAGAGATCCGAGCAGGCCATAGACTGTGATGAAGAGGAGAAGGAGAAGGCTCACACCAAGTCCTGGGAATGCAGGCCTGCTGCATCACCTTGGGCTCTGTTGGTCAATTACTTGAGGAGGTGGGGAATCCTCCTTGCTGGGCCTAAGTTGGCCTCTGAGACTCTGTCATATACTATCAATGGAACAGGGGGTAATGGAGAGGAAGACAGATGTTCCTCTGTGAATTGCTCAAGATACCACCATGCAAGCTTCCCTGAGTCTCTCTGTCTGTCAGTCATGAGTTTCCCTTTCACACTGGACCTTCTTTGCCCCTTCCTGATACATTTACTGTGTGATGTTGTGCCCTCTTTTTTGGGTTATACTGGGAGAATCAAGGGAGCAGGGGCCAACTTTGTATCTCTGTATACTGTAGGCACTTGATACATGTTTATCTCACGATCATTAGATTTCTGAGGGAAAAAAAAAACCTTTCATTTGAGGGACTCCCTTGGAAGAGGGAGTAGATCTGTTCTGCTTGGCTTCAGGGGACAGAATCAATCACAATGAGGAGAAACTGGGCAGTCTTAGGCTCTGTAAGGAAAAACTCTAGCTTAGTAGTCAGAACTATGCCTACATGGGATGGACCGCTTTGAAAGGTAGAGAGTTTCCTGTCACTGGAAGTCTTCAAGAAGAGCCCACTTCCATTCAGCAAACATTTGTTGAGCCCCTAGGATGTTCAAAGCACTGTAGTAGGCCCTGAAGATACAGAGAAAAATTAATCTGCCTTTCTCCTCTAAAGAGTTTACATTGGGGGGGTGGGGGCTGGAGGTGTCAGGGGTTAGGGATGGGACGCTCCTCAG
The DNA here is from genome assembly GCA_028646595.1 of Phalanger gymnotis. Classification (NCBI taxonomy): domain Eukaryota; kingdom Metazoa; phylum Chordata; class Mammalia; order Diprotodontia; family Phalangeridae; genus Phalanger; species Phalanger gymnotis. The sequence goes on along the minus strand of CM053622.1, from coordinate 46,424,153 downwards.
GGATATTGTAAAGGCCTTTACTGTTGGGGTATGGATTGAACACAGTGTCCTCCAGCTCTGAGCAGTAAGCCTAGAAGAAATAAGACCTAAGCAGGAAACCTTAAATGCAGCATCTCTCTGTGTGACCTTGGGAATGTCCTTTCCCCCCTTCTGGCCCTCAGTTTCTTTATTTGTTAAAAAAAAGAAAGTTTGAAGTAGATGATCCCTAAGCCTTTATCTGTCTCTAATAAGGTCCGGCCTCTTGAGCCCTGTCTTCCTCTCCAGTGAGAACTTGCAGCCTCTGGGTGACTCATTCCTTCCTTCTCAAGGATGGGTCATCTGGGACTTGAGACAGCCCAACCCATCTATCTCCTGGCTGCAGAGGCTGACTTCCCAGGGCAAGCCCAGGGTGTTGACCCCTGGCTTTAGGGATCAAGGGAAGGTCAGATAGCCACAAGGTAGAATAATGGGACTGGAGAACTCTGGGAGCTCTGAGCTTGGCCAGCCTGGGCATGTAGCCAGGCAGAGGTCTTCTTAGTGTGGAGCTTGGTAGGGGGCTCATTCCTCAGTGGCTACACTTCCCTGAGTGGCCCTGCCAGTGGCGAATGTCCTGCCAATTTCCATGCCATGCTGAAAAACGGGGCAAGTTTTTTGGGTGGGAGGAAGACTTCCAACTCTCTGTTCCTTCCTCTCAGCTGCCTTTGCTTTTCTCCCTGCCCATAGCTTTGATCTTGAGAATGGCCTGTCTTCGGGAAGGAGCCCGCTGGATCCACAGACCAGCCCTGGCTCGGGTCTCGTCATCCAAGGCAGCTTCCCTCACAGTCAGAGGCGAGAGTCTTTCCTCTACCGATCAGACAGTGACTATGACCTCTCCCCCAAGGCCATGTCCCGGAACTCCTCTATTGCCAGTGACCTGTGAGTACCTCCTTGGGCTGGGAGGAGGGCACTGGAGGTAGGGCCGTGTCAGAGAGGGTCCTGGGAGAGAATCCTTTGTTCCTAGATGTCTTTGTTGGGTGAAGGGGTGGGGACTGAGAGAGGAGAAGGGTCCAAATGTTGCAGCATTGAATAACAGTTCACACCTGGGTTCCCAGCCTGTTCTCCCAGAGACTCAGCAGGTGACCAACCCTTGGCCAGTGAGTTTTCCCTTCTACAAAGGAGGGCATTGAACTGCATATTCTTCCAGTTCCCTTCTTCTCTGGCACGCTGATTCTGTCATATGTGGAGCAGATCATAAAGCCAAGCTGAAGCAGGGAGGAGGGGGGATATTCCTGGAGAGGAGAGATCATGGTGCTATTGTAGGTAATCAAAGGGGCTCCCTGGAAGAGGTAGGACAGCATCTAGCTCTTCTTACCCATAGGCCAGATTCCATAAGCATCTGTCAGATGAATAACCGAAATGAGGTCTAGAAGGATGAATAGATGTGGAAAGGGAGATGGAAGAGCAGAGGGTGGTAATTAGGAAGGAAACTTGTAGCTATGTGGACACAGGTAAGGGCTCTTCCAGTGAGTATGCAGGCTTCTAGTGAGCAGCTTAGTGAGAGATGAGTAGATGGAGAATTTGAGTGGAGACAGATTGTGGAGAGTCTCAAATGCAGATGCCCACCTGGCCCTCAATTCTGCCTATTTTCTCCCTCTCGCTGTCTGCCTTACACAGACTTTCTTTCTCCTGCAGACATGGAGAAGACATGATTGTGACCCCATTTGCCCAGGTGGGTACAAACCACTTCCCTGGCCTGTGCTATAAGGAAAAGGTTGAAGAAGAGGGGGAGGTTGTAGAATGGACCGGGGCAGAACTCAGAACTCCCCATTCTCTCTGGTCCTGCCCAAGGGCTGCTAAAGATCCCCGTCCTCCCTTCTCTGGCCAGCCCCAGATGTGTCTCCCCTAAATAGTCCAGGCCCAGGGTCCACTCTCCCCCACCCTGGCTAAGCAGGGATGCTGGAGTGGGCTCCTTGGGCTGGGAAGTTCAGTGGGTGGTGCCTCCCCTCCCAGGTCTTAGCCAGTCTACGAACCGTCAGGAGCAACTTTGCCGTGCTGACTCGCCTACAGGACCGCGTGGCCAAGTGAGCGCGTGCGTGTATGGAGGGTTGGGGGCAGGGCATTTGGGGTGCAACCAGCCTGGCCTGACCCTAAGTTGGCGCTCTGTATTCCACAGGAGAGTGTCAAGCAGTAACCCACCTTCTAGCTGCCGGGCTGCACCGCTCCCAGGTAATAATCTTAGCTGCTGCCTTTTTATTTCCGAAGACTTGGATTCTAAGTCTGAGTATCCTCTGCCGTCTCCACCATCCATTTCCCTATGCCAGTGGGAAAGTCCTCATTTCTTATCTTACACACACACACACACATACACTCATACACACACATTCATATTCTCTCTCTCTCTCTCTCTCTCTCTCTCTCCCCCCAACCTTTGGGGACAGCTGTGCAAGCCAGTAATGCTTCCACTATCCCCCTCCTCCAGCTGGGAGCTTCCCCTTGCCTCCCACCTCCCCCCGCCCCCCGCAGTTGTCTTCCCAGGGAGATGGGGGCAAAACATTATCCCCAAGGAGCCCCCAGGGCCCCTTTCCCAGCCTCACCTCCCACTGCCACCTTTACTGTTTGCCAATCAGATTTGCAGGGATGTTTCTTTACTTCATTTTTTAAAACTTTCGTTGCCATCTTGTTTTTACATTAACTAGATTTTCCCACACATCCCTTCTCCCCACTTCTACTCTGAGAGCCTCCCATATAGCTAAGAAGAACAGAAAGGAACAAAAAAACCAATTCGACAAAACTAACCAACATCCACCAAGTGCAATTTCAGGCCTGTTTCCAACAGTGACTTGGAAATGGGGTCTGAACTCTGGACTCGAAATGGATCAGTGCTAATTTGCATATGATTGGCAACAAGTTCAGGAAGATAGTAGGAATAGGGAGTATAAACCCTGATAATGATGATAGCTAAGAGGGACCTCGAGAACAAAGAATGTCAGCTCTAGGTAGAACCTTAGAACCCAGGATGTCAGACCTGGGAGAGCCCTTAGAACATAGAATGACAGAAGTGAGAGGGCCTTTAGAACACAGGATGGGCAGGGCTGGGAAGGTCCTTAGAACACGGGATGGGCAGGGCTGGGAGGGCCTTGAGAACCCAGAATGTCAGAGCTGGGAGGGCCTTTAGAACCCAGAATGTCAGAGCTGGGAGGGTCTTAGAACCCAGAATGTCAGAGCTGGGAGGGCCTTTAGAACCCAGAATGTCAGAGCTGGGAGGGTCTTAGAACCCAGAATGTCAGAGCTGGGAGGGTCTTAGAACCCAGAATGTCAGAGCTGGGAGGGCCTTAGAACCCAGAATGTCAGAGCTGGGAGGGCCTTAGAACCCAGAATGTCAGAGCTGGGAGGGAATCACAATTAGACATTATCTAGTCCAGGGGTAGGGAACCTTTAGCTTTGAGGCCACATGTGGCCCTCTAGGTCCTCAAGTTTGGTCCTTTGACTTAAGTTTAGGACTTAGAGGGCCACATGTGGCCTCAAGGCCAAAAGTTCCCCACCCCTCATCTAATCTAACCCCTTCATATTACATATGGAGAAATTGAGGCCCAGAGAGCATAAACGACTTGCTAGAGGTCCCCCACCAAGTCAGTGGCCACACAAGGACCCAGCCCCAGGTCTCCTGAGTTCCATGACACCACACTGCCAACAGATCATTTGGTTCAAATGCTTTGCTCTTATAGAGAAGCAAACAGAGGCCAGTTCATGTTGGGGTGGAATTTGAACCCAAGTCTCTTGAATCCAGTGCTCTTCCCATTGCCCCAGACTGCCTTTAGTCCACTGGAGCTAGAGAAACAGAAAGAGTATAAATCCAGGTCCCCAAGAGCAGTTAAATCGCTTAGCCTTCCTGAGTTAGTTGGGAGAGCTGCCTCAAGACAGCCACCAATGCTTGCCCACCCAGTCTTAGGTCCCAGAGTTGCTGGGGGTAAAGGGCTGGTATTAGAGAGACCAACCAGTGACCCGCAGGTCCCTCCTGCAGAGGATGCCTGCCAGAAGCTGGCCATGGAGACCCTGGAGGAGCTGGACTGGTGCCTGGACCAGCTGGAGACCCTACAGACCCGGCACTCTGTCAGCGAGATGGCCTCCAACAAAGTGAGTCAGCACCAGCTTCCCCTGGGAGGCTCAGCCAGAGGGCTAGGGTCCCAGCCGGCCTTCCCCTCAGCCCTTCCACTCTGAACACACCCAAGCAATAGGGCTTAAAAATAGAGAACGTCAGATCTGGTGATCCCCTCAGAGCACAGTGTGTCGGAGAACTTACCTCCCCCAACTCCCGCCCCCCACATTTATAGAAAGGGAAACTGAGGCCCAAAGGGGGATGGCCCTTATTCAATACCAGAGCATTAGTAGCTGAGCTGGGACTAGAACCTTGGTCACTGTACTCTCTGGCATGGGGCCTTTCCCCTCCCCACCACAGTTGTGAAGGCCTAGCCGTTCCCCAGCCCCCGCCCCCTTCCTGTTTGCTCCGCAGATGTGTTCGTGGTCGGCCAGGCACAGCTGGCTCTGTGCGTCATTGGCTTTTTCTCCCCATCCCTCTGAAGTAGATTTAAAACCCCAACCGACAAAGAAACAAGACCTCCCTGGCTAAACCCAGATAGGCTGGGCCTGGCATCCCTCAGAGCCCAGGAGGCAGCCTCTGCTGCCCATAGTGGGGGGGGGGGGAGCAAGGGGGGTAGGGAAGGGAGGGGCAGGGTGAGGGAGGTCACTTCCAAGAGTCTCTGGATGGTTCCGTGTCTGTCCTTCCTCGTGCATCTGTGTGTGGCAGGGTAGGATGGGCTAGTGACAGCCCTCGCCCCCTACAGACACCCATATACATTTGAAGCAAACTCAATACCTGAAAATCCAGAAATCAGCTTGAAGGATGAACTTGCAAAGGAATTCAGCTGGGCATAAAATGCACTTTGAGAAGAGATTAGATTTACATGGGCATTTGCATTAAATACTGGTCTGTTGCACAAAGTGAGGTCCACCCCTCGAGATTGTTCCAACTGGCTCTGGATGCAGCTGCTGGGGGCCAGAGAGAGCCCATGAGGCCTGACTGAACCGTCTTCCCCATCTCCCTCCTGGTCAGTGATGCCTGAGGCCAGGCACTAAAGGAAAAAAGAGAGGGAGCCCATGGGACCTGAGGGTACTCTTTCCCCAGGTGTTGTATCAGGGCAACCTACATTATGCTCTAAAGAGGGAGTGGGAAAAGAGAACTGCCTTAGGTGGGGGAAGCCCTGTTACTTCTTCAGAATCCTCAGAGAGTTTCCTGTAAGTGAGGGAAGGACAAAGGTGATGAGGGAGAGGGGATTAGATCTCTAAAGCAGGCTATGAGAACCTTTGGTATGCCAGATATTAGAACTGGGCAAGATATTGTTGAATTGTTGAATGTCAGAGCTGGGAGGGCCCTGAGAACATAGAAGGTCAGAGCTGGGGTGGGGGGGAGCGGCCTTAGAGCACAGAATGTCATAGCTGGGAGGGTCCTTAGAACACAGAATGTCAGAGCTGGGAGGGCCCTTAGAACACAGAATGTCAGAGCTGGGAGGGCCCTTAAAACACAGGATGTCAGAGCTGGGAGGGCCCTTAGGACACAGAATGTCAGAGCTGGGAGGGCCCTTAGAACACAGGATGTCAGAGCTGGGAGGGCCCTTAGAACACAGGATGTCAGAGCTGGGAGGGCCCTTAGAACACAGGATGTCAGAGCTGAGAGGGCCCTTAGAACACAGGATATCAGAGCTGAGAGGGCCCTTAGAACACAGAATGTCAGAGCTGGGAGGGGTCTTAGAGGCCATGTAGTAGAGACTACTCATCTTACAAAGAAAAAAGCTTAGTGAGGGAAAGAAAAGGTTTTTGGCAGGGTGATGACAGGAGGGAACCTCAGGATGGTGGCTCTTTCTCCAGGCTCTCAACCACCCACACCCAGATATCTCTTCCTCTCTAAGAGGACACTGAGGCATAGTCCCATTTGAGGGCCCCTCAGACAAGCCAACGAAGGGAATTGGGTTATAACCCAAGCACCCTAGCACCGAGGCTATACTGGGGCCTCTGCTTTACAAAGGGGATATCTTCCTCCTTTCCTAGACATGAGATTTCTGAAGACTATAGACTCCCCATTGGAGTTACAGGAAAATGTAATAGGTGTTGGGGGGGGGGTGATGTTAGAGTCAGAGGGAAGCAGGGAGCCCAGGCCTGCTGGGCATCTACATTTTGTTTCCTCTCCACAGTTCAAGCGGATGCTTAACCGGGAGCTGACTCACCTGTCAGAGACCAGCCGCTCTGGAAACCAGGTGTCTGAGTACATCTCCCGGACCTTCCTGGGTGAGTGGACCTTGGAGGATGCTAACCTGCCAAGGGTGGGAAGGCTTCAGGTGCCAAGACACATGGGTTTGGTTTGAGTCCCACCTCTGCCACTGACCCACCATGGAACATCAGCTGAGTCACTGCCCTTCTCTAGAACTCAGTCTCCTCCTCAGTAAAGTGGGAGACTAATCCTTTCCTACCTCACAGACTTCACTGGTCTTTTGGCCTCCTTCCTGCCTGACTCCCCAAGGCTCAGAAATAGCTGTTGGGCTATATACTTCCTGCTGCATTTGTGTGCACAGAGTTGTTGAAGTCAGGGCTGACATGCTTTTCTGCTTTTCTTTCTGTCCCCAGTACTTAGAATAGTGCCTGGTACACAGTAGGTGCTTAATAATTACTTTGTGATTGATTATTGATTGGGAAAGGCTGGGGTGGATAAGACCTTGCCTCTGCCTTAAAAGAACTCACAGATTGGTAGAAGGGGAGGACACCAGGGGCAAAGGGCAAGATGGGAGGATGGAGAGAGTCATGTCATCTTTGTGAGTCTCAGCTTCATTATCTGTAAAATGGGAGAGGTGCACCTACTGACCTTTACAGTCCCTTCCAGACCCCAAATAAAATCTATACTATACTATACTATGCTATGCTATGCTATGCTACGCTACACTATACCGTGCTATACTATATATACTATAATCATTGATTGGCTCCAAGAGGTGAGGGACAGGGCAGAATCAAAGACAACCTAGAGGTTTTGAACACAGGAGACGAGGTCAAGGGGGGCTCAGAGACTGTGAAATGAGAAAGACCAAGACATTGAGAAAAGACAAAGAGCTTGGTCTGGGGCTTATTGGGTTGAGAGGTCTTTTCAGGGTTGACATCCTGAAGGCCGATGAGGATTTGGGTCTGGAGGGAGGACAGGGCTCGAGGTGGGGATTCAGGAGTCCTCTGCAAAGGACTTCTAATTGAAGTCAGTCAGATAGTGGTGCAAGTGAGATCTGAGGCCAGGCCATTAGGAGACCTCTGACTGGAAGGGCTCAAGCAGAGGATGGGGAGCCAGGAAGGAAAAGGAAGAGAAACAGTCAGAGAGGTGAGAGGAGAACCAGAAAAGGGGCCCCTTCTGAAGCCAAAAGAGGAGAGTGAATCAGGGAGGAGATGCCCAGAAGTGTCAGAAGAAGGAGAGGAGAATGAAAGAATACTCCCACTGCCCATCAGTGACTAAGTCAAGCTTGAGACTCAGGTCTTCTAAGTCTAGAGCTCTGCCCAGTGCCCTGGTCCAGTGTGGCATAGTGGACAAAGCTCTGAACACACTAGCTGCATGACCCTAGGCAAGTCACTTAGGGTCTCTTTCTAGGAGTTTGGCAGCAGTGGAAAGTAGGAGAGGCCTGGAACAATAGCCTGAGGGCTTGGCAGGGACTGGTGAAGGTTTTTAAGGATAGGGAGACCTTGGGAATGCTTGTAAGTTGTAGGGCTTGACCAAGTTATTCCCTTCCTCAAAAACCTTCAGTGGGTCCCTTTTGCTTCTAGGCTAAAATACCAGTTCTTTGGCCTGGTATTTAATCTGACTCCCACTGTTGTCTCCAGGCTGAATTCTTAGCAATCACCATCACAAAGTCTACATTCCAGCCCACCTGGACCATTTCCCAAATTCAGCAACTTATGGGGTCTCCTATCTCTGTCCCCCACACCACTCTGTCTCTGCTTTTCAGAATCCTTCTCATCCCTCAGGTGCTGCCTCCTCTGGGACATGTTCCTGGATCCCCTCAGTCTTAATGCTCTTTTGCTCCTCAGATTACCTTTGTATATCTTTTATGTTGCAAAGCAGAATAAAAGTAGCCCAACAGAAATACGAGATGCACAAATTTAGGGATATCTCCATCCAAATGTTCGTACAGACTATTTGTGTCTGATCAGCCACATTCGGACATACTATACGTTGATGCTGACATAGTGATGTCATTTTAGTCCTCTTCGAGAATGAAGGACAAACAACAACATCTTGTGTGTGTGCACATGTACATATTATATCTCTCCTACTCCCAGAAGTAATTAGGGCCACCAAGAATGGGGACCCAGGGGACCCTAGACCTAAAACTGGAAGGGATTGCAAAGACCATTCAGTCCAGTCTCATCTTTTTACAGATGAGGAAACTGAGGCCCTGAGAGGTTAATATATTTTTGTCTCTGTATCCCCAGCACCTACATGCACTTTGAAGTCATTTAGTAAATGTAGAATAGAATTGAATTTGGGCTCTGGGGCATTGAGTTCAGGTTGAATAGTATTCATCAATCCCCACAAGCATTTATTATGTGACCACTGTGTGCCAGCCAGGCGCTGGCCTAGGTGCTAGGGAGACGAGATAAAAATGGGAGAGCGCCTGTCCTCAAGGAACTTTCGCTCTAGTGAGGGCAAGGACATGTACATGACGAAGTGTACACGAAATCACGAAATCAGTATGGGACCACAGTAACTGGCGGGGGCAAGACCAGGAAAGGCTTCATCTAGAAGCAGTCACTGGAGCAGACTTTTGAACCAACAAGTATGTGTTAAGTACCTATCATGTTCCAGGGACTGTTAGGTGCTGGGGATACAAAAATTAAAGAGGTAGAATGGAAGGTGGGAGAGCATTCCGGGGAAGACGGCCAATGCAAAGTTGTAGAAATGGGCATTGGGGCATCTGGTTAGGTGCAGCAAGACCAGCTGGGTGACAGCTGGGGGCACCAGAGAGCACAGAGCGCTGGATCTGGGGCCAGGAAGACCTGAGTTCAAAATCCAACCTCAGACACTTATGAGCTGTGTCATTCTGGCAAGTCATTTAGCCTATCTGCCTCAGTTTCCGTTTCTGTAAAATGAGGGTCATAATAGCACCCAGGGTTGTTGTGAGGATTAAATGAGAGAGTATTTGTAAAGCACATAAGAAACCTTAAAGCACTGTGTAAATAGAGTAAGAAAGTAGAAGTAATGTGAACAAAGTTGGGAAAGATAGGTCAGAGCCAGGCTGGGAAGAATGAAACCAAAAAGGTGATATTTGATCCTAGAGGTAATAGGGAGCCATTGCAGTCTATAGAGGTGACAGAGTCATTACAGAAAATCACTTAGGCAGTTGTGTGAAGGATGGAATGAAGAAGGGCGATTTTGGAGGCAGGAAGACCAATGAAGAGACTGTTGCAAGAGGTAGGGATCCCAAGGTATGGAATGTTGCGTATTTTGACAGATCTGTTTTTAGTGTCTTAATTCTTTTTGCTGATTTTTAAAATAAAAATTTATTATAAAAGATGGCTGGGGGAAAGGATATAGTGGGAATTATAAGCTGCATAAAAACAAACCATCTCAGCAAAAATGTATTTGAAGAGGGTATTACAGTGGTAAGGGGGGATACCCAGGCACTCATCCTGGGTGGCACCCCCACTGCCTTCCCAGATAAACAGCATGAGGTGGAGCTCCCCTCCATGCCGGTGAAGGAGAGGGAAAGGGAGAAGGAGAAGGAGAAGGAGGAGCGGCCCATGTCTCAGATCAGTGGCGTTCGCAAGCTAACACATGGCTCCAGCTTCTCAGCAGCTGCCATTCCTAGATTTGGCGTTAAGACCGACCATGAAACGCTGCTGGCAAAGGTGCGCTTTGGGCTGGGGAGAAGGGATGTGTGTGCTGGGTGGTCCTAAATCCTTCCCATCCCACCACTCTCCTGAGGAGCTCTGCCAAAGGAAGAGCCCAAAGCTACTCGCCAGTAGCAGGTGAAGTGCAGGCTGGATAGGGCCTGCCTTACATCCTAGGGGTTAGGTGATGGGCAGGGAACTCAGCAGGAAGCCTCTTCTCCCTTCTCATTGGGTAGCTTTCTCTGCTAGGGTAGAGTTGCCAAATGTCATGGCCAGAGCTCTGAATTTGGAATCTGGGTTTGAATCCCTTTCCACCTTATTTACTTATGTGACCTGAGGCAAATCGATCACTTAACTTGTCTGGGCCTCAGTTTCTCCATCTGTGAAATGAAGGGATTGGACCAGATCTCTAAATTCACTGTTTTATGAACTCTCTCATGGCCCACTCTCTGTTCCAGGAGCTGAAAGACACAAACAGGTGGGGTCTGGATGTATTCAAGGTGGCTGAGCTCTCTGGAAACCGCCCGCTGACGGCCATCATGTATAGCATCTTTCAGGTATGGGCCCTTGGACTTGCTGAGCCAGAGAAAGGCCTTACCTCTCGGTGACCTTGTCCTTCCCTCACCTTGGGCACTCGGCATCAGGGTCTCCCGGGAGCTCAGAGCTCTCTAGACCCAACTCCCTCCCTATGTAGGAATCCCTAAATAATTCCACAGATCTGGAGCTCATTCCCTCTCAAGAGGGAGGCAGCTGTTACTCTCCAGGGGCTACTGCACTTAGATCCCAAACATGAATTCAAAATTATGCAGTCCCTCCCCTCATGGGGAGGCAGGGGCCAGCGCCTCCCAGCCGTGTGACCGTGGGGCAAGGATCCCTTCTTAGGATTCTCTGACCTCTCTTGGTCTCAGTTTTTCGTCTGTAAAATGGGGATGATAACAGTACCTACCTCACAGGGTTGTTCTAAGGATCAAATGACATAATATGTGTAAACTGCTTTGTGAAACTTTAAAGCACTATGCAAGTAATAGCCATTACTATTACTATCTCTCTGGTCCCTCCCAGCTCTAAATCTAAGGTTATATGATCTCTCTGGGTCTCAGTTTCCCCATCTGTAAAATGGGAGATTTGGAGCAATTAATCTCTAAGGCCCTTCCAGATTCAAAAGCTCTGATTCCGTTTCCTCTCTCCCGGTCCCAGGAGCGGGACCTGCTGAAAACCTTCCAAATCCCAGCGGACACCCTGGTCACCTACCTGCTGACCCTGGAGGACCATTACCACGCTGACGTGGCCTATCACAACAGCATCCACGCGGCAGATGTGGCCCAGTCCACCCACGTGCTCCTGTCTACGCCAGCGCTTGAGGTTCGGGTGCAAGGGGCAGGGGGAGCCCCGAGAGCCCCAGCCTGACTGAGCTAGCTCCTGAGGCCACTGAGATAATATTTGTAAAGCATTTAGCACAGTGCCAGGCAAATAGTAAATGCTTAATAAATGCTTCTTTCCTCCCCTTTTTCTCTCCTTCCCTCCCTTGCTCCCACTGGTTCCCACTTGCCCTCCAAGATCACAAAGCTAAAGAAAGCAGAGGGAACCCTGGCCTAACTGAGTCTAGGGAGTTGTTCTGGTGTCTCTGGTGCACGCTTTCATGCATCTAGATTCCACAGTGAATTTGGGTTCTCTCCCTATCCATCACCCGCCATCCCCCCTGCCAATAACCCTGTATTTGTCTCAAGGCTGTTTTCACTGACCTGGAAATCTTGGCTGCCATCTTCGCCAGTGCCATCCATGACGTGGATCACCCTGGGGTCTCCAACCAGTTTCTGATCAACACCAGTAAGTGGGGCCTGCACCTTGGCCCCAAGGCAGCCCAAGACCCCAAAATGAGGTTGGGGGTAGAGGGGAGGGAGGCCCTGGATCAGAGGAGGAAATTGCCCCACCTTGTTGTAGCTAAAGAGCTCTGGCCTGGGAACCAGAAGACCTGGGTTTGAGTTCTAGATCTGCCTCTGATTTGCTGTGTGACCTTGGGAGAGTTTCTTCCCTTCTCTGGGCTTCATAGGATCATAGGATTTAGAGGTGGATTGTGTGGTCCAATACTTCATCTCACAAAAGGAGAATCTGAAGCCCAGAGGTGAGCAGTGATTGCCCTTATCGCCGTGGTTAAGTAAGAACCACACCCAGGACCTCTGAATTCATATCCCAGTCTCTTTAACTACTATGCCAGGCTGGCTTTTACCATCCATAAAATACAGGGGTTCAGACAAGAGGCTTCAGGCAAATTGGACTAATCAGAGCTTTCCCCGCTTCATGCCTTTTCTCGTGTCATTCCCTCCAGGTCTCTGCCTGGTCAATTCTGACTTGTCATTTGAGGCCCAGCTTCAAGGCCTGCACCAGGAAGTCTTTGTCCTGGTCTCCTCAGATGGAGGTCATCCAAAGCAGAGAAGACAGACACACACTTCCCAGCATGGCCCAAACCAGATTAAATTGTAATTGGGGGGTGGGGCACTAGGTGGCAGAAGGTAGTACAGTGACTAGAACACCAGCCCTGGAGTCAGGAGGCCCAAGTTCAAATCCGGTCTCAGATACTTACTAGCCGTGTAACCCTGGGCAAATGTTGCCTCAGAAAACAAACGTAATTGGGAAGTATTGAACAACTTAAATTAAAGCACAGATAATGTTACATTTTAAAAGTCAACAGGAAGCCCCAAGGCTCCGTCCATATTGGATTCGGCCCCACCACCATTTCTCTCTGAGTTGGACACCATTGAGCTGGACCCTCACAGCCCTTGGTCTGTCCCACTGTGGGTCTGTGTGTCCTTGTCCTGGTTACCCCTCCCCCACAGCCCACAGCCCGGGACAGCTCCCCAGCAGACGTGACCACGTCACATCCATGTCCATCTGTCTGTCCAGGCGGCCCCACTCTGGAGCCCTGCACACGGAACTGACCTCGGTGAATGTGTATTGTTAAACCAGAAGAGACCTTAAAGCTTAGAAGAAGAATGAGACGAGACTTCTCTGAGCCTCAATTTTCCCATCTGTAAAAGGAGGGGGTTGGGCCAGATCCGTAAATTCTTTGTTTTTCTGAGTTCTGCTGGCACAGGGAGCTCCCAGGTGAGGTGGGCAGAAGACGCCTAGAACCCTGTGGGCTACATGACTTTCCAGCGTCCTGGCCCGGGTCTTGCTGGTCCCAAGGCTCGCTCTCTGTCCACTCTTGCACGCTACTTCTAATAATCATAACAAGAAGTGACGTTTCCATAGCACGTTAAGTTTTACATGCTTTCTTCACAACAATCCTGTGGGGTAGGTAGTAAAGATGGGCCTATTTTTGCACATAAAGAAACTGAGGCTCAGCGTGATTAAATCTGTGATCACATAATAATAAGCATTTATTATGTATTATTATGTTATGTAATTATACATTATACAAGCACACATATGGCCTTTTGAGGTTTGCAAAGTGCTTTAAATATCTCTCATTTGGCGCTCAGAATAATCCAGGGAGGTAGGTGTTGTTTGTTGTTGCTCAGTCATTCAGTCCCGTCTGACACTTTATAGCCGCATTTGGGTTTTTCTTGGCAAAGATATTGGAGTGGTTTGCTGTGTCCTTCTCCAGATCGTTTTACAGACGAGGAAACTAAGGTAAATGGAGTTAAGCGACTTACCCAGGGTCATGTAGCTAATAAGTGTTTGAGGCCACATTTGAACTCGAGTCCTCCAGACTCCAGGCCCAGAGCTCTATCCGCTGCACCACCTAGCTGCCCTTGGATGCTATTATTATCCCCATTTTAAAGATAGGGAAACTGAGTCTGGGAGGCATTGAGATCAAACTCAAGCCAATCTTGGAGACAGGGAGGCCTGGCTTCAGAGGCTCCCACCTCTGACATCACCGTGACATTGGGCAAGTCTCTCTGACGCCTACATATTACGTCACATGATCGTTCAAACCTTTGTATATTTTTCCGTTTATAATTGTGCAATCATTGTAAATGATCCCAAACGCTATTTTATTGACAAAGTCTTTCCAACAAAAGGTCTCCGTGTCCTAGGCGACTCTCTAACACCTTAAGAGAAAAGTTGCCAGCTCATATCAGGGAGGGAGTTTTCATACCTTTGGGCCCTCCAGAAAAGCCAGATCCATAGCCATCACCACCTCTGTCACAATAAGAATACCAGTAATAGTTCACCTACAGAGAGATTTCCTCCCAACAACCCCAGGGAATGGCGCAACATCATGAGCCCCATTTCAGGAAAACCAAGTCTCAGAGAAACAGATGAATTTGCCCAGGGTCGCACAGCAAGGTGGTTGTGGGGGTCGGGACCCGCATCTGAGTTTCTGGGCTCCAACCCCCCTAAACCTTGCTGGATCAGTAACGCTAGCACCCCTGTGCTGTCCTCGCACATCTCAGACTCAGAACTGGCCCTCATGTACAACGATGCCTCCGTCCTGGAGAACCACCACCTGGCCGTGGGCTTCAAGCTGCTTCAGGAGGACAACTGTGACATCTTCCAGAACCTGAGCCCCAAGCAGCGGCAGAGCCTGCGTAAGATGGTCATCGACATGGTGAGAGGGCCAGGGGGTCTTGGGGAGGGGAGGAGGGGGGAGCCGATGGAACCCAGCGTGGGCGGGCTGCTGGACTGGGGCCAAGTCCCAGCTCTGCCCCAATACACACTGGGAACTGGAGAAAATCCTGTATCATCTCTGGACTTAAATGTCTCCCTCCATAAAAAAGAGGTGCTACATTATCTCTAATGCGTGCTACTTTATCCATTATCCCTCTCAGCTCTGACATTGTGTTCTGTGTTCTCAAGGCCCTCCCACATCTGATGTTCTGTGTTCTATGTTCTCAGGGTTCTCCTAGCTCTCATGTTTTGTTTCTGTGTTCCAAGGGCCTTCTCAGCTCTGACATTCTGTGTCGTAAGGCCTCCTAGCCCTGGTACTTTGTGTTCCGAGGGAAACTTCAGCTCTGACATTCTATATTCTAAGGGCCTTTGAAGTTCTGACATTCTATATTCTAAGAGCCTTTCTGCCTCCAGCATTCCATGCTTTCCATGTTCTAAGGGGCCTCTCAGCCTTGGCAGTTTTCTGTCCTAAGGACTTTTGTCACCTTTTTTCTTCTGAGGCCCTCTCAGCTCTGTGCCTCTGGAGAGTTTCCAGGGCCCCTCATTAGAACCAGCTCTAGGAGAGGTGGGTCGTGCAGCTATACGGGCCAACCCTACACCAGGAACCTCCCATCTAAGGTGCTATATCTCTCCCTGTTCCATCCTCCTTTGGCAGGTGCTGGCCACGGACATGTCTAAACACATGAACTTGCTGGCCGACCTGAAGACCATGGTGGAGACGAAGAAGGTGACGAGTTCGGGCGTCCTGTTGCTGGACAACTACTCTGACAGGATCCAGGTGGGCGGCCATCCCAGCAGCCTCATCCCTTCCCCACCCCTGCCTTTGGGTCGGTCGGCCACGTGGGAGAGGCCCCAGAGGGCAGGAGGAACTGTCACAGTGAGTTACAAGGGGGCATCGGAGAAAGATGAGGGAAGCCCATACCGCAATGAATGAAAGCTGTACCATGAGGGGATGAACCTCCTGGTGAGGCGATGAGCTCCCAGACAGCCGGGGTCTTCAGACAGAATCAGCCAGCCAACAAGTATTTATTATTCGCCTACTGTATACCAGGAACAATACTCGGCCCTGGGGATACGAAGACAGAGAATGAAAGTTCCCTTCCATTCTAGTGGGAGAGACAACAAACGCATGCGTGTATAGATAGATAGATAGATAGATAGATAGATAGATAGATAGATAGATAGATAGATAGATAGATACATAGATAGATAGATAGATAGATAGATAGATAGATAGATAGATAGATAGATAGATAGATAGATAGATAGAAATCTCTGCAGCATAAATACATTTTTGGTGTTCAGTCATGTCCGCTCTTCTTGACCCCATTTGGGGTTTTCTTGGCAAAAATCCTGGAGTGGTTTGCAATTTCCTTCTCTAGCTTTGCAATTAAAAGAGTCATAAAGAAAAATTGCCGGGACCCCTGAAAGGTTGTTACTTGACCTTGCTCACACCCAGGGTTTCTTTGTGCCAGAGGCAAGGACTTGAACCCAGGACCCTACCTCTCATTGTTATTAGTATTATTTCTATCCTCCTCATTTCTTATGTGGCTGGGGGAGAGGGGTTGGTGGGGGCGGGGGGGGCAGAGTCCGGCCAGTTTGAGGAGGCTGTTTGACCTTGGCCGGGCCCCTGCCCTTCTTGGCCCCCACCTGTGACCTCAGGTCCTTCAGAATATGGTGCACTGTGCCGATCTCAGCAACCCCACCAAGCCCTTGGAGCTGTACCGCCAGTGGACAGACAGAATCATGGTGGAGTTCTTCCAACAAGGAGACCGGGAACGGGAGAAGGGCATCGAGATCAGCCCCATGTGTGACAAGCACACAGCCTCTGTGGAGAAGTCTCAGGTAAGACTCCTAGGGATGAGTAACTTTCTCCTTCCAAAGAGCAAGGAATGGTTACAGATGCTGTTCTGCATTTGGGGCTGCAGGGATGCAGATGAGGCAATCTCTTGAAGACCCAAGTTGGGGTTTAATCTGTCCCTGACCCTGGGTTGTCATTGGCTTTGCAGGGAGGGGTATGGTGGGGACCTAGGGGCAGCATGCCCACAGCCTGCCAATAGGGCCAACTGCTTCTCATCCCAGGTGGGTTTCATTGACTACATTGCACACCCACTGTGGGAGACCTGGGCTGACCTAGTTCACCCAGATGCCCAGGAGATCCTTGACACCCTGGAGGACAATCGAGAATGGTACCAGAGCATGATTCCCCGGAGCCCGGATAGCAGTGGCGGTGGCGGCCATGAAGCCACCCTGGCCAAGGGAGCTGACAAGTTCCAGTTCGAGCTGACGCTGGAGGAGGAGGAAGGAGAGCTGGAGGAGGAAGAAGGAGAGCCCAGGAGCCAGGCTGAGGAAGGAGAGGAGGAGAACAGCGGCAGTGACTCAAAGACCCTGGCCACGGACGACTCAGAATCAGCCGAGGTGGAACCTCTGTCTCCAGAAGAAGAAGCTAGTCCTGAGGCAGAGAGGAGACAGCCCCAGGTGCCTGTGCCTCTGGATAACGAGAGGACGCTGTGCCAGGCCAAGGTCAAAAGCCTGCAGGAGGGGGACAGGGCTGTGGATAAGGAAGGCAACCTTACATTCTACCCCCTGGGAACGTAACAGGCGTGACTGCCCTCTCCCCTCCAGGCCTGGAACCACTTCTCAGACTTAGGACTTGGGGTGGGATGGGAGGGATTATATTAAAAAAACTCCTCCTCCCAACTCTCCCCTCTCCCGCCTCTGTCACCACCCCCCAGGCCCCTGATCTAAACAACTAAAAACATGAAGAAACATCCCACTAAAACCAGAGCTGGGGCCCAGAGTAGAGCTAGGGTGCTTGGTCTAGACCTGGCTGGTCCCCAGGTATCACTACAGCTCCTCAGAGTTAGGGGAGGAATGGAAGAAAGAGGGGAGACAGGTGACTGGGCTCCCTTGTGGGAACTACAGCTAGTTGGGAAGAAAAAGCCTAGAGAGTAGGAAGAAAAATTGAGAAAAGAAAATGAAGAATACCTCTCTAACACAGCTGTCCAGCATTGGAATGAGCTGACTTAAAAAGAAGTGAGCCTCCCTGTCCAGTGGAGGTATCGAAGTAGACAGAGGCCCTCAAGGGGATTTCTGCTTGGGGGGAGATGTCTTCTGAGGCTCGGTGACATTTGAGTGGCCTGCTTCTTCAGCAGGGTCAGGGGCTTCATTGAGGTCTCTGAGCCTGTTTTCCTCAGCTTGTAAAAATATGAGTTGAATTTGGTGGTCTCGTAGGTCCTTCCCAGTTCTGGACCCTATGATCAAGGTGGCTTTGAACTCTGGTCATAGGAAGTTTGGCCCTTGGCCCTACCAGCCCAAGGCTCTCTGCCAACATTGGCTAGCAGAGAGCAGTTAGTGCCTTCCATGGTAGAACCATGAAGGTCACTATCTCCCCATGGTCAGGACCTTGTACTCTCCCTCAAGGCACAGCCCCTGGTAGAGAAAGAGTGGCTCACCCCAAGGGCTCTGTCTTAAGAATCTGGGCTGTTCCTGACCTCTCCCCCAGCCCCCTACAGATTGGAAGTACTCAGAAATGGGCCACTGAGGAAGCAATGGGAACAGGGGACATTAGGGAGGGAAAGGGAAGGAGGAAGCCTCTGGGAGCTAGAGTTTGGCTTAGTGTGGAGAACTTCCTAAGCACCAGGGCTGGTCAGTAGTGGAATTGGCTGCGGTGGGATATAGCGAGCTCTCTATCACCTTTCAAACCAAGGCTGCATGATTGCCAGATGGAAGTGTTGTGGAGGCGGTTTGTGTTGGAGTAGCAGTGGGACCAGAGATCCCCTTGAAGCCCCTCTGGGTCTGAGATACTGAGTGGTTCAGAGTTGTTCTGCTCATAGGTGTGATTTCTCCCCATGTGGCCCAGACCAGCACTTCAGAGGTGCAGGCCCCAGCTCCAGCTTTCTGCTTCCTCCAGCCTAAGTAGAGGAAGGGGGGAAGGAAGAGAAGCCTCAGCTAGCACAGAAGTGACTCCAATCCTCCCCCACGGGCAGACATGGGGGGAGTAGCACCTTGGACACTGCCGTTTAATTTATTTTGACACTGGCTCACGTGTTTTTAAGATTATTTTGTAGCTCACTTTTTTTTAAAGTAAAGATTTGGTCACACAGACACATATACACAGCTCCAGGCCTACTTATCCCGGGAGGAGCCAGGCTGTGCGCTGCAGATTGCCCAGACTGGCCTTTCCCCAGGACTGAGGGGGAGGGTTGTTTGCTCCAGGGGGTGGGATTCCCTGGAGGGGAGGGGAGAGGTGTGCCTTTTGGTGTAGTGGGCAAGTTAGGAGGCCTGGGTTCTAAACCTAGCTCTGCCCCCTACTTCACTGTGTACCTTGGGCAAGCCATTTCTTCTCTGGCAGCCTCAGTTTCCCCAACCATGAAATTGGGGGAGGGGGGCAGGTTGAACTAGATTTTCAAATTTTCTCTTGCCTCTGACATGGCCTAAGGTCCTTCCTAGCTCTGACATCTTGTATACTAAGTTCCCTCCCAGCTCTGACATTCTGTATTCTAAGGGCCCTCCCTGCTCTAACATTTTGGGTTCTAAGGGCCCTCTCAGCCCTGACATTATGTGTTCTAAGGGCCCTCCTAGTTCTGCAGTTCTGTGTTCTATGTTGTAAGGTCTCTCTCAGTTTCAACACTAATCCATGTTCTAAGATCTCTCCAAGAATTGTGTTCTGTGTTCTGTGTTCTAAGGTCCCTCCCATCATTATATTCTGTGTTCTAAGGTCCTTCCCAACATTGTGTTCTGTGTTCTAAGGTTCCTCTCAGCCTTGTGTTGTGTTCTAAGGACCTTGTTCTATAATCCTAACAATGACACCTAAGCTCCCAGTCCTCTGTCTGTTCTCTCTCCTGTTTTTCTCACCTCTGTATTTCTTTTGTTTCTCTCCTCAAGTCTGGGCCAACCACTGCTGAGATTCCTCAGGGCTACAGAGACCACAAGTCTGGGATGAAGTGAGGCAGGCCTGACCTGGGGTCCTTGTGGAGGACTTTGCCTGCCGGCTCCCTCCAGCCCTCCCCAGGCCCATGGCTCCCTGGCCAGGACCAACCACACTCCCCATTGTCTTGGGATACCAGCGGGGAGGAAGACGGTCAGGGAGGATGGTTGGCCTGGACCATTGCAGGGCTCTTCAGTCATGGGCTTGGGGAGGCCACCCCTCAGTCCATCCGCTCTGGCCTCCCGCATGGCTCTGCCTGGTGTGGTGGGGTAAAGCGGGGCCTGAAATGACACCTGGCTCAGCAGAGGGACCCCAGGGGAGACTCCTCCCCGATCCCCTTAACACCAGCCAGCCTCATTGCCTGTCCTGGCTGCTTTTCCACCTCGTGTGTGTAAGGTAGACTTCAGATAAAAACAAAATCTTTGACAGCCTGACTTTGTGTGTTCTGTCTGTCCCTGTGCATCTTAGTCTGTCCTGACACCCAGCCAACCCCACATCATCGAAGGCCAAGCACAAACCTACCAGTGCAGTTCAACAAACATGTATGAAACCCTACTATGTGCAAGGCTCAGCCAGGGAGGCCCTCTGATTTTTCCTCAACACGAATTAGGAGAAAAAGCCTTGGACTGGGAGGCAAAAGATGGAGTTGAAACCCCCTCCATGCTACCAACAGCTTGGTGACTTGGGACAAGTCACATGATCTCAGTGAGCTTCAGTTTCCCTATCTGCAAAATGAAGGTGAGCCCTGCCCTGCTGCTTTGCTAGGGCTAGTCAACATCTCACAGACATTAAGCGAATCTAATAAAAATTAAAGTGGGATGAATGTAAAGTCCTACACTTTGGCTCAAAAAGGCAATTGTATGAGGTCAGAGTGGCTTGAAAAGAATGATTGTGAAGGAGATTTGGGTTTCTTGGGAGCTATATGCTCAGTGGGAGATACCAGTAACATGGTAGCTGTTCTTCATTCCCCACCCCCACAGAAAAAACCTAACACCATCATAAATTGTATTTTGGGAAAGAAGGGTGTTATTTGTCCAGGTCTCCTGGTCAAATGACAGCTAAAGTACTGAGTCTAGCTCAATCTAGGGCTATATCCTAGGGGGAATATGGACAAAGAAATGTCCAGAGGAGGGCAACCAGACTAGAGATTAGGCCGTAGGATCCACTGAAGAAATTGGGGGCGTCTAGCCTGTAAAAGAGAAGACTGAGGCAGGGCTGGGTTTGCTGACTTCTAATATCTGAAGGGCCTCTGCTGAGCCGAGACCGAGAATTGGGCACTCCATCTCCCATTTCTGGGTCTTTGCCCAGCCTGTCCCCTGTGCCTAAGATGCACTCCCTCCTCTCCTCTAGCTTCTTGACTCTCCACTACCCTTCAAGGCCCATCTCACACACTCACCATGGAAACCCTTTCCTTCTTGCCATTAGGGCTTTCTCCCAGGTTATCTTTTATGTTTGTATTTGGTTGACATGTCAGATCCTTCCAGGAAAACAAAAGCTGTTCTAGGGTGAGGATTGCTTTTGTTTTTGTCTCTTGTCTCTCTGACTGTCAGTGTCAGTTACAAATATTTATAAAGTACCTGTAGAGAGCCGACCTCAAAACTAGGAAGATCTGGGTTCAAATCTAGCCCTGACTTGTACTAGTTGTGTGACCTTTGACAAGTCTCTTGACTTCTCTGTGCTCAGAGACAATTTTTTGTTGTTGAGTCATTGCAGTCCTATCTGATGCTTCATGACCAAATCTGGGGTTCTCTTGGCAGAGATGCTGGAGTGGTTTGCCATTTCCTCCTCCAGCCTATTTTACAGATGAGGAAACCGAGGCAAACAGGGTTAAGTGGCTTGCCCAGGGTCACAGAGCTAGTAAGTGTCTGATGCTGGATTTGAACTTGGGCATCTTGCTGGTTCCAAGCCCAGTGTTCTATTCACTAGTTGCCCTTCCAGGGACAATGCCCACCTGTATTAGTAGAGGCAGTTTTCTCACTTGGGAGTTTTCTATACCAATGACATCACAGGTCAAGTGCCCATGCCTATCTCTACCTACTATATGGCAGGCAAACAGTAAATGCTTAATAAATGCTGAACTGGAATGGATTACCCATAGTGGGTGCTTTATAATGCCTATGAAAGAATGACTTCATTCTGCACCTATTGTATCCCACCCCAGGAGGAGGCAACCCCTCCCTGCAATTTTTTTTAGCCCGTTCTGTGGCTTAACCTTTCTCCCCCTCCTCACAGCCCCAACTCCAGGCCTAGCCAACCTCTCCTACTCACGTGCTTCAAGATCAGCTCATCAGTGCCACCCAGTGGCCACTTTCGTCTTATTCAATTGAAGAGTCAAGTCTTCAGAAAAGTGGAGGAAACTCAACTGATCTATCAAATGGTCACTCAGCAAATAGCGACAAATCTGGTGCCTTTGTGATACCCAAGCCCACCCCCTCCCCCCAATGAGCAACCTGGGAAAGGTAGTGATGCATAATGAGAAGAGCTCTGGGACTCTGCAACCAGCTCCTCGGGTAACCTACCCCATTGAGAACCTCCTTGGGGAATGATTCTCCTTACTCTTCCTCTCTCCAAGCCATGTTGAAGAGCAAACAGCTAATAGACAAGGAAGTGTTTTGTAATCATGACGCCCAATAACGTATAGCGGGTGGTGAAAATGCCCCCAGGAATTTGAGGGACGGGGGATGACGTAATCCAAAGAGACTTGTATCTTAACATCCTTCTGGGACTGAGGTTCAAACCTTGGCTCTTCCACTCACTGCCCTTGTAGGACATTAAATAACCTAGTTTACCTGTCTGGGCCTTGGTTTCCTCATCTGTAAAGCAAGGGCCTTTTCCCATCCAGCCCTAAATCTGTGATCGTAGGATTTGACCCCAGATATCTCTGACTCCCTCTGCTGAGCCACAGGTGCTAGGGGTCAGAGGCCAAAAGCATAACTTAATTCAATTCTACAAAGTTACTACGTGCTTTTCACCTTCTTCTCCCCCTAAAAAGAGGGGAAATAGCCTTGGTGATCTCTGAGGTCCTGCCCAATTCAATATGCCAAGTTCTAACATGCTATGTTCTTAGGGCCTTTTCAACTCTAGATTCTCAGGATTCAAGGCTCAGGCTGAAATGGCTTTTTGATCAAGGGAGGAAGAAACCAATTATTTATTAAATACCTATTATCTGCCAGGCACTGTGCTGTGTTTTAAAAAGAGTGTCTCATTTGATCCTCACAACGCACTGGAAGGGAGGTGCTATTATTAACCCTGAATTTTTTACAGCTGAGGAAACTGAGGTAGATTGAGGTTAAGTGACCAGCCCAGGTAACACAACTGGTTAAGTGTCTGAGGTTGGATTTGAACTCTGATCTTCCTGATCCCAACACTATCCATTTCCCCACTTGGCTGCCTCAAAATCAATAAGCATGGATTTACTGATGCCCACAATGTTCAAACCCTCTACTAGAGCTACCCAAAGGTTCTACACTTTTTATTTTATTTCCTGGACCCCTTTGGCAATCTGGTGGGAGAAGTCTTTGGACCCCTTTCCAGAATAATATTTCTGAATACATAAAATCTGTAGGATTTCAAAGGGAACCAAATATGTTGAAATATAGTTAGCAAAAAAAATAAAGTGTTTTTTAAATTGACAGCTTCCAGGTTAAGATCCCTGAGCTAGATGGATACCTTTATCTTCCCCCGCTTAAGCTCTCCCTTTCCCTATGACTGTCCAGGGTACCACTGTCCTCCCAGTCACCCAGGTTCAGAACCTAGGTGTCAAGCTGGACTCTTCACTCTCATTCTCTTTCTGACCTATTGCGAAGCCTATCCACCTTATCTTTAAACATCTCTCATCTCTCTAAGGCTCCTTCCAGCTGTAAACCCTGTGATCCCCTCATTATGTGCAGGCTCTGGAATGCTCTTAGGATACTGATTCTGGAAAAGGACCTACAATCTTATCGGCTGCTTGTGCCTTCCCGTGGTGAAAGCTGTAACCCAGCCAAGTGGGCAGGTTACAACCACTCCTCAGTGAGCTGCTCCTGTCAGTCATCCAAGTGGAAGCCACCCAACCTTCTGGAGGCCATTTAACCATTTGGGGCTGCTAAGTACAGAGCTCAAGCTGTGCATCTGTTTTACTTAGTCTTGCCTTAGACACCTTAGACAGAAAGATGAGGAATGTCACTCATGGTCCACGCCTTCACCAAGATTGTTATTGATTTTAATACCAATTATTGTCCGATCCAACTAGGCATTGAAGCACCTACTATGTGCAGAGCACTGTATTAGGCACTAAGACAAAAATGAAAAGCAGACCCTGCCCTGGAGGAACTTCTATTGCTTTCAAAGGATCCAGTAATAAAAGCATTCCTTCCATTGATTCTGACTCAGTCCGAGATAACTCATCCAGTGCTTGTCTTTGTCCATCAGTCATTAAGCATTTATTAAGCACCCCCTATGTCCCAGGCACTGGGCTAGGCCTTGGGGATGCAAATTCAAGACAGACCCTGTTCTCTGGGAATTTATCTTCAACTGGGAGAGATACAATGTGCTCCCAGAGAAGCAAATATAGGATATTCACAAAATAAAGGCAAAACTGTTTCGGGGGGAAGAGGGGAATACAGGAGCAGCACTAACCAGTGGGGCTATTAGGGAAGGCCTCTTAAAGGAATAAGCCCTCCAACTAAGCTTCAAAGGGAGCTAGAGGCCCTAAGAAATGGGATTTCATGGGTGGGAAACAATTGTTGTTCAGTCATTTTCAGTTGTGTCCGACTCTTCGTGACCCCATTTGGGGTTTTCTTGGCAAAGATACTGCAGTGGTTTGCCCTTTCCTTCTCCAGCTCATTTAACAGATGAGGAAACTGAGGTAAAAAGGGTTAAGTGACTTGCCCAGGGTCACAGAGCTAGTAAGTGTCTGAGGCCAGACTTGAACTCAGGAAAATGAGTCTTCCTGACTCCAGGTCTGGTGCTCTATGCATGATGGCGCCACCTAACTGCCTCAGAAACAGCAAGTAGGTCCAGTTGGCTGCAACATAGAATGTGGGAAGGGGAGCTGGATTGTGGGGCACTTTAATTGCTAAAGGAAGGAGTTTGTGTTTCATCCTATAGGCAATAGGGAACCATTTGATTTGTTTTTTCGGAGGAGGAAGGCAGGGCAATCGGGGTTAAGTGACTTGCCCAAGGTCACACAGCTGGTACGTGCCAAGTGTCTGAGGCTGGATTTGAACTCAGGTCCTCCTGACTCCAGGGCCTGTGCTCTATTCACTGCCCCACCTAGCTGCCCCCTCAGAGGGAGCCATTTAAGCTTCTTGATCCACATGATCAGGTCTGTGCTTCAAGAATATTCATTTGGCATCTGTACGGAGGACTGACGGATTAGAAAAAAGGAAAGGATGGATGTCAGGAGACCCACTGCATGAGAAGTCACCTTTCCACGGGTCCTCCGTGGAGGAGCCACTGAAGTTGATATTTCACGGATGCCAATGTGGCATTGGTAGCGTCCATCTTTCTCGCTATGCAACCCGCCCACCTCCTCTTCCCATGGAATGTCTTTTTCTAGCAAGCATCACTGGAGACTTGGTGAGGCGCTGGGCCTACTAAGACAGCTCCCTCTTCTGCGGTACTTTACACATTTACAAAGCCCTTTTCTCGAAATGTCATTCTGTGAGGTTGAGATGAGGGATTGTTACATCCATTTTACAGATATGGGAATGGAGGCTCGGAGACCTGGGACAACTTACCCAGGGTCTCCCAGCTAGTGAGTGTTAGAACCAGAATTCAAAGCCAGGTTGCCAGACCCCGTGTCTCTCTTTTCACTTTTTCATTTAGTAAGTGAAAGAAGTAAAAAGATTACAGTCTGATGAGAAATTGGACATAGACACAAATGAGTCGATGTGATCGTGCCAACCCTAAAATTCCCATAGGACAATTGTCCCAGGACCCCATCACTGCCTTCTAGACCAATACATCCCTCCATGGTTGCCATTCCCCTCAATGTGCTTGCTGTCTTCCCCTATTAAAAGGGAAGCTCCCTGTGGGCAAGGATAGTACTCTAGAACCTAGCTCAAGGCCTGGTCCATTAGCAAGTGCTACATTGTTAATGATTTTTCATTCATTCAAGGTCAAGTGTGAAAGAGACAAAGCAAAGATTCAGATAAAAAGTTTTAGGAAAATTTGAGGAGGTGTCAATCAGTTTCCAAGGTTGCTTCTCTCCTCAGAAGAGAGGATCAGGGAAGCATCAGGGAAGACTTTCTGGAAGAGGTGACTCCTGAGATGGGCCTTGAGGAAAGAGAGTGATATCACCCCCCAGAGATGAGTGTCAGGCCTGGAGGACAGCCTGGGGGATTCAAAGGAGGCAGGAACTGGCAAGACAAGACCTGGGAAGCCAGAGTCTTCAGTTCAGACCAACTCTTCTTCCCTCCCAGCTGTATAAGAGCCTTCTCTGGCTAGTCTCTCAGAACATCATGTACTCCTAGAACAAAGCTCTGCATACACTAGATGCTTAATAAACATTCCTTTAATTGAACTGAATTGTTGGCAAACATGGGCGCTTACTTTGTCATTTTCCCATTAAGGATTCCTTCCTGTGTGGCCTATGCTATCTGAAGCAATCCCATGACTTGTCTATTTTTCTAAAGAAAATAGCCCAGGGAGGGAAGGGAAGAAGGAAGGGAAGGATCCTCTGTGGGTTAAGAAAAGGGGGTAGGGAAGGGAGGGAGGGTCAGGGTAGTGAGGCAGTTTGGCCTGGGAGGCAGGAGATCTGGGTTCAGGTTCTCACTGTGCCACTGACTCTGTGGCCCTAATCAAGTTACTTCCCTGTGGCTCTCATTCTTATCATCTATGAGATGAGTGAGTTCAGTGGATTCCAAAGTCTCTTCTTAATCTGGAATTTCATGTCCTACATAGTCTATGATCTTGCTAATGCTGACATTCTTTGTCCTAGGGGCTCTTCATCTCTCGCAACCTGCATTTGAAGGTCCCTCCCAGCTCTGGTATTTCGGCTTCTAAGGTCCCTCTGAGCTCTGATGTTCACTGTTCTTTGTTCCAAGTCCCTGCCTGTCCTTGATCCCATGAACAATGTCCAAGATCTAAGGCCCCTGGCTTTCAAGTGCCTGGTTTTTTTATTCCTTCTCTTTTCTCCTTCCCCCTATCCCATTGCACCCCAACCCATCCAGGCTTACTTTCTCTCTTGTGTTCTCTTCAGTTCATCTGAGCACTGCCCCTCGGGTGCTGGTACTGCTCCTGCTGGGATTCCTCAGAGCTGCAGAGGCCAGAACCCCAGGGATATAGTAAGGTGGGACCGGGCTGGAGTCTGAGATATAAGGAGGATCTATCCTACGCAGGCTTCTAACCCCGGAGCTGGTCCATCCTTCTTCCCCATCAGTTGGAGTGATATGGCTCCTAGGGTTAGTCTCAGAGGAGGTGGAGAGATAGGTAGAGTCAGTCCCTGGAAAGAAGAGAGGCCTGAGCTGTGGCAGGGCTCTGGCCCCAGGAGCATGCTTCATAGCAATCTGAACTGAGCTCTCTGATGCTTTTCCTCTGCCCAACAAAGCTGTTGTTGGGTTGTTTTTTAGTTGTGTCTGACTCTCCATGACTCTCTTTGGGGTTTTCTTGGCAAAGATACTGGAGTGGTTTGCCACTTCCTTCTCCAGATCATTTTACAGATGAGGAAACTGAGGCAAATAGGGTAAAGCAACTTGCCCAGGGTTCACACAGTTACTAAGTGTCTGAGGATAGATTTGAATCCAGGAAAATGAGTCTTCCTGACTCCAGGCCTGGCACTCAATCCACTGCACCACCTGGCTGGCCCTAAAAATGCAAAGAAGCATAAAAAGAAATCCAAGTCAGGTTCCCCTACACACACACATACACACACACACAATTACAGCCCTCACCATCCATTTTGGTGCTAAGATTCTGTGTTCTAAAGTTCCTTCCATCTTTGACATCCCATGTTCTACGACACGCAGTCTGGGGCTACTATCCCGCCTCATCGTCGTCCCCATCATAACATTTATATAGCACTTTAAGGTGCACAAAGTGCTTAACGTTATCTTGTTTGATCTGATCTTCACAACAAACCTGTGAGAGAGGCTCCATTATCCCCATTTTACAGATGAGGAAACTGAGGAAGGCAGAGGTTAAGTGACTTGCCCAGGGTCACACAGCTGGCAATTGTCTGAGGCAGCATTTGATCTCAGGTCTTCCTGACTCCGGTCTAGCACTTAACTGCTTGTAGTGCCCACTGGTAGTGGCATGGTGGGTCCTGGGAATCCACTGTGTCTCCACTCAGGAGTCTAGGGGTCCTACTGAGGAGTTGGGGGTATCTTTCTCATATTATAACTCATAATCCCCAACTGGTATGCTTCTCCTCAAGCTACAGGTTGACATCAATTAGTCAGATGTAATTAGCCTTTAGAGAGAGGTATTTTCTAAGGAAATACATGACAAGAACAGTTGGTATAAAACAACCCTTTCCCCCCAAATCTCCAGAATTGAGTCACAATTTGTGGAGTTGGTGTGGTTCTGTCAATTCCCACCACTATTCGATGCTCCAATCCAACCCCCTCAGCCCTTAATCCTCCCCTTTTCTGCCAATGGTACTGCTACCTTCCCAGGCACCCAGGATCACAAACTAGAGGTCATCCTCAGCCCCTCACTCTCTACTCTGCCCCAGCAATCAGTGACCAAGCCCCATTAATTCATATCTCGTACTTGCCCCCTCCTCTCCTTTGAGGCTGCTGTCACTCAGGTGCAGGCCTTGGTCACCTCACACCTGGACTGCGCTCTAGCCTACTGGCCTGCCTCAGGTCTCGACCCACTCCGGTCCATCTTCCCCTAAGCTGTCAAAACGATCTTCCTGAAGTGCAGGTCTGATCATGTCACCCCCTCATCTCCTTCATGGCTCCCTGACACCTCCAGGATCAAATATAAAATCCTGCGTCCAGCTTTTAGAGCCCTTTATAACCTGGTCCCCTCTTCCCTTCCAGATACCTTACATCTATCTCATTTTTCCTGATCCCACATCCTCTATGATCCAATTAAATTAGTATCCTTGCTTTTCCCAGAACAGGACATCCCATCTCCTAACTGGGCCTTTTCACTGGTAGTCCCCCATGCCCAGAATTCTCTCCCTCCTTTCTTCCCTGGCTTCCTTCAAGTCTCAGCTAAAGTCTCATGTTCTACAAGAGGTCTTTCCCAGTCTTTCTTAATCTCAGTGCCCTTCTTCTGTCTGATTTATTCTTTCTCTATCTAGTTTGTACATAGTTGTTTGCATGGTGTTCCTCTCATTAAACTGTAACCTCCTTGAAAGCGAGGACTGTGTTTTTGCTCTCCTTTCTAGCCCCTTCGATTTGCCCGAGGCCTGGCATGTAGTAGGTGCTTAATAAATGCTTCTTGACGACTCTGGTTCTATAACTTCAAATTCAGTGCTCTTTCCCCCTCACCTCTCTGTTTCCTTGAAAGACCTCTGTTGCGCTAAAGATAGGGCTTCTTCACTTTCTTTGTGTCCTGGACCCCTTTGACAATCTGGTGAAGGCTTTAAAAAACTGTATTTCTATCAGAGATTAGTAAATCAAAGATGTAATTTTTTTCCCGTCTAAATTCAGGTTGACAACGCCCTGCTTTTCCAGCTCTGAGAATGTACAGTGTGACGTTATTTTACTTAAAATTTGCAGCAATGCCCAGCGCTCTGCACACAGTAGGTATTCAAAATCCACTTGTATTAGGTGAGGCTTTAATTCTTTCAGATGTGACAGAACACTGGGGGTCCTTTTGATAGTAAGGATGGGGCTGTGGCACGGATTCTCGCAGTTCAGAGTGATTCTGAGGCTCACAGGTTCCCCATCCAGGACCCCCTTCTGGGTAAGTCATTACTTTTTTTTTCCCCTAGTCCCCTCCTGGTTTCCTAGGGACAGTTTTTCATAGAATAACATTCTCCCATTCTCCTTCACTCCCCCAGTGACAGAGAGCGCCCTAGGGAATCTATTCTTAGCTCCCCCTTTTCTCCCCGAGAGGCTGCAGGGCCCTCTCAGCCTCCCTGCCCGCCCCCCGCCCCCTCAGCAGGAGGCTCCATCTGTCTCCCCCGCCCCACCCCATGACGGCTCTCAGAAGCAAGGCTTTTTTGGAGGGAGAGGGACGGGGGTGGAAATGGGGGGGAGGGGTTCTTTTTTGTGGGTGAGGCAGGCGTCCCGTGCTCCCAATCTGACGCATGGCCAGTTGCTTTCTCCCTGAGCTTAGGTCGGTTTGCCCGCACGCGTCGGGGAAAAGACTCTCCGGCGGAAGCAGCGCCTTTTCCCAGGGGATAAAGGCCTCAGGTAGGGCTCAGAGCCCGAGGAAGGGGGCAGTCCCGTCCGCACGCCGCCCCCTTGTCTGCAACCCAGCATCCCCAAAGTCTTGCTCCCTAGTCATTCCCAACCTTTTATTCTCTCCCCACCCCCACCCACCGGCAGGGCGGGGCGGGGCGGGGCGGAGTCCAAGGAGAGAGGGCAAACGCTAATTGGCGGTCTGTAACAGGGAACGCTCTACCATTGGGCAGAAGGACGGGGGTGGGGAATGGCAAGAAGCCACGCCCCCTTCCCGACGCCAGTTTATCCCGTGTTAAGGGGGAGTTTCCTTAGAGAAGGGACTACATGGGAAGCCCCGCCCCCTCCGCGCCCGTGCGTCAGTGGCTCATCTGCATGGGAGGCTCCGCCCCGCTCTTTGCAGGACGTCACTGGGTTCTGCAGGGGCCCGAGCCACCCGAGCAGCGGAAGCCGCCGGACCCTCCAGAACCGCTCAAGCCACCGCCGCCGCATTGGTGCAAGGGAGCCAGGCCGCTGCAGACTGCGGGCTAAAGCGAGGTGAGTGCAGGGGGCGAGACCCTGGGGCCGGAGCCCTGAATCCCTTCGGGGTTGCCCCCACCCTCCCCCAGTCTGGGCTATGCATCCCCGCCACCAGATCTGTGCATCTCCCTCATCCCGTGAATTCTCCCCTCGAGGTTCGTGCGTCCCCCCTACCCCGGGCTGGTCCCTGCATCCCCACCTCCCTGGGTCCCAGGTCCCTGGCCCCCTGCCTTGAGCCCAGTAACCTTCATTTGACATAAGGAGGGAGGTGTCACGGGGACCATCCAGCGCCAGGGGATCCGCATCCTTTCCTGGGGGCGGGGGAGGGGGGGACTCCATCTGCTCCCCTCCCCCCTCTTTCCTTCCAGCCCCCCCCTCCCCGGTGTGATTGGGCATGGAGTGGGGCGGGGGATTAGGATTTGGAGGAGTGTCCGCCGGTGTGCGGCTGCGTGCTTGTGTGTCTCGAGGTATGCGTGTGTTTCTTGTGTGTGTGTACATGTGTTAGTGTGAGTGTGTTTGCATGTGTGTCTGCCTCTGTATATATCATTTCTATGAGGTGGGGATGAGTGCATCCCCGTGACTGTGGGTCCGGGTGTGCAAGTCTTTGTGTACGGGTATATCTGTGCGTGTGTATCGGAGCCTCTATGTGCATTCACCCCGCGGAGTCACCTGATGGTACCCGACTCTAGTCTGGCTCCCCGATCTTAGCCTGGCTTTGATAAAGAGAACATTTATGTCCTGGGTGCCCCTAAATCTGTTTTGTATGGAAGTGTATGTTACGTGTGTGCGCCATTCCTCAACAGGTCCAAGGTGCGAATGGTTCCCCTTACTGGAGAGATTCCTCCTGGGCTGGCATAGGACGGGGGTCTGGGCTCTGTCTGGGGTACTGCTTCAGTTGGGCTGCTTTCTTTAATAAAACCCTGCAGGGCCTGGGGAGGCCAAAGCTTGAGTGATGGATGGAGAGGCGGGGTTGAGTCTGCGCAGAGAGCATCTTCCCCTCCCTTTCTCCCTACCTTTCCCTGACACATCCCTTCGCTGGCTGGAGAGGATAGAGTTACTCTTCAGGACTGATAAAAGTTGCACCGAGTGTAGGCTTGCCCTGCCTAGGGTTCTAGACCTCCCCTAGTCGAAGCTCTAGAATTGTCCTGTCCTCGGGACTACCCTACCATATCCTAGAGACGCCTTAACGTTCCTACACCAGGCGAAGAATTCATCCACCTTATGTTCAGGGTCCATTCTTAAGGTATGGTGCAGGGGAAATGAATCGAAGCCCAACTAGCGCCCTCTCAGTCCGGGGCTCCTACCCAGAAACCCCTCCTCAGGGGACGCCTTGAGGGACTGGGGGAAACAAGGGTGACCTCTTGAGTTTCAGAACCTCCTCGTCATCCTCCCGCATTCCTATTTCTGTTCCCCGAGGTCTCTGAATAGTAGCGCAGATCTGCCCTTTTCTTGGCACCTGGATAACGATAGCTAGTGTTCATCTTATACTTTAGCTATAAGGAAATGAAGCCGTATGTTTTAGGGGAAATGCGTTGTTCTCAGAATCAAGAGGGCAGGGCCGGAGCCTCCAGTCTGACAGTTACAACAGTGATGATGGTGGCACGTATCCTTCTACCCATTCACTCCTTTTATTCTGGCCCTCACCCTGTGAGGCAGCGGCAGCAGCAGCTGACACTTCTCCACCACCTTAGGGCTTGCAAAGCTGCATTAGCTCATGTAACAACCCCATGAGGGGGCCGCTTTTATTACC
This sequence comes from Phalanger gymnotis, assembly GCA_028646595.1. Lineage (NCBI taxonomy): Eukaryota > Metazoa > Chordata > Mammalia > Diprotodontia > Phalangeridae > Phalanger > Phalanger gymnotis. The sequence continues at coordinate 46,392,187 of CM053622.1, read as the reverse complement.
CCCATTTTACAGATAAAGAAATTAAGGCTCAGAGAGGTTTACTGACTTGCCCATGGTCACACAGCTGCTGTGTCAAAGGTAGGATTTGGCACAGATCTGGCTGACTCCAAATTCAGCACTCCATTCGCTTTCCTGTCCTGCCTCTGGGCACACCCCTTAACTAGTTCTACTACCTCTGGCGAGTCTCCCTCTCTGAGCCTCAGTTCTCCCACTTGTAAAACTCATCTATTTTCACTAGCTTCTGCAAGGAGTTGTCAGGAAAGCCCTTTCACATCTGAGCATATGCCCACCCTATGGGCTACCCCATCCTTCTCCCCAGAGAGCTCAGCTTCTCCCCATAGTTCACCCAAAGCCTCCAACCCCACCCCCTGGGGCCTCTGCCTCTCCTGCCTGCAGATGGCATCAGCCACAGATTCCCGCTATGGGCAAAAGGAATCCTCCGACCAGAACTTTGATTACATGTTCAAGATTCTCATCATTGGGAACAGCAGCGTGGGGAAGACATCCTTCCTATTCCGGTATGCTGACGACTCATTCACCCCAGCCTTTGTCAGCACCGTGGGCATAGACTTCAAGGTGAAGACCATCTATCGCAATGAGAAGAGGATCAAATTGCAGATCTGGGTGAGCTTGGGCTATGAGGGGGCCACGAGCTGGGATGGGTAGGGGCCTGAGGCGGCCCGGGGCCACGACCTCAAGTGAGAGGGAGCAGAGAAAGACTCAGAAGACAGGACGAGTCGGTCCTGCCAGTGCTCCGCCAGGCTGGGCATCTCATCCACTTGGGTATTCCAAAGGGGCAGTCATAAAAGCACAAAATCCTAGAGCTGGAAAAGGATCACTGCTGGCATGAATCCTAGCCATGGGGCCACAGGCAAGGCACTTAACCTCTGCTGGGCCTGTCTTCATCTGTAAAATTAAGGGGCCGGATGTCCACTAAAGTGCCATCTATGTATCTAGGAGGCTATTATGCCTAGGCACTAAAGCAAGGAGGAAGGAAACATTAAGTGTCTATCCTGTGCCAGACACTGTGCTAAGTGCTTTTCTACAAATATTATCTTTTTTGATCCTCACAAGTGTTACTGTTATCCCTATTTTACTGTTTTACAGTTGAGGAAACTGAGGAAACTAAGTTAAGTGACTTGCCTAGGGTCACATTGCTAGTGTCTGAGGCTGGATTCAAACTGAGGTCTTCCTGACTCCAGGCCCAGGAATCTATCCACTGTGCCACCAGCTGCCTCAGGAAATCCCCCTTACAACAGCTTTGAAAGTTGGAGAAGGCGCACACAGCCCCTGACCTTCCTCTTCATCAGCCCATCGAGGCTGCCCGTTTTGCTTCAGGAGTTTACCTATGATTATGTCTTTTTTCCATTTCCATCAATGAACCCTCCCCTGTAACAAAGAAAAAGTTAAGCAAAATCGGTAACGTGGTGACCTTAAGAAACATTCTGTCCCCACAGTCCTGCTCTTCTTTCCCATAAGGAGAGGGATTGGTCGTCTCTTCTCTGGGGCCAAGACTGTCATTACAGTTACTCAGGATTTGGGATTCCATTTTGAGCATCCTTGTGTCTGCTGTTCTGGTTCCGCTCATTTCCCTTTGCCTCAGTTGATACAGATCTTCCCGTGCTTCTCTGAATTCCTCATAGCCATAATTCCTTACCACATGTAACAATATCCAGTCACATTCACAAACCACAGGTTGTTTAATTATCCGCAATCAATAGCTTGGAACAACTTGGGTTATTGGCAAATTCTTCCTTATATTGAACTGAGATCTCCTTCCCCAGAATTTCTACCCCTTGCCTCTACTTCTGCCCCCTAGGGGCAAGCAGAATAATTGGTCAGTCGATAAACATTTATTAAGCACCTACTATGTGCTAAGCTACATTGTGCTAATGCTGGGATATGGAATATGGGGTAAGTCAGCAGGATGCCCACCTGATACATTAGAACAGGCATTATACGCTGTTCTGTCAGCTAAACTTCTCTAGCTCTTGACACAAGTCCAGATAGAGTAGAAAGAGCCCTGAATTACAGTCCAATCTCTGTTCCAGTCCTGTTTACTAACTGGAGGAAATGACTTTGGGCAAACATTCCTTGTCTGAGTCTCAGTTTTCTCATTGGTGCAGACAATAATACTTGCACCACTGCCCTTCCCAGGGCTCGATGCTAGTTCCAGTTTTCTGACTGGGCTTTGTAGATTTTCATCCCCTTGGGATGCTGGGGATGGATGGAGAAGAATGCAAAGCAGGCTGGCAGCCAAGCGCCTGAGTTGGGAAATCCATGTTCCATCCTCAGCTCTGTGTGGCCTAAGGCACTGAGCATCTCTGAGCCCGGTTTTCTCACCAGCTAAATAGAGCCGATAATAATTTGTGCCCTGCTCACCTCATGGGGCTGGGGGAGGGGGGACTTCATTCCAAAGAAGGGGTGTCCTACAGTTCCTTATGTTCAGGAATCTGAGCCACTGGACACTAGGGAAAACATGTCCTCGAGGAGCTCACAGTCTAGTGGGGTAGGGGTGGGTAATAAGCTCAGTGTGGTACTGGAGAGAGAACCCTGCCCAAAAGCAGCATGTAACAGGAGAGCTAGACTTGAAGTCGGAAAGACCTGGGTTCAAATCCTGCCTCAGATACCAGCCCTTTCACCCTGGGCTGGGCCTCTGCGTCTTCGAGTATAAAATAAGGGGGTTAGATCGGATAACCTCAAAGGTCCCTTTCAGCTTTCAATTTCATGACTCTATGATTTCCCCGACATGCAAAGGAGCCCTGTCAGAGCCCAGGCTGGGAGGCTCTGCCACTGTGTGGCCTTCACCAAGTTCTGTCCTTACTGGGTCTCCATTTTTGTATCTGTAAAATGAGGCTGTACTTTCTTTAGGCTTTCTCCAGCCACCCCCCAGCACCAATGATCTCTCTGGATTCTAAGGCAGTATGGATGGGGTCAGGGCCAAATGGAGGGTCCATGTGCTCAGGGCTGGAGTCCAGAGAAGGCAAAGTTCAATGTGGTTTGGAGTTGGGGGAAGCTTTGGATTAGGTAGCATTTAAACTGGGCCTGGAAGGCTCTCGGATAGGTCAAGGGTAGCAGTGGGGAATTCAGGAGGGGGAAGATTGGGAGAGTGTTCGGGAGCCCACTGGTGCCTCTGCCTGGCAGCCTGGCTAGGCAGAAGTTTGTTAAGTGGTAAGAGATAAGGTGATAAAAGCTAAGGGGAATGTGGCCAGGATGCAGCCCGAATGAAAGCACCAGTCATCAGAGTAAAGCTATTCAGATAGGAGGAGCTGGGCCCAGGCCAGTGAGGGCCCCACTCAGACTCTCTGCTCTTCTTCAGGACACAGCTGGGCAGGAGCGATACCGGACCATCACCACAGCCTACTACCGAGGGGCCATGGGCTTCATCCTCATGTATGACATCACCAATGAGGAATCCTTCAATGCTGTCCAGGACTGGTGAGCCACATGCCCACCTGGGTTCCTTGGGGGCCAGGCATTTCTGGATGCCATCTCTGATAGCAAGCTGGGTTCTGCCCTCTTCCCCAACCCTGACCCACCTCCTTCCTGTGCCTGCCAGGTCAACCCAGATCAAGACATACTCGTGGGACAATGCACAGGTGCTACTTGTGGGAAACAAGTGTGACATGGAGGACGAGAGGGTAGTCTCCTCTGAGAGGGGCCGGCAGCTAGCAGAGCACCTGGGTGAGTGATGAGGCGTGAAGGCCAGTGGGGTGAGGGAGTGGTGTCAGGAGATGAAGGTCAAATCTCAGTTCCCAAATTTACCATCAGACCTCACTGAGTGGGTGATTTCTTTTCTAGGCCTCCTTTCCCACATCCAGGAGACTGGACTCTAGGATATCCTTCAGATGTGGTGCAGCAGGAAGGGCACTGGTCTTCCAGTCTAGGCTTGGGTTCCAATTCCAGTTGGAGCACTGCATGGCCTTAAGTCACTCTTCTCTGGTGGAGCCATTTTCTTCTGTTCAGAGCATGCTGGGCTAAACCAAGGGCTGGCTCTTAGCCTTCATGACCTGTACCCCTCTTGCAGGCAGTTGAGTGAAGCCTTGGACCCCTTCAAAGAAGAATGTTTTTAAATGCCTAAAACAAAATACATAGGATTACAAAGGAAACTTGACTATATTGAAAGTTATCAAAATATTCAAAAAACCAAACTCACAGACCTCGTCAAGTCTATCTTTGCACCCTTGGAGGACTGTCAGATCCACTTAGTTCAGATCCCCTGAACTAAATTATTTGAAGTTCAGTTCTGGCATTCTAGGATTCCATAGTCCCTTCCCTTAGGGGTACAAGGAAGGTCATGGCGAACCATAGTCCCCAAATCTGCCCAATCCTGTTAGGTGGGAGTCAAGAGCAGTGGGGAACCTAAGTTATCCCCTATGGGGATGCCACTCCAGGCTGAGTTTCTTTCTCCTCTCCTGGCTAGGATTTGAGTTTTTTGAGGCCAGCGCCAAGGACAATATCAACGTGAAACAGACCTTCGAGCGACTGGTGGACATCATCTGCGAGAAGATGTCAGAGTCTCTGGACACAGCCGACCCCGCCGTGACTGGAGCCAAGCAGGGCCCCCAGCTCACAGACCAACAGGCACCCCCACACCAGGACTGTGCCTGTTAAGGCCCTGGGCCCAGGCTCTGTCCTCTCTTTGGCGGTCACTAGCATTCCCCCTCCTGCTCTCCCACCCCAGATGGGTCACCCTCCTTGTGTGCCCCTCACTCCCTCACTCCAGGGCCATGGAGCCCAAAGCCCACAGTGAGAGTGGGACCCAGTGGGGATGGATGGGCCTAGTATGTGTTTCCAGCCTCCTCTCTCCCTTAGTCTCTCTGGCGCTCTTAGGAGCTTCTATTCCTGTAACTTATTTAATTTATTAAGCTATTTATTTATTTATTTGGAGACTTGTTAAAGGGACCATGCCCCACTTGCTGAAGCCCGTCTCCGCATCCTGTCCTATTCTTCCCCTCTTCACGCCTCCATCTCCTTTCCTCCAATAGGCTGATCTTAGCTCAAAACAGAGTGAGGAGAACCGGGCCCTACCCAGGCCCCACTTGCGGGATGTTCCCTCCTCCTTCCCAGCTGCTGGGTCTCTCCTAACTTCCTGGCCTCAGTTCCTTGTAGAAATCCATCTTCCTCTTCCTCTTGCTGTCTTCCTCCTTGTACATATGCAAGACTGAACCCTGTACATAGGATTAGTGAGTGGTCCTGGTGTGTTCCATGCTGTGCTGACTTGTGCCCATGGATTTCTCATAGCCACTTGGTGTCAGTGTAACATCACTTCTAAAACCCAGCATTTCAGGGCAGAACATGTAAGGGACGGAGGGGCCGAGCATCAACAGCCTCATAGCAAAGTGCTCCTCCTGTCTCTGGGGGTAGACAGAAGCAGGCTCAGTGGACCTGAGGCTGGGAGCCCTCAACTTTTCACATGACCTCTCTGGGCCTGCTCAGGTTTGCACAAGATAATGGGCTTGGGTCTCATGCTCAGGAAGGCCTGGTCTGGCTCTGCAGCTGGTGCATTTGGCTTAAATTACTAAGAATACCTTGGACAGGGGAGGAGAGTGGCCCCACCCAGCCCCAACTCCCCTTCCAAGTTCTGGGACATTTTTGGGGGGGTGGGGGTGGGGAAGACACACCAAGGAGCATGTTTCCTTCAGACTGTCTGCTCCCATGTGTTTGTATAATTGTTTCACGTGGAGAATGTGAGTTAGTGACTGTATCAGCAACCAAACCCGAGTATCACTTTTTCATTTTGGGGGGTGGGTGGCATTGTGGGAGTGAGGGGTGCGTGCAGATCCCTGAACACTAACCTAGCAAAAGCTCCTCCTGGTGTGGTTTTCCTGATGACCTTCTGGGGACAGCTACACTGTACTGTATAGATGTGACAAGTGTCAAACACAGGCTGTTTCCTAAATCACTGTATCACAGAAGTGTCGTGAGAACAATAAAATCCTGCTGAGCCCGGGTCGACTGGAGGTGTGAAGGCTGCTATCCCCAAAGCTCTGAGTTACTCTCCCCTCATGAGATGGTAAAGAGATCAACACATGAGCATACAACTGAGTCAGAAGTACAGCTTATCTGAGTTAGCATCTTTATTAGCCCAAGACATCTTCCATTCCAGAACAAGCCTCCTACCTGAGGCTAAGTTAAGGGGACCAAGGAGCTCAGGCCCGCCCCCAGGCAAGAAGGCGACAGCATCTCCCAGGTCTGATCCTGCCTACCTGCCACCGCGCCAATGAGCCCTCTGACCTTGGCCCTGGTTAAGAGCTAACTGAGGGCTTCCAGGATCTTTCCTTTCTGATTCTGAACCTGTTTGTTCCTTCTCTGGCCCTCAATCCCAAGGACTCTAATCTATTCATCCTACAGTCCTGTGTTACATAGGCTGGCCTAATTATGCTGCTTTCATAGCAGGCACTGGTCTTGTAATGACATGCAAAGTGGGCCCCTCCATGCCAGCCGGCCCCTTCAAGGGGCTCTACTGCTTTGATCCTTAAGGTGTTTTGAGATCCCTGGTTACTCAACTCCAGAGAAGTAGGGTCCCAGTAGGAATGCTGTGGCTGATCAGGCCCAAGGCCTGAGTCCACTCTGCTCATATTCCTCTTTATCTCCTGAATACAGTAAATCAATTAAGAAATTAAATGGTAATCTGTGATTAGGTTTCTAGGGTTCAGTTGTGTTCAGAGAGCTGGTGGCTACTGCCTTGCTCCAGGCCCAGATGCCCCTGTGTGGGCCTGCTGTGATACCACTGCCAAGTGCTTGGTCCCTCCTAGTGTCTCAGTCAGTGCGAGAGGCGAGGCCCACGCAGCCAGGGAGGTGGTCCTGTGAGGGGTTAGAGCAACACAGCCAGTCACATCTCCATCCATCACATGTGGCAGCGCTCAGCAAGGGGAGCTCCTGGCACCCCTGCACTGATGCTGCCTTACACCGGGGGCGTATTCTACACCCCCTAGAAATCACTGAGTCCAAGCCTCTCATTTCACAGATGGGAGATGGAAACTGAAAGACAGGATTTATATCCAGAGCCTGCTGTCCTATAGGACAACCCTCCCCCTGGCCCATGCCAGTGTTTCAGGTGCTAAACCGAGCTGAGAAGAGAGAAAGGGAACACTGGACTGCAGCCTATCCTCCCAGCCCAGCCCAGCCCTGCATAATCTGGCTGATGCTGAAACCTTGTCACAAAAAGGCCAAAAGGTCCACATGTGGCTGCAAGAGCCCTGACTTCCTCTCCCGTATTCTCCTGGCCAGTTTGGTCCTCCTGAGGATGGGCCTGAGATAACCACAGAACCCTAGAGCTGGGCCACCTACTGCTCTAACTCAATAGCTGATGACTGAAAATAGGAGGAGAGTCAGGGCCAGCTGGTCCAGGGAGCAGGAGCAAGGGACAGCCAGGACTCACCCGGTGCTTTAGGTAGGAGAGGTAGGTATCCCAGCCCAACGTCATGCTGTTTACATACATCACTCGATAACGGGTAGGCACATAAAGGAAGTTCACCAGCTGAGCTGCTGGCCATACACACCAATCAGCCTGGGGGTGGGGGTGGGGAGGAGAGAACAAATATACATCTGTAAGAAAACTGCATGTCAAGGTTGAACTGGATGCCCTCCCCCATCCCTCAGGTTGGACCATCTGGAATAATCCTGCTCTAACAACAATCCTGGTTCCTTTGACACTTTAAAGGTCACTTCCCTCAAAGCAACCTCATGACCCAGATACTATTACATCCATTTGAAGGGATCAGTAAAGGGCAGAGACTTGTCCAGGGTCACACAACTAGGATCAGCCAGGATTCACTCAGGTTTGTCCTCCTCGAACCCCCAGCAACATTTCCCCTCCACCAAGATCATCTGAAAGGAAGCCTATGTCAAACAGAGTTCAGTCAAGCCCCTCCTCACTGGGTCTAAGACAACAGCAGAGATCAGAACAAGGAGAAGGGCTTCAGCCTAGGAAAGTCACTGCAACTCTGCTGATGCTCACTTGGGGACCAAAGCTCTAGGCCACCTGGTTTGTTTTTCATGTCTTCAAAACAGAGAAAAAGCCCTGTTTATTGCCAGCTCCAAGGACCCCAAAGTAGGAAGCATTAGGAAATGGGAGCCAGAGGTAGAATGACTTGTCTCCAAGGCTTAGAGTTGGGTGGCCAGCTATTCTTCAATTGAACCCAGAAAGCTTTGCAAAGTACAGAAATTCTGGACAGCCCAGGTATGAGGAAGCAGCTCCAGGGTGAGCCCCATCCCTGGGCCTGTGGAGTTCAGGGCTTCACTAAGATAAAGATGGAGAGAGGAGATCCAGGGGTGCAACTGACAGCACATCTCAGCTTAATTTTAGACGACATTAGGCAGCACAGTACGGTGTCAGGAATACTGGATTTGGAACCTGGAGAAGAGTATACACAGTAACAGCAATACTGTGCGATGACCAACTTTGATAGACGTAGCTCTTCTCAGCAACACAAGGATCTAAGACAACTCCAAAAGACTCAAGATGGAAAATGCCACCCACATTCAGAGAAAGAAATATAGTCTGAATGCAGATCAAAGCATGTTATTTGCTCTTTTTTTTGTTTCTTCTTTCTCGTGGTTCCTCCCATTGGTTCTAAGTCTTCTTTATAGCATGACTAATGTGAAAATGTTTAATATGAACATGTTTAATATGTTTCATGTGAAAATATGTTTAATATAGGTAGAGCCTATATCAGATTGTATGCCATCTTGGGGAGGGTGGAGGGATAGAAAATTTGGAACTCAAAATCTTATGAAAGTGAATTTTGAAAACTAAAAATAAAAAAAATTAATATAAAAAAAAGAATACTGAATTTGCTATTTATAGTAGCTCTTCTTGCGGTGGGAAAGAATTGGAAACTGGGGGGATTCCCCTCAACTGGAGAATGACTGAACAAGTTGTGGTATAAGAATGTAATGGAATACTATTGTGCTATAAGAAATGATGAGCAGGTAGACTTCAGAAAAACCTGGAAAGACTTACATGAACTGATGCTGAGTGAGGGGAGCAGAACCAAGAGAACACTGTACATAGTAACAGCCACACTGTGTGATGATCAACTATCCACGACAGACTTAGCTCTTCTCAGCAATACAAGGATCTAAGACGATTCCAAAAGAGTCATGATGGAAAATGCCATCCACATCCAGAGGAAGAACTTTGGAATCTGATTGCAGATCAATGCACACTGTTTTCACTTTTTTTTTTTATTATTTTCTTGGTTTTCCCCTTCTGTTGTTGCTTTTTTCACATGACTAATGTGGAAATGTTTAACATGACTGCACATGTAAAAATGTATAACTCAAAATATTTAAAAAAAAAAAGAAATGTTGAAAACTGTCTTTACATGTAATTGGAAAAAACCTATTTACTAAAAAAGCAAAAAGAATAGTGGATTTGGCATCAAATGACGTGGGTTCGACACCGTCTTAACTTCTTACTAATTCCTTTAAGAGGTCTGAGACTCAGTTTCCGGCCTGTAAAATGAAGAGGCCGAGCTGGATGTTTTCTAAGGGACCTTTGAGCTCTAAAGCCATGCTCTCCCTCCTGCTAGGCGTCTATCAGGAAAGAGGATAGTCACGAGGCTGGGGGCCATGGCAAGGTTACCTTGTAGAGCTCCCAGAACTTGTCCTGCAGCTCCTGGCAACTTGTGTTGAGGCTCTGGCCCTCTAAGCAGCCCATCCCTAGAGCCAGAGAACAGGAGTGAAGGTTAGAAGGAGAGGGCACACATGACCAGGAAGTCTGGGAGATGCAGGCCCACTTCCCAGAGAGCAGCTTGAGAGCGGTGTGGAGATGGGGCCTGGCTTCCCTCTGGGCCCACAGGAATCCTGCCTGAATTCTCCCAGAAGTAGGTGTTTAATAAGCAAAGGACAGGAGGAGGAATAGTTGCCTGGAGACAGCCTGAGACCCAAAGGAGGAAAGAAGAGGGCTCAGGAGAGCCCCAGGCCCAGCACAGTAGTCTTTCTAGTCCTCCCAACCAGAGCTGGTAACCGATGAGAAGAAAAGGAATAGACCTCCCTAGGCTCCATGGAAGGCCAGAGAAGATGGCTGCCATCCCCACCACCTAGCTGGAATGATTTCCCAACTTTCTCTCAGTCTTCAGCCTCCCACTGAGCCTCACACAGGATTATCCAGATTACCTTTCTTGTCACAATCCCCTCACATGAACAGTTGCATAACACCCTCCTTGAACCTCTTGGTAGCCCCAGTTTCTCAGAAGCCCCAGAGCTGCCTCCATGGGATCATGTGGAAGCCCACCAGTTTTATCTGGACCCATTCATTCTCTTTCTCTGAGTCTATCTTGCCCAAGCTGGAAATGCATTCAATAGTCATTCCCAGGCTGAGTCCCTGTTGCTACTGTTGGACC
>CM053622.1:46349183-46381335 GCA_028646595.1 Phalanger gymnotis | reverse complement strand
TGTTTGCAGCTCTAACAGGCTCCCCACCTTCTCTTCTTCCACACAGGCAGGCAGCCTTACCCTCCTGAGCATCCCTCTGAGCACACATCTTCAGTGTCTTCCTATAAGAAAGAGGGAAAGTCCCAGCTTCCCCTGGCACCAGAGGCCCTGACCTAATCTTCTCCTGCCTCCCTACAAAAACCTTCTGCTCCACTGGGAGCAGAGGCAGCTGGGTGGCTCAGTGGGTATAGCCCTGGACCTGGAGTCAGGAACATCAGAGTTCAGACACTTCCTAGCTCTGTCACCCTTACAGAAAGAGGCACTCAACTGCTGTCTGCCTCACTTTCCTCATCTATAAAATGAGGATCATAATAGCACCCAAGTCCCAGGGGTGTGGTGAAGATCAAATGAGATAATTTGGAAAGCGCATTTCACAAGCCTTAATGGGCAACGTAAATGCTATTATTTTTATTTCTACAAGACCCTTGCCCTGTCTCTCTTCATCCCTTTCATCCTTCATCTATTGTCAGACTAATCTTCCTTACTCACAGTTCTAGCTTTGCACACGGCAGGTGCTTAATCAATGATTCTCGCAGTGAATCAATCTGGCCATAGGACTCCTCTATTCACAAAGCCTCAGGACAAATGGAAAATCCACAGCCTTCTACAAGCTGAAGTCTCTCTAGCTTTCCATTCTTGAAAAAAAAACTGACATCCTTTTCTTTTTTACATCCCTCCACTGATATGCCCTCAAACCCACTCCCCTCATAACAAATGACTAGTCAAACAAGAACATGAGGCCACTAGCCATGTCTGAAAACATCTGCCTCATCCTACACCTCTCAGGTCAGGAGGGAGGAGGCAGGATTCTTCTTTGCCCTCAGCCTGCCCTTCTCCTTTTCTCTTCTCCTGCTCCCTCTACAGAGCTCTGCATTTCAGCCAAACTAGACTACCTGCCTCCGCCGCCCCCCGCCCTCACCATGCTCCCCTCACACGCCCCTCTCACCATGATTCGGTTCACAGAACTCCCTGGCCTCAGCCTAGTAGAATCCTATCCATCCCCAATGAAGCATCTCTTTATTCAGAAAATACATTCTCTTCGCTGAAAGAACTCAAGAACAAGGCCATAACCCTCTTAGGCACTTATCGAGGCCTGTTTTTTACTGCAGTTATTAGAGTACTTATGGTACCCCCACTAAAATCAGAGTTCTAGAACTAAGCCTTACAAATTTTATTTCCCTGAGCTGAGAAGTATCCTGGGCAGCTAGGTGGCACCATAGTGTACAGAGCACTAGCCCTGGGGTCGGGAAGACTTCAGTTTCAATGCAGCCTCAGACACTTGACAGCTGTGTGATCCTGAGCAAGTTGCTTGACCCTGTTTGCCTCAGTTTCCTCATCTGAAAAATGAGCTGCAGAAGGAAATGGCAAACCACTCCAGTATCTTTGCCAAGAACACCTCAAATGGGGTCATGAAGAGCCAGACATGACTGAAACAACTGAACAAAAACAGAGGTATCCTAAAGATGTTGGATGTGAACTTCGGTCAGCTGCACAAACATTTGCTCTTTTCATTGACTCATTCATCTCCCTTCTTGCTCTAAACCTAATGCCCTGTGGCCAGGAACTTAAAATTCATTTCCTTGGATCCTAGTTGCTTTTTCACCTCGTCGCTGTCATGCATTCATGCACTCCACAAAGTATCCCTTACGCCCTTGGTGCTATGCCTCGAAGTAGCACAAAGTGGAGTTAAGGCTGTCTGCGTTCCCACAGACTTCATAGCTTTGCCTGGGGATAAGACTCACGGGCAAGTAACGATATCACATGACCTTTCAGGGCATGGACATGAGTTAGTGAGGTGAGGAATGAGGGAACTTCATTGCCAAGCAGAAAAACAAGATAGAAGATGACAGAAGCAGATAATACACAATTGTCTCTCTCCATTCCAAAACAAAACCAGGTCCACTTTGTAGCCGGTGTTTGCTCCATGTTGTCAGTTCTCCCCTTTGATTAATGGGGGCACAGGTCAGTCCAGTCCCCGGTGAATCACTTATCTGTATGCTGAATCTCTAAGGTTTTCTCTATCTTCAGAATCAGAATTACATCCCAGGGCTTGTGAGCATCTCTCACTTTTGTAGGGGGCTTTTAGGAACGTGACATTCCCACGGTTCACAATGTGCTTTACAACACTGTGAGCCAGCACAACTTACCCAGGAAGTACCACACCCCCAGGATAGGGGATGCTACCAGCTGGTCAATGAGCACCTTCTTCAGGATGGTTCGAATATCTTTAAATCCCATGGCGGGGAAGAGTTTGTCCAGCCACTGGTACCAGTAGTGCAGGAAGGGGCCCATGCTACAGCCCATGGCAAACATCCGTGCTGCAGAAAGAACCGAGAAAGGTGATAGGAACTCAGGTGGCTCCTGGGCTCCCTCAAACCAGGGGCAAGTCAGGCCCAGGAAAGGCAGAAAACGTGAAGTCTGTGCTTTCACCACGAGTCCCTTTAAGTGCTCCTGGGAAATGGGATGGGGCCGTGGCGGGGGGAAAAGTGGCTAGTGAGTGTCTGAGGCCAGATTTGGACTCAGGTCTTCCTGACTCCAGGCGTGGTATCGTATGCACCCAGCTCCCGGGCTGCCTCCACCAGGAAGATGGGGAGGGTTGGGTGAAGGGGCCTGGGGCATCGCTACTGGGATGAAAAGGCAGCAGTGTCTGCGAGCTGCTGGAGCTCAGGATGGGTGACTGTGGACAGCGGCTGCCGCCGTGCACTGGGGGCCTGTATCGGGGGTCTGAGGTGGGTGCATTTCGGTGGTCTATGGGAGTGCCACACGGGCAGGTGGGGTGAGGTCACTCGTCTCTGGGGTCAGAGGTCGGGGTCACAGGGTGTGCCTCACCGGTGCGGCGCAGGTCGATCGGTCGCGGCGGCTCGGAGGGGTCCTCGGCCAGCCTTCGCTCCCAGGCCTGGCGCACCCCGTCCCCCGCCGCCATCAGCGTCCCGCAGCCCAGAGTGTTGGTGACCAACAGGAGCCGGCCCCGGAACAGTGGCCGCCACGCGGCCAACAGGCCCACGACGCCTCGTGGCCTGGGTGGGGGCATCGCGGGCCCCGGAGAACCCGAAGAACCAGAAGCTCGAGCCGGACACTGCTAAGGCCGCAGCCCCGGCTCCGGTTCCCAAACCGCCCGCGCTGTGGCCCACGTCCTCACGCTTCCGGCGACGGCCCGGCTGCGCACTGACGTCACCAGGCGTCGGACCCGGTTCCGGTCCAAGGCCCTGGCGGCTCCCGAGGCGGAAGTGGGGACTGCGCGGGCTCAGACCCAGCTCACTCGCTCTGCGTGATGCGTCGCCGATCTCTGAGCGGCCCTAGTCTTGCTCTCACAGACTATTTAAATTCAGTTTTATTTTATTTTATTTTCACTTCCATAAAACTCATTAAAAAACAGCATCACCACCGTTAAGACCAGCTAAGGGACCGTCATTCACAGAGACCCGGGGGAGCAGGAAGAGCCGAGGTCGGATCCAGCCTCAGACACTTCCTAGCTCGGTGACCCTGGGTAAGTCGCTTCAGTTGTTAGCCTCGGTTTCCCCATCTGTAAAATAGAGATGAGAGCCACCTACCTCCCAGGGTTGTTGTGAGAATCAAATGAGGTGATAGCTCTAAAATGTATAAATACTTATTCCCTCCTTCCCGTGAGAAGTTTGCAAAACAATTTTCCCCGTTGGCCATAGCCAGCCCCCAGCCCCCCCCCAAAAGAAAAAAGCTAGAAAGAAGAAAATAGGAGCCTCCCCTCTGAGAGGAGTCGGCTAGAGTGTTTCATGAGTCTTCTGAAATTGTGGTTTTTGTCTCCAGTTAAATCCCTGAGCAGGAGTCCTTAAAAAGGCTACTCTCCAGCAGCTAGCCTCACAACAGTGTGTGGGAAATCACTATAGGAGGTTGTTTCCTTTGTATAAAAGCCAAGTTGCTAAAAAGGATGTAGGTGCTTACATGGCAGCTGGGAAGTCCCTTCTTGGAAACATGTACTGAACTGGCCTGGTTAAAGCTGGTTTTGTGGTGCAGTGTAGCCACTTATGCTTACAGCTATGGGGAACTATTACCAAATAAGGTATAAAGAAAATGAGGGAGGGCCGGGTGGTGTGCCTGAAACATGGAGGATGGGAGATGTAAACAGGGGGAGCCTGTAAACCCTGTGGTACCCAGCCAATGGGCAAACGGGAAGGAAATTCAAATAGGGAATAGGAAATAAAAAGCTGTGTATTTGTTTTGACCCCTGTGCGTAGCTACTTGGTTGGACACCCACTCTTGCAAGACCTTTAATAAAAGTGCTTAATAAAGACCGTTAATAAAAGACCGTGCTTTCAAGACCATTAATAAAATTTCACTAATGGCTTGTGGAATTCTTGGTAAGACGCTTGTTTCTTACAGTGGGCCTGTAGCAAAGTTCCAAGATGGGGGTAATCTAGGGAGTATAGCAAACCCCTACTCCATCAGCCCTATCCGCAACATAGGCCACTATTAAGGCCTAATCCCCTTAGCTGGCCAGTAGTGGGCCTAGCCAACTGAGAAGCCCTGTTTCCATAGCAACCCTGCAGAAAGCCACCCCTACCCCTAAGCTACCAGGGGCAGGCCAGACCTGAATCCCCACACTCAAGGGGGTTACCAAGGAGGTCCTACTGTGCTCATACCCCCCCCCCCCATAGAAGCCAGCACAGAGAACATCCCTCTAGTGCAAACCAGTTCCTAGGCCCTGAAGCCTAATGAAAGCCAGCAGCAAGGCCCTGAGCCCCAGTATCAGAAGTTTGGAACAGTGCAGGACCAGAGCCCAGCTCTCACGTAAAGATACCAAGTCAAAAAATAGGGAAGAAAAAAATACTCAAAAAACAAAAACCAAAAAAAAAAAAAGTCAGCTTGACAACAGAAAGCTACTATGGTAGCAGGGAGAATCAAAGCAGAAACTTAGAAGATGACATTGTTAAGATGACTACATGTAAAGCCTCAAAAGAGTAAATGGCCTGGAAAGTTATGCAGAAACTAATTGAAAAAAATAACTCCCTGAAAAATAAAATTGGCCAAATGGAAAAGGAAGTAAAGAAGCTCAACAAAGAAAATGATTCCTTAAAAATTAGAATTGGTTCAAATCTGGCCTCAGACACTTGACACATGTACTAGCTGTGTGACCTTGGGCAAGTCAGTTAACCTCAACTGCCTTGCCAAAAAAAAAAAAATTGAGCAAGTGGAAGCTAATGACTCCATGAGACATTGAGATGTAATAAAAAATAAATTAAAAAAATAGAAAATGTGAAATTTCTCATTGGAAAAACAACTAACCTGGAAAATAGGTCCAAGAAAGAGAATTCAAGAATTATCAGACCACATGAAAGTCATGATTTTAAAAAATCAAGGAAAACTGCACTGATAGACTAGAACCAGAAGACAAATTGAAAGGATTCACCAATCATTAACTCAAATCCCAAAGTAAAAATTCCCAGGAATATCATAGCCAACTTCCAAAGTTCACAGATGAAGGAGAAAGCACTGCAAGCAGCCAAAAAGAAACAATTGGATATCCTGGAGCCACAGTCAGGATTACACAAGATTTGGCAGCTTCCACATTAAAGAAGCCAGGAGTTTAGAATATATTACAAGGCAAAGCAGTTAAGATTATAACAAAGAATCACCTACCTAGCAAAACCAAATATAATCTGTTAAGGGAAAAAATGGATATTTTATGAAATAGAAGACTTTCAGAACTTCCTAATGAAAAGATCAGAGCTGAATAAAAAATTTGATCTCCAAATACAAAATTCAAGGGAAACCTAAAATAAGAGAAAATATGAGATTCAATAAGATTAAGCTGTTTATATTTCTATATAGCAAGATAATATTTGCAACTTGAGAACTTTGTTACTAATAAAGTGTAATTAGAAGTAGTAGATGTAGACAGTGGTGCAGATAAAAGATGATTTTGATGGAACGATACCACCCAAAAAATGGGTGAGAAAGACAATTGCATTGGAAAAAGAAGGGGGGAGATAGAAAGAGGTAGATTATCACATAAAAGAGGCATAAAAAGTTTTATAATAGTGAGGAATATGGAGGCAGGTGAAGCTTAAACCTTACTCTCATCAGAATTGGCTCAAAGAAAGAATAACATACACACTCAGTTGGATACAGAAATATAACTTGCCCTATAACAAAGTAAAAGAACATGAGAATAACAGAAGGGGGAGAGTAACTGATAGAAGGGAGGGCAGAATGAGGGAGGCAGTGATCAGAAGTAAAGGGACAGGGTAGGGGTAAGGGGTGGGGGGAATAAATAACGGGAAAATAGCATGGAGGGAAATACATGGTTGTCATAACTATAAATGTGAATGAGATGAATTCACCTATAAAACAGAAGTGGATAGCAGAATGGATTAAAGACCAGAATCCTTCAATATGTTGTTTACAAGAAGCATCTGAAACACAGAGACACGTAGAGTAAAGATAAGGGGCTGAAGTAGAATCTGTTATGCTTCAGCTGAAGCAAAGAAAGCAAAGAAAGGGTAAGTGATCATGATCTCATTCAAAGCAAAAGGAAAAATAGATCTAATCAAAAGACATAAGGAAGGAAACTATAGCTTGCTGAAAGGTATCAGAGACAATGAAGTCATATCAATATTAAATACATATACACCAAATGGTGTAACATCTAAATTTTTTAAGGAGAAGTTGAACAAGTAACTGGAGGAAATAGACTATGAATCTATATTAGTGGGGATCTTCAACTTTCCCCTCTCAGAACGAGATAAATCCAACCAGAAAACAGACAAAAAAAGGAGGTGAATATAATTGAGGAAAAGTCAGATATGATAGATGTCTGGAGAAAAGTGAATGGGAACATTTTTTCTCAGTGGTACATTACACCTACACAAAAATTGACAATTGGCCATGTAGACTTAAAAACCTCACAACCAGATGCAGAAAAGGAGAAATTGTAAATACATCCTTTTGAGATCATAATGCAATAAAAATTACATTCATTAATGTGCAATGAAAAGATAGATTAAAAACTAATTGAAAACTAATGTAATCCTAAAAAAAAAAATAAGTGGGTCAAAGAACAAATCAGAAGCAATTGACAATTTCATTAAAGGAAATGTCAACAATGCAGCCAAAGTGGTACTTAAGAGAACATTTACATCTCTAATTGCTTACATCAATAAAATAGAGAAAGCAGATTAATGAATTAGGCATGCGACTAAAAAAAAACTAGAGAGAGAACAAATTAAAAATTTCCAATTAACACCAAATTGGAAATCCTGAAAATCAAAGGACAGATTTATAAAATTAAAAGTAAGAAAAAAATTGAATTAACAAAACTAGAATCTGGTTTTATGAAAGAAAAAACAAAAAGTAAATAAATGGTTAATCTGATTTAAAGAAGGCAAGAAGAAAACCAAAGTACTATCAAAAAAGAAAGGGATGAATTTACCACCAATGAAGAGAGAATTAAAACAATTATTAAGAGATCTGCCCTATTATATGCCAATAAATTTGACAATCTAAATGAAATGAATGAATATCTACAAAAATATACTTTACCCAGATTAACAAAATAATAGAATACTTAAATAATTCAATCTTAGAAAAAGAAATTGAACAAGCCATCAATGAACTTCCCAAGAAAAATAGCTCGAGAGCCAGATGGATTCACAAGTGAATTCTAGAAAATATTTAAAGAGAATTCACTTTGGAGGTGGAGCCAAGATGGCCACATGGAAACAGCATCTTACCGGAGCTCTCTCACAAGCTCTGTCAGATACCTATAAAAAAGTGAATCTGAGCAGATTTGAGAGAGTTAGAAGCCGCTAGCAGTCTGAGTGGGACAAATTTCCAAACCAGGAGAGTCCATCGACAGGACAGATCTGTAGGCTGGGAGAGTGCTCGGTGTGCGGAGCTGCACCAGACAGCCCCAAAGCAGAACAAGAAACCAGGCTGGGAGAAAGCTGGGTGCCCCAAAGGGCCTCCTAACACAGGACAGGAATCTGTAGAAGCAACGAGAGGCAGCGGTGGAACACCACTGGCCGTGAGACATCAACTCCTGAGGCTTGCAGCCCAAAGGTTTGAAACACATCATCTTGAACTCCTGGGACATATAATAGCCAGGTAAATGGCTCTAATCCTTCCCTCCCAACCCAGAGAATTCCTTGGGAAAAAATGCTGGAATAGAGGAGATAAAAGTGGGGCTTCAGCGGCTGAGCAGTGGGAGTTCCTGAGTCCCAGAGGGGCTGAGCCATCAGGGGTCAACACCAGGAGCCCAGACATATCTTTGCACAGCCAGGAGAAGTGGCAGACACCAGCACAAAAAACAAACAGCCAAGACCATTGCTGAAGAGCAACAGTGCTGGAGAGCAGCCCCAGGGGAAGAGGAGACTTCAGGCAGCCAGATCCCTCTCCCCCACACCTCAGGAAACTGAAGGCTATAATACACAAAGCCAGTAACTAGACTCACAATCCCCAGAACAAGAAACCTGGGACAGAGAGCCCTGAGCCTCCAAAGCAGAAATTCAACATAAAGCCAGGAAAAAGCTAACCAACATGAAGAACACCACAAAAAAACCGAGGACCATTGATTCTTTTTATGGAGACAGGCATGATCAAAATACCAATTTGGAAGAGGATAGCATTGACACTATACCCACATCTGATAGCTCAAATGGGAATGTGAGTGGTCTCAAGGCCAAAAAGCATTACTGGAAGAGCTAAAGGAGGATTTTAAAAACCAAATTAGGGAGGTAAAAGAAAAAATGAAAAAAAAAGAAAAAAACCACTGATGAAATCAACTCCTTAAAAAAATAAGATCGGCAAAATGGCTACAGAGATTTAGAATCTAAATAGAGAAAATGACACCCTGAGAGGTAAAATCAACCAACTGGAAAAAGATTCTCAAAAGCAAAATGAAGACAGCAACTCATTAAAAATTAGAATTGAGCAAGTGGAAGCTAAAGACTCTATGAGGCATCAAGAAGTAGTAAAACAAAATGTAAAGAATGAAAAGATAGAAGAAAATGTGAAATATCTAATTGGAAAAACAACTAACCTCAAAAATAGATCTAGGAGAGACAATTTAAGAATTATTGGTCTACCGGAAATCCACAATGAAAAAAAGCCTCAACAGTATCTTTGAAGAAATTATCAAAGATAACTGCTCAGAGGTCCAAGAACCAGAGGGTAAAATAGTCGTTGAAAGAATCCACCCATCACCCCCTGAAAGAGATCCCAAATTGAAAACACCAAGAAATATTATAGCCAAATTTCAGAATTACAAAGTCAAGGAGAAAATACTGCAAGCAGCCAAAAAGAAACAATTCAAATATTGTGGAACTATAGTCAGGGTCACACAGGATCTTTCAGCTCCTACATTAAATGACAGTAGAAATTGGAATATGATATTCTGAAGGGCAAAGGAGCTGGGACTACAACCAAGGATCAACTACCCAGCAAAATTGAGCATAATTTTTCAGGCAAGGAGATGGACATTCAACAAAACAAGAGAATTCCAGACCTTCCTGATGAAAAGGCCAGAACTCAATGGAAAATTTGATCTTCACATACAAAACTGAAGAGAGATAAAAAGGTAAACGGGGGAAAACCCACCACAAACCTTATTAATCAATAAGAGCAAATTATTTACATCTTTATATAGGATTATATCATCTTATGTATTATATATATGTGTGTATGTATATATATATATGCATATGTCAGTCTTGAGAATAGTACAGTTATGACAATTGAAAGGGATACACATAGACTGTGGATATCTGTATAATACAACTGATACAAGGATAAAAAACATAGTTAAGAGATGTAAAGGGAGGGTCTTGGGAGAAGAGGTAAGGAGGTAGTAGAAAAGGGTAAATTGCATCAAATGAAGAGGCACAAAAACGTGATATATTAGAGAGAAAGAAGGGAGGAAAGAGCAGTATTTGAGCTGTACTCTCATCGGATCTGGTTCAAGAAGGAAATGACATACCCTGATAAGTATAGAAACCTAACGTGTCCTACAGGCAGTAGGAGGGGAAAGGGGGGAGGGGAGTGGTCAGAAGGGAAGGAAGAAGTAGCAAGTGGAAAACAGTAAGATAAGGGAGGGGAATCAAGAGGGAGGGTAAACTGAGGAAGGCAGCGGTCAAAAGCAAAATTTTGTTGAGGAGTGGAAGGGGAAAGGGAGAAATAAAAGCATAAATGGGGAAAATAGGATAGGGAAAAAGACATAGATAGTAATCATAACTGTGAATGTGACTGGGATGAACTCTCCATAAAACTGAAGCAGGTAGCAGAATGGATTAAAAACCATAATCCTACAACATGCTGTTTACAAGAAACACATGTGAAACAGGGAGATACACAGAGGGTAAAGGTAAAAGGCTGGAGTAAAATATATTGCACTTCAGCTAAAGTAAAAAAAGCAGGTGTAGCAATCCTAATCTCAGACAAAGCAAAAGTTAAGATAGATTTAATTAAAAGAGATAAAGGACACTACATCCTGCTAAAAGGCACCATAAACAATGAAGCAATATCATTGTTTAACATATATGCACCAAGTGGTATGGCATGCAAATTCTTAGAAGAGAGGTTAAGGGAGTTACAAGAAGAAATAGACAGCAAAACTATAATAATGGGAGACCTCAACTTCCCCTTCTCTGAACTTGATAAATCTAACCTCAAAATAAATAAGAAGGAAGTTAAGGAAGTGAACAGAATTTCAGAAAAGGCAGATATGATAGACCTCTGGAGAAAACTGAATGGGGAATATACTTTTTTCTCAGTGGTACATGGCACATACTCAAAAATTGATGATGTACGAGGGCATAAAAACCTCACAATCCAGTGCAGAAAGGCAGAAGTAGTCAAAGCATACTTTTCAGGTCACAATGCAATAAAAATTATTTGTAATGAAGAACCATGGAAAAATAAGCTAAAATGCCCCCTGGTGTATACAAAGTATTTTGTTTACAAGTGAAATCCAGAAATAAGAAAGTTGTGGAGATAAGTCACTTGGAATATTTTGGTTTTCGCTTTATTTTTTTAAAATGTCAGAATAGTTTTAGAATAAGAAGCAAGAGATAGTAAGTTGCTGTCATGGTGTTCTCATAGCTTAGGACCAAAATTTTTAAGTTTTTAAGTAAATGCCCCACAGGATATATAATAGATGACAAGCATCAGCATGCTTCCTGTGTCTAGGAATAAAGTGAACAAGAAGAAGGGAAGATTAAATTGTAAAATTTCAAATACCACCTATCGTTGGAAGAATAAAAAATTATGTAAATGAAATGATTTATTTTGTGTTTCTAGAAAATCATCACTTATACTGAGAAGGAAGAAATTTTAAGTAAGTTGTCTTCATGTCTGGCACCTGTAGTATCCTATTACATTATTTTATATATTGTAAAAACAATGAGACACATTTTGGCAGTTCAAGCTATTTTTTCACACTATGATATCCTTATTTAATTTTAAATTGTTACTGTATTTTGTCACTGTCATTTCTTCAGCTATGGGATATATGGCTGATGGTGAGGATAAGGAGTTTGTTTTTTCAATGTGTGATGTTAAAATTATATATATTGTGATTCCAAACAAATTTTCTATATGACAAAACCCTGATGAAAAATTTAGCACTTTTCTTTAAGGAAAAATTAATGCTATGGATGAATTAACATTTTTCCTCCCAGTACCTAAAACAAAGATTAGTGCAAATAACAACAAAACCACCATACAAATGTCTATTTATACATACTATAATATAATAATAAAATTATATGTAAATATGTATGTATCTAGAAACCATAAAAAAAGATTTCATCAAAAGTGGATTTGGCCATCATTAGGCATTCAAATAAAATGTGAATATATATGTAAAAGTGCTTTTCATAATTGTTTATGCATTATCATGAAAAAAGCATCAAAACTGCTGTAGTTTCCCATTTCTACTGGATTTTACTTACAAACTATTTTTAATAAACTTTGTATGTATTAAAAAAAAGAAAACTAAGCTAAAATTAATTGGAAAGTAAATAATCTAAATCTAAAGAATGAGTGCCCCAAAGAACAAATCATAGAAACAATTAATAACTTCATTGAAGAAAATGACAATAATGAGACAACATACCAAAACTTATGGGATGCAGAAAAAGCAGTTCTTAGGGGAAGTTTTATATCTCTAAATGCTCACATGAATAAAATAGAGAAAAATGAGAACAATGAATTGGGCATGCAACTGAAAAAGCTAGAATAAGAACAAATTGAAAGTCTCCAATTAAATACCAAATTAGAAATACTGAAAATCAAAGGAGAGATTAATAAAACTAAAACCAACAAAACTATTGAATTAATAAATAAAACAAAGAGCTAGTTTTATGAAAAAAAAACCAATAAAATTGATAAACCTTTGGTGAATTTGATTTAAAAAAAAAAGAAAAAATCAAATTACCAGTATTAGAAATGAAAAGGGTGAATTCACCTTTAATGAAGAAGAAATCAAAACAATTAGGAATTATTTTGCCCAATTGTATGCCCATAAATTGGACAGCCTTAGGGATATGGATGAATATCTACAAAAATGTAAATTGCCCAGGTTAACAGAACAAGAAGTAAAATGTCTAAATAACCCCATCTCAGAAAAAGAAATTGAGCAAGCCATCAATGACCTCCCTAGGAAAAAATCTCCAGGGCCAGATGGTTTTACATGTGAATTTTATCAAACATTTAAAGAGCAATTAATTCCTATACTTTATAGACTATTTGAGAAAATAGATGAAGGAGTCCTACCAAATTCTTTTTATGACACAAATATGGTATTAATGCCCAAACCAGGAAGAGTCAAAACAGAAAGAAAATTATAGACCAATTTCCCTAATGAATATTGATGGAAAAATTTTAAATAAAATATTAGCAAAAAGATTGCAGCAACTTATCACAAAAATAATACGTCATGACCAGGTAGGATTTATTCTGGGAATGCAAGTCTGGTTCAATATTAGGAAAACTATCAGTATAATTGATCACATCAACAACAAAACTAACAGAAACCATATGATCATCTCAATAGCTGCAGAAAAAGCCTTTGACAAAACACAACACCTATTCCTATTAAAAACACTAGAAAGCATAGGAATAAATGGAGCCTTCCTTAAAATTATAAATAGCATCTAACTAAAACCATCAACAAGTATTATTTGTAATGGGGATAAGATAATGCATTCCCAGTAAGAACAGGGGTGAAACAAGGCTGTCCATTATCACCTCTACTATTCAATTTGGTACGAGAAATGCTAGCTGTAGCAATAAGAGAAGAAAAAGAAATTGAAGGAATTAGAACAGGCAAAGAAAAAACCAAATTATCCCTTTTTGCAGATGATATGATGATTTACTTAGAGAATCCTAGAGAATCAAGTAAAAAACTACTTGAAATAACAACTTTAGCAAAGTTGAAGGATATAAAATAAACCCACATAAGTCCTCAGCATTCCTATACAATACTAACAAAGCCCAACAGCAAGAGATAGAAAGAGAAATTCCATTCAAAGTTACTGTAGACGCTATAAAATATTTGGGAGTCTATCTGCCAAGACAAACCCAGGGCCTATATGAACATAATTATGAAACACTTTTCACGCGAATAGGGTCAGATCTAAATAAATGGAAAAATATCAGTTGCTCATTTTTAGGCTGAGCTAATATAATAAAAATTACAATTTTGCCTAAATTAATCTATCCATTCAGTGCCATACCAATCAAACTACTAAAAAATTATTTTACAGAGCTGGATAAAATAATAATAAAATTCATCTGGAAGAACAAGAGGTCTAGAATATCTAGGGTATTGATGAAAAGAAATGCTAGGGAAAATGGTCTAGCCATACCAGATATTAAACTGTACTATAAAGTAGCTGTCATCAAAACTACCTGGTACTGGCTAAGAAACAGAGTTGTGGATCAGTGGAATAGGATAGGTACACAAGATGCAGAAGTCAACGACTATAGCAATCTACTCTTTGATAAACCCAAAGAGGCCAGCTTCTGGGCTAAGAATTCACTATTTCTAAAATGAAATAAAAATAAAATAAAAAAAATAGATAAAAAAAAGAATTCACTATTTCACAAAAACTGCAGGGAAAATTGGAAAATGGTAGAGCAGAAACTGGGCATAGACCAATATCTTACACCATATACCAAAATAAAGTCAAAACGGGTTCATAATTTAAGGATAAGGGCTGATACTATAAGCAATTTGGGAGAGCAAGGAACACTATACCTATCAGATTTATGGAAAAGAAAAGAATTCATGATGCAACAAGAGATAGAGAGCATTACAAAATGCAAAATAGATAATTTTGATTATGTTAAATTGAAATGTTTTTGTATTAAAAAAAAAAAGCCAATGCAACAAAGATAAGGAGGGAAACAGAAAAGTGGGACAAAATCTTTACAACCAGTGTCTCTGATAAAGGCCTCATCTCTAAAATATACGGGGAATTTAGCCAAATTTATAGGACTACAAGTCATTCCCCAATTGAGAAATGGTCAAAGGATATGAACAGGCAGTTTTCAGAGGAAGAAATTAAAGATATCTATAGGCATATGAAAAAATGCTCAAAATCACTACTGATTAGAGAAGTGCAAATCAAAACAACTCTTAGGTACCACATCTCTCCTGTCAGATTGGCTAACATGACAAAACAGGAAAATGATAAATGCTGGAGAGGATGTGGGAAAATTGGAACATTGTTACATTGCTGGTGGAGTTGTGAATTGATCTAGCCATTCTGGAGAGCAATTTGGAATTATGCCCAAAGGGATATAAAAATGTTCATACCCTTTGACCCAGCAATACCACTTCTAGGGCTGTATCCCAAAGAGATCATACAAGTGGGAAAAGGACCCATATGTACAAAAATATTTATAGTGGCTCTTTTTGTAGTAGCAAAGAATTGGAAATCAAGGGGATGCCCTTCAATTGGGGAATGACTAAACAAGTTGTGGTATATGAAGGTAATGGAATGCTATTGTGCTTTAAGAAATGGGGATGATATGGACTTCATAACAACCTGGAAAAACCTACATGTTATAATGCTGAGCAAGTGGAGCAGAACCAGGAGAATATTATACACGACCACAGATATGTTTATTCTGTGGTGACTAACCCTGATAGTCTTTGCTCTCCTCAGCAATACAAGGTGCAAAGACAACTCCAAAGGACTCATGATGGAGAATGACATCTACAACCAGAGAAAGAACTGTGGAGTGTGAATGCAGACTGAGGCACACTTTATGTTTGCCTTTTTTTTCCCCTTTGTTTTTTTTTTCTCTTTTTTTTTGGTTCTGTTTCTTCTTTTTCATGATTCATTCCATTGGTCATAGTTCTTCTTTACAACTTGACTATTGTGTAAATAAGTTCAATGCGAAGTTATATGTAGAAGATATATTGGATTCCATGCCATGTTGCAGAGGGAGGGAGGGGACAGGGAGGGGAGAAAATCTGGAACTCAAAATTGTGTAGAATCGAGTGCTGTAAAATAAAAAATAAAAAATCTCAAATAATAACAACAATAATAAATGAATGAATGAATAAAAAGAAAATATTTAAAGAACAATTAATCCTAATACTATATAAACTACTTGAAAAAATAGGCAAAGAAGGAGTCCTATCAAATTCCTTTTTGAACACATATGGTGCTGATACCTAAACCAGGAAGAGCCTAAACATTAAAGTATAAGCCAATTTCCCTAATGAATATTGATGCAAAAAATTTTAAGTAAAATACTAGGAGATTACAGCAGTATATCACAAGGATCATACACTATGACCAGATGGGATTTATACCAGGAATGCAGGGCTGGTTCAATATTAGGAAAACTATCCACATAGTTGACCATATCAATAACTAAACCAACAGAAATCATACAATTATCACAATAGATGCAAAATATAACACCTATTCCTATTAAAAACTCGAGAGCATAGGGTAACCA
This sequence comes from Phalanger gymnotis, assembly GCA_028646595.1. Classification (NCBI taxonomy): domain Eukaryota; kingdom Metazoa; phylum Chordata; class Mammalia; order Diprotodontia; family Phalangeridae; genus Phalanger; species Phalanger gymnotis. The sequence goes on along the minus strand of CM053622.1, from coordinate 46,365,348 downwards.
TGGGGCTTACCTTAAAAGGATAAGTAATATTTATCTAAAACCATTAGCAAGCATTCGCTATAATGGGGATAAAAAAAAATACAAGTCATTTACCAATTGATAAATAGTCAAAGTATATGAACAAGCAGTTTTCAGAAGAAGAAATCAAAGTCATCTATAGTCATATGAAAAAACGTTCTAAATCACTATTGATTAGAGAAATACAAATCAAAAGAACTCTGAGGAAACACTTCACACCCATCAGATTGGCTAATATGACAGAAAAGAAAAATGACCAATATTGGAGGGAATGTGGGAAAACTTGGACACTAGTGCACTGTTGGTAGAATTGTGAATTGATCCAATGATTCTGGAAAGCAATTTGGAACTATGCCCAAAGAGCTATAAAACTGTTCATACACTTTGATCTACCAATACCACTGCTAGGTCTATATCACAAAGACACCCAATTAAAAAAAGGGAAAAGGACTTGCATGTACAAAAATATTTATAGCAGGGGGCAGAGCCAAGATGGTAAAGTAGAAGCAAGGGCCTGCTTGAGCTCTCCCCCACCCAGCCCTCTCAAAATACTTGTAAATAATGACTCTAAACAAATTCTAGAGCAGCAGAAGCCACAAAATGACAGAGTGAAACAGATTTCCAGCCCAAGACAATCTGTAAGGCCCACAGGAAGGGTCTATTGCACTGGGCTCAGAGTGGAGCACAGCCCAGTATGGGCCACACCGGCACAGATGGGACTGGAGCAGACCTCAGGGCACTGAATCACTGGCAGTTGCAGTGGTTTCCAGACTTCTCAACCCACAAATTACAAAGACAGCATCAAAGGTCCTTGGGAAAGGTCTCTTGCCTGGTTGAGAGAGGAGCTTGTTCTGGCCCCAGCCCCACACAGCAGTAGCCACCGCCTCAGCAGCAGCTGCTTCTGGAGCTCTCCGCCTACAGATGGTGAATCGAGTGGCTGAACTGGGTCAGAATCCTGGATGGTGGTTCTGGGGCAAAGAAGAGCACTTGCATGGCTGAGCTTGTGGCAGCTGTGGAGAGAGAATCCTCCTCACAGTTCCAAGCAGAAAAGAATGCTTATGGTTGCTCAGAGACCAGAGCACAGGCCAGAAAGGATTAAACACCTCTCCTTTGATCATACCACTTTGAAAGAACTGAAAATTTACAAATCCCTAGAAATATCTCTAAAAATAGGTGCACAAAACCTTTGAAGCTTGGGGCAGTACACCCTCCACTTAACAAAGAGTTCAAAAGTCAAGTAATTGGCTGGAGAAATGAGCAAACTGAGGGAAAAAGTAAGACTATAGAATGTTACTTTCTTGGAGAAGAGGTATTTTCTTATGTCCTTGGTGATGAAGAAGATCAAAGCATACAACCAGAGGGAGACAACAAAGTCAAAGCTCCTACATCCAAAGCCTCCAAGAAAAATATGAACTGGAATATGGAATATTCCATATGGAATATTTCCAAAGAAAATAACACCTTTAAAAATAGACTGACTCAAATGGCAAAAGAGGTCCAAAAAGCCAGTAAAGAGAATGCCTTAAAAAGCAGAATTGGCCAAAGGGAAAAGGAGGTCCAAAAGCTCACTGAAGAAAATGATTCCTTAAAAATATGGAAGAACTCAAAAAGGATTTTGCAAATCAAGTAAGAGAAGTAAAGGTTAAATTGGGAAGAGAAATGGGAGCAACGTAAGAAAATCATGAAAAACGAGTCAACACCTTGCTGAATGAGACTCAAAAAAATGCTCAAGAAAATAACACCTTTAAAAACAGACTGACTCAAATGGCAAAAGAGGTCCAAAAAGCCAGTAAAGAGAATGCCTTAAAAAACAGAATTGGCCAAAGGGAAAAGGAGGTCCAAAAGCTCACTGAAGAAAAGGATTCCTTAAAAATCAGAATGGAGCAAAAGGAAGCTAATGACATTATGAGAAATCAAGAAATTATAAAACAAAACCAAAAGAATGAAAAAATAGAAGACAATGTGAAATATTTCATTGGAAAAACAACTGACCTGGAGAAATAGGTACAGGAGAGATAATTTAAAAATTATTGGACTACCTGAAAACCATGACTATGGCCTAGACATCATCTTTCAAGAAATTATCAAGGAAAAATTCCCTGATATTCTACAACCAGAGGGCAAAATATAAATGGCAAGAATCCACCAATCACCCTTGAAAGAGATCCCAAAAGGAAAACTAGGAATATTGCAACCAAATTCTAGAGTTCCCAGGTTAAGGAGAAAATATTACAAGCAACCAGAAAGAAACAATTCAAGTATTGTGGAAAAACAACCAAGATAATACAAGATTTAGCAGCTTCTGCACTAAGGGATCAGAGGGCTTGGAATATTCCAGAGGTCAAAAGAGATAGGATTTAAACCAAGAATCACCTATCCAGCAAAACTGAGTATAATATTTTAGGGGAAAAAGTGGAATTTCAATGAAATAGAGGACTTCTAAGCATTCTTGTTGAAAAGACTAGAGCTGAATAGAAAATTTGACTTTCAAATACAAGAATAAAGAGAAACATGAAAAGGTAACCAGGAAAGAGAAGTCATAGGGACTTATTAAAGTTGAACTGTTTACATTCCTACATGTAAAGATAATATTTGTAACTCATGAGACCTTTCTCAGTATTAAAGTAGTTAGAGGGAAGAGGTGTGTGTATGTATGTATGTATGCGTATATGTGTGTGTGTGTGTGTGTGAGAGAGAGAGAGAGAGAGAGAGAGCACAAGGTGAGTTGAATATGAAGGCATGATACCTAAAAAATAAAATTAGGTGTTGAGAGGAAGGTACTGGGAGAAAGAAGAAAGGGAGAGGTAGAATGTAGCAAATTATCTCACATTAAAGAGGCAAGAAAGAGCTTTTACAATGGAATGGAAGAGGAGGGAGGTGAGAGGGAATAAGTGAGCCTTACTCTCATTGGATTTGGCTTAAGGATGGAATAATATACACACTCAATTGAGTGTGGAAATCTATCTTATCCTACAGGAAAGCAGGAGGAAAGGGGATAAGAGAGGGAGGATAATAGAAGGGATGGCAGATTGGGGTAATCAGAAGCAAACACTTTTGTGGAGGGACAGGTCAAAGGAGAGAATAGAATAAATGAAGGGCAGGACAGGATAGAGGGAAATATAGTTAGTCTTTCACAACATGACTCTTATGGAAGTGTTTTGCATGTCTACATATGTATAACCTATATTGAATTGCTTACTTTCTTAATAAGGGTGGGTGGGGAGGGAGGAAAGGAAAGAATGTGGAACTCAGAGCTTTAAAAAGGAATGTTAAAAATTGTTTTTACATGCAACTGGGACATAAGATATACAAGCAATAGGGTATAGAAATCTGTCTTGCCCTGCAGGAAAATAGAAGAGAAGGGGATAAAAGAAGGGGGTGGGATGATAGAAGAGAGGGCAGATTGAAGGAAGGGGTAATCAGAATGCATGCTGTCCTGAGATAGGGGGGAGGGGAGAGATGGGGAGAAAATCTGGAATTCAAACTCTTGTGAAAATGAATGTTGAAAAATGAAAATAAATAAATTTTAAAAAATATTTATAGCAGGTCTTCATGTGGTGGCTATGAATCAGAAATCAAAGGGATGCCCATCAATAGCAGAATGGCTAATCAAGCTGTGGCATATGGTTGCGATGGAATATTATTATGCTATAAAAAAATGGCAAGCAGGATGGTTTCAGAAAAACCTACACATACATGAATTGATCCAAAGTGAAGTGAGCAGAAGCAGGAGGAAGTTGTACACAGTAACAGCAATATTGTACAATGAAGAATTGTTAATGACTTAGCTATTCTCAGCAATACAATGATCTAAGACAATCCCAAAGGACGAAAGGTGAAACATACTGTCTCTGCCACCAGAGAAAGAACTGATATTGACTGAATACAGACTGAAGCATGCTATTTTTCACTTTCTTTCATTCTTTCATTTTTTAAATTTCAGTCTACTTGTACAAAATGACTAATATGGGAACATTTTACATGATTGCACATGTATAACCTATATCTGATTGCTTACTATCTCAGGGAAAGGGGAGGGAAGGACAGAGGGAAAGGGGAATAAAATATAGAACTCAAAACTTAAGTTTAAAAACTGTATGATTTTCTCCATTCTGATGATTCTCACATGTGTTTATCTAGACCTAACCTCTCTACAGACCTCCAGAGTCTCATTTCCAAGTGACTTTTAGAGATGTCAAACTGGGTGTCCCTGCAAATATCCTAAACTGAGGCCTCAAACCAAATTCATCGTTTTTCCCCCTTGAACCCTCCCCACCACACACACACATACACACAAACCCCTATCTCTATTAATGTAGAGGGCAATACCATACTCCAGTTCCCTCAGGCTCACAAGCTAGGAGTCAACTTGGACTTCTCAGTCTCTCTCACCTCCATATCCAAGCTGTTGTCAAGGTCTGTCAATTTCACCTTCCTAACATCCCTCCAATAAGCCCCCTTCTCTCTTCTAACACTAACACCCTTCTAGTGTAGACCCTTATCATCTCACTCCTAGGCTACTGCAACAGCCTGAAGGGGAAGGGGCAGTCTGCCTGCCTCAAGTTTCTACACACTCCATTCCATCCTCCATACAACCAAAAGGGATTTTCAGAGACGACTGGTGATGGAGTGGTCTGTGACCTGTTTTCCTAGATCTCAGCAGAGGGCGGGGCCCCAGTAACCCAAAACTCAACCACAGAATTTAATTGTTGTCTAATTGGTCCATGTGCCTGGGTTTATCTCCTAGACAAATCCCAAGTATTTGGGCACCCAATATTGTATGTATAAGAGAACACAATTTTTTTAAATGATTCATTGTGAGGAACATTTTATACCATTTTATATCATTTTTGTAATTTCAATAAGACCCAGAGCTTGAACTAATCAAACAGAGGAAGAGTCTGGACCTAACAGCTTCTTTGTTCTTTGAGTGACTCAGAAAATGCCTCTTCTTCTTATGTCGACGAGGCCAGATGGAGCATTCCTTCCTCTGTCCATGGCCACTAAGGGTGAGAACCTTGACCCCAGACACTATCTTGAACTTTGTGACTTTTTCTTATCTTAATATTTTATGGGCATATACTATGTTATGGAATGTTAAGGGCAAATTAAACACAGAGATCCTGGGTTGTAATTCCAATTGACACTTTGTCAACTATCCTGACTTACTGTATTTACAACCTATTCCATTAAGGAAAATCCTTGTCTAGTGTCATGGTTAAACATACATGGGGATGATAAAAGTGAAGTAATACAGACATGCTGAATTGTGACTGTTCTAAAAATGTATATAAGCTTTCTCGTTTCTTTGTTCCATGCATGCATGTCCACTATGCTTAAAGGAATAAATAAGTAATATGAATTTTTGTATCACTTAGCTCTGTTTGCCTCCTTTAACCAAACTTTCAGGTTAACAATTGGAAAGAGTAAAGTATCATATGAATGAAAACTATCAATGTTACTGATAAGGATGTATTTCTGAGAAGAGACTGTGGAACTTGACTATCAAGGCTGTCAAGAATGTCATTCCTGGGAGAGATCACCAAGTATAGAAAACAGAAAGTCAGCTAGAAGAGAATATAGGACATACTCCAAGCTAAAAGGGAAGTTGGCTTATAGAATGCCAAGGCTGGGAAGGACCTTAGAACACAATGTCACATCCGGAACCTTGGAACATAGAATGTCAGTGCTTGGCAGGATCTAGGCCCTCTATCCTCCTTTTTTTTTTTTTACTCTTCAATCATGTTTCTCAAAACAGGTTTTTATTTCAAGAAAACTCTGGAAAGGGTGAGATTTCTTTACCCGTTAGGGAGATACGAAAAGATCTGGGCACCCAGATACATCAAACTCTGGGCTGCTCTTGGGGACTTTCGGCCTAACCGACTGCCTCCTGATAGATGTGACTGGTAGTATACCAGGACTGCATTAATGCACCTAAGATCACTGCACGTTTGCTGCAAGAAGATTCATCTTCTGATGGAAAGTAGTATTCCTTTTGCAGGCATCAGGCACCTCCCCCTAAAAAACATATTGACACTGTTACTCTTAGGTCCAATATACCTTTGTCACCCCCTCTTCCTCCTCTTCCTGCTGGGGAACTGTGGTTCTCGATCCTGAGCCCAAGATGAAACCAGCACCACTACTACCAGCATCCTCAGTCCCAGCCAACCCTCTAGCACCACCACTGGCCCTCTTGAATTAAAGACCTGACCAGTTTCAAGGATTTCCCCCTCATCTTGGAAATGTTTCTAAATGAGGTATGGCAACTCACCTGGTATAGATGACACACGGTGTTTAAGAGTTCAGCTGGATTCTCTAAGCGACTCTACTCAAAACAAAACCAAAAAAAAGGATGATGTCAGGGTAAAATGCCTAAGCTTGAAGACCTGGAAAACTAACCCAAACTATAACCTCTGAGAAGACTGAGTGGAATGATTAAGGCCTAAATGAAGGCTCACAATGTGGGAGGGGCTTACTCCAAGTCACATGGCCAGTGAATGCTAGAGTGGGCAAGATCAGTAGCATGGAGTGGGTGATTTGGAGTCAGGGAACCAGGCAGATATCTGGGCTCTGCTCTTTACTCCCTGGGGACTAGAGCAACTCACTTAACTTCTATAAAATAAATCATCTATAAAATGAGACTAGATAAAAACAACTCCCACTTCAAGCGCATTTCTCTCTCAACCACCCTGTGAGGGAATTCAGGCCAGTATCCCCTTTATTTTACAGGTGAGGAAACAGGCACAGAGGGATAAAGGGGTTAGCCCTGGGTCACAGAAACAGGTGTTCAAACAGGCTCTGAACCCTGGTCCTCTGCCCACTACACTGCATTGCCTCCTCACATTCAGCTGCATCTTTTTTCTCTCCATTCTCCTGAGCTTCTGTGTCTGGGCAAGGCTAGCTACCCACAAGATCCTGAGAAGAAACCCTTGTGATTTGAGGAGGAGGATATTGTGGTCCCTTCCCTAATGGGAGTTTAACAGGGTGGGTTGGGAGGTGAGAGTAATAGCCTAGGGGAGAAGGCTAGGCTAAGTTAGCAGAAGGCAGCAGGTGAGTTGGGGAGAGGGTACAGCTCTTACTTCTTCAACTAGAATCCAAGGGATAAATGTATGCGGAGGAGAAAGATGATTTGTCATCATGGCGTTTTCATGCATCATTTCTTTGCCTTGAGGTGCTGTCACACATTTCATGACATCATGCATAGAAATTTGAGGGGCATAGATCTTCAGACACTGTGCAAAGAGATGAAGGAGGTGATTATTTGGGGAAGAAACTGAGTCTATCAACATTACTCTACCTTTCTTCTTCCCCCAGAGCAACTGGGCCAAACTTATTTCTGCCACTGAGAAAGTGGAGGGAAGAGAGACGGGAGTAAAATATCCAGAGGGTCTTTGCCCTGAAAATGGGACAAATTTTACCCATCAGGTCCTCCCTTCCCTTCTCTCAGTAGTTATCAGAGTAGGTTTGAGTGTCCAAACCCAAACCTCTTTCCCTTACACGAGTCTCCAGCTAGACTGGAAATCCAGCTCCCACAGAAGAGAGAGCACCAGAGGAAAATAAGCCAGGATTGTCTCACCCAACCACCCCAGTCGTCATCTCTTTCTCTGGCTCCAAATCTCTGAAATTCAAGAAGAACTGACCTTCTCTGAGCCAAGTCATTGCTCTGAGGGGAAAAGTGTATGTATAATGTATGGAAGCTGCCCACCTCCCCACCGGCTTCCACAGAGTTTCAGAAGGCTCATGGGGCTTTGTCATTATCCTTGAATTCTGACTAGCTGTGGGACCCTGGACAAATCCCTTCATTTTTTTTAGCTTCTGTCATCTGGATTGTAAAAACAGTCTCCTGATTCCAGGGGCCTAAGGATGAAGAAGAATGCCGCTTACCTCCTCCCTGAGAGGGGATGAACTCAAGAGGCAGAAAGAGACCCTTTTTTGGATATGGCCAATGCAGGAATTTCTTTTGCTTACCTATGTATATTTGTTCCAGGGTTGTTTTTGTTGTTTTTCCCAACTTGTAGAGGGGACCATAGGTATGAGACAAAGAAGATAAATTTCTCCTCATTGAAAAGATGATTCCATAAAAAAAAATAACATTGCAACAGAAATTTCTCCACAGCCACCTTCTCTGAGCTATTGTGATCAGTGATTTTGGTCAGTGTTCACACACTACAAAACGAAAGTTTTTATTACCCTTCTTAAGCATCATAATTGTCCGTTTCATGAGCAGCTCTAGGAAAATGCCAGTCTTTCATTTTGTCTTTGTATTCCCAGGTGCCTAGCACAATGCTAGGCACATAGCTCCCATTCAATAGAGAGTAACTTGAATTTCTCTCTGCCACTAAAGAATGCCCTTCTTTTGAATACCAGAATTCTCTGGGTGAAGTATGACCCAGCAGAGCTAATCTGAGATGCAAGGAGACCTTGGTTCTGGTGCTGTGTGACCCTGGGCATATCACCAAACTTCCTCAGGAAACTCTCTAAGATGAAGCCGCAGGCAACTGGAAATCCACAGGTCATTTCTTTACCAAGAGTTCCTTATACTGATGAAAAGCAGAGGCAGCTCCTCTTAAGAGTAACAATTGTAGGTAACAAAGGATGATGGGAGATAAACGTGGTAAGCAGATGCAGGCTGCAGCCTATACAGAAAACAGTCAAACTAGGACTGTCTCAAGAGAAGTGGACATAGGACTGGCAAAGGAAGTATGCCAGTCTCATAACAGTACGAGATGAAGATGGAGAGTGTGAGTGTAGCACTAGTATCTATGAAATTTGCAAAGACTCTAATGCTTTATATGGATCCTCCAGTGAGAAGCCATGAAAGGACATGGACAAGAGCCCCAAGGAATGAGAAGACACAGAAGGAACACCACCTCTGGTCTCCCCAGTGCGCAGAGGGAATACCCACAAGATGAATCCATCAAGAGGCACAAATCTTGATAATTACCACTTCCCTGGATTAGTCTCAATTAGTCAACAAACATTTGTTAAGTAATTACTGGGTGCAAAGCACTGGGGACAGAATGAAGGGCAAAGAGACATGGTCTCTGCCTCTGAGGAATTCACTCCCATTCTAAAGCACTATTACCCAGCCTTCAAAATTCATCTCCTGAAATCTTGCCACCTTTGTGTCCCCAAAGAACACAGACACTTTTAGAGGGATTGCATTCACTGGAAGAAGCCTCTGGAGGAGATTCAAGCAAGTATTCCTCTCCAGGAAGCCCCTTCACACTAGCCTGGTTGGTAAGGAAAGCGCCTGTCTTTACTTATGGGCCATCCATTAATGCTCTACCCATCTAAGACCACAGAATACAGTATTTTTGTTGGCACATGCCATATCTATATCTTTTACTTGATCCCGGTCACCAGCTTTCCACTATCCCCACTTTACTCAAGGGGAAATCAAGGCTCAAAAAACAGCAGTCACTTTTCCAAGGTCTTACAGACATTCCTGCTACAGCTATTATATTGTAATTCCTGCTGTAGGTATCATTATTATTATTATTATTATTATTATTATTATTATTATTATAGCTACAGCTATTCCTGCACAATCTCTTAACGTCCTTTAGGTGATCCCAGGACAATGAAGTGCTGCCTTCAGGCTCAGAGAGCCAGCTGTCCAGCTGTAGCCCCAGGGCAGAGACAAAGGGGTAACTGGAAGAGATCTCCTCTTTTCTCTTCTCTTTCTCTCCTGCCCCACCAGGCAGACACTTACGGGCTTCAGTGAGTTCTTTGGATCAGCAGCTGACATCATACAGTTGACCACAGCAAAGGCATTAGGAAACTGTGTCTCAAGGAGGTGCAACACACAGGTCTGTAGGAGCAGAGAATAAGATTGAGGGGCAGAAAGCCAGAATCCTCTTTCCCTGGTGAAGTGCTTCACACCCTGCCTCCCCCTAATGCACCAGGGGAGCAAAAGGAAGCCCAGAGGTTAAGTGGACTGCCCACAGTCACACAACACCTCCAGGAGAGGTTTGGGGCAGAAGAGTCTTTACCTGAACCATATTGAGTTCACACTCCATCTCCCCATGTTGACAGGTAAACTCCCAGGTCCCATTCACTTGGATCTCCTGAAATACACACACACACACACACACACACACACACACACACACCCCAAGATGTGAAGGGGGAGGCAGAAGGCTCATAGCAAACTCCCCATCACTGCCAGCCCCTCCCCCTCCTGCCCCTGACTGAGCTGGATCACTCACCTTAGCATTGCCAAAAGGCACAAGGGTGATATTCATGACATCCTCCCCCAGCAAAGCCCAGGTAGGGAAGAGCACCATTGAAGTGAAGAACCGGCTGGGAGGACACAGGGACTCATAGAAGAGTTTCACAGAGACAGGAGAGACTGGCTGAGGTCTCCACAAAGCAAGACACTCAGTTCTCGTCTGCAGGATGGGCAGGTCATGGCACATTGATGGTAAACAGACAAGCATAGTCAGTGTGACAGGCTTCTGAGGCCAAGCTACAGCTTACTTTCCACCTCCCGGCTTCCCACCAACTAGGGCATGATGGGACCCTGAGAGGCAACAGCAGCTGAGTCCCCTAATAGTGTCTCTTGCATGGAATATTGCAGATTCTGATTGGATCCCCTGCCTCCAGCCTCTCCAATTCATCCTCCACACACCTGCCACAGTGATTTTCCTGTACTGAAGAAGTTTCACAGGCAGTGGCCCTCCTCTGCTGTTACGAAAGAATACAAACTCCTTTCTTTGGCACTCAATACTCATCAGACTCTGGCTACATAGCCTCTCTTTCCAAACTCATTACACATTACTCCCTATCACTCATTCTATTCTTCAGCCTAATGCTGTTCCTAGAACATGAGACCCCCGTCTCCCACCTCCAGGTCCTTGCACAGGCTGCCCTTGATGTTCTACCCCTCTACCTCTGTCTTGGATCACCTAGCTTTCTTTAGGGTTCAGCTCAGTGACAACACCTTCAAGAGATCTCTTTGCTGATGTCTTCCCCCTGCCCCCATCAATATGTATTACATAGTCCAGATATATTCATATAGACATGCATGCACATAAACACATATTTTGTATACCTATAAATGTAGGCATATACATACATATTCTATCTATCTGTCCTATGTACAAAGGCTGCCACGAAGCCAGGAAGATCTAGGTTCAAGTCTTGTCCTAAGCACACCGTGGCTAAGAAGTCTTGGGCAAGTCACTTAGCCTGAGACACTTAGCCTCAGATATCCTCTAGGAGTGTAAGTTGTAGAGAAAGTGCCAACTTTCCCTGGTGGAGGGAGACTGCTCATCAGAGACTTTCTTATGCCAATGAATACAGACATCTGATGCGGTTCCAGACTGACTTGTGTGCAGTGGATATGTTCTATCCCCCCAGTCCAATGGCAGCTCCTTCATGGAGCTAGTCCTTCATGGAGAGAGTTCTTTGGGACTCTCTTCCTTTGGTGTTTTAGCCAGGCCCTAGGAGGATCTGGCACATGCTAGGCACTTAATAAATACTGGCCACCTGATGGTCTGGCAGAAAGGAACTTTGGCCTGTTTCCCAACCTGCCAGATGAGGACACTGGCCCCTGATGATCTGGAGGGCCCTTCTGGAATGGGAATTCTCCCCACAAGAGTGTCTGGCTGTCACTGTAACAATAGATGCCTACAGTCCTCTTTCAGTTCTCCTATTGTTCAAAAAGAATAGAAGGTCCCTTATAGCCACTGACTGGAGACAACTTCCTACTTCTTTCGACACCCCCTCCTCATCCTCTGAAAGCACTGAGTAATCAGCTCCAGGTGAGTCACCATGTGCTTGTCATGGGGTTTCTGAGCAAATCCTGACCCATTCAACTGGCAGCACCTTTGACTTCCCCTCAACACTTTTCTCCTCCTCCTCCTCTTCTCCAGCCCTCTTCTCAGCTTCCAACTCCCTAAGAAGAAGCCTCTAGAGACACTTGGCTGCCCACTGACCCCAGGCAGAGGCAAGAGCGAGCTCAGGTGAGTCTCCCATGGGTACTTCCAACCTCAAGTCAAACCTAAATTAAGTCTTCTAAGTTGCTAGGAAAAGCAGTAGGAAAAAAAGGCTGTGGGGCCACTTAAAAACCCAAGAAGCATCACCCATCCCAGGGTACCCCCTTGACTCTGGACGAAAAGTGTTTCACCCTCCTGGTTTCTTTGACCAGGTTCCTGCTTCTATTCCCCTGGGTCTGTTACCTAGATGCTGTTCTCTCTTTCTGGCCAAGTCCCTCAGGGAGCTGTCTGCCTGTCTGGTACTCAGGCACTCTGATCCTATTCCCTTTTTCCCTGGGCTGCACACTGGCAGGTTGATGTAGCTGGCTCCTATCTTAACAAGCATCTGGTGCAGTCCCAGGGCAGGGGAGGGCCAGATGATGCAGCGGCCTGCCTCAGGATGCTGGCCTGCCTGCCTGCCTGTGGCCCACCAAATGCCTGCCTGGCCTCTGGGGAAAAAAAAAAGTTCAAGATCTGAGCCCACTCCCTTGCCCCAGCCCCAACTCTAGCCCCAATCCGACCCACGTTCTAGCTAGCAGTTCTGCCCCCATTCCAGTACCTTGCAACGCCTGGCAGAGTCACAGGAGGAGCACCAGTCGTATACAGGTTGGGTGCAGACAGGCTTTGTGGGTGGGGATTTTCGGTGGAGTTGGGGGTGACAGCGACTCCTGGCCTGGCTGGGCACACCAGGCACCAGGAGCAGGAGGAGCAGCAGAGATGCCAAAGGAGCCCAAGCTGTGACTAAAGCCATCTTGCCTGAGTGGCCAGAACTGGTGGAGGGGAGAAGAATTGAGTGTTGACTTGAGAGTCCCAGCTTTTAATCTCCTTGCCCAACTGGGTCCAGACTGCCCTCCCTCTCCCAGCCCCTGTCTACCCACCCACCCCACCACCAGTCTATGCTGCCCTGCGGCAGGGCAAGCCCTACAGGTCTCTCCACCTCTGACCCAGCCCAGCAGCCTTGGCAGCTCCAATACAGTGGTCAGCTGGAGGGGAGGCGGGGAAGGGTGGACTACGACAAGTGATCCCCAAGGCTCTTTTGAAACCTACCTTTTTTAACCTGTGACGCTTCTCTTTAAGCATTAAGTTCAATCATCTGTAAACTGAAGGAGTGTGGAATAAAGGTATTCAACCTTTAAGGACAACCATCCCCCTCACTTAGGGCACCTGGGAAATCCTGTTTCAGGGTCTTTCCAAAAGGACACCTTGGGAAGGCTTCTCTGAACAAAGTGAACAGAACCAGGAGAACACTGTACACAGTAACTGCAATGTTGTAACCATGACCAACAGGGACACACTTAGCTACTCTGATCAATACAATGTCCACAACAATTTCAAAGAACTCATCTTGAGAAAAATGCTATCCATTTCCAGAGAGAGAGCTAATAAACTCTGACTACAGATTGAAGCATAAGGTTGGGGTTAGGGGTTTTTGATCATTTTCTTTATTTCTTTTTCTTTCTTGGCTAATATGGAAATATGTTTTGCAAGCCTCTACAAGCATAATGGGTTCATATTGCTTCCCTTCTCATTGGCTGGGAGAAGGACTGGAGGTAGGAAGAAAATTTGGAACTCAAAAAATAAATGTTAAAAAACTGACAATTTTTTTTAAAAAAGGACTGAGCTGAACCAGCTAGCAATTCTAGAGACCCTCACTAACTTTGGGATTGGGAGTGCCCCCCCATCTCTGGATGCCCCTGACCCTCTGCTACCTTCCAGAAAGCAACAATGAGGAGGGTCTGTGACTGCAGAGGCGGGGGGGGGGGTGGAAAAGCCTGGGAGTTGAGGAAAATTAACAAAGATCTCAGTTTGGTCCCCATTTGGAATCTGGGTGGAGAACTTTGGGCTCCTTCCTGCACTCCCCAGGCCTTGCCCACAGACTTTGGGGGACATTAAGGCAGGTTAGGGGAGGAACTTTGGATAGAAAAGTGTCTGAATGAACTCTGTTCCCTGGAAGTTCCTTATCACCTTAATGTCACAGCCTTCACGGGAGACTGAGATAGGAAAATGAAGAAATACGAGGGGAAGGAATTCCAGGAACTAGGGTAAGGGTTACCCAGTCCTTGTGATCCATAAGATCACAAGACTGAGTAGTGGAAGGGACCCTAGGACACAGAAAATCAGGTCAGGATGGGACATTAGAATAGACATGTGGAAACTGAGAGCTGGAGAGAAGGAAGGTACAATGAATACTACTCCCTGTCAGTTCTGGAGAAGACCCTGGAACTATGCCCAGAGAGCTAGAAGACTGTGCATTCCCTCTGATCCAGAAATACCACTGCTATGTCTGTATCTCAAAAAGAGAAAAGGAAAAGGCCCTGTATGTAGAGAACTATTTATTGCAGCTCTTTTTTGTGGTGGCAAAGCAAGGGAAATGGGGGGGGGGGGGGATACCCGACTGAGGAATAGCTGAACAAGTGTTTAGCAAAACATTTATCTTGCCTCCTGATACTATGGTCAGCTGCACCTATAGAATTTATTGGTCCCACTCCCTGTGTACGTGCTAATTGGCTGTGCACTAGGCCATAATGATATTTACTACTTACTGACCTTACTGATATGTATCCTAGACATAGTCAAATGTGTACTCCCTTACGTTCATCTTGTCTAACAAGATATTTGATGGAAGCCACCTGGATATTTCCAGTCAGCCCTGTTAGTAGCCCTTTGGGCTATTTCCCAGTAAACTCTGGGTAAGATACCTGCACAGTAAATACAAAAAGTACATGTTCCTTTAAGAAGTGACCACTCCTTAACAACTCCTTAACCCCACCCCAAAACACCTAATTGACAGGTTTTATCCCCAAATCTCTTACAAAAACTTTCCTGTACCCCTCTAAGGTTGCAGGTTCCCTAAGAACTCTTGCCCGCTGTAAAGCATAATAAATCTTTGCCACCTTGATGTAAAGAATGCTTGAGAACATGAATTCATTCCAGACAGCCTTGACCCTCTCCAGTACTTGGGTCTTTGAGGAGCACTCCCCTCAACGACCCTATCTGGGAACTTCAGTCTTGAGGTTCCTGGACCTCGGCTCCCTCAACCCTCAACATTTCCAGAGTAAACTATGAGAAGAACTGGGAGATCCACTGTGTAAAATAACAACGATGTTGGGTTTGAATCATTGGATGGAAAGGAGGATGGGGGAGGGGGGCCATGTGGACAGTGGGAGGTGGAAGACTAGAAAAGTAGAAGCAGGCCAGGTTAGGGATGGCTTTCTAAGCCCAAGAAAGGACTTTATATTTGATTCTGAATAGAAACAGAGACAGTAGAGCTTTTTTCTTACATTTATTCATTTCATTAGGTATTTCCCAGTTACAAGTAAAAAAAATTTTAAGCATCATTTTTTAAAATTGTAAGTTCCAAATTCTCTCCCTTCTTCCTGCCTCTCTTCTCTCCTTGGAAAGGCAAGCAATTTGATATCAATTATACATGTGAAGTCATGCAAAACATATTTCCCTATTAGCCAGGTTGCAAAAGAAAATGCTCACCAAATAAAAACAACAAAAATAAAGAAAGTGAATAAAATGCTTCGATCTGCACTGAGAGCTCCTCATTGTGTGTGTGTGATTTGCCCTTCATTCTCAAAGAGGACTATGACATTAGGAAGATGATGCCATGACTTGCAAGTGAATTGGATTACAATGAGGTAGAGCTGTGTAGCCACCAGCCTCACTTTCTCCTCCAGAGCCATCTGGGTCCAGTGGCCAGATATAGATCAGGACAACTGGAGATGGCCCCCAGAGTTCATCCATTCTCCCTCTAGAGGGTGAGAAGGGAACATATAATTTTCATATTAATCTGTATGATATGTGTAATGAATATACTAATCATTTAGTTGTTCTAAGAGCTGCCTCTCTGGCTTAGGAGTCAGAGCTCACAATGCAGCTTGAACTGATTAATCAAAACTGACAACACTCACAATGAGTGGACCTCAAGTGAAGCAAATCAAAGACTGAAGAACTTGTTCCCGTCACAGAACTCTGGTTCTGCCCTTTAGGGGACGTGCTCATAACCCCTAAAGACTTGACTCCAGAATTGCTGCACTGTGGGCTTAGGGTTTCACTAAATGACTGTTTGTAATCCACCTTCCACACCCCACCCCTCACGATTTGAGTATAGAACCTTTGCTTTTACTTCAGCTAAGAGAACATTCCTCATTCTGAAATTA